>JAPZDV010000003.1:16532014-16584442 GCA_029814665.1 Acanthurus lineatus
TTTACATTAAGGCATTTTTGCTGGGGAGAAAGACGGTTGATCTGGTACAACCCCCACTGCTACACAATCAAATAAATAGTCAGATTTACCATGATACATTACAGTGCTATATTATCTTTATGCTACCTGCAGTGAATGAACAAATACAGTTATAGGTGCAGGCTAAATCCCCCCATCAACATGGACAATTTAGTCTGTATTAAAGGACAAGTCACACTTTTTCTCAAGTCTTAAAACAATAATCTCCCCATCACATGTACACAAGAGAGTTTTTCTACAGTGTTCCTCTTATGAGATCTCTTCCTGAAATGATTTTCAAAGCAGGTGATGAGGGACAAAATTCTTGTTTTGTGGAAAATTGAGCTCTGAAGTTCAAGTTACTATAAACTACTAATAAGGACAATAATTAAAAAAGGAAGTCTCTTCAGCACAAATCCCCTCAGGCACTGATAAGACCAACCTGAAAAGACGAACTTCTCAACACATTTATTTCTATTTGAGTGTTGATTCTGTCCGTCATCACTTGCACAGAAAATGTCAGGAGAGATCTCTTTATGGCCAGTGAGGACAAGAGGAACACTAGCCCAGATCAATAACTCCTGCACTGTACATATGTGACATTTGATCAAATGTGAGTGTATCCTTTAACGAAACATGTTTCCATGTTCGATCCACTGATAAAGCCAAGTTGCATGTTAGTTGTGTACAGAGTCGGAGAGTGATAACCCCTCAGAAAAAAGGGCCGACTGTCAGTTTGATGAAAAAGTTCCACACTTTGTCAGGATGCCTGCGATGTGGCCTGAGCCGAACTGTTAAATTACAATAAATGATGGGTAACTTTATAATTTAAAAGAAATGTACTCCTTTTTCAAGCTGAGTCTGGAGATCTGATAGATTAAGAAATAAAAACAGCACCATGTATATTTCAAAGGACTGTCCACGTTGATGACAGCTCTGCTACCACTGAACAAACACACATAAACCAGAGACAGAGGCACTTAATAAGGTGTCAAAGATGATGCTTTGGTTAAAACGTTTGAAAAAAGTAAAAGGGTTGAATGAGTTAGATGGACAGTAATTGTATTCTGAAGACGCTTGTGCATCAAACACAGTCAATCCTGCTTTAACGGTGAATTCTATCTGCTTACATGTCTCTAGATGGAAAACCGTCAAAAGACAACATGAATAATTCACCGCCTAATTGCTGATCTTTAGCAACCATCCACCTTCCTTTGTTTCTCAGTCATCCTCAATTCTCCTCTGTTGAAAATCAAAACTCCTTCTATCGCTCCATCTCCACCCCTCCCTCGTTTTCTGCTGCACTATCTTACCTCTCGAGAGTATAAATGCCTTCAATTTTTAATATCTCAACAGCAATGATTTGTGTGGCGTTCACAGAGATTCAGTCCAGCAGTGATAATGGTTGTTCCAGTGGTGAATGAGATGCATGGGCCCACACAGGCTGAGACTCTGATTACCAATTCTAGTGCAAACCGAAGGATTTGGTAAAACATTAAGTCTGGATATTCCAGTTATTACAACAAACTAACAAACCGAGGAGTAAACAAAGATTTGGTTTGACTAGTTTTGCAAACAAAAGCTTCTCCTTTATAAAAAAAAGAAAAAAATGAAGCCAGTTCTATGTTAGAACAGACACAAAAGATGTACAAGTTTTGAGTGGTAAGTGCTTTCTTTCCAGTCACAAAAGAAAAGTCCAATTGGACTAGAGACACATTTTTGGAGCTACCATTTTCCTTTTGCTATTATTTTGCTTCTTTGTGTTTGACCACAGAAATCTATACCAAGTATGCCTATAGGTCATGGGACCAGGAACTTCATCTGGACATTATCTTTCTACTATACAACCTCCAAATTGTCCCATTTTAGGTTAAGAGCAACTCATCTGTTGGGCTATCGTACAGTTTTAGCACATGATAGCAGCACCAGGAGGAGCTGTAGTGTCAGTGAAAAGTCTGCAGGCTCTGCATCAGGCAGCTTGTAGCAAATGTAGTTGTGGGAGTAAGTGCTTTATGTGTGTCAAGACAGTGCTTGTGTATTCGTAGCGCATGTGCAAGCGCTGCTAGTTCTGGTGTCTCTTCATGTGCAGGGCGAGGTGGTCGGATCTGGAAAAGGAGCGCGAGCAGACGGCGCACTGGAAGGGTTTGGCGCCCGTGTGCTTCCGGTAATGACGCGTCAGCTCATCCGAACGAGCGAAACGCCAGTCGCAGCAGTCCCACGTGCACCTGTAGGGCTTCTCACCTGCAAGACGAGAGAAAGGAAAGAGTCTGAATTAAGAGACCAGCTTGGAAAAACTGAGCCAGCACCAGCATTGGGAGGAATTTCTTGCTCAATCGCTCATTGTCAGCACTATGACAGAGCAGAGATGTGTCACTTCGTGATCATAAGTATTAACAGTACTGATTATGATGATTATCATAAAACAGAATTTTAATTCTGTAAGTTACATGATTCATTCATTTGGGCGGAGGAACTGGGAAAACAGGCTTTACCGAAAAGTCCAGTTGTCTAACAACTATTACAACCACAGGCATTCATCAAGCACTCCAACACCAAAGTTTCCCACGGTCGACTCATCTGCATTGTCTGCCTCTGTCTGTGCCTCTTAGCTTGATGGTTGCAGTTTGTTTCTCTATCACTCAATCATTCCAATAATCTCTTTTAGCTGCAGCCTCAGGCGCTTTGTGAAAAACTAGTGTGACCTGTCTCCTTGAGCTTCAGCTCCCTCTTAGCCATGCAAACTAACTGCTCAGCCAGCCATCAATCCGTCGACTGTGCTGTCTTCTTATCCCTGTTTTTACCATCTATTTACATATTTAGAATTATCAGAAATATGTTAACTATTTGTAATTCTACCAAAAATCTCAAACACTAATTCAGCATGAGTGTGTCACTCAGGACAAAATGTTCCCATAAGAGTGAATGGTAAACAGTTTCCAGTCAAACTTCTTCAATGGAAGAAACAGTTGAAGTTGTCGACAGCCTGTTCTTTATCTTGTTCAGACTAATACGACAATTGTTCTGGAAAAAACAGTCAAATGGAATAAAAGTCATTTTTCATAGCTCAGTGCACCATAAACATAATTACATTCACATCTATTGAATTAGAGAGGAGGCAGAAATATGGACAAAGTAAAAACTGCATCTGCATGATGGTTACGACTCGAGGTAAGAAAATATGTTATTTATTTAACATTTTAATATGTTCTGTTCTTTGTGTGAAATGACCCTCTGAAAAAGCAACACAAGCTCTGATTGCTAAACCAACAAACACAGTAAACCTGTTAACCAGAGCGTCGCAGAACTAACAAAACACACACCTGAGCTGAAAACAATGAGGAGAGACAACGACAAGACAGCAAGGAACGAAAAAAAAAAGAGTGAACTGGGAGGAGTGTTTTCACAGTACACTCACAAACACATGCACCCATGCAGACACACATACATACACACACACACACACACACACACACACACACACACACACACACACAGAAACAATCAGGGTAATGGATGTTGATGGAGATTAGAGTGGGAACTCCCACGGGGACCCAAACGCATTAGGAATCATCTCATACAGATTACTGACAGGTGTGTGTGGACATTTGTGTGTGTGTGTGTGTGTGTGTATAAGTGTGCATTCAAGCAGCTGAATAAGAGAAGAAGAATGAGTAACAGACAAAGACAGAAATAATGGGGGAGGGTTGAAGATGGGAGGATGGCAAAAAGTGGAGAAGAGGGCGATTAAATGAGTGAAAGGGATAGAAAACAAGGGAGAAAATAACTAAGTGTGACCAACAAAAGCAGGGAGGTTATGGAAGCTGCTGCTGCTGCAACATCCCTCTCAACGTGTCGTGCTCTTATTGTGTGGTTTGTAATAACTGCAATAACCACAATCAGCCTGCAGCATGAATGACGCCAGATGTAATTGTCGTGTCATGTTGCCAATTCTGAAATGCAGGGCACGCACACCCACAACGATGTTCTGAACAAGTAGTTCAGATTCATTAGTGGAACAGATTCTGGTTTTGCAAAGTGCTAAAAGTGAGTTCTGTTTGTGTCCCGTGTGTGCGTGTATCCAGATGAGTGAGGAATGTGTAGATATCAACAGAAGCTTTGTTTTGTTAGCTGGAGTGAGGTGCGGCCCAACACCTTAGTGCTTGTTTGTTGACTTTGCTCGTGCAAAACTAATAGTTCAAATCGAGATGTGAAAAGAAACAGATTAAAGGAAAAGAGAAAGATGGGATCAGGAAAGGGAAATGGAAAATGAACCATGACGTGCACACAGACGATCTTAGATAGTTTTATGTCTGCACAAACAGATCTTGTGTATATTTATAGTGGCATAAAGGCCCAACTAGTCCCAAGCAAGCGTATTAAAGCATTAAAACATCAATGTCTGAACAGGAACTGAGATCCCGAGAGAGATGGCACCATACGTCTAGCGCTGACCACATAGTCTGAGAGTCATCCCCTGGCAGAAGTGTGTCACTTCCACCTGTTTTGATGGAATAGTATATTGGGCAGAGGATGGGAATGGGGTAGGATACATTTACACACACATGCCAGGAACACAACACTCTGCCTAGCAACATGGTGCCAGTGCAGATACCGAAATACGAGTCACGCGGGCAGCGTCACTTTTTTGACGGGTCCCATTTAAAAAAGCTGTATTAATTAGGGGAATGTCTTACCCGTGTGAGTCCTGAGGTGGGCTTTCAGATGGGATGACTTGGTGTAGACCTTCTTGCACCCTAAAAAAAAAAAACACGGGGGAGATAAAGACAAACAGAAGCCTTAATCCAAATCCAAATAATTCACATGCCAAATATGCACCTAATAAACAGAGCAGTGGTATGCCAGAAATGTAAACTAATAAAGAACAAAAGTTTGGATTGAGACGTAAAATATGTTTGTTTTTGTTAGTCTGATTTTCTAAAAAGTACATGATAATGTTAAAAAAGCAGCCCACACAGTTTCTCATATCTCATATCAAAACCATGAAATTTTGGTGTATTTACAAAGAAATGTATTCAAATGCATGTGACTAATTGCATAGAAAACCGCGCTGTTGAAAACATCTGTTCACTGCACCTGTCGGTTTGATATCAAAGTCGAGATATTTTAAGTTGAGGATTAAAAAACCTTTTGCATACTGTCACATACTGTACAATGTCAAAAGGTCATTAGGATTTTGAAGTATTTGCAAAGATATTCCTCAGGTTCATTGTGACTTTAAATGAGGTGACAGAATTTTGTGTATTGCATGGAATAAAAAGAGCGAGCAGCTGCGGCGGTGTGACTAATATACACTCGGGTAAAGTGTAGATCTGTCCTTGTGTGGATTTGATGGATCTGATTCATCTCAGTTTAAAGAAGTTAGACAAGTGCTAACATGCTGCAGGAGGCTCCGCTTAAGCCTATTTAACACACTGCCATAGGCTCATTGACATTACATGTCCCACAAGTAGCTGCACATCGTACAGTTACTCTGCGTGCGTGTGTGTGTGAGAAAGAGAGAGCCAAAAACAAAATCTAATCTGCAAAAGCAATCTAAAGTGAAACTATATGCAAATTCATGAGGGGAAAAAAGATCAAACGACTTAAAGACTTAACATCTTTCTAATTAAAACACATGCCCATGCACGCACGCACGCATACACACACATAAAAACATGCACAATATATAAACACACACCAGTACATTCCAGTGACAATAACGTGTGGGAGCTCACGAATGAGAGCGCCAGAGCCGTTTGAGGTGTGATAATAAATGCAAAGTGAATTTTGAAGCAGACAGTTAATTGAAAGGTAGTGACTGATGACCTCTATTGCAAAAATATTTTAATTCCAGTGCAGAATGTGCTCTGGTGAGGCTGTAGTGCATATCGTGAGTCATAGGGCTGGCAGAGTCATTCGAAACACAACATGTAATTTGTAAAATATGCAGGGGAGCCTGAAAATAAAACTGTTTTTTTTTAAGTTGACCTTTGTAGCTGATCAGATATTTACCTGACCGCGGAGCCGTGTAAAAATAGACACACACACACACACACACACACACACATAACAGTTACAGTAATCAGCATGTGTACACACCCATGAACCTGTGAAATATACAAACCTGGGTAATCACAGTGGTGGATCCGTCGTTTCTCCAAATCCGGGTTGTTCCTCCGGTTGTAGCGGACAGGCACGGTGGTCTGAGCTGGGGTTTGGGCTTGGGTTGTTGCGGGGGCTTGGGGAAGGCCTGTGGCTTGGCCTGGGACTGGTGTGGGACCTGTGGTGAGGGGAAGGGTCAAGCTGCCTGGTCCTGGGCCGGGGCCAAGTCCAGGTGTGCTACCTGCCAACTTGGAGGCGATGGTAGCTGCGTATGAGGGAGGAGGGGACATGGTGTGGAGCAGCTCCTTCTGCCTGTCGGGGCTGCCGGGCTCCGAGCTCGGCGGAGAGGGCGGCAGGTATGGCACCTGCTGCTGGAGAAAATGGGAGTGTGCCTGAGCGTGAGGGTGTGTGTAAGCCCCGGCACCAAGGCTGCAGTATGAGGGCTTGGCCGTTGGCTCTTGCTGAGACGCAGAAGAAGCTACAGGCAAATCATGGAAAGGTGCGTGGATTGTGGAAGCATGTTGTATTTGCTGTTGCTGCTGCTGCTGCTGCTGATGATGATGGTGGTGATGCTGATGCTGAGCCTCCATACCATTGCTATGGTGATGGTCCAAGCCGGAGTTTAGTAGCTGAAACAGCGAGCCGCTGTTGTCGTGGTGGCTGAGACCGTGCTGCTCGAACTGTGATGGCATTTCCTGTTTTACAAACACTTCTGGCACTGATTCGCCACCGCGGCTGCCTCCCGTTTGGTTGAAAACACTGGTGAAGTCTGGTAACCCTGTTAGCGACATGTTTATGGCTGAGGTTTCCTCCATGGCAACATTGCCGGGGCCATGGCCAGATGTGGCGCAGCTACCAGTGGGCGTAGTGTTGGGGCAGTGCAGCGGCAGGTTGGAAGAGAAACACTGGGAGGCAGATTCTGTTTTGATTTGAGTGACACCTGTGTGGTTCTGATGCTGAGGGGGCAACACCTGCTGACACAAGCCCATCCTCAGGTAGGAGGCGTCTGGGAGGTAAAGATTCATGTTGAGGGTGTAGGGAGCCCCATTGTGATCGTCAGTGAAGAAGTGATCCACCACAGATGAACTGTCTCTCTGTGATTTCTGCTGGCTGTCTGCAGGTGGTGGAAGGGGAAGAGACTGAGGAGAGAGATATCTGTCCATCTCACACTTTGCCTGTTGGAAAAAAAAAGACAAAACACACAAAAACATCTGGCTTAGAAACATCTAATTTTATGATCAGAAAGTAAACTTTGGTTTAAAAGGAAAGATACCCAGCTCTGACTTCAGCAAGTGCTTCCCGTGAGCCACCACAAAACTATTCTGAGGTGCTATTTTGAGAAGACAAAGGTTTTGATAGGACAGTCACCGCGAAAACATTTATCAAGTAGTCATCAATAGGCGGTTGCCACATTCCCTTTCTGCCTGCAAGGCTGAACTCAAAAACCCACCAGCCGCAAGGCCAACACTTGTGGATCAGGTCATGTTCTGGTGCAAATAAACAGTCATATCTAATATCTGTCACATAAATAATAAAAAACTCAATTATTTGAACCGACCAAAGTAGCACCCTTTGGCTCATCAAACTGGCATTAGAGGCGAACAACTTAATATCAAACCAATAGTCTTGTTTTTTTTCTGTTTTTTAGTCTAATTCCTGCAAATCTAAAGGATGTAACTGGTATAAAAGTTAAGAGAAGCCCTGCAGCAGAGGATGAAACAGCAACATGAAAGGGAATGGGGAAACACCCATGCCTCCCTGTCCGCTGCTGCAGTAGCAGTAGCAGCAGCAGCAGCAGCAGCAGCAGCAGCAGCAGCAGCAGCAGTAGTCTGGGGATGGGCTGCTATTTCTAGGCTCCTGATCCCACCAGCTGTTAAAATGCAACTCTCTCCTCTGCTGCACAAGTTTCCTGCTTACTGGGGGCCAGAGTTGTCGGGACCTTTCTGTCCGAAGCTCGAGTCAGTTGTTGTCGGCTTGGAATGATGGTGAGAAGAGACCAACAACTGGTGACCAACTGGCTGGCACAGAAAACATGCGGTGAATGCGTTTGCAGGCGGAGCAGCTCGGCTTCACGTCCAGCTGGCCGCAGCCTGCTCGCTTATTGCCGCAAATAGTGCAGAACAAAGTGCTGATTAACATAACGCAGCAAGGCCGAATGAAATCCGGAGGCCAGCAAAATAACAAACCTGGATCTACAACCATTCTGCCACGCCCATTCAATGAAAACCATCACTACTGTGGTAAAGTCGGATTGATTTCTGACCGGTTTACCTGAGTGTAGTCGTTTTGTCCATCCTTGTCTGCGATCTTGCAATCCAAGCCGAACAACGTCGAGTCCTCCAGGGAGAATCCGGCGGGCAGAGTCGCCTTCTGCAGCGGATAGAAGGGATCCTCCTGCCCGCCGCCGCCGCTCATCGTGAGTGTCGCGGCCATGAAGCTCCGACGCAACACCGCAAACGATCGCTCGTCCTGTTATGCAAAAAAGGAGGATGCTACAGCTCACTGGGAAAGAATGAGTGGATGGAGACGACGGGGTGTAGTGCGTGTGATGGGGTTATTAATGTGCGCCTGTCTGCTACATCTCCTTCCACTTGTTTCATTCTCCACCGGCCCACAGTCAGTTTTCTATCTAAGGGCGGAACGGCCCAGTGTAAACAGAGCATGCACCGCCCACAAAACCTTTTAAAATCTTTTGATCATTCATTCAAGCCACCGCCCTACGCTCCATCTAAATACATAAGAAGACTGTCGTAAAGTGCGGAGACATCCAGAGATGTAGTAAAGGTTAGGCCTTAATAAACACTTTTTTTTTGATGATTCCTTTTCCTCCTTTCCCTTTTACGGCTTTTATCGGAAATATAACTCAGGATTTCCCTGAAGATTATAAGGGAAGTATTCATAATATAAAATTCGGGAAATAACATTATGATTTTTTCCTCAATGAGTTACATTGACACAATGTCACAATACTACAATCATTACAGTCCAGTCATTTTTGCTGCTACAACAGTGTCTTCTTTTAAAAGCAGAATAAAATATATCTCATAACAGGCTCAACTTTTATTTAAGAATCTCTATTATTATTTATGTTTAATATAAAAAATAGCAACAATAATTCCCTTATTCTTATTTCATTTTTAGTGTAGTATCTTATCTTTTCAACATGTTTTTATTATATATATACATGTTATGTAATACTTTCCCATCTTAAATGCTTTATCCGATACATTTATATCATATGTTAGGATCTTTGTCTAATTTTTATGTCTTAAATTTTGAAGCACATAATGTCAATGTCTGTTTAATGAAATGTGCTATATTATTAAATTTGCCTTGACTACAGGTACACTGTAACCCCTCTAAGACGTAATCCAAAGATTTATGTTACTTTCATTAAGTTTTTATTCTTAATAGATATGCATTAAATGAAAAATTGCCAAAAATCAAAGTTTTTTTTAAGTCTCAGTGTGGGTTAAAAATTAAAAGCAAAAGATCTTATATATCCCACAATAAAAATACCTCATTAGACTCCTGAAATATGCACACTCCAGTTTGTGATACCCCCTTTCTGTCAATATTAAGCAGAGTTTTTTTATTATTTAACAAACATTCTGTTGTATTTTAAGATCTAGCTAGTTCATACAACAGGAAAAGAAGCCACTGGATTGAGAAAAAGATTTGAGGGAAAAACCAACTGATGAAAAAGGGACAAACCTGCTCCAAAGCTGTCCTCCGGCTGAGTTTAATATGACACCGATAAGGACATGGTCTGAAATGATAAAGGTATGCCTACTATGTCTATATTTAAAGTCAAAGGAGTCTCAGCTTGTGCAAATCACAGGCTAAGGTTCCTGCAGTGGTGTTATAGCCACCAGTATCTGCAAACTTGGAAAAAGATGAGAAAATAATGATAGACAGACCTAATAAAATAGACCACTGCCAAGAAAGAGGAATTTTTGGGCAGTCAGTTAGCTAGGAATGTGTACCCTGTGGAAGGTAATACCTCTTGTTTTGGACCAGTACGCAGGGAATTTATCCACTCTGGACAATAAATAACCAAAGACGGGAACAACAAAACACAAAACAGTGATCTTTTCTGTCTTTGTATTTCAAAAGTTGTCATAATTTTAAAAAAGCTGTATTTTACAAGTTTGACATTCAAAAGCAGTGATAAACCATTTGCTTGTTAAAGTCCTCAGCGACACTGTAGCACCAGTTGTGACAGAAAATTATTCATTTGGGTTTCTGCTTCAGCTTTTGGTACCAATCAGGAACTTCTTTATTTGTCTGCGAAGGAAAAAGAGACATTGATGAAAAATTATGGTTAGAAAAGTGTGAAGTGTTTGACAGCAAGAGCTCTTGTTTGGATTCTATTTGATTTTCTCATGAAAAAAACGGAAATATAGAGCAAATCTTTGCTCAGCATACTGCAGTGAAAAGCTCAAACGAAACCAAATGACAAAAAAATCTATTAATCATTTCCCTAAAGTCTCTAGTGTTTCTTTGTCTGATCTTCTGTCCTGGCAGGTTAAGGCGGTGTGACTCACACAAGGGTGTTGTCAAGTCAGACACTTACAAACACAGTGGGTTTGGGTTTGCTTGGCGACTCTTCTTCTGTGGTCCCGTTGATTCGTTTGCTCTGCTGTTTTCCTGCACCAGAGGTTCTGTTACCAGCTTTATCTGTTTCCAGCAGGTTTGAAACATCTCCCTGTCTGGACCGCATGCTGATCAGGACCTGCTTCATCACCGCCAACTCCTAGAGCATCACATGGGTTATAAAAATAGGGATGTGAAAATGGGGGTAAAACAATAAACAATCTTTATGAGGAAAAATAGGGAGTGTAATGCCTAGAAGGCCAGAATTCTCATCTAAATCACCAGGTATTATTGAAATACCTCAATGTAAAAATACTCCTATGTTTTAAGATAACACTTATTTAACGTTACGTGAATAATTTGCTATTAGTTATATGCTTCAAGAATTTTTATTGCTGTTTTCTGATGACATGTTTGTCCTGAACCACAGGCCGACACAGCTGAACTCTCATACTCCAGCTATGGGCCGACTTGCAGTAAGTTCAACGAGCTCAAGGGTCTGCGGGGGTGGCGGCAGGGCAGAGGGGAGGACTCTGGGCCATTTCACGGCTCTATTTATCACCCCTGAGGACATGAGCCCTGGCATGTCACACACACGCACGAGCACACACGCACGAGCACACACAAACATGCACTCAGGTGGCATCCCAAACAGCCAGGCCGAGGAACAGCTGTCTATGACAGGGCACATACTTCATACAGCAAACGGCTGGCTTGGGGTGACGCACACACACACACACTCTCGCAAACACACATTTGCACACACACACACTCAAATACACAATCTTGAAGGAAGCATTGCAATACATCGTGCAATAACTTGTCTGGTGTGACTATCAAAAGCCTTCTCAGTATAAAATGTGGAGCTGCAACAATTTGTTAATTTATTGTTTGGACTGGTTGGAAAAAAAAAATCCTCAGCACTTATTAATAAAAGAATTCCTGGTTTGTCGTTGTTCAAGTTTTATATTCGAAAATAAGAAAAATTAGAAAAACAAATATTAGTATTAGTTGGCTTTCTTTATTTCACATTATTGTGAGATATTTTAAGGTTTTAGATTGTAAGTCAGACTTGAAAAAAGGGCTTATGATGCCCCTTTGGGCTCTAGGGTTTTTTATTCATTTTTTTGAGTTTACAAATGTTTTACAGACCAAGAAGTCAATTAAAAGATAATAAAAATAATCTTTTGTTGCAACCATACTAAAAAAAGTTTGAATATAGCCACAGTTTGAAAAGTGAAGGGGTGAAGCACAGGTGAACACTCAGGTTTGCTGTTACAGCATCACTGGCAGCACTTTGATCTTGTCAAATGAAGACAGCACCTGCTAAAACATCATCTTTTTCCTTTAGAAAAGAGGGTTTTTTTTCAGTTTCTTACTTATCTGTCACCAAACAATAAACTAGAATAGAATAGGAAAACAGCAAACGTCATCATCATGTACCTCTCGATGGTTGAGGAGCCGCTCCAGATCAGCAGCCATGTTGTTTTTCACCTGCTGCAGAGCGGCTCGTTCTTTCCTCAGAGAACTGGGATTGAACGGAAAAGAAAAAAAAAAGATTAGATCTTAAACTAACAAAAAAAAATTACTATATCTGCTAAAAGTTATAAACTCAATATTGCTTTTATTCATAGGGTCATGAGAACTCATTGAACAAGTCCTGTGAATAACTGATTAATAGTTTATGTGAATCTTTAAGGCAGCACAGTGCTGGACTATGGACATGGCACAGTATACTGTATATAGTAGGATCCACCTCTAATCAGGAGATGTTTGGTTTTGCTTTGTAGTGGGGTTAAGTCAAAGTTGACACAAGATCAGGAGTACGGTGTGTTATACATATGTAAGTTAAATGTTGCTTCATTTGTGTAAATATGTGTTATAATAACTAAAAAAAAAAGCTGAACAAGAAATCAAACACGCACAGCTAAATCACTGGTATAAAACCAATTGCCAACAACATGCAAATCCTGAATTTAAAAAAGTTTTTCTTATGCTTATGTCTCGTTAGATATAAGATAAAACTCAAACTCTCTTCAGTACAGTTCAGTTCTTCTTCTGTTGCGCTGTGAAACATACAAGCAGGAGCTTGTAATGGGGGCACTTTACAGGAAAATCGTCTTGGTACCTTCACCACTGAGAACTCTAAACTTGTGGATCCTGTAGCCTTTGAGCTGGGTGAGCGCAGTGCAGTTTATATTCAAGACAGAGAGACCGGATGCACATAAAGTGAGAATCTGCTTTAAGTTGTGTCTCTGCTGTTAACCAGACGGCACTACATAGCCACAGGAAAACATATATCTGTCAAATGATGGGGGGGGTCTATGAAGCTTTAGAGCATTTTAAAGGATTTTTTTTACTCTCCTGCTTGCCCCAGGTGAGCGCTCAGTGGTAGTGAAACGCAAGAGAAAACCTGCAATCTGTCAGTTTGCATATTTCTCTGGTTAAAATACAGTAGGGGGACGGGTTCAGCCAGCAACAGGTTGTACTGATGTGGGGGGAAAAAAAAAAATCAGCTTGATGGGAATAGACAAATTCATGCACACATGCAGGTTTGCATGAGGACAGAACGAGCCAGGCGTGAGAGGGCCAGAAAATGACAAAGGCAAATAAGGACAACACAGATAGGGTGTGGCGCTAGGGCGTGCTGCCATGAGGAGTAAATTATAAGATACAAAATGTAACTAATTCAACTGACACAGTTAGAGTTTGGCAAGCAACACGCAGAGATTTAATAGCCTTCAATTACAAATGTTGTTGATGTTCTTTTTCGTTAAACTTCCTTCGAGGCTTGGACCATAGCAAGGTGTTAAACTACTGGGATAATTAGAAATGCTTTATTTGGGAGGATTTGGGGTTTAGTCCCCATGGTTAAGGTAAATCAACAAACATGGATGAAGCTGTTTGCATCATTTGACCCAAGAAAGTTGTGGCTAAAGGGCAACACCGCAACGCTCACCCTAGCAACAGGTGTCATCGGGTGGTGCAAGAATGGATGGAGGGAGGACGCTTTTTTCCTTCCCATTCATTATTTTATAGGCCATAATTATTAAAAGCACAGCAAGACTTGTCTAAGTAGGTTAATTGCATATTAGGTGCACATCATTGTAGGCTAGACAGTGTCAAGCATGCAACAAAGACTTTTATCATCAACAGCACGCTGTTTTTACACAACATATTAAAAAAAATAGCTAACGCCCAAGCCTAGTTCCTTCTTACACATAGAGATTCATTTCCTCTCCATTAATGCATGTTCTACACGCGTACCTGACATCGTCCTCAAGTGACTCGATGTGCTTCTTCATCGTGCTGATCTGTGCGTCCCTCTGTCTCACCGTCTCAATCAGGTAGCTATAGGGCTGCTGTGTGTGCTGTAGTAACTGGTTGGCTGCCAACAGCTGAGACACAAGACAAATATGTGCATAACTGAGCAATTACAGAAACAATTATTTCATTTACACAGTGTTATGGTTTTACAAATGTTAACCTGAGACTCAGGTCAGCATAGTTCCGTGTGCCGTTTCCTCTTCCACAAACTGTGGATGGTTGCATATAATGCAACCGCAGGAGGAAAACATCTGTCACCATGATGTGCACTTTACAGAAGATAATTGTATATGCTGATGCCAGCAGTTCCACCTTAAATCTGATTTTACATTTGGCTGATTTTGTAAAAAAGTGCAGCTCTGTCAATATTTATGAAGGAGTCCACAACAGCGACAGTCAAGATTTTATCTTATCTCTGATAACATTAGGGTGGCTTTGGAGCCCATGGATGCAATATTTTATGTCGGTGTTTCTAGTTGTATCCTATTTATTAATACCAGAGGTACACTTTCATTTAAGATGAAGCCATAAAGTTGGATTGCAATAAAAAATCACAGTCTTAACAACCTCTTTCTACTGTCTGACAAGCACCTTCATAGTGTTTTGATTATCCCTCCTGTGAGAATATGTATGTGCTGTACCTAATACAATATTGCGCAGTCAGTATCAACTTAATCTGTCAAACAATAGATAAAGTTAGGGTGTTACTCATTTAACCACTTTTACAGTCAGCCAGTAGTGAGTAGAACTGGGTGGGAGCACGAGGACAATAGTTAGTTAGTCAGGGCATCTGCGTGGGTGGTTAAGTGGTTAACACCCTTGCTTTTTCTTGTGAAGTATAATATTTCAACCTTTCCCTTTATACTCCATGAATTATGAGGTATTCCAGACGAACACCAGTCAATCAAAGCTGACAGTTGAATGGCCGGCTTATTTAGTGTAAAATCTGCCCAGCCCAACTTACTCAATCTCTCCCCTCACTGAGCTTAAAAAAGGGAGAAGGAAAAAGAAAGCGAGCACACTGGCTTTCAGAGTTGTCATTCTTGTAGTTTTGAACCTTACTGGATGAATTTTAGCATCAGAGCACAAGAAGTAGATGTCTAAGTCATGCACAGACAAAATACACACACCCAAAATTTAAGTCTCAGCACATGTACTTGGTGTGCCAAGCACAACAAAAGCCTTGATGATTGGTGCGGTGAGCTGTTGGGAGAGTGAAGAGCGTAGCCGTCATGCTTTTGGGCACCGTTTCCCACTGTGTCAACAAGTGTGACAGCTACTAAGACTCAAACATCTCGCTCTTCTCATATAAGGTCTGCTGCTCTTATGTCATTATCTTTTGCTTCAAAGGCAGACTCAGAAGGTAGACATGAGTTTCAGGAAGAAAACACGCAAGGGAGACTCTCATGAATGAGTCCTTCAGTGTGTGTGTGATAGTATACGTGGTGCCTCACAAGCTGCTCAGTGTTGGTCATTTTATTTCTCTATCAGTGAGAAAATTAACACCAAATGTGGTTTTAATGTCACAGCTGCAAGAGTTTATCTCTGACAGTCACTCGCCATTGACTTTCACCACAGAGTGCTGTGTGATAGAGTGAAAGGTAAATGTGAGTGATGAGAAAGGAGCCACTCAGCTCTGTATTAATGACTCTGTAATATCACCAGAGAGAGGCAAGAGCCCGTTGAAATAAATCATTATGGTTTCGATGGAGTAACGATAATATGAGACGCTGTGGGAGATTTGTTATGACAGAAAAACAAGTGTGCTTGCAGGTACTGACTTGCAGCGCTTTGGAAAAAAAAAAACAAAACAAAACACTGAATTAATCCTTATCGTATTAATGGTGATCCGCAGACAGGCACACACCTGATTGCTGTGTGTGTGTTTACCTCTTCAGATATCTGTCCTGTCTGTGACTTGTGTCTCTCCAGCTCTCTTCTCAGTGATGTGTTCTGCCTCTCGAGCTGCAGCACCCTGCGGGCCAGGTGAACGCTGCACAAATAAACACAAACATAGACTCGGTAATTCCAAAACATGACAACAGCAGCGAGTTTACACTAGTGTGTACAACCACACTGTTTAGCCTACATTTTATCTAACAACAAATTTAAGGTTTTGGCTGTAAGTGTGGAGAAGTACAATTGAATTGTTGTTGCCAATTCAGAGGCAAATCCAGACTAAACATGCACTTTAAAGCTCCTGTGTAAAGGATTTCGAAAACTATTCACTCCTAGTAGAAGTATCAAGGAAGAAGAGGTGGTTTAGAGGGTTTGATTTTTAAGGTGTCCGTCACAGTAACCTGTGGAGTTCAGTGCACGAAAAAAATACATGTCACAACATTGAACACAATGTTATCCAGCTGTTGAGGGCGGTAGTGCATGTCTGCGCCTGATGAGGGTAACAAACTGTCAAAAGAAGAAATTCACTGATAAAAGAGAAGAAGCAGAAGAATACAACCTGATACTTAAACCGTAATCCTTGAGCTTTTAGTTAATTTGGCTACCTTGGTTTGATGCCACAGCAAACATTAGTTAAGCAGCTACTCTTTCAGAAAACAAAACAAAAAAGCAACTGGTGCATTTGCTCTGTGTTGTTTTTAAGAATTCTGTCAGTCATAATTGCAACCATGATCTGATTTCATGCTGCACACATTGTATGAAGTTTTCACGTTGTAATCCTTCATTTAACAGCTTATTGTGGCTGCTTCTTGTGTAATCAATGACTCCTTTGTAAAAATATGAAATGATCCTAGTGCTAAATATATCAAAAATTACATTTGACAGGTTTGTGAATGCATTTTTGCTGACCTACCGCAGTCCACACCAACATTGGTGATAATACAATGTATTTTCTGTGTTGTTTCAAAGTAGAGGTCACCCTGTCATTCACCAGTTAAAAGCTTTTAAATGCGAAGCAGCTTTTATATGGTGCAAAGTAGGCAAACAATAAACAGGGAGGCTGTTGTGATGGTACATGCTGAACTGTTTGCCTGTGAATTCTTCATGTGTAGGAAGGCAATCTAAATCCACTAACAATGGAAACTACTTTAAAGAAAAAATACAATTATTATGCAAATACAATGAATAGTTATTTAAGAAACAATGCCGACCAAGAACTGTATGAAAACTGGGGTTTGATTTTATGAAAATCTTTAAGTTTTCTCCAATTTAAAATGTGTTTTTCTTGTCTTATTTCCTTTGAAATATCATATACTGACTATATTGACTTGTATTTGTGCAAAGTTTGTCACTAGAGATGTTTTTAAAATCCCTCTGCTAAAGGAGAAAATGTCTGTGCACTTTCCTAAAACCTAAAATTTAAATGCAATTATGGCACATCACAAATTCAAATTTCAAATATGAAGCCTGTGTTTGAATTATAAAATGTTTCTACTAGCTGCCATCTTGATGTTCAGAGCTCACCCACTGGTCAGCTGAGCTCAAGCAGCGGTGGTGGGCAGAGCATGAGGACAGTGATTCATATATTCAGAATTTTCAAATGGAGGAAAAAGAAGATGTGATTACAGGTACTTTTTAGAGCTTTTTTCCTTTTTATGTTAAAAAACAATGTTAAACAAAATACTGATTATATCAGAAAATTAATGGACTATGAATTTAACCATTATAAAGAAATTGTTTTATAAGGAGAACATGCAACAAAATGTTGCATAATGTTCTAATAATGTTAAGCCTTATGCAAACAGAATGCATACATTAATGTGTTTAGGTCTAAGAGTAAGGAGTGAAGTAATCTCTGAGATTCTACTGAAATTTAAGTACATAATATGCCTGCAAAAGAATTCTACTTTTTTAGCAAACTGGTTTCTTAAATTTAGGAAAATATAAATCTCATAATGTGCCCTCTCCTTGACATGTGAAGGGTATCATTTACTTTACCTCTGTTTTAGTCTTCTCTTGGCAGTTGTGGGGACATTGGCTCCGTATCCGTATGAAAACAAAACTCTCTCAGCCTCCTCTTCATTCTCAACTGGCAACAGATAAATGCATAAATAAAACACAAATAACTGTATAAACCTCTTCAGAACCACAAAGAAAACAATGTGACAATATGTGGTTGTTTTTATTTGTCCTACCCTCAGTTAAATATTACTTTTTTTAAACAAAGCTGGCTCTTACAGCCCCACAATAACAATAACAGATTTTTCATTTATTGCCTCTGATGCCAGAACTGGGCATTTGAAGGAATCAGCGCTTGTTTGTTTGTGCTTTTCTCCATCTGACTTCACAGTAATGTCAGTAATGCAAAATGTACTACAGGGCCAGTGCTATGTTCTCACTTTCGGCAGCCTGCATGGTGACTTGGTCCAACTCTTGCTCGAGCTTCTCATACGTCTCCAGCCGAGAAGCCTGTTCGGCATTCTGAGCTTGCAGCTCCGCCGACCGCTTCTCCGATGACGTCTGTAGCCTGTAAAACTCCTGGGTCAGGAGCTGAGGCAGAGAGAGGGAGAGAAAAAAAAGAGAGAGAGGCACGATATGATTATGGGGAAAGAGGAAATGACTGAACTTTAACCATGCTCTCTGTGGTGGAGAGCTGAAAAAAAATCATCTCCCTGAGCAAGAATGTAATAGTGTTATTGTGAATGTCAGTTTATTAAAAATTGAATAATGAATTCATATCTACAGACTAGTGGTGCATATTTTCCTGACGATTTAAATATTGTTCAATCAGCAATTTATTTTTGCTGTACCAGGGCTGTAACTTTTTAAAACAAATTACAATAGATTTTTCCATTTTCATTTTTCTATTAATACATATTAATTTATATATATATATATATATACATCATATATTATTTTTGCACAGTTTTTAATTGTTTTTTATTGTTTTTATTTACCTTACTTCACTTTAGGCCTAACTTTTGTTTTAACAAAAAGAGAAAAAATGTTGTGACAACATTCTTGTACCCTACTGCAGGAATAGGCCTACAGTAAAACAAGGAGTATCAAAAGGGAAGCTACAGTGTAACTACTTATGGGTATTTTGCCAGCTGAGAAGCCTTTTCCAGAGGTCTCTGCCACAAAACCAATACTCAGGCCAGACATTGTTTTATACATTCATCCTAAGCAGACAAGTTGGCTCATATTTTGCTAAGTTTATCTTTGCTAAGTTTGCTTTTCTTGTGTTTTATCTGTTTATTATGTCCAAACAAACCTACAGTGTGCTAGATAAAGTGAGCTAACATTAGGCTGCCAAGTTACATGCTGATTCATGTCGAATGCTAACAGGATTTTTTATATTGCTCAGGGGTGTTGACGAAGGAAGTTATAGCAAACATTACTCAAAACAGTCCGATAACAAAACTGCTGATAAGGATTGAGTGTTTGATGAGCAGAGTTGAAGCTGTAGGCTATTAGTGGCGGATGGGTGGGTGTTGATGGGGGAAACTACACAAATGCATGTATACTACAAGACAAAGTGAAACATTATGACTTAGCCAATATAAGTCACAAAGAGGTTTATTACTGCTAATGCTTCTAATTATTACTTCTAAATAAGTCATTTTAATGAGTTTTAAGGGGTTAAATTAATGCCTGGAGAGGAACTTCAAGCAGCTGCATGAATTGGCTGCATTAATTCAAAAGATGATTGCAGCAAACTTTGACTTTTACAATGTTATTTATGGGAAGTGAAGAACATTGAGACTTTCATATAAGAAACACTGCAGATGAAAGCCTATAAATCTGAGTATATGAGTCACATCGCTATTTACATTATTGTGTCACTACGTCAAAAAAAGCCGACACAATGAATAAAGATGTACATTACAAGCATATGTTAAAAGTGATTTTCTCGTTTTCTTTTTTTACTTGTATTGCTTATAAATGTTAAATTTCTGAATAGGTTAACAGCAGATGCATGTAAACTTTCTTAACGTTCTGCTTATTATATTTTATTATATTTCATAATATTTTACAACTTTTTAATCATCTCTCTGTTTAGTCTGCAGGCCATCTGAACTTTAGACCTATGAGTAACAGCAATTGGCTGCAACCAAATCATAACAGACTTGTTGTAATGCAACAGCTAGAACATTTTCTACTCTTTGTCTTTGTGCTTTAGTACCTCCAGCTTCTTCTGCTGCTTCT
Organism: Acanthurus lineatus; assembly: GCA_029814665.1. Classification (NCBI taxonomy): domain Eukaryota; kingdom Metazoa; phylum Chordata; class Actinopteri; order Acanthuriformes; family Acanthuridae; genus Acanthurus; species Acanthurus lineatus. The sequence goes on from JAPZDV010000003.1 coordinate 16,552,166, forward strand.
CACACTCCACCTGGCACTGTGCCAGGGCCTTAGCCGTCTCCTCCTTGACCATCTGAGCGCGCTCGGCTTCGAAGGCGTGCAGCTTGGCCTGGTTGGACAGCTCTGCTACCCGGCTGTCAGTTCCCAGCTGGAGCTGACGAAACCTGCATAGATGGATGCACACACACCTCACTGAATATGAATGCGAGTAGATGTATCAAAAAAGTGAGATAATATACGTCTGTGCAGACAGATTAAGTGGACACGTCTGGGTAATAAACTAGAAGCCCCTCACATGGAGGAAAAAGTCAGCTCTGGGCTTCTAGTGAAGCTCAGGCATGCCTGGTGGTTTCAAACAAATGTTGCAATGTCTCTCTTCATGTAGATATGATTACATTCACTGATAACATGTTTGCTTGGAAATTGGCAAGGAAGTGATTGTTTGATGTGCCTTGCGCAATGAGAAATTTTAATGTTAAGTTTTTATGTTCAAAGTGTTCTGTGGCACGTAAAAGCCTGGCAAAGACAGGGTTACAAAGAGTAACAGAACGGGAAAGCCAAAATCTGACGTCACTTGGTTAGAGAAGAGTCTTCTGAACAGCGCTCGAAGCAATGTTTGGCCTTTAATCTTTTTTGATTCTCTCTCTGACAGCCAGGGAGAGGTGTTCATATTTAAATGCTCAGCAATAAGAAAAGGAGACAGAACAGTATTCACTGCTTCTGTTATCAGATCACACAGTCCTGTATTAAGTCAAAGCTGTGTTATATAAGTGGTGTGTAAGGGCAAGCTCGCACATATCATGGAGGCAGAAGCACCTTGTCTTCAAAAAGGAGAGATAAAACCTCCTAATGAGCACAAATCAACAAAGAGAGCACAAGATGAACAAAAGCAGATGATGATTCCGATAACAGTAATGAATAATGTCCTCATATGTAAGTAGAATACCACTTATACAAAATATGAGACTTTTACATTTTTTCTAAAACTGAGCATTATCAGTACAAAAGGCAACATTTTATGGGAAATTTCAAAGTCATTTTTAATTATTCTTTCGTATTTTATAGATAAAAACAATTAATTGATCAATTGAAAAAAATAATTAACAGGTCAACCAAAAAAATCAAAATCAATCAAACATTTCCTGCTGCTGTTACTGTTTCAAAAGTAAAACAAGAATCGACAAAATTTTTTCATGTCCAGTTCCTCCTCAGGCAGCTTTCATGTACACACACACACACACACACACACACACACACACACACACAGACTCTATTAAACCATGGAGGATGGTTGGATAATATTAATAACTCTCGATTACAGCTGACCTGATAGAATTTCATCATCCATCGAGTGCAGGCTTGAGCTGTGTGCTCACAGTGACAGTCATGTGCACTTGGTCGACATTTAAATGCCTTCTTTTATGATTGTCAGCTGAAATCTAGAAACAAAGACGCAAAATGTTCCTAAAAAATGTGACTTAGTTTTTCAGAGAAGTTTACTCAGTCATGGTCTATCTTTGTCCTTATAAAGAGTAATTTTTACCCCAATACAGTAGACAGTAAGAGCACCTGACTCGGGGTATCCCAAAGGAAGTTTCTCTACAAGTTTAGGTCTGTTAGAGTGATTAAAAAATGGAAAACTTTTTTTGATACTTGGTCTGTGAATTGGACAAGTTGATCACCATAATGGGCCTGTTAGCCAGCACTCTGATAGAGATCATCAAGATCATCGAGCCGGCTATCTATGCTTCAATCATCCGACGCCATTTCAAGCTTGTCCGCCTCATTCTTTGCCCCAAAAATAGGGGCATGCATGGGGTTAGGGGTTAAGGGCTTGTGGCTAGCATCTGTCGTTGCTGGCTTGCGATGCGACACAGAGAGGGAATGTGATCGCAGCAGCAGAGAGAGTGCAAGGGAGAGTAAAGTGTGTGTGTGTGTGCGTGTGTGTGCGTGTGTGAGCGAGTGTGTATGGAAAGGCCAACAGCTGGTGGTTTGGATCTGGAGAAATGACTGGCATGTAGTAGTAGGACAGGGACACTGCTGCTGCTGCTGCTGATGGTGTGTGTCTGCATTTCTGTCGGTCTGTAGAAGATACAATGTTCTAAAGTTTAAATGAAAAAATGCTAACAATTATTTAAACAATTTAAATTGAGACATGTTGTTAAAACACGTTTCTGTACATAATTATCTTCAAAAATGTGCCTGACTGGAGAAATTATACCTACATACACAATCATTTATGATTATAAGTAAAGAATGATTGTATGCAGCATAAATATGGCACAAAGTATAACAAGTTGTTTGGTAAGCTGAGTGGAAAACCTTCTTTCTGGTTTAAAGTATGTGTGTGCATGTGTATGTATGTGTGGAGCAGGGCCAATAATACAGTATATCTGTTGCAATTTCTTAGCAATATTTGAAACTTCCAACAAGGCCATGACGTAGAGGAACCTTCCGAGGCTGGACTGAGAATTGCAGTAAGAATCTGTTTTAAAACCAGTTTTAAAGAGATTTTCTTACCATATAAACTTCATGGTATCCAGTCTCTTACTTTCCATCAAACCTGCTTTGGAAATATTTCACTCCCGAGAGGCAGGTGACCAGGCCAGAGACACCAGCTGGTTTCTTAACCGGCCTTCAGTGAACTCTGACCCTCCCATGTGACCTTCTGACCCCTCAGTTACAGCAAAGCACTCATGTGATCTTTAGTAAGAAACAGACCGCAGCCACTGAGGTCCAGCCGCACCCACAACATGAGCTAACAACAGGCTGCTGCTGGCTCACACATGAGCATCAGAGCAACAAAAAGCTCACATCTTTTCGGGGAAAATACCGAGGACTTCAAGCTGAGTATAAGCCCCCTATACACGCACACACACATGACTATCTTACACACTGCTGATCGGAGCACAAAGACAAGAAATGAATTGGAATTATGATGTGGTTAACCATGATGAGAAAAAACTGTACCAACTGGCCTTGACAGGTGAACAATTGCCCTCAGGTGACACTTCATAACTTTCCCTGATGTACAGCTCATTAACAGAGCATCCAGGAAGCCACATTTAAGATAAGCAGCTGCAGCTGAGAGCAGAAGATTTCTACTTCTGTGAGTCTACTGGAGCTGTTGAACACAGCAATGCCTGCTCAAGTTTCTCATCATATCACACACCACTGCTGATGAAATTCTTCTGGAGAAATGTGAATACCCATAGGTAGAAAAAAGGCAAAAACATTTTGTGAATTAAAAGTATTTTTCTATAAAAATGCAATTTTATAGTTGTCAACAAATGCAGCTTTTACTGTGTATTGTTTACTGAATTGTTTACTAAAACTAAAATACAGAAAAAAAACATTATCTCTCATCCTTTAAATGGTGTCCAGCTATGCAGATGGGCTTGTTTTTTTTTTGTCCAGGTTTTCAGGTATTCACCTTTTGCTTTCTGCCTTTTTGCTCAGATAGAGGAGATGAATAAATGTTTTTTGGTTTTTAATAAAAACTCAACCTGGAGGATTTCTTGTGATGCTCGCACCAGTAGTCGATTCTATATTATTACACAGGGCTGCCCATGAAACCTTTTTTTCTTAACTTACAAGTTTTTGATAGTAACAGTTAATATGTGAAGCTTTAGTTAAAAATTGAATATCTGAATCTCAAAACTGTTACTAATTACTGGTCGAGCCCTAAGAGGTACTCGGTACTTGTTTTGTTGCTCTGACAACACTGATGTTTCAACTCTGCCTTCATTTTGATCTAAACAACATGTGTGAGGTTTCAAGACTACATCTTCCATAGTTTTGACACATTATGAAAAAAATCTGCTCACAGAACACCTTTTAAAGTAATAAAAACTGCTTCTGTGGTTGTCTCTGCCACAATAGGTGGCTACAGGACCACATTTGTTATGATAACACACACACACACACACACACAGATTTGTAAAGTGAAAACAATACCAGCCACGCTGCTGCTGCTGGTAATTATCTGCAGCACAGCTGGATACCACTTGAAGTAAGAGAGTGTGTGTTGTGGGCAGAGAGGAAAAAACTGACAAAGTAAACATACTGTTTACTAATATAAACTAATATATTACTAATATAAACTGTATAGACATCTGTATCAAAACCATAAATGTGTGACAGGTAATAAAACTCACTGTTCCAGCAGTTGGTCATATCTGGACTGACTGTCTCTTTCAGCAGCCACTGCTCTGTCCTTCTCCAGCACCGCATTGTCTCTGGCCTCACGTAAATTCCTGGTCAAACACACACACGTGCACACGCACACACACACAAACACACACAGTTGGAAGATGCCCTCAACACCTGTACAAACAAATCAGCATGTCCTGTTTTTTTGTCCATAGCAGAACGTTACGCTGGCATTTCCTTTTATTTTAATGCTACTGTAAAGTATCTGTGGTGATAGCTCTTCCTCTTTTCTCTCTTCCTGATCAGTTAAATAAGCACTAATTAATATGTGATGTTAAACAAAAACCTGCAATTTCCTCTGATTGAAAACGCCCCGATATTTATTTGTAGCCTTTACCTCACACAGGTTTTAAAGTGTTGCATAAAAACAGACTGATACCTGTTCTCCCTCTCATACATTTCCCTGGAGGTCCTCTGCAGGTTGTCTATCTCCTGACTGGTTTTCAGCCTGATGTTCTCCAGCTCCTCTCTCAGCTTGGTCTCATATTCTGATTTATAGCGGTCTCTGCAGTGGAAAGAAGTTGAAAGAAAAATAGAAACAGAGATTTGGCAGATGAAACCATCACTCATGAAAATTTGGTGATTTCTATTGGCATTTTTTTTTTTTTTTTTAGTGTGAGGCTGATGTTCTTTGGCACAGTGAAAACACTTGAACATTGGCTGGTGGTGTAAAACAAAAAAGCCAAACCTGGATGCTACATATTTTTCATAGGCATCCTCTCTTGCCTTCTTTGTGTCATCTAATTGTACCTGAACAGCAGAAACAAGACGTGAAAGCAGGTTAGATGATTTTTTCCACCTGTTGAATGCTTTTCATATTACAAAGGGCCTCTTAGTAAAGTGTATGGACCTGCAGCCTCTCCAGGCGGTCTTCTTCATGTGCACAGCGGACACTGAGCTCCATGTTCTGCCTGTGTAAGTACTCCTTGTCCTTCTGCAGGAGAGTCACTGACTGCTGCAATGTCGCCACCTGCAGGGCAAGAAGAAAAAAAAAGAAAAACTATTACAGAACGCAGTACTCCCAAGGAGACTCTAATGAATACTTTGACAAGGCAAAATATAGTGTGAATCTGTGTGTGTTCAGATATGTATGAAGCACCTCTTTGCTGAGTGCATTTCTTTCTCTGGTCAGTGCAGCGTGAGTCAAGTCTAGAGTCTCAAATCTCCTTGTTAATTCCTTCAGTTCTGCTTCAAAGTTGTCACGCTCCCTAGAAATCACAGCGTAAAGGGTTAGCATGCAATTAAACTCACATATGCAGAATTAAATAAAGTAGAAAACTAAAATTCAATAATTCTGTTGTCTTCATACTCTAGCTACACTAGCTATCTGGGTACCTTCCCAACTGTTTTTTAAGGGACACAGCCTTTAAAACTATACTGGAGCCTTCCACAGAGTCCACAAATGAGAGGTTCTACAGATAAGTTACATAAAAACACTCACCGTTTAATGTTTGGGTAATTGTCTCGGCGAAAGTCTCCCTCTTGAATCTGCTGTCTGGTGTCAGCCAGTTCGAGGGTCAGTCTCTGACTCCTCAGCTCCAGCTCCGTACGTAGCCGCCGCTCCTCCTCGTAGCTCTGTGGATACACAGAACACAAAACATCTAAATTACAGGGAGTATTCACACTATTATATGCACGATGTATACAAAATAGCAGGATTTTATGTCCTGAACGCTTCCTTTTTTTCCCTTAAATTTTCCTCATCACCTTGCTCCATGTTGTCTTAACAGTGTCATGCCTGCAGATTCTTTAATAGCAAATTCATACAATAAATATCACATCATTTTACTTGAAACATCTCGAGTTGATGAGTAATTTACCTGCTGGATGTTAAGAAAATGTGACAACAAAGGCCAGCACCCAGTCAGTAATAATGTCTTGCTACTCTGATGGAATTTAAATTATGCTCACTGAGTCTCAAAGAGGAAATTTTCTCTATGTCATAACATTACAAGCATTCTCTGCTCAGTTTTATGCATTTCTTTGCTAAAGTCTGTCTCTGCTTTTTGCACATTGCAAGGTTACTTAATCAATATATGGTTTATGCCTACAGGGCCACTGCTCACTATCTATCACTATCATTCTGAACACTGCAGGCAAAGAAACAAATCATCTCAAGAATGCAGGTGGCTTCAACAGAACACGCTTCAGATCACATGTCCTCCACGTTTTAACACTTAGTTAAAAGGTAACTGAACCACTTGACCCTTTGTGCATTCATCATGTCTATGCTTACTTCATATGTGACACATAGCATAGAGGAGTAAGTGTTTGTTTAAAGTGAGCCTGTTTTTAAGAGTTTAAAGATGAAAAAAAACACAAATGCACAAAACATGTGTGAGCTCACAAACATTTGATGGTTACAAATGATAGTATCTGGTTAATATGCTGAACAAACAAGTTCAACAGTTGTGTTTATCTGAACTTTGCACTGTGCACAGTCCATAATTTAAATAGAGGTTAAATAGAAATAAAACAAAAAATGTGACAAAAACAAGAGAGAAACAATAACACAAAAGTAATATAAAATGCTAAAAGAATAGCCAAGAACTTTTAAACATGTTCACACAGAAAGATGAAGGAATGCCACATAGAGCTTAAGTGTGTGTGGTACCTCCATCATAGCCTTCATCTGGGTTCTTAGTGTATCCAGATCTTCAGTTAAAGTGCCCCTCTTCCCACTGAGCTCAGCCACCTGAGCCCGAAGTGGTGTCACCACCTCATAGAAGCGCACCTAAACACACAGCACAAAGACTTGGTTACCATGTTAGAAAATTCCCTGATAGCATCATCACCATGCCTTGTTCCTCTGTTCAACACCATTAGGGTTCAACAAAGTGATGTAGGGGTAAGGAAGAGCTCCAAATACTTACAGCTACATGTTCCTGTATGGAGATTTTGTCTTCAGGGATGTCACGGAGCTCTTGGTACCTTTCCTGGGAGATATCCAGATCCCGGAGAGACCTCCGTAGCTCTCCAGCCTTCTCACACAACTGTCGATTGGTCTCCTCTAGTTGCTGCTGCCTGAGCAGGATGGCATCCATCTCTTGCTTACGCAGAGCTTGCTGCTTCCTGGTCATGACAGGTTTTTTAGCAGAGTTTCAAAATTTCAGTTTCATATTTTTAACACATACCCCTACTCAAGATGTTAGAGTTTCAAGCTTTGTCTCTCTCCGCTCATATGTTCTTAATTAGGATTTACTTGGTATTCAGTAAGATGTGTATTAATTGTAGCTGGCAAGATAACTGTCAATAAATACTAAGTTACTGTATAACTAAAGAAAGCTATCAAGTATCCATTGCTCAAACAGCCTAGACAGATACTACAGTTACAATGGCATAACAGATTTTCAACAGTACATTTCACAGTCTATTTTTCTTCACCTGTTATCCTCTTGAGCTAGTTTTAGCTGGGTATCAAGTCTCAGGGCAAAAACCTGCTTCTGATGTAGAGCATCATTCAGCCTCTCCTCCAGCTCCTCAATCTGATGTATAAAGACATATGCATAGAAAAATAACAGGGAACTATCACTGCAACAAAAATGACTCTGTCACAATAAGATGAACAGTTTGTCTGTGTTATTATGTTAGTAACATTAGCCATCTTTCCTCTACCTTGGACATATGGTCGGCTTTCATGTTGTCTATGATAAGGTTTTTCTGGGAAAGCTCGATTTTTAGCAGCTGGACGCTTTGCAGCAGCTCCTTTCTTTCGATCAGCTGGCGGGTCACCTTCTGGGAGCCGTCACGCTGCTCGTCAGACGAGGAGACGTCCTCGGTGGTGGGCACGGTGGTCTCCAGGCTGATGTCCTCCGACTCCAGGTCCAAGGAGCTGGAAATGTTCACTGTTGTCGGCTTCAGCTGTTGCTTCTTTGGAGGCATTTTGTAGTGTTTTGTCCCTGACTTTGTGTCTTCTTCTTGCTTGCTAACGTTACTTAGCACGGTGAGTGACCTAGTCACCGGAGCCGAGATTACGTGAGATTAGAGAATCGGATTGTTAACGTTAATTAAGAGTTAACGGACATCGCGATACGTGACAAATTGACGTTAGTTTGCAGAAAGGTGAACTGACAACAAAGCCCCTAAGTTCAGCGGTCTAGCTACATCATTTAAAGCATACAGTCAATGCATTCATACTCAATAAAATCCATAAAAAACAGCGAAATGACACATCTCAGAGCTGGCAAGGCCACACGTTCGGTTGTTTTTATTTTCAAGGGTCCCGCTCCTAGCTGCCAGCTAACCGCCAACGGATCGGTTACGGTTGTGTTGGGTAGCCTTGACGACAGCGCCCCATGTGGTAATGAACGTGTAATGCCGTCAAATTCCTGACGTCCACAGTTCATTACACTGCAAATATCTTGCAGTACCTCCCCCTGAACACAGGCGCCGCTGTAAATATAGCTACTCTTTATAAACCTGGCCAAACAGTCCCTCTACTGCTTTTTTGGCTTTGTTTTCATTGAACGAGCAGCAGATGGCCAACAAAAAATAACACGGATTTTAAGTTATTATACACAAAAAAACATAATTTTTTGTCGTGTTCGTGTATGTTACGTGCCTTATATCTTAACGACATGGTATCGAAATAGAGACTAACACGAAGGAAAATACAAGACTGAAATCAAATTCATGAAATACAACTCCACGAGTTTATCATACCTCTTGGACAGTTTTGTCGGCCCACAGAGGTAGCTTACACATGGGTAGCTGTTTGCTTGATATCAGATGGTAGGATAAGAATTTCGGGATTAAATTTATCAAGGCCTTTGTTTAAACCATGTTAAAATCTAAAACCTTCGTTAAAAAGACCCGGTCGGGTGGTGTGATGAAGATAGTGCGCGAGCATTATCTAAGAGATGATATTTGGTGCGGAAGGGAAGGTTGCATTGAATGCAAACAGGAGTCAACAGTGCTGCAGAGAGACGCGTGTATTGAGAGCAACCTGTGCTCTTATCCACATTATCTGATTCCTGACACGAATGTGGTGCTGCATCAGGTGAGAAAAAAATTCCCACCTCTAATGTATAAGAAAATCGTACTTGTACTTAAATATTAAGGGTTTTTAGATTATGAATGAGTTTACTATGATGATAAGAGTAAACAGTCGTCTTTACTTGTAATTTTCTATATAGACTTGTGCCCCCAGTTTGTGCCCCTCATGTATCCTGGGATAAACAGCACAATACATCATCTAGTATCTCACTTAAAGTTGGAAGCGACTTTGTTATGTCCCTTTTTGAGCACGTCCCCTGATTGTCAATGTATTGTTAACATTTTCCTTTTTTTTACTGCCATATATTATGCTATGCGTGTCTTTTCATGATAATAATTTTAGTATTTCCACCAGCTGCAGCAATCTAACATAGATCAAACTAGAGGCAGTTCCTTCACTCATCCATATAACCTTAACTGCTCATTGTGAACTACTGTACTTGTCTTTGGCCTCATTTGTTTACTGTGTCTTGCAGATCGACGTGTTGGAAGATCCTGTGATTCGTAATGTGATTATCCTTCAGACTGTGCTGCAGGAGGTGCGTCACCGCAGCGCACCAGTCTATAAGCGCCTGAAGGACATCATACATGACAAAGAGAAACATGTCTACACCTTCACCAACGAACACCACAGGTACAAAGACACCACTGCATTTAACATTGGCCAGTTACACACAAACTTACTACTCACACTCTCCTTGACACAAAAAATCTCTTTCTGAAACTCCTCATTAACACATTTGCTTGTGAAAACTATAGAAGACTTTTTTTTGCATTTGTGCTTGTTACACATTCACCTTTATAATCTCTTTTTTTTTTTTAGAGAGACATTCATTGAACGTGAACCAGGAGAAAGTGCCAATGACCGTAATGACCGTGCAATCCGTGTGGCAGCAAAGTGGTACAGCCAGCACCTGAAGACTCCTGAGTCTGACACGGATGGGCTCAGGGTGGTCCTTCTCACCAACGATCAAGGGAACAAGCAGAAGGCAGAGGAGAGCGGCCTGCTGGTATACAAATGTAAGCAGTGTTATTTTGAAGAAAGAAAATATCATCAGGCAAACTAGAAGTTTGTTTGAGATCAGTCTGAAATGGTCTGCATCACAAGAACACAGCTCCTTATTCATCCATATTTCAGCAAGCAGACACCTTTGAGAGACTCATCACTACATTTCTTTTTAATACAAACATAATTAAAAAGGCATCAACTGTATTTACCGCTTTGTCACAAGCTTCTTTTCATTTTACATTCTAGTTGAAGAGTACATCAAGAGTCTGATAGCGAACCCTGAGCTTGTGGATCGTCTGGCTTTGTCCAATGATGAAAAGGTAGACACTTCCACAATTTTCTACTGCAGAGATAAAAGCTATTCCCAGTTTTGATTAAAGAAAGAATGCATGTAGAATTTTTATTTGTGTGTCCCGTTACACCCCTGCCTCATCATTTTGTCCAAGTTTTCTGGAACGATCTTCTCTTACTCTTTTCTCCCTCAGAATGAGATCACTAGTGGTAAGGTGTTATTCCCAGAGCATTTCCCTCTGTCCAGGATCCAAGCAGGACTGAATAGTGGCTCCTTCCTCCAGGGCACCTTTAGGGCCAGTAGGGACAACTATTTGGAAGCCACAGTCTTTGTCCAGGGAGAGGGAGAAGACAGTACAGAGGTGTGTGTGTGCACATTTGTCTGTGAAGGTATAATGTTATAGTTCGAACAATTACCCGGACCTTATCTAGGTTTAGGTTGGAGTTTGCCATGTTGTGTTGACATGTTGTGTGTCACTCGTGTGCCTTCATACGTTGAAAAATCTCTACTGTCTTCTCGGCTTGCTGCCAGGTTCTTATCCAGGGTCTTCAGAACCTCAACAGAGCAGTGCACCAGGATGTGGTTGCTGTGCAGCTGTTGCCACGAGATCAGTGGGTAGCGCCCTCCTCAGTGGTGCTGCAGGATGAAGGTGCAGCAAAGGATGATAATGCTGAGGAAGAGGATGAGGAAAAAGCGGTGAATATTTGTTTTGGTTTTGTTTAGCCTGGCTTTGCCTCTGCTTACAGTTTGTAGGAGTTGTTGGTATTTGATGTTTCTACTCTTTAAGATGAAGTTCAGCAGGCTGTTTATTGTTGTGGATGGATGGTATCTAGGTGCTAGGCTACACAAAAGAGAGAGATTATTCTTTGGCCTTGTGATCCTTTGTAATTACAGTCTGACTTCTGTGTTCCTGTGTGTCTGAGTAGTTGGGGATATTGGCAGCTGAAGCAGCCAGGAAGCCAACAGGCAAAGTTGTTGGAATCATCAAAAGGAGCTGGAGGCCATTCTGTGGCATGCTCAATGTCTCCCAGATTAAAGAGGTGAGTCTAGACTGCTCTGTAATAGCCATATAACCATTCCTGCGGTTTGAAATTTTAAAGCTGTTGGTTTGCCCTTTACCTCAAATGAATAAACCTCTCTATTTATACCGTAAAAACTATCTAGGGCTTCTTGTCTCTCATAAACTCAGTGCTTACCATCCATTTCCCTTCCTTTCTTTATTCAGTCAACCAGGCATCTTTTCACCCCAGCAGACCGTCGTATCCCTCGCATTCGCATTGAAACCCGTCAGGCATCCACGCTGGCAGGCCAAAGGATCTTGGTGGCCATTGACGGCTGGCCCAGACACTCCAGATATCCAAATGTGAGTTGGATCCTCCTCAGACTGTCAAATCTTTCATCCTCCCACGAGTGGGTGCATCATCACTTGCCAAATGACTGGAAATTGAATTTTTAATATTTTCTATGTTAATACAAAGTCCCATTACCAGCAATGAAAGGCAGTAATATGCACAAAAGCACCATCTGTCCATAAAGAGAAGTCCCCTCTTTCCTTTTAATCAGGGTCACTTTGTACGAAGTCTGGGAGGTGCAGGTGAGAAAGATACAGAGGAGGAGGTGCTGCTGCTGGAGCATGACGTACCCCACCAGGCCTTCTCTCAGGCTGTGCTCAGTTTCCTTCCCAAGATGCCATGGGCCATCACACCAGAGGTATTAGCAGCTTTTTCAGACTGAGCAGTATTTTAATCACAGTGGTGTTGATCATTTATCAGTGAATCTATCACCCTATAATTTGAAAGAATGTACGTAAAGGTTGGTGTATGCATATTAATGTGGCTGTGTGTGGTAAAGGACATGGTGAAGAGGGAGGACCTGAGGCATCTGACTGTGTGCAGCGTGGATCCTCCAGGATGTACAGATATTGATGATGCTTTGCACTGCAGAGAGCTGGATAATGGAAACCTTGAGGTACACAAACACTAAAAAGAAACAGTGGTAAGTTTTTTATTTGTGTGTGTGTGTTTATATGTCACATTGTGATATTTTGTTTGCCGTAGGTGGGCGTCCACATCGCCGATGTCAGTCACTTCATCAGACCTGGCAATGCTTTGGACAAAGAAGCAGCAAACCGTGGCACCACTGTCTACTTGTGTGGCAAAGTAAGAAACATACACTCACTATTTTTTTGATGTGTAGCTTTTTAGCTTAGTGCTTCGCCCACCTACTAACATGGAGCCGATGGGGTTTGTGACATTTATTGCAGACAGATCTCAGGGGGGCAATCAAAATGTTTTGGCTTCAGTGTTGGAGAGCTGTCATGTTAACAGTTCACCGAGAGTTTCTATGAAGAAGGTCCTGATTTTTGTGCTTTAACCTTGGAGTATTGAATGGTTATAAAATCTGCTTGAAAATTCAGGCCATTTTTTCAAGGGATATGTTTGGGTTTCATTAAAATTTTGTGACAACTTATGTGCCTTTCTTGATGACAAAATATTTAAGTTTAGAATTTGGTTGATTCATAAAAATGTATTTTGATTCCAAAGTCTAAAATTGAGCCATTTTAATGTTGTGTTTGATTTTGTTTGCATCAGAGGATAGACATGGTTCCTGAGCTCCTCAGCTCCAATCTCTGTTCACTGCGCTCCAATGTGGAGAGGTGAGGACAAGAGATACTTACACACTCGCACTTACATAATAATTAACTTAATCAATGCTCATGTTTTTTTTCTTTTTCTTACTGATTTGAACTGATTGCAGATAAAATGTTTTTCTTTGATTTACTGTTTTACCAGGATGGCTTTCTCATGTATCTGGGAAATGAACCAGGAGGCTAAAGTTCTAAAAACCCGATTCACAAAAAGCGTCATTAACTCCAAGGTATTATACCATTCCACAATGTACATGTGATGTAAAAAGGCTATAATACTTTTATCACCTGTTTTAATGTTTGTACAATACAAAATTACAGGATGGAGATATTGAATTAAGAGTTTTGTTGTTTAATCTGGTTCAGGCATCTTTGACCTACGCTGAGGCCCAGATGAGGATTGATGACACAACCAAGACTGATGATATCACCAAGAGCTTACGAGGCCTCAACAAACTAGCCAAAATCCTTAAGAGGAAAAGGATAGAGAAAGGGTAAGAACTGTGAGAGGAGTGCTAGAGGCAGAAGAATACCTTCACAAAATGTAGGCTGATACATTTTAATGCTACGGTTGGACTTGAATTTTGTTTTGTGTTGTATTTGACATCCTGAAGGGCCTTGACGCTGTCGTCCCTAGAGGTCCGTTTCCACATTGACAGTGAAACTCATGACCCCATTGATCTCCAGACTAAAGAACTCATGTAGGTACCTTCAAAAAGTGTAATATTCTGTGTAATCCCTTTTGGGACACTTTCCTCTAGCTCATTTCTTATGCTTTTTTAAAGTGTCATGCTGTGTTTTGAACAAATATATCTAAACCTTATCTCTTGGTTAATAGGGAGACAAACTCCATGGTAGAGGAGTTCATGTTACTGGCCAATATTTCAGTTGCCCAGAAGATTTATGAAGAATTTCCAGACTGTGCTATGCTCAGGAAACATCCAGCTCCACCTCCATCAAACTACGACATCCTGCTCAAGGCTGCAAAGTCCAAGGTGAGTTAAGATGGAAGGTCATGCAGAAAAATTACTTCATTTTTTTTTAGTTATGCTTGCAAGTTGCTGGATAATACAAAACAATTGACAGACATACAAGTGAACATCTCATTCTCAACACATGGTGTTAATTTTTTTAATTTAAAATGTTTTTATATATACATACAAACTTTTTAAGATACTACTTCACAATCTCTCCATGTATCCCTAAGCTGAAGTCCCCCCTAGAAAACAAGTACTGCCAGTTTTTTGAATCTCTACAATATAATGACAACTAAAAAAAATGACCATCTTGATTAAAACAAATTCTTCCTATTTAAAAATAATCATGCTACTTTCAATTTTTTTTCAAAGCACCAACACTTTGTTTCCTTTTCTTACCAGGGTGTGGAGATTCACACAGATTCGGCCAAAGCCCTGGCTGACTCTCTTGACGTGGCCAAAGTGGATGACTTCCCGTATTTTAACACGCTACTGCGCATCTTGGCCACTCGCTGCATGATGCAGGCTGTCTATTTTTGTTCTGGCATGGACAGTGATTTCCACCACTATGGCCTCGCTTCACCCATTTATACACACTTCACATCACCTATTAGAAGGTATGAAAACAGATATTTTACATATTTGAGCTAAATATCTTGGATGGGCCTTTTATGATTAAGAAATGTGCATAACAGACAAATTACCACACCAAAGTGCTTTCTTACCTCCTTGTGTTATCTATATCCATCCTATTTACCTCCCTCTAAACCTTTACCTCTTCCCTTCCTCCCTCTACACCTTCTTCATCTGCTCTCCCACACAGATATGCAGATATAATAGTACACCGTCTGCTGGCAGTGGCCATAGGAGCAGACAGCACCTACCCAGATTTGATGGACAAACACAAGCAGTCAGCCCTCGCCAACAACCTCAACTACAGACACAAAATGTCCCAATATGCACAGAGGGCATCTGTTGCCTTCCACACACAGGTAAACGCCTGTGGTAACACTGGTTTGATTTCTGTGAACTTAAAGTGAGAATCAGCAAAATGCCCATTTACAACCACGAGCCTTTGGTTTGAGCAAATAGAGTCAATCAGACCACATCAGACTCATTAATTCAATGCAAATTCACCTTTTTAACACAAATGATATCTTTCCAGTTGTTCTTCAAAAGCCGAGGCATACTGAACGAAGAGGGATTTGTTCTGTTTGTGAGGAAGAATGCCATCATTGTACTCATTCCAAAGTTTGGCCTGGAGGGAACGGTTTTCTTTGACACAAAAGACAAGGCGACTCCAAACCTTGTTTTTAATGACGAGGTAAAAACAAACAACTTATTTTCTTTTATAGATGACTAAATCTAAAACCACCACAGGACAATGTTTAATATATCCGTTCTGTATGTGTGCTAAGGGTCCCACTCTGAAGGTAGAGCAGCACACATTCAGCATATTTGACAAGGTGAAGGTCACCATCAGCCTGGATGACTCCAACATTCAGCACCAGAAGATCCGCATGGCCCTGACTGACCCTGTGGTAAGAACACAGAACATGGGTTTCACTATCAAACAGCCCCCTGTTACACATTTATGGCTACCTTTACATGCTCTTGTTCTGTGCTCCAGCTAACAGCTTGCATGATTTAGGTTTGATGAAGCAAAGTCAACATCTTGTTTTTAGTTAGTCCCAGTTGGGGATTTTGTCCAGTTTGTTTAAATTAGCCAGCATTTTGTTTAATGCAAGCTGATTGTCTTCACTTTAGATCCCTGGTGTGAGTGTGCCAGTGCCAGATGTTGAACCGCAGGCCAAGAAGCCAAAACTGGACCGCTGATACAGAAAGCAGCACCGAAACCACCAGCTGATCTTCAAGATCAAGAAATCATTAGTCAATAATAAAAGCTGTTTGGGGTCTTTTTAATGCATTGACACAATTAACTTACCTTGAGCAAGTGTATAAATTTTAATAAATGTATCACAGTGTATTTATACTGTTCTACCACACTGCCTTTATACTCAATTTTATCACATGAAACATGTTGGTAAATGTAGTGTAACCTTTCAAATAACAGTGTAGTAAATGACAACGCCATTAAAGTGTTGTTTTGTTTTTTTTTTACCCTGTGGTTCTTCGTCCTTTATTAAGCCCAGCATGAATGTTCATCCATGTTCTTAACAGACTGAAACCAGTCATTATTGTGTACAGCCTTGTTTGTCAACATGAATTAGAAAAGATGTGCAAAATTAAAATCACAGCACTCTTATCAAAAGTGACAAAGATTAAAGTGGTCAAAATCCTGCAAATGATAAATCTTTGATAAAAATTAAATCATTTTGACAAGTTACACATCAAATATTCTCAAATATTCGATTATCACATTGACATATTAAGACTAAATGTAGTTTGACCAGAAATGTGAACCACAATAATAAGATTTGTCACAATGCAATTACACAGGATGAAAATAAATGTTACTGAATTATTGGGAGCTCGACCCCGAACGTTATGTCTTATTTCATTATGTCAAAATGCTCAGTGTTAAATAATAAACATTGTACAAACACCCAACTCAAAAATAACCATCTTCTGAAGCGATACAAAGAATTCAAGTTGATTAAAGGTGACAATCCAGCCCAAGCTTTTATAAAAGCAAAAAAAGAAAGAAAAAAAAGGAAAACAAATGGCTCAGCTTTTAATTTGCTAGTGGCATTTTTCAGTGTGTCTTATTCAAGAATAAATATTCTACTAATCCAAATAAGATCCACAGAAAACCTGTAATTTAACTGTTATATAAGTAAAAGCTGTCATATAAAAACATCACAAATGGTTTTATAAAAACATAAATACAGTACAAATCTGATGTCATCCAAAAGTCAGGATCTACTATGTTGATCAATTCAGCACCAAATATAACTGCAAATATGCCATCAGCATCAGTGCAGCATTCAAGGAGGTTACTGTTGTGCAAGTTTGATAGAGAATCTGCTATTTTTTTTATTTTTCACTTATCATACAAGTAAACTGGGTCCCAAAAGTGTTGATAGCTTTTCACTGTCTAATAAATGGGACCAAGAAAGGCTAATAGATTAAATTTCTCCCTTCTAACCTATGATAAAACATATCATAGTAGAGCTTCCAGTCACACAACTTAAACTTTTAACCTTAGAGGAACCATTAAAGGAACCAAAAACCACTTGTGAAACACCTCACTTCTCTTCACACTTCGTTGAACACTCAAACCCATTCACCCTTACCAAATTCATTTAACATAAATGCTTCAAACTTAGTGTAAACTTTGTTGTATTTGATTGCAGACATAATTATCTTCATCTTTGCTGTCCCTTTAAGTTCATCAGCTGGCTCAGTGGTGAGGATATAATACCTGGAAAAAAAAGATATTACCTCAGTAGAATGAAAATGAAAATGTAACTAAAACAAAAAGGTATAAAGTATTGCAGAGTACACTATATCACATATGTGACCAACAATGACTTTCATCATCAATTATTCTGCTGATAATTTTCAATATGAATTACCAAACCATCTCATCTTTAAAAAGTCAAAAAAAAATGTTTTGGAGCTGTTGGTTGGACAAATGATGCAACTTTTAAGACTCTTGATCTACTGCAATCTACTTGTATGTAAAGAGACAAAAGTACCTTTACTTTGGTGTGTCGACTGACTTGAAAGGCTTCCTCTGCCAGGTTTGAAACAAAGGACTCTTTGCTGTGACCATCTGAGCTGAGTCCATCTATAAGACTGGCGGTGCCTGCTGAGGTAGTGTTGTACCCGCTGTCCACCTAAACACACATAAAAGCAGCCCATTGCAAATATTTTATTAAACAAGCAAATCATTTTATAATTCATTTATGTAATAGCGATTAACTATGTGGTGAAATAATGACAGGCTAAAGCAGCTTTTAGTTTTGCGTCACACCAACCTGCATGCTGGAATCATAGCGTATGCTGCTTCCTTCTGCCAGGAGAGATAGAAACATCTGAGAGCTTTCTGTTCCTGACACATTGCCCATACGAGAGCTGGTCAGCTGTCCTGAAGGTCCTCCACCTTCCTCCTCTTCATCCCTCTCATTTTCTAACCTCTCATCTGTGTCCTTGTCCTCCTCCATTTTAACTGGCTCTGTAGGATCCTGGCTCTGTGTGTCAGTGGGTTGAGTGTTGCAGGCTAAGGGTGAAGATGAATCAAGCTCCATAGGAGGGAGAGAAGAAGAGGAGGAGGGGGAAGAAAAGGAGCTGGGGAGTGGTTCCTCAGCTTCCTGGTTGTCTTGGAGCTTAGGGTTTAGGATCGGGGAGATGAGAGGAGGGGAGGCCCAGCAGCGGACTCTGTGACGGGGCTTGGGTCTGGTGTTGTGTCGGGGCTCGTTGTGGCAGTGGAGCTGGTGTGGGGAGCAGCTACGAATGGGAGAGCAACCCTCGACAAACGGGCTCTCATTACAGGAAGTGACATCTATGTCCAGGGGGACATCGTGAGGAGTTAAATTGATTGGCTGCTTCCTCCCTGCTAAAGAAAGAACATAGATTTAGATTAATTTAAGAGAACCTTTTTTCAAAAGGTGCAATACAGCTTTATTTTAATACACAAATAGTATACCTGAGCCTACAGGTGTATGTGCTACATGTGCGACAATAGGAGAGACTGTGGGGGAGATCAGGCCAGCAGGGGACGACCTATCAGGAAACAGAGGACTGGTGATGCTGCCAAGGCTGCAGTCTCGGAAGCAGCCATGCTGGATTGGACTGGATGAGAACTGACCCTGTAGTTCAGATAATGCAAATACATTTGTGTTCAACATATTAAGTGTTTATGCAACTTAAATAAACAGCCAAAGAAAACTAAAAAAGTCTAAAGCATAAATGATACTTTAGAAGCTTTGTTGTTGTTTTTTTTAAATAAATAACAATAAAACAAGACGGAAGATGCATTATAGATATAGATCCAACTCACAGTAGAGGGAGTCGGAGCAGATATGCCACAGGACAAAGGGGAAGAAAACACAGATGATACAGCTTGAGCCCCTCCTACAACTCCCTCCTCCTGGTTTGGAGAAGGCCTCTCCTGCCTGGCATGACTTCTCTCTGGGCTTGGTGGGCTTGAGCTGTCAGAGCCACTGTAACTGCCCTGACCATCGAGGAAGAGCTTTCGTCTTAAGGAGGAGGAACTGAGACTTTCCTGCACCGCTTCACAAGCTTCCTCGTGGCGGTAATAATCCCCTGAAGAAAGGGAAGAAACAGACAAACATAATGACTTGATGTCTAAATAATCTTTCATGACAGATTCCCTGATTTAATTGTTGAAATTTATTATTGGGGCTTACCTAGTACTTTCTCCAAATCAAAAGCCAAAGGTAACGTAAGGGTTGTTTGACAAGCAACTGTAAATCAAGAGATCAAAAGCAAGTTGAAAAATTGTAATGAGGGAAAAAGACGAGACACTATTTGTAAAATGTCATTTTAATACCACTGAAAGGACACAAACCTGACATTTTCTCCGGTTCTTCCACAATCATTGCAGACATACAACCTAAAAGTGCAAAGACACAGTATAATAAAACAAACTTTTCTATAATAACCAGATTACTTTTAAAAAGGTAAATACTAGGAGGAAAATTTTACTATAAAAGACTTTAAGGAGTTAAAAAGACAACAAGGTAACCTACTTTTCATGATCTGAGGGCCTTTTCGGGTGACTGGTGCTGCCCATGGGGAGGGTACAATTGTTCCTTTGGTGAAAAACTTTGGAGATAGCAAAAGAACATAATTACAAAAAGAATCTGAAAAACATCAGTAAAATAACGTCTTAATCATTTTAAAATATGATTAAATTAGATTAAAATCCCATACCTGCTCAATAGCATTCTGACGCTTTTCCTCAATGTCAGAATCCATCCTAAATGTTTAGTAGAAAATATTATGTCACTTAAAATTGCCTGCCATCTTTAATTTGGTCTCAGGATATAATACATCACAGTGGATTAGTTAAGATCAACACTATTACTTGGCCACAATGTCAGCCATATTGCCTGCATAACTACTAAGACACCTGTGAGTACTGCGTTCAGTACATACCTTGTCTGGCTGAGGTAAAATGACTGTCGCTGGATTTCCTCTGGGTCTATATGTACTGGGAGTAAACTTGCCATTTCATCAATAGACCAGTTAAATTTGGGAGGAGTCTGCAGGAGAAACAGATGAGACAGTGAATGAGACACCACATACATCTATGATGATAGGCAATAGGTGACAGTTGTGTTCAAACTTACAGTTTTACTACAAGGCTTAGACTTGAAGACGGATGGGCTTGGCACAAGGGCTTCACGGAGGTGGTGGTAATCATTTGGACTTTCAAATGGATTTCTAATAGAAGGTCTGCCTGGAGTTTCTGGAGTGATCTGTACCTCAATATGATCCCCCATTTTTGCTGAAATGATCCAGAAAATTGCATCATATATAAATTGCCAAGGAAAATGTCACACACGTAACAACCCCTGTTTCGTTGTACATTGAATTAGTGTGAAATTTCACGTTAGCTACACGTCTTTCTGGTTTCTAGCTTCAACCTTCGAAGAAACCAACCGGTGTAGAAGGAATTTGGTCACATCGTCGAGTTGCGTTACACGTTTCCTACTGACGTCTGTTTTAACACTTTATTTAACGTTAAGGCACATTTAAATATAAACGTTCTGCTTTTGGTACTTACAATTATTAAAGAGCCCGAACTTTGAACATTCAGCTAAATGCAGTCTTCATTGAAGAGCCAGCAAACAATCAGCAGTGACTGAGAGTTCAGACGTTTATTTCAATTTCGGACGCAAGGCCTGCCAGCCAATTAAAATGTTGCAGGAAGTTCCTGAGAACCAATCAATAGAAATAAAAACCATGTCGTCACTTCCTTGTCCTGTCTTGTTACTGTGGTTAGCAGACAAGGTGGCTAGCTGCTAGCACTGTCCCTTAAATATTCTCTATTTTTGATTTTGTCAAATCTTTTGTAAAATGAGGTCGAAATAATTAAAATCTGACTTAGCTCGTACAATAACTTAATCTACTAACACGCCAGGGTCCTTTTCAAGTCCCATTTGCTATTTACATGCTAGCAAGCGTTAGCTAACAGTAACGTTATTCATTCTACAGCATGGCAAGCGCAGCAAACGCAAACCTAAATGCTGTCCGGGAGACTATGGATGGTAAATATACATTTGAAAAAAAAAATCAGTTGCAAATTACACTGTCTTTTTGACAAACACTGTTTTGATTTTAATTAGATTGCTAGCTAGTCGCATTGGACGTGCATCAGTTACGTATGTTGTGTCTTGTCAGTACTAAATCTGACTAAGGTGAGTTTTCATCTTCGTCTCTTACAGTGCTGCTGGAGATCTCCAGGTTGCTGAACACTGGTTTGGACATGGAGTCTCTGTCCATATGTGTGAGACTGTGTGAGCAGGGCATCAACCCAGAGGCTCTGTCAGCAGTCATTAAAGAACTGCGTAAAGCTTCGGACTCCCTCAAGGTACAGAAACAGGCGTCTTAATAGATCTACAATGTCTTTCACTATCTAAATTTGAAATTGTATTTATTTGATAATGACTTAATTATATATTTAAACTGCCATACATTTAATATTAATCAGCTAATGAGTTTTCCATGAGCATATGCACTCAGGAGCCATACTATCTTTTTGTGCTTAACAAATGCCAAGATAACATTTGCAGTTTGGTGGGTTCACATTTGCTAAGGGTGTAAACCATTAAGAGTACTTTTCAATCACTATTGAGACAACTGTGAACAGTCTGTGAGGAAAGTTTTGTCCTTTGAAAATTTATAGCCCACCTATGTAGCACCTGTAACTGTGTTCAAAAATTACTGCAGGATTTTTGCATAACCACTCATGATGCTGCCTCACAGCTTTTTATTTATTTTCTCTTTCAGGCTCCTGAAAACTGCACTAACTGAAGTTAAAGTCTAATCACCACAGTTTGGGAACTTCAGGATTATTCCCCACTCCTGGATCTTTTCCTATCATGTGCTCTCAAGTCGATCAGATTTGTCAGTGTTGACTCTCAGTCCCTTGTGTCTCCTTGGTGACTAACTGCTCTTGACTAATGTCTGAGTTTCTGAATAGAGGTATCAACCTCAGTCTTCTCCTCAGAGAGCATGCTCAGTTATTCTGCCTCAAATCTACACTTGCTCCAACTTTTCCTTCTGCCATAATGTGCAGCAGGAATGAGTCTCAAAATCCAGAAATGATTTAGCGTTGTTGCAATTCAGGTTCACTTGTCTGGAACTTACTGGGGTTTTTTTTGAATAGCTCATTGGTTAGAAACCTGAAACAAGGTGTGTGGTTAGCTCCAGCTGAAGGAAGTTTGACATTTTGTTCTATGACATAAATATATCAGTAAAAGTCCAACTGGAGCAGTCTGAAGCTTTTACATGTCTTTCAAAAAAAGCACTTGCTAACAAGTTGCTAAATGAGACAACAGAAGTTATCGTAAGCGTCAAACATGATTTACTCTTTCAAAAATGCATCTACTCACTTGTTTAGGTTTTTACACTCATGCAAACTATTCCGACTTAAACTGTCCAACTTATAGACTTATAGATTTGTTATGAAGTGTGTTTAACAAGGATATCTTAACTTTCATGTTGGCCCAAAAAAAAAGTGTCATTACTGCAGCACTCTGTATATAAAGTTTAAGTTCATAGTGGTGCCTTAATTTGAGAGCCTACTTCTACTTTCTGTTTCAGTTTCTGTTGCACTGTTGAAATGTTTTTTATGATTATGATGTTTTGAAATTTATTTAATTTGTTATGAACCATTTTAATATTTTTGTTTAGTATGAAATATCTTTCAACTTATTCCTTTTGCCATTTCCATTGTCCTTGTAACTATCAATGATGAAACTGTCTAAATTAAAGTTTTACAATTGATGGCCACAAGGTGGTGTTGTGCCATTCTTATTCTTCTCTGAGGCACATTCATTAAGTGAACGGCTCTAACTCTGCAACTTTCCTATTGCATGAGTAATACTGATGTTTATGAGGAAATTAGATCATTTTAATTTATCCAATACTTGTTAAAAATCACATTTTCCCTTTTTTACTTACCATTATGTCATTGTATTTTCTGCATTTTCTTGATCCCATTGTGGACTGGCAAAGCATTTCTCCTCAGTGATATTTCTTACACACTTCAGTTTTTGCAAAGGAAATGACATTTCCTGTCACACTAGGTAAAAGATTGTGGTAGAACATTTAACAATAATACAAACGCATACCATGCAGTGGTGATCACATCCACATGTGCAAAAGAGAAGACATTAACAAGGGTCATTCTGTACAGCAGGATGTCCTGTTGAACTGAAATCTTAGCCCCTTTATGTCTGCTATTCTACCCATAAAAAAGTATTTGAGTTATATTGCAAACTTAACAAAAAAACATGTCTTTGATCAGCCAGAAATGAAGCTCCTACATCATGTTCAGCCACACACAGCATTGTGTTGTTTCTCCACTGTCTGTAAAATAGCTCTATTCATCTTTGAGACGAGGGAAAATGCTGAGAGCACAAAACATTCCTCCACAGGCCAATATACAGGCTAGAAGCGACCTCTCATCCGTAAGGGCTTGAATCAGTATCTTTTGAATGGTTGTACTTGCGTGTGTGTGTGTGTGTGTGTGTGTGTGTGTGCGTGTGCGTGTGTGTCCCTATGTGTGAATTTGGGTGTTCACACACTGCTGTAGATGTCTACAAATGAGTAGCCCCTGAGCCATCTGACAGTAACGCCTCACCCCTCACAGGCACACCATGGAGATAGACAGCGAGTGAGCAGGAGAGTGTGTGTAAGCACTTCTGTCTTCTCCTGCTTTGTCTCGCCATCTTGACTGACAGGCTGTGAGTCTAAATCTCTGTACTGCTGCTTTGATCTCTTAACACAGTATCTCCTCTGTTCCCCAATACCAGCATCGTGTAAGCCAAGTATGAGAGGCATACAGATACGGTGCAGTGGCTCTTCTTGATAGCCCATCAACCCAAACAACCCCTGGCCTCCGTGGGGGGTGAGCTGCTTGAGATTTTGATGGAGGGAGACCCACATTGAGAATCCTTTTCTTTTACAAAGGCAAAGAGTTTTGCATGGCTTGATTGGCTACTGTGGGCGTGGGATTCAGGATGCATTGCTCTCTGTTTGATGTGTTTGAAGGGTTTCTCCTGATCTTAGCCAGCTACTTTGATCTCTGTAAAACAAAATATTCACAAATCCCATAGTCCTGGGTGAGAGATTAGCGTCCATATATGCATAAACATCTAAGAGGTGTTCAACTAGGGCACTGGTCAGGTCACATGACTGTATAAACTCAAGAGGCTAGCAGGTCCTCACATCAGAACTTCTGAAGGTGTTTATGTTTGTATGTCTGATAATTATCCCGGCTTGAGGATTATTTTTTCTGATAAATGAGGGCAGTCTCATTTAAAAGTGAAAGATCTATGTGTTGCAATTAAGGTCCAGGTGTTTGCACTGGATATTACAAAAATAATTAGACTGGACTGATTAGTGGTTCCTTATGCATAAGGAAAGATGGTCTGTTGATGTTTTTTACAAACCTAAATTACAAACATATTGTCTCATAAAAACAACTCGCCTTGTGTGAAGCAGAGTTTAAGCAAAAGTCAAAGATCTCTGTGTACACGGCTATGTTTATGTTACTAATTACCATTAGCCAAAAATAGGTAGTTTAGGTTTATGTTATTCCTGCAGAGACAAGGCTTTGTTTATCTCCATTTTATGTTTTACATCTCATTATACAATGATTTTAGGTGTAGAACTTTAAGTAAAGAACTCCTTCACTTCTGATGCCTTCTTCTTGTTGGAAAAATATTAACAAATAAAGGAATTTTGTGCTAGAAACTTTTTTTGGATGATTTCATTCGTAGAGCTCTGAGTAGGAGACAAATGTTAAAAAGAAGAAAAAGAAGTTGCATTCGTGTTTGAGGAATGTATCACCACTGCAACTGTGTTTTTTGTCTCATTTAAATCCATGTGGGTTGGGAACACATTGAAAGTAACTTACTCCACTATATTTCGGAGTGAGAAATTAATTTTTTTTTAATTAGAATGTTTTCTCTGCTTCACCACATTACTATATTTTTCTGAAAGAAAAAGTTATTTTGTTGATTTAGAGTTTAAAATCTACATTATGCAGTATATATAAAATACAAAAATGCATTTGGTGGATTCTGTATACGGAGCTGGTCGAAATAACTCCAGCCAGCTATAATATTGAAATTCTGCAAACAATAGTATAATATATTTTAATGCAACACTTTCAAAAAAGCCACTGACAAAGTGGATATCATCAGTCAACCTGGAAGCTGCTAGTGGAGTGGAAACAGATGGCACAAAGAAAATGTTGCCTACATATTTCTGGTTTGTTTGCATTTTTAGCATAAAATTTTAGCTGTTATGTAGCACAAGTAGAGAGGAGCCAAAAAGACAGTAAAGAGCAATATTTTTCTTTCTTTCTATTTTTTAACATTAGCCACCATTACATATTTATTTTTAAAAGACGATGCATCTTAAATTTGTG
Organism: Acanthurus lineatus; assembly: GCA_029814665.1. NCBI lineage: Eukaryota > Metazoa > Chordata > Actinopteri > Acanthuriformes > Acanthuridae > Acanthurus > Acanthurus lineatus. Next base: position 16,577,873 of record JAPZDV010000003.1, read on the forward strand.
GGAGGAAGATTGAGTTATTTCTTTTGTCAAATTTTAGATACAGCCCACCACTATAAATATAAATCTGAGACCAGAATTTAAACTTATAATGGTTACTTGTGGCATGTCTACCTTGACTTTAGTAATAAATAAGAATATCAGTGGCAATAAATGACAAGAGCAGCACATCCTAATGCACTAAAACCAAATTATTGACATGTTAGAGTAGTGTGTATTTGGAAGAGATCATATTTGTATAAGCCTGTATTCTGGCACTGAAATGACTAGTTCATTAATATTTCTGTAAGCGATCCAGCCTGCCTGGCCCTTTTCCTTTAGCAATGTAAAGCTCTACTGACTGTATTTGACCTAAGCAGAGTTCTGTGACCTTGTTAGAGCTAACTGCAGTACACCCCCACTTGATTAAATACAGGCCACACTTTTACACTATAAGACTATACTATTTAGATCCCAATTAAATTCGTAGCAAGGAAATTGGATCATAAACTCTTTAAAGGATCGTTAACAATCATTAGACAGGATAATGGCATGGCAATCAAAATACGTTACAAAAAACTTCCAAAGTCTTTTAGTGACTTTGTTGTTTTTGGACATTTTCCAAGCTGATTAATGTAGAATTGATTGATTTACAGTTGTAATTAGCTGTCTTCTGCATAGATGCATAATAATCGTATATCTCCCTGCTTGTTTTAAAGTATTAATTGGTTTCATTAACAAAAGCAGTTAATTGAATAACAATTAACAAAGTTGGTGATGGCATCAAGGCAGCGCGTGCAAACTCCCTTGTGTTTTCCCTATGATGATAATGAAACCACCTTTTTATCAGATTGGAATTTTGTGTGTTGGACTATGTAATCACTAATATGATATTGGGCTTATTAGTTCATTCGAGTGGCTCACTGAGGCGTTAAGCTGGTACTGAACATGTTGTGTTTAACAGGTAGGCACCATATGCTGCCTTAATCAGACATTGGAATCGCATTTGGTTGTTAAATTGTCTTCTAATAAAAGCAGGTAGTAAAACAACTTGAGGTAATTCAATTTAAAGCGAGTTTGGCTAAAGTGAACAGCTGTTCTTATTTGTTGAATTGTTTTAACATTCTCGTTCTTTGTTTTTTCATTTTCTTTTGTTTTTTTTTTTTTAAGGTTTAACTCCAACAGCCTGTTTGTTCTTCAACTTTTCTTGTAGAAAATAGAGATGGAGGGTGGACTAGCTGTCCACTCTCCCTAAAAGAAGACAATACCAGGCATATTGTAGTGACAGCTTGCATTGTGTGTGCGTGTGTGTGTATGTGTGTTTGAGAGTGAGTGTGTGTGCGTGTGTGTGTGTGTGTGTTTAAGAGGAAGAGAGAGAAAAGACAGGAGAGTGAATGTGTGTGTATGCTAGAAAAACAGAAAAATAAAGAAGGTGTGTGTGTGTGTCTGTGTGTGTGTGTGTGCATGTGTGTTACACTGACAGCTTGTATTCTCCGTGATTAATGATGTGCTGTGTGACTTGATAAGTGCTTCGGAGGACCAACGCTTGTTTCAATTAGACCTTGTGAAGGTCGCGACGCCGCGCCGGCCTCTCATTATCATATCCATAATCAATCCACATTATCATAGGGGAATGTGGAATGGATGTGTGATATCTTGGTCATACACACACACACACATAAAAAAGATGAGCACACACACACAAAGACACCTAATCACATACCAAAACACAATGACATACTCTCTCACTCACAAGAGCGCACACACACACCCTTCACTCCAAGTTGATTTGAATCATAACAGTGGCTGTCGGAACGGATTGTCTGTTCAGATTAAGAGTGTGTTTCTGAGAATTAAGCAGCGCTGATGGTGGTGGCATTTCAGATCCCCTCTGCAGACACAAATGCCAAAACATCATTCTGTCACCCCCTCCTTCTCTTTCTCGCACAACCACATATATACGAATAAATGCACACACACACACTTAAGCAGGACCCTGGGGCATTTTTAATAGAGGCGAAGTGATTCGTATGTTTTTACTCCTCTAATTAGAACAGATTGAGTGGTATTTACACTTCATCGGCTGATCTAACCACCTACACATTTCCCTCATGCTTCTGCTGCTCACTGGCCAAAACAGACATGTGGAAAGGACCAGAGCTTGGCTGTCAAACAGCGACACAACATGAAAATTATCTTTGTCTCTCTGGCTCATGATGGCACTATGGCAAGATACATATGAATTATTAAAACAGGAAAACTGTTGCCAGATTCAGCTCCTTTAAGGCGGTTGGCTTTTTTCTGTCTCAGACATAAAAAAAAAAAAAAAAATGGTGAGGAAAAGGTGTGTGAAATCAGGCTCATATCTCTGGCAGGTACATTGGTCGAGGAGGTGACTCAGTTGGAATCTTCAAATTAAGCAGTAAGTCTACCTGTGATCACGACATAGATTATGAAAAAATAGGTCACCCATTTCGTCCAAAAATATTTTAACAACACACTAATGGTGCACTTTACAATACAATGACATCAATCAAGGCAAATATTGCAAGTTTAACTGAAGAACCACACTGCATGGGAGCAATTATGGGAATTAAAGAAGATATAAAAAATTAATTAACTGGATAATATTCAGTGTGGGGAGAATCTTCTCAGGCAGTCAAGATAAAGGAAAAGAAACTTTAATTATTTAAAAGAGTCCTCCACTAGTTTATCTCTTCACTACTATAACATTGTAGGATTCACAAAGATCAAAATAAATACCATAGACGCAGAGATATAATCCTTTTTTTCCCCATACATTCATCTTCACTGCAAAATAATGGTGCCTATGTTTCCCTCAATACAACTGAGATTCAGCTGCATTATGTTAGGAGTGGCCAATACAGTCATAAGAAGCTTCATAATTTTTCCCAAAATAAGGTTTGACACAACCTTCTCCTCACAAATTGTGCTTTTACACTGCATGGGCAAGTTTTCACGACACTAACTTCTTTACAACTTAATCCAAAGTGCCAACAAAACTGGTTGGGTATAAACCTGGTTCGGCTGTTATTAAGCAGCTGATTGGCTTTTGACGATAAGAGGAGGAAATGTGTCATGCAAACGTCATCTTTGGCATTACAAACTTTTCAATTAAATTGCTATAAGTATTTTGTCGTCTCTCTTATGACGTCTCAAACTCAAGTGACATACCTTGAGGCAATTTGTGGCAGATGCGCTTTTCAAGACCTTTAAATAGACTTTAATGTTTAAAATTGATGAAGTTCCTCTTTGCTGCTACACAGTTAAAAATGACTTTGTTTCTTTTTCGCTCCTCTGCATGGTACAATGTATTTTTCTACTTCAGTAACTGGAAAGATTTTGTAGCAAGTATCGGTTCATTGTTTCATTTCATGGGAGTTTAAGCACAATAGCTGCTGTAGGAATTAAACCTATGACCTTCCTGTTGTGAGACAAAGTCACTTCCCACCAGGGCATCCTGAAAACTAATGGTAAAAGGGTTCTCTTAAGCAATGTGGCTGCTTACCAGACCGTAGATAGATGAAAAATATTTTTTTTAAAAAAACCTTGTAAGCATGTAAGGTTGTACATTTTATTTTAGCCTGACATACTACTCATAAGGCTGTTTGCGCTATCTTTTGAGCTAACTGATTTCATTTTGTAGAATATCCGGCCATCGTATTATTCATGCATTTATACTCAACTCTGTGAGTCTAAAAAGTCGCAAAGCACTGGCCTGAGAGGTTAAAACTGCACATTTCACCACTTATTAAACACTTAAAGGTGGGAATTTAAGACTTGAATCAGCTCTGCTTAACACTGATGGCTTTATCGGTGTATTTTCTACAGATAGAGAAAGAGAGTCGTGACATTTCTTTTTGGCAAGGAAAAGGCCATACTCAGCAGGAGTTATCAAAGGCAAAAAGTAAAAAGTTCGAGTTAGCTATCTCTCTCTCTCTCTCCCCCTCTCTCTCTCTTCCCCTGGAGATACTCATGTTAAGCATAATTAAGCAGATTTGATTAGCATCAAGCCTGGCTTCCTCTCTTGACTTTTAATGAATGTAAATCTACCATCTACATCCTAAAGATTAATTTCTGCCAATTAAAAAACACAAGAGGGCTTATTGGAGAGAGGGGGGGTTGTGAGGAAAAGAGTGTTAAAGTCCTTTGAGTTGGAGTACAGTCGGAGTTTTATCCTCTTCCCCCTTGTCTTATGTTGAGATGGTCTCTGGAGATCTGTGTCTCTCTCTCCCTCACGACCAAGATCATTATCAGCACAATGTTCCGTGAAAGCCACTTTGAAAGGACTGCGAGCTCCGTATGTAAATGATGGGAGTGTGTGTGCGGGTGTGAGCGTGTGTGTGTGTGTGAGTAGACTGGATGAGGAAGCAGTACAGGGAACAGGTAAAGGGGTCAATTTGTCAAGCCAAGGTTATTGCCCCCCACCACCCCAATGAGATTTTGTACATTCTCTCTGGCTTTAGTCTGGGTCTTTGTGAATCTTCTTGATTCAAATTCAGATTTAAATTTTTGATGATTTAACACCATGAAGGTATGAAGCACAAACATTACACTAATGACAAAACAATGGCACCCAGCAGGGATAAAGCTCAACATAAATCACTTGAACAGCGGTCAAACGTCCTTACAACAGACATCTAATGTACTTGTCATTGGAAGATAGCTTATCAGCTGAAATGTAAAAATTAAATTAAGCATAAATGTCCAAGTAATTTTGCAGGTGCTTCTGTTTATATTTCACCATTATATTCTTCTTGTATACCTTTATATCAATTAATGTCCCACCTGAACACAAATTTAAAATGTACATAAAGATCAGTAACATTTGATGTTAAAGTAATCACCACTATAGTTGATTATATCTAGTTGCTTATTAGTACGCATATTAGTGACACACTGGCTCCTAATTAGTCTTTATTAAGCAATTATTAATGCTTTTTTCTGGAGGTTATAATAATTAAGGGTTAGGATTAGGTTGTAAAGTAATTAGGGAGTTATTGAGGGATAGCTACTGGCTTTGGCCAAATAGTTATAGAATAAAAAGGCTTTCAATAAGTGTTTTATAAGACAAATTTGGTGGCAATATGCTGCTAAAATGTATTTTATTTAGTAAATAATGAATATGTGTACTTTAACATAGCCTAAGTGTAATCTAAGGATCAGATGATGACATGCTTTAGAGTTGTGACTCGTCTTTGAATTGGTGTTGTTGGATGACAGAAAGAAAAATGAACTGTCCAGTGTTTGGGTTTTCGTGCTGACAACTGTTTTTGTGTTTTATTCCAAAGCACTTTGCTCTGTAATCATATTAAACACAGTCTCTGTTTGTATCCATATTTAGACATGGAGAATATTACACTGTGGAAAAGTAACCACAGTAATAAGATCATAACATTTTTAAGGATAACACAAACATACAACTATTTAGTCCCACGCGGCTATGTGGGAAGATTACAGTGGTATCATCATTTAAAACTGCTATAAGGAAGACAGATTGAGTGCCACAGACACACTAAGCCCCATCAGAAGCATTAATATCAAAGTGTCTTTTCGTTAGGCGTTCATAAATAGGCTTATCCAAAGTTTATGTAGGTTAATCTTTGCTCTCTCCCTCTCTTCTCTCTCCCCCTCTCTGTGAACGTGTCTCTCACTCTCCAAGAACATGGCCAGGCTCCTCCTCTTTATGATAATGTGACAGTAGCATCTCCAGCTCGGAGTCAAGCCTCCTCTCATTCTGACTCAACTATGTGATCTGTTTTTCCACACGCGGACCCCGTCTCCTCTCCTCTGTTCTCCTCTCTTCTTTCATTCCCCTCTTCTCCTCCTCCTCGGCACACTCAATGCGCACTTATCTCTCACAGAACAACTGGTTCGGCAAAGTTACTTTCTTAAATAGTTGACTTTGAAGTTTACTTTTTTTTTTGTGCTTCATTCTCGGACATGACTACCATGGCAACTCCGGCCGCTCCGGCTCTGCTCCCCGCCGCACCGCTCGGACACCATCCGGCGCCGAGTTCCGTCTCTCCGGCCACCAACTCGCCGCCACCTGCGGCCACCTCCGCCGCTTCTTCCCCGGCTCCTCCGGTGGCGCACCCGGCGCTGCTTCATCAGTTCAGAGCGGAACTCTTACTGCCGAACGGGACCCCGTTGAAGAGCGGAGGAGCCCCGGTGTCCAGCAGCGCTAAGCCCGTGTACGCCACCCCGTCGCCCGTGGAGAGCACACCGCAAAACAACGAGTGCAAACTGGTGGAGGTGAAAGGTGCCAAGCTGGCCTCGTTCACGGTGAAAGACACTGAGCTCATCTGCCTGCCGCAGGCTTTCGACGTGTTTCTCAAGCACCTGGTCGGCGGGCTCCACACCGTCTACACCAAGCTGAAACGGCTGGACATTTCCCCGGTGGTGTGCAACGTGGAGCAGGTCCGGGTGTTGCGGGGGCTCGGGGCCATCCAGCCCGGGGTGAACCGGTGCAAACTCATCTCCAGGCAGGACTTTGAGACGCTCTACAACGACTGTACCAACGCAAGGTGAGTCGGGTGTGGGGGACAAGAGAGGGAGGAAAGGGGGGTGATA
>JAPZDV010000003.1:16584542-16603151 GCA_029814665.1 Acanthurus lineatus
CCCCCCGGCCGCCCCCCGCGCCCCCCCCCCACGACTGTCCCACCCCACGGTGCGTCGGGTGTGGGGGACACGCGCGGGCGCAACGGGGGGTGATAATGGGACCCGGCAGATAAGTTAGGGGTGAGGTGGGGGGAGCCGCTGGGGTTGTCTAAATCAGGTATAAAGGATCCGGTAAATGTAAAGGATTGCAAGAACCTACTGACCTTTATATTGTTACGCTCAAATCAGTCATGTCAAAACTTCCATGATGCATCACAAAAACCTAACTGCAAACTGAGTGTCAGTGATAATTAATGTGTAGTTTGCAACCTTGAGGTGTTATACATATGAGGGTATCCTAATATTTCTGTAATATTTTTATGGCTTCACCTTTTCTCTGATATCAATATGAGATTACTGTTGATGACAAGCTATTAGAGTCTGCCAAAAGTCACCGTTACACATTGAAACTATGAAGAAATATTCCATGAAATGTTTTTTTTCTGATATTAATTTTGTTTTTGCTTGAATTGTGGGTTTTAAGTCATTTGCTGCTGAGTGACTGAAGGTCCAGTTAACCCCTTTTTATTTACCACATGCTGCCAACTCAGTCACTAATTACCATTTTACTGGATGATAAGCGCTGTGATGGTGTTGATGGTGTTTATGATAATGAATTTTAGTAATCTCAATTAAAAAAACACACTTAAAAGTTTGTCATGTTATCGAGGCTGTGATCTCTCGCTCTCTCCGACATGCGTGCACACACACACACACACACACACACACAACAAACACACATATAAATATACAATGTCTCTCTGATGCACACACCCACACACACACACTCACACACACACCCCTGCACACATTGAATCTGACACTGTCATTCTGAGAAATTGATTCTTCACAGAAATTAATTAATTTTCATTTGGCCCCAAGCGGCAGCTTAAATCAGGACAAGCTCACTCACTCACTCACTGATCCCTTTGCTCTCTCTCCTTCCCTCTGCCTCCCTCTCTCTCCTTCCTTAATAACTCGCTGTCTTATCATATCAACACTCTTTAGCCCTGAGCATCAGAACAGAGGAGATGATTAAATGAATTCTCGGTGTTTATGATACGATTATGTAAATGAGCTGTTTTGCAGATCTCCGATGGTGACCAACTACATGGGTCATCAATCCAATGCACCGCAGAGATGTTTGGATAAAGGGGCTAAATTGGCGGGGATTTGTGGATTCCTGGTGCCTCAGTCTGCTGTTGTGCAGACCACATGCTCATGACAGCATGGGTTTCGATCCAGAGGAGTGTGGATTAGCCTTAGTTTAGGGAATTTGTATTGTTTTATGGTTAATCCCTGCTCCTTGTAGCATGAATGATCCCATTTATACCTGCCATTAAATTCAGATGGAGGATGTGTCAAGATGTTCACAGATACACACCAAAAACTGATTTCGCAGTGCTTAAACAACTTTTTTTTATTCCATTTCTTTGTATTTCCTGAGTGTAGGTGCATTTTGAGGTGCATTGTAGTTTATTATCAGGTGTTGGTGTTTGATACAAGATTTAACTCGTTAAATAAAACCAAAAAAACAAACGAAAGTGAAGATAATCTTCCCCTTTTACGTGCATATAAAAACACCTGCTCCTATGCATTTGAGGCCCTCCAATCAGGACAAAATCCAGATGCATCTTCTTGCTGCTTTGGGATTTCTTCTATGTCAGGTGTTAATGGGAACGTTGCTCTACAACCGCTGAAACTACACAGCCTCCGCCATCTCTAATTATCTACACAACATTTAAAAAGCCTTCAGTTAATGAGATCTGGAGACATCACTCGTCTGAAATCTTCAAACGACTTCTGTGATTCTTTGTCTGAAGGCTTCAAATGTGCTGTGGTAGCCATTAGTACCATCGCCCTGCATTAGAAGTTTTTAAGTAATCCCCCGTGTAAATACAAAAGCAGGTAAAAAGTGGGACTAGAGATGGTTAATATAAGTTTTGGTTAAATGAATCCAAAAGTTCCAAGAACATCTCCAGGAATGTGACATTACAGCTCTGTGACAGCGTCAGGGCTCAGTGAGGTTTTTGTTACTGATTAAGACAGCCATCACTTATTATTTTCCAGTCCAGCACAGTTAGACAGGCTGGAGGAGAAATAACAGCCTTGTCTGATAGTTTAACATGACTAACAGAACGCTTTACATGGATCCCTGCTGTTTATTCTTTTGGCTGTTTGTTCATTGGTTCCTTTTGAAGCAAAGGTTATGCAAATGTCCTGTGTTTATCATTGCTTTTCCTTCTCCTCTTTGTCTCACTCTTTTACCCCTGCTGTGCACAAACACACACAAATAAACACACACACACACACACACAACCTGACCACTGACTCATCAAACTATGAAGAAGGGCCGACTACATCCTCAGTCAAAGCTTAGTTATAATTCATGCTAAGGTGGCACACGCACAAACACACATGCACACACACATGCACACACACTCTCTCTCTGTGTCATCCCCTAACACACACAAACTCACATGGTCACGCCTGTGTGTTTGCTGGCTTTGCTGCTAAATGACATTAGTTCCACAGAGAGAACATGGCGTGTAGGAGGCAACCTGATCCTCCGTCCTTTTCTTTCTCCCTCACAAAGGAACAGTTTCATTCTCTGTAAGGAACACACATCAAACAGCTCACTTGTGTGTGTATGCATGTGTGTGCGTGTGTGTGTGTGTGTGTGTGTGTAAATGTGCACATATTGTAGTAATCTACTGTATGCATAGGTGTGTGCGGAGTACACAAATACCTCCCTCCACATGTTACATAAAAGAAGTGTAATGCAGCGAGGTAAAAGATCTCCTGTTACTTTATAACAAAGCTCAAGTTAATCACAACACACCTTTTTTTTTTTTTTTTTTTTTTTTAGTGTGAGTGTGTGTGAGAGATCTCTGACACACAAACACCTGAAATGTAGAGCAAGAAATGTGTTTCATTTGCAAATGGATTTTAAAAGGTTAGGTAAACTAGATCACAAAAGAGGATCAAATCATTTGCAGCTTGATATCTTCCATGCAGATAGTTTTGTTTGTTGTCTTTAAGATTCCTGCGTCCACCCTGAAAACACAGAGGTGGAATTTTGTTTGTGGAGTTCAAAGCAATAAAAGTAACATAAAAACAGGGTCCATGTTAGTCTGGAAAGGAGATAACAAACGGACAACCTACTTCTGAAGAAAAAAAAAACACATGAAAACTGTTGACGTAGTGTTATGTTGATTATTCACCGTTTCTGGAAAGGAATGTTGCCAAAATTATACTTTTTTAATGGTGAGAGCCCGTTAACAAAATTCCATTCACCTCAGCTGTATTTGGGTCAAAGAAGAAAAACTTAAAACCTCTGCACCTCAAAGCAGACATGGCCTGACACCACTAGTGGTAAACTAACTAACCCTAAGACTAACTAGGTTAACTAACCCTTTGAATGATTGTAGGAAAATGACCTCAGGTCACATGTGTTTCTTTGCAGCTGTGAATAAATATTTTAAAAAAAAGGAAGTTAAATCAAACAAAGAATGATAAATGAGACCAAACGGCCCGCGGAGTACAACAAAAACTGCTCCTTGTGTCTCTCTGTGGCAAACCTAGATTGCACAAGTTGGCAGCGGTAAGCCAGTGTTGTGTGTGTGTGTGCATGTGTGCATGTGCGTGTGTGTTTGTGTGCATGTGTGTGTGTGTGTGTGTGTGGGAAGGACTCCTCAAAACTGAACCCCACTGCCATGCCATAATTCACTGTCAGAGCTAGCAGCATTAAGATGAAGGGGAGGAGGGCGTGTGTGTGAATGCTTGTGTTAGTGTGTGTGTGTGCTTCTGTGCATGTGCTTGTGTGTGTTGGTGTGTGTGTGTGTGTGTGTGTGTGTGTGTGTGTGTGTGTGTAACGGTGGGGTGATTAGCTCAACTTTAACCTCCGCACTCTTTTGATGTTTTACGGAGAGGAGCGTGATGAGATAGAGAGGGCCTCCATGTCTTCCACTGTGACAGGTTTTAAGAGAGTACACACACAAGCACAGAAGCGCGCTTTTGCAGACAAACAGTTCAGCACACACACACAGAAATACACACACAAGCACAGAAACACACACACACAGTCTTGACATCATCTTGACCCTGGAATGTGGGAGAGGAATGCAAGGCGGTATCAGTGTAGGAGATCAGATTCTTGCCATGATCAAACGTCCTGTGTGTCTGTTTGTGTGACCGTTCCTCTGTGTGTGTGTGTGTGTGCGTGTTGTCCTGCGTGCTTCTTCGTGACATCATCACACAGACTTTCCTAATAACAATGGCGCATGAAGCTTTTTGCAGCTCTCGATTTGAGAGGAAGATCACAACATCAATCTTTCCCTGCCTCCTCTAACCAGCAGCATAAGTCTTCCTGCGCGCGCTGACGACGATATGATTTATCAAACCGGACCGTGACGGCGAATACAAACCCGAGTGATAAACACAGATTGAAAGGATGGGAGCATGGGAGCTGTAAACCGCTGCTAATATATTCCAAACAAAATCTTGTTTGAGCTAGTTCTCTTTTTTTTCCCCTTCTCCTACACACACTCACTCACTCACACACACACACACATATATATACACACACACAGCTGCTACCTATCAGCACCTCAGTCCCTTCAAGCCAGTAGCTGTTCCACTGTTTTGACTGTAACACTTCCTCTCCTTTCATTACTTTTCTTTTTTACCCTCTGTTTGTGTGTGTGTGTGTGTGTTTTTTTAGCCAGGAAGAGAGAGATCTGTCATCTTTGTTATGTTTTGTTTCAGTTCCACCTGTGCTAAGCTCCAGCTGCCATGTTTGACGTTTCATGTTTCAGGTAACACACACGCTAAGCTCCGAGGGCAGAACTCAATGTACAGAGTACCCTTTAAAAAAGTGTGTGTGTGTGTGTGTGTGTGTGTGTGTGTGGCCAGAGCGTTGGCATGAGGGAGGACGTCTGGGTGAGATTTTAATTAAAGTTTGAGACAAAGAGGTCATAAGCCATACACCCCCTCCTCTACACATGCATACACACACCTTATACACACACAGACACACACACACAATGCACTGTTTTCTCTCTTCCCCCTCCTCTCTCTCATTCCATCCCCTCAGCTTGATGACTTTTCCATGAAAGGCTTTTTCATTAATCCTACCTCAGGGAACCGGTGCTCTCCAACCTCACACACACACACACACACACACTCAAAAAACACACTCAAATACACAATACACACATAGACCTCCCTCTACGGGTCACTTTGATGTATCAACGCACTTGCAGACTAAACACAAAATTAGGTTCCAGTTCTTTATTCCTCCTAAAATGCAACATATACAAAGGCGCGCACACACACGAAAGGCACCCACCCACCAACACACACACAGGCCATTAATTAGTGTGTGCAAATAAACAGTAGTAAGGGAAAGGGAAGTGGCTGCAGTAAAAACCAACCACAGTCTTTGGTCTCTGTGTATTTTATTTCCCCCCACTGGTGTTCAGTTCTGCATTTGTGTGTTTGTGGGTGTGGGTGTGTCTATGTGTGTGTGTGTGTGTGTGTGTGGGTGTGTGTGGGTGGGTGTTCATTTGAGGTGTTTCAACATCGGTTGTATTGAAACTGTGTTGCCTTACCTTCAAACTTGGGACCTAAAAATATATTTCCTGGTTTTGTTAAGCACAGTATGCTTCTCTATATGCACTGCAAAAAAATGTTGTGTGTGATGTGAATGCACCTCCGCCCCCCAAAAACACACACACACACACACACTCTATGCATGCATACACACACACATGCATTCACAACTTGAGCCCTCGCACACATTCCTTCTGTTTGTCTTCCTGTCTATAGTGATGAGTGTGTGTGTGTGTATATGAAGGTGTCTACCTGTGTCTATCTTTCAGTGTTTATGTGCCTGTGTGTGTCCCCGTGTGTGTGCACATGTGTGTATGTGTGATATCTGATGTCAGCTGTCACATCCCAGTCGGTCTGGGCCCATAATAAGAGACAATAATAACAACTCATTAAAACCGAGGGCAGGAACTGTGGAGCTCATCGGCTCATCAAATTAACCTTTGAACACTTCATACACACACACATACCAGACTCACACACACACGTCGGTATGCACTCACACACACACACACACACACACGCTACCTGTTTTTCTCCCACAGTTAGTGACTACAGAATCTTTCTCTCTGTCTTTTTGTCTCCTCTCACCCCCCCTCCTTCCTAGCCAGTGGGTGTGTCAACAGGGGATTGGTCCTTTCTGCTGGGTAATTGATGAATTATATGCAATATGCAAATGAGGCGCCATTAATCTCCTGACTGACAGCTTCGTTTATGGGGCCTTAATGACGGCTGGATTAGATTCTAATTAAAATCTGCTCAAAGACACCCCACGCTAGGAAGCTGCTGCTGCTGCTAGTCTATCTTTCCTTCTTTTTTGTACTCTTTCCCACCTTCTCTCACTCTCTCTGTCTCACTCATCTCTCACCCCTCATCTCCTCACCTTTCCCTCCATCTTCTTTTCCATCTTTGCTGTTCTTCCTGTTTCTTTGCTCTCCGTCTCATCTTGTGCTTTCCCACTTTCCCTCCAGTTCTTCCTCTCTTTCTCTGGCTCACACACACACAGACACACACACTTCACAGACACATGTGCACACTTGCCCACAGACTCATGTTATCCAATGTCAGGCTGGTATGAAAGGAGATGAGCTGCGCTGGCTGTCATTAAGCCTGATGTGGCCCGTGTCATTTCCCCTGTCAGGACATTCACACCGTTTAGTCAGAGCCAAAGTGATGTCTGACAGCTTTTCACATACTTCCTCCAGGATTGATTGAGCATGCCTGGCTCAATCAAACCATGTGAAGCTGCTTGTAGTCACAGCTTTTATTGAGGAAATTTTTGACATGGCGGGAAAAAGGGAATGAATGACCAAATGGGGATAGGAAGGAGGAGAACAAACACATTTAATAAGCAAACAAATGAATGAGTAAGCTGAACAGTAATGAGGTGCTTTATTGATGCCACAGGGAGACTCCTTTTTTGCTTGCTCGTATCCACAGGGAGGTCAGATTTGCTGTACAGCAGCCTTCCTGGAACCGGTCAGGTTTCAGTGTTTTGCTTGTTGACACTTCAGCAGGATCAAAAGGTTTACAGACTGAAGGACAGTTTCTTTAACCAGGCCACCCATCTCATACTCAGCATGAAAAAACTTACTTACTGAGGGAGAAAAGTATAAAACTCCCTAATGACTAATGTAAGCTTGTGTTTTCTGCCTGCAGTTCGAGGCCCGGACGACCGCCCAAGAGGCTGCAGAGTGTGACAGAGGGCGGGACTCACCACATGCTATCCCACAGCGGTCTGATGCATGCTGGGATCATGCCTCCTGCAGGTGACCACCCAAGCCTCACCATGCACATAGAGTACATGTGTACACATGTACCAGTCCATGGAAACAATATGAAACACACACACTAAACTAGCTGCTTACTGTCGAAACAAGTCATTTCTGATGGCAAACACTCATAATGTCCACTGTGCATTAAATTGGAAATCTGCCCTTACCTTTAAATTCTAAAAATTCACTTAAAAAATTAGAAAATTACAAAACGAGATTTTTTTCTTTCTTTGTTTTAATTCTGGTTTTATTTGATTTTATTGGCAAGACTATGACTTTCCACTTGTACAGATTTTTCTTTGATTTCACTATTTTGATTTCTTCTAAATTTTTTTGCCTTTACAATAGTCACAAGAAATTGCACTTAGTGTTCAGGACCTTTTAGCAAACAGTGTGTAAAGTAACTTGCACCCTCTTTATTCAAAATAATTTTAAAACTCAGACAGAAGATCTGTACACCATAAATAAAGACATCAGTGGTCTGAGTGACACTTTGGTTCATTTGCTGAACTTAAGCTATAGCAAAGGAGGAAAGTGGAGATATTAACAAAAAATAATTCATATTTAGGAAGTAAAAATGCAGTAACTGGCACAAATGTTAATATGTTCAGTATTTTGAAGCATATGTTAAAAGTGCAAAACAAAAAAAAAATGGATCGATCAAAATAAAGTGTAAAATCATAAAAACCAACCCAAAAGAAAAAGAAAACTAACATTAAAAAAAATTGTTTGACCCCTTTTAAAAAACGTTAATGTATTTAAAATTGTATGTGATTGATACCTGTTATAATTGAGAAAATACATCAAAAATTTCTTTTGCTGTAACCACACTTTTATTCTGCTGATACTGCTGCACAAGAGCTGCTGCCCCCGTTAATACTTATTATAGTGCTAAATTACTTTCATAAAATTGCAGCTTAGTTAAAACACAATGCCATATTCCATATAATACAATCAAGAGAAATAAAATAGAACCATTTTTAACTAAAAAAGAACCACTAAAACTTAAAAAATAAAACAGAATAAATAAAAAAATCACAGACAAACTTTTCGTAAGGCCAAGCTGTGTATTTCTCCTGAACTGTACAGAGGTCACAGTTAAAATCCCCTGTTTTGACTCCGGGGATGAGTCAGCATCATTTTGTTGCTTCAACCCTCAGAGGAGCCATTTGCAAAGTTCGGATGTTTTTCTTTTCTTAGCTGACAAAAAAGCAAAAGCAATGACCTGCCAACGCGCTGTGTTACTCCATCACTTTAAAGAAAGAAATGTTGCTTAAGCAGAAGTGATACATGGTGATGATGGCGTTCTTGTCTACTTTCCTTGTTGATCTCGATAATGACACATTTTACCCATCATCAATAGTATGAGGGGGCGGGGCTCTGAGAGGCGACCTGTGTGTTGATTAATAAAATTAGCATACACACTGCTGACACATGAGAAACAGCTCATAAGTTGCAAGTTGGCTTTTTTTCATGAATTATAATTACACAAAGTCCTGTGTTAAGTTGAGCAAGATTTATAATCTAAAAGCGTCTGATCAATTTTAGATTTTTTAAAAAACAAATTGTCGTTTAAAAGTACACACAGGTTTGATAATGTTTAATTTGTTTGCGACCGTAAAATGTCACCTTTGTCTTGTTTAAACGACACTCTGACTCATAAATTGTCTCTGCAAGCAGGAAATTAAATTTTAGAGTAATAAAAATATTTGTAATGTATTGCAGGTGAAAACGTGAGCAAACATGTTAATACGTTTAACGAAAATTCTGTTATTTGTTAAGTCAAAATACGCTGCTGAAGGCTGTAGGTCTGCTTGTTTGTCACAAACAGTTGTTTTGTGTGTGTGTGTGGGTGTGTGTGTGTGTGTGTGCGGGTGCAACAGAGAGAAAAGGAGAAAAGTAATTGTTGGCACCTCACCGCTCTCAAAGTTGCCCTTGGCTTTGTGCTCTTCACTGCAACCTGATCTTTTCATTCCCCGCCTCAAAAGAAGCCATTTTCTGTTAGCGCCGCTTCCTCTCACTGTTCAAAGGTGCTCGAGTGTGTGTGTATATGTGTGTGTTGTGTATGCGATGAGTGTTCAAGAGCATCTTTCTCAGTGGGAAAAGAGTCCTTTTCCACCAAAGGAGAGGGCACGGCGGCAATGTCAGCGCTACTGATTAGAACTGGCCACATGAGAGGGGAGGAATAGACAGAGAGAGGGAGGACATTTGAGCGTAAAAGGCAGGGGAAATCTTTGATGTGATCCTCCTTAGTCTCTTTTTCTCGCTCTCTTGCACTCACACATACACACATGCAACACAGTGGCTTATGTCCCGCTGTGATGCTGACATTTGAAAAGGTAAAGTAAGGAGAGGGGATGGGAGGAGAGCAGGAAGGAGGGCAGGAAAGAGAAGGAGAGAAGATGAGAAGAAAAGAGGAACAATTTGTTGTGGTTGTCTTGGACAGGCTGACTGTTCGCCTCACACAACCATTGTGTTAAAAAAAAAAAAAAAAAAAAAACCCTCAGCATTTCAGCTTGTTGCAAATGTTTCGATGTATCCGAGATCAGGAAATTAAGACTTATGGTTTGTTTGCATTTCCTCTGTGGTGTTTGCACAGTTGCGTGGTTTATCTAACTTTAATAATTCACCATGTTTGTCTATATTAGTACAAGAGATGTTTAATTTTCTGCAGCATAAGATGGAGTTTTAAAGGTTTCTCTGTGGGTCAGACTGCCTTCTGAGGTTCAAGACACAAATTAAAATGTGGCTTGGCCCTCCTGCAACGTTTTGTCACTCTCCATTTCGTATCACCTGAAAGTGCACAACCCCTATTAAAAATTATCTGTGCTATTTTTTTTACTAATGCTTCTAATTTATAATGATAAAGAAACGCTTTCTGGCTAAAAGGTGGAGCTGCTGTCGCTGCTGAGTGTCGTCCTGTGTGCTGTGCTGTGGGATGTGATGTCCCTGTGTGGGAGAGATGAATGTCTTGGCTTGTTCCTATCACTGCTGATTCCCTGGCAGGCTAAATGGCCAGTGCAGCGGTGCAGTCAGAATGAATGGCTGGCCTCTGTCTTCCCATGACAACCTCCTGCCTACCCACTGCTCTAATCCTCCACCGGGGCCATTGATCTGGCTCATATTGATTCCTTCTTACCTTCTTTCCTTCTTACCTTCTCTCTTTCTTCCCTTTTTTTTCTTTCTTTCTTCCTCTCTGTATCTGTCCTTCTTCCAGATCTGTCTGCCCTGGCCAAGAAGATCAAGCTGGAGGCAATGGCCAGTTACCACAGCAACCAACAGCATGGCGGGCCAAATGGGGAGAACGGTGACCACAACCCTGGACTGGGTGAGTTCCATCCTCGAACAGACACATGCACACACATACATATTCATGCATCTGAAATGCTGAATTATGGTCGGATAACAGATCGCGTGGTTGTCGTCTGAGCACATCTGCGATGCCGAGTCAAAAGAACTTGAACAGCTGTGTTTTTATGCTGCTGCTAACGAAGCTGATTAAAATCAGGATGTGACATCACCTCTGCTGCCTTTGCATTTCCTCTGAGAGACGGCGAATGAAAAACAAACTACCGCAGCAATGAGTCAGTTCTTCAGATTGAATAAGAAATAGACATCTGGGTCGAACGTCTACATGTAAACCATCAAAGCATAAGAGGCAGATGTTGTTTTATGTATAAATTTATAGAAGTTTTTATTCCCCCATAATTTTTTTCAGTTTGTGATAAACACCTGTAAGGAGTTAATATTTACTTCAACCTCAGATTTGTTGACATTCTTCTGAAATACAACAAGATTCAGGAAACACATCCTGAAAAACACAGTTGGTCATCCGCTCTGTGGCCTCAAAATGTTGCCGGCAAATCATTAGTATATATTAGTCACCACATCAAGGGAACGAAGATCCAAAGCAGCTCAGTTACTCATTCTCAGCCTGGCTTTGGGTCCGTCATACTGAGTAACATTACCTTACCTAAGATTTACTGGAAGAAAGTCTTGGCTTCTCAGAGTTAAGTACGCCGTGTGTTCTCATATACAGTTAAGTCACTTTGTCCCTGGAAAGCACAGAATCACCCCATTTTGGAAATGAATCCCTTTGGCTACTCATTACAGGTGCAGGTACAATTTTTAGTCATATGTTATTAAAAAAAACTGTTCCATTTCCTGAAAACGATCCCTTTGCAGTGAAGGGGAGCAGCCAGCGAAAGTGGAGCACCAGCGGACGAGCGGAGCGCAAGCCGGGATGATAGAGAGATGAATAAGATGAGAGGCTGAAGCCAAATCAATAGTCTTCTCTCTAATTCACTATCCTGAATGCAAACGACAAATGCTGGACAATCGATGGCGGGACGGACGCACGCACACACACGCACGGACGCAAACATGGATACACACACGCACGCGCACACAATCACACACAACCACAAACAAATCGGACGCACCGCCCCCACTGTTATCGACAGGTTAAAGCGACATCAGTGTGTTTAGACAGATGACAGGGCTTATGGAGGCCTGTGTGGAATACGCTATCAACCTGGGACACACACTTACACTCACACTCACACACACACATACATGCAGCGCATGCTGCGAGGCTTTAGGACAGAAATGAAAAAAGAATTTGTCCTTGTGTTTTTCAGAAATTAAAAGGAGACTAAAGTAAAATCACCATATGTTTAAGCTCACTTGTTTTTGGCTTTGACTTTTCTTGTGTGTGGGGGGGGTGTTTGTGTGTGTGTGTGTATGCATTTGTTGTAATTTTTTTTTCTTTACTCATGTCTGTAAACACTCCCAGTCTTAAGCATTGTTTACCATTGTATACACTCAGTTACGACTGCCAGCATCTGTGCGCAGTTAGGTGGCATGGTTACCACCAGCCATTATAAACCTGTAAAGCTTAATCACTGTTAATGATAGAGTCAAGTGGAAACACACACATACACACACACACACACACACACACACACACACACACACACAGAGCGCAGGCATACATACACACATAAGCACGATGTGTTTTTTTCCATACCGCCACCCACGGCCTTATGGGAAGGATGGGCCCCTACCAGAGCTTTAACCACTACAAAGGCAATCTCAGATTACACACACGCACACACTCACAAATGCTGAGTGTGACACCTTATGGGCTGTGGAAGAGCAGGGAGCAGCCATTTCTGCATTTAACAAGATCTTCTGGGAAATTTACAGTAACTGTTTGTTTACAGTAATGGTTTGTTTGGATAAACATAAGAGAGGCACTTTGACTTTTGATGTTTTTTAATGAAACATAAGAGAGAGTGATGGGAGGGCAGACAAAGTGAAGAGAAGGGGGGAAAAACAGAGTTAAGAAGAAGGAGAGAATGAGAGTGAAAATGAAATTATGGAAGGGGGGGTTGGGGTATGGAGGAGGGGGTGGAGGGTTGACAGAAAAGTGGAGCGCTGGTTTCTAACCAAGGCTTAATATTTGGAGTTGGCTGCTAGTTGATTGTCGGAGCATCTGGTTATTTAGCTCCATTCAGACAGATCTTTTGTTTGGATTGGTTTCTGCTCTGGGCAAGTGAGAGACTAATCTGCCAAATGCACAAAGCACTGCACATATGTCCAGCTAGCCCAACTCATAAAGTCAACGCCTCACTCTTTATTTCTTAGTTTGCCTTTTCTTTCTTTTCTTTTTCTCCTCTTTTCTCTTCCCTTTTTCCCCTCCACTATTTTGTTCTATTTCATCTCTCCTCTTTGGATAGCCTTTTTTTGTTTCCATGTATTCGTTCTATTATTTGTGACAATTGTGTGGAATAGAGTCCAAGATTTTTTCCTTTGTGTTTATAATTACCCAGCGTGCATTGCTGGCCCAGCACCAGGACTGCCATCAGCTTCTTTTGTTCCACTTCCTCCCTGTGTTTCTTTTGTTTTTGTTTTTCCTTTTATTAAATGATAAATATTTATGTCATTTTCTCCCCCCCAACAGGATTGTTTGTTTCATGAATAGAGGGACTGCAACAACCCACTAGGGTGCTGTTGAGAGGAAGGATTTTCTTTAAAGATAGTGGATGCTTGTCTTAAAGAGACGAGTGCGAACAACAGATTGGCTGAGATAATAAGAGCTTGGTTTGAACCGCTGTTGGATTATCATCAAGAACACCGGGGCACTGAAAGGAAAGTTAGCCAGTTTGTCTTAATTCCAGAGAGGCTGAGTTGTGCTTTTGCAGGTGACGCTCATAAAAAGCATTTCAAGCGCCACAGCAACGCATTCAGGCAATCGCTGTCTTTACATCTTTGTGTTCTAGTGAGCAGGACAAGTGCTTCTCAGTCACGTCTGCTTTCATTTTCCCTCTTATTTTCTTCAATTATCACACACAACATCTCCAAACACTTGACACATGCATGCATATGTATTTCTGAGTCAGGGATGCAGTCATCCAGGTAATGGTGACATCAGAGAGGAATGATATCAGTGTCCAGTTTTAATCTCATCGTCAGAGAACCAGAGGTGATGTGAGTTTTCGGTTCAGTTCACACCAGAAGACTGAGCAGAGGAAGGCCTTTAAGTTGGAATCAATAAATAAGAAGGATGCATAAAACAAAAGAGGAGAGAGATCTGGTTCATGTTCATGTACAGTGCAGCTTTAATGGACTTTAAACAGGACTGCTGCCATATACGAGAAGCGAAGGAGTCTTACTGTACTCTACTGTTCTCTCTCTCCCTCTACACTTATTACTTACTATTTTATTCTGTTCTTTCCCACCAGTTCTTGATCAGTTGCCCTTCATGATGATGTCACATCCTCTGATCCCTGCCAGCCTAGCGCCGGCCTCCGTTTCCATGGCGATGGGCCAGATGAACCGACTGAGCACGCTGGCCAGCATGGCCAACGTGGCGAACCTCCACGCCAAGCCCCCTGCCAGGGCTCCCACCTCAGTCATTAAGGTGAACTCAAAGGCCCTTCAGCCCCGTGGATCTGACAGTCAGCCAGTAATCTTGACACTTGGGAACTCAAAAAATTGAGCTTAAGCAGCATAGAAAGCATAGAAGAGTTATTTGGAAAAGGGATATTTTATAAAAACACAGGGAATCACTGAATTAAGAACTCTTCAACCTAAATTTTCCTGATGAATTCTTATTGTGCTTATTTACATACATAATTTAGCACCAAGTTTTTATTTTACTTTAATCCCATGGTCATTGCTGAAAACTGGTAATTGCCAACTGGTTGTTTTCCAGATTCTGGATCACTACCAGAATGTAATCAGTTGTTCCTTAGCTCAAGGCTACTCCCTTATTTATTGATACAATTTTAAGATATCCTGCATATAGACCAAAACTTCTGCCTTCTCAGTCGAGTTGGTCACTTTTCTTAAAAACAGTCCCTTGTTTCTGTTGTTTTACCCTTAAGACTGATGAAATGACACTTGGAAGGTTTATATTTTGGCAAAATTTTCACATGGTGTCACTCCTCACAAATTATTACACCATGTCGTCATCGCTTTGTCCTCGTCGCAGGAAGTACTGTCTCCGGTCATAATTTTAACGATGCAGGACATTGTTTTTGAAACACACGGTTGGTTCCCAAAGATGGTTTACAAAACTTATTGAAGCGAGCACGAAATTTCACTGTAAAAACAAAAAAATACCGCATTATGCATTATGTTTTATTCCTTCCAAGAACACCATTACACCATTTTCTTTTGAATACAGATGATTTGTAGATAAGTCATTTAGAGCCAAATGAAGTTATTACATATTTAAATATTTACAACAAAAAATTGGTTATTTTAATATTTTTGTAGTTCCAACGAGTAAATAATTAATACATCTTAATTTTTTTTCTGGGATTTAGTGTGGACAAAAAGACAGTCAAAGCAAAAGAAATAGGCTATACCAAGTTTAAGCCAGTTGGCAAAATAGTCATACGGTAGCTTAGCTAAAAGTAAAAATAGTCTGTTTTTTAAAATTAATTAATTAAGTTTAAGTAAAAACAGCACGTTTTGACCATAATGTTGGTAATTTAGTTTTTTTTATCCTTATTAATTAAATGAGACAATTGCAAGATTTTTCTAGTTTCTGACCCCTAGTAGAAAAGTATTGCTTCTTATGTAAACTGTAATTTTTATTATATTTTTTTTAAATTTTATGCTCTGTGGCATTCTTTATAAACTATAACTTTTAGTTATTTTATTTTTGTTTTTTGTTTTTTGTTTTCAGGAGCGAGTGCGTGACAGCCCCTCCCCTTCTCCCTCACTGGAGGACGCTCAGATGTCATCCAATCACAGCAGCAGTGTGTCGAGTTCACCGTCTCACACAGAACGCACTGCAGAAACCACACGTACGTGTTAACCTGTGTGAATCTGTAGTGTGAAAATATTTTCGCAAAAACAAAGAATTTCGTTTCTTTAACTTTATCAATACCTATGAGGGATTTATGATATATTATTGAAATCTTTTTAACTTTATTTTCCTTACAGACCCTCTTGACAATGGCCTGACATCCAGTCACAGTGTGTTGGGACATTCCCCCGGTGTGGTGCAGGGGGCCAGAGAGACGGATGTGACTTCAGTGGAGCACAGCAAGGAGAACAAGAGGAGCCACTCTGACAGAGGTATGTTACGTATTATGTTTGTAAAGGTTCAGAGATTAGCATTGTGTTTATCAGAATCCGATCTTAAGGAAGTTCCCCAAGTGAAACTGAACTTCTGACTTGCATTTAAATGTCTTAAGTCTTATTTTAAACTTGTGTTTCTTGTCTTACTTCACACCAGTGTGCGGAAGGATTATGTCAGCTCTATTTTAGAGGTCAAATGCTGGTCATCATTATTAATCATTCAACGATTATTAATTATTAATGAAAATTTCTAATGAAAAGTCCATTTCTTTTTAACCAATTCTGTTAATACAGAAAGACAAGAGTCATTTTCCATCAAGTCAATCCATCCATGTCATCAGTTACACTCACACTTGTGACAATGGAGTGATGGTTAATTTAACACCATCTCTTTTAAAAGAGAGAGGGTTTCTAATAGATTAACAGGAAATAAATATCTCAGTAACAGGTCGATAAGGATTCACAGTCTCACCACTTCTCTCTTCCTCTACTCCTCCTCTCTGTCGGTGGCCCCCCTGGCTTCCAGCAGAGAGCAAAGACAAATAATTCTGCAAAACAGGGCTCCATTAGACCAGGAAGCAGTGTTACATTAGCGAGCCATTTGCCGGGCCGCGGCCTAACGAGCCAGGCGGCCTCCCGCGCTCTCAGCTGGACCTCATCTGCATAACGACCGCCTCCCTGTCGTTAGGGCCCGCGTTGCCACGGCACTGCAACGTCAGTTGTTTGGTTCTCTCTGTCAGGGAGGTTTGCATTAGCTTAATGAGGACTGCTCAAGGACAAACAGTCAGCAGAAATCCACAGCGCGAGAGAGGGAGAGGGAGGGAAACTGAGAGTTTGTATGTGTGTGCACGCGCCTGTGTAAATGTATTCTAATACTGAATCACATTATTCAGTAATCGAATCTAAAAATCACAAAGGCCTCCTAGGTAAGGTTTCAGATGCTGTCAGGTATCTGTGAACATATCGACAAAGCAGTGATGGCACCAACAACGTGAATGCCATGCATCACACATTGCATTTATGCAATTGATTTCCAATTGATTTCGCTGCATGCAAATGAAACACATGTACATTTGCTGGATCGCAGGGGCTTTTGTATTTGACCTACAACATCACAGGATAGGTTTATCATGGATTGAAAGGAGTTTCAAAGAGCACTTCAGCGCTGTCACTCTATCAATCTATTGTATGATAATCTCTGAGTGTGTATGTGAGTCAGTTTTGGCTGCGTGTGCTGTTTCAGTGGTCTTTGAACAACGTATCCATGCAGCAAAGATCAGAGGCCATCCCTGACACCTCACTCCCATTAACCAAACATCAGCAGAATTTTATTCTCTCTCTGTCTCTCTCTTTCTCTTCCTCCCTCCCTCCCTCCCTCCCGTCCTCTTCCGCTGACTGGCAGTCTTCACGTGGTGAAGTTCATTAGCCCTGGGGACGGGTGGGAGAGGAATAAGAGAGATGAAGTTGGGAGAAAAGAGAAAAACAGACAGTGACCTTGGTTAGGGAGATGGGTAAATGATCAAACGAGCTGGCAGCTGTGTGTACGTGTGTGTGTGTATTTATGCCAAACGTGTGTGTGTGAGTGTGAGGTAAAGTAGGCGTAAAACAGTAACTCAATAAAGGATCAGTCACATCCAAGGAGCCTGGGGAGCCCACGCTGCTGACTGCGCACTTCAGCGGCTACAAATGTGTGTGTGCGTGTCTGTATGTGAGCCACGGGAGTGTAGTTGGATGCCCTCCGCTGAGCTCGCCAGCACCTGCTAATTACCTTTCTCTACAGAGCAATGCTTTTAGCAAGAAAGAGGGAGAAAGAGAAGGAGGAGGGGGGGGTATTGCTTCTCATCTGTGAAACACCTTGAATGTGACAGTTGCCAAGACATGAGGCCGAGGCGGAGAAGGGGAGGTGGGTGGATTTGGAGCAGAAGATGCTGTGGTCAGCTAAGTGGAGAAAACACTGTCATTTGTCACAGACAGAGAAAAATGCCAGATATCACATCACACATTCGCACCAGTCTCTGCTCCAATAACTGCCGGACTCCCAGGACGTCTTCGTCCTCAGTGGCTCGGATGACAGTCAACGCATAACGTGAGCAACTGCCTGATGTGGGGAAGGGAAAAAAAAAAACCTGCAGAAAATGGCTAATCTTCATCTCCCCCACTGTCACGAATCGGGAACATGCAGTTCTCAGGTTTACAAACAGATGGTCATCCATAATGCAGCTTCTTAGCTATTTTTATGGGAGAAGTCAAGCTGTGAGGCATTATCAATAGGCAGAGTGCCATCTAATAAAGGGTAACCACATTCAAAACCCCAAACCAGGACTTCTGCGTATGTCTACACACACACAGTAATTAATGTCAACACCTATTTACTGCTGGGCTTGAAATATTTACAAGAAACTAAGTTAATTTATTAGTAAGCAACAAAGTATAGAAATTTGTATGCAATCCTTGTTTTATTGTTGTTGGTTTGAAACGAATAAATCACCTGAATTTCTGGCAACAACATGTCAAATAGCAGGATTTTGTATGTTGGCGGTGGTGGTACTGAATGTTTACATTAGCTATCAAAACAAAAGACAGTAAG
>JAPZDV010000003.1:16603251-16644590 GCA_029814665.1 Acanthurus lineatus
GCTATTAAAACAAAAGACAGTAAGTAAACTTGATTTAAATGGCACTCATGAAACAAAACTTTAAAAAATATTTTAGGGTAGAGGGTTTATAAGAAATAAATGTGTATCATGAGTTCTGTAATTGTAATTTGTTTTTAATGATCATCTACCATCTGAAAATCTGTAAAAAAAAAATAACATGCAAAATATTAAGTTATAAGAGCAAGAAAAAGAGAGATTACAGGTGACTTTTGAGATAAATTTAAAATGTTTTTTTAAAAGTGTCTTCATTTCAAAAAGCTGCCTCATGCTTCACTGCTTAAATTTACATCATGTAACATTTATATTGTAATGTCCAAACATGACTTTATCCTCTTTATATGTTTACGTGTCCAACATTGTTAAAACTCAAGGAAATCTGAAATTTGTCATTTTACTTAGGTGAATGGTTTTCATTTCATTTTGTCCCCTGTCATTAACATATGGGCTAACACCAGTCAGACAATGGGAAGGAAGTCAGCAAACATTACTAAACAAAACAGGAATAAAACTTTATTACATCACCTCGTCCAAATATTTTTGCTTGAGTAAGCCGGATAGATATTTTTTTTAGCTGCTGTGGTGCGTGTTGAACAACATACATATACCATTATCGCCTGCTTCTTCACGACATCATTTAACTGTTTTATGTTTACGTTATTTTGATGGAGAGACATCCAGTGGCAAAAACAAATTGTGCATTTAAATGTTACCGCTTGTGGCGTATTTCATATAAACTCTCTCAATACTTTCTGACATCTTCTTTATCTAAAAAATCGGGCCACAAAAACATACAGTTTTTCCCCTAAAGCATTTGGGAATTGTAGTTTTTTGCATTACTCAAATAGAAGTAAACATTGCATTTGTTGGGGGCCATTTTCAGTCAGAGATCTGGTGCTCTCCTGCACATTTGCAACAGTAAATGATATGGGAAAAGTACAGGGGCAATTTCAAGGGTAATAAAGGACTATGTTACCTAATGTAACTATGTGGCTCACTGATGTGTTTTTAACAGTACTTTTCTATTTTAGTGGAGTTATATTGCAAGGAGTCAGTTTTGTTTTTTTATGGATTTTGTTTACAATAACAAAAACATTAGAAATGACTTAAAATGTTAACTGTAAACCTTGCTTGTAAACTAATTCATGCAGAAGAATATTGACCTTATTGACTAGACATCAAAATATCTCTCTGCCCTCCAGATAACAGCTCCATGGCCGCTCACACAACAAGGGAGAGCTGTGATAGACAAGTCTACCAAAAACCCCCGTCAGGCAGGGAGAGCTGTGAGAGGGTGTCTTACTCTGCGGGACAGAAGCTCCCAGCAGGTCTCCACCACACTCCCTTTATCTTCCCGGAAGGCTTGTCCTCTATAGAGACCCTGCTCACGAACATCCAGGTGAGGCTCTGCCGGGGCTTTATTGGTATTGTACTCCGAGATGAATAGGAAGGGAGATGAGCCACTCTCTGGGATTTCCTGAAATGGTAAATAGTAGACGAGGCAGACATTTAGGATATGCAGTAATTGGGATGGGCGTGTAGTGACCTGCTTCTCAGATTTTACAAGTCTTTGTTATGGCAGAGTCACAGTGAAAGAGAGCACTTACTGGCTGGGTGTTCACAAGGAAGAGACATGTTTTTTACCACATCTGACCTTGAAGTGATGGTAGAAATCACAATGTTTTTCCTGAGTAACATATTAGATTAAAACATTGTGCACTTTTACTTTTGCAATCATGTTTATAACATTCTCTGTTTTATATTAACTGAGGCTTGTTGTAATTATTTTAACTTTAAGAGTTAAGAGACACTAGCTTTGTTAAAGAGCCAGACAAACAGAAACATTTACTCAGGATTAGAGGATCAGGATGTCTGAGTGACGTGATCTCTCGTGGCTTTTGTTCGGTGTGTAACCTGTTGATGTGCGCCTGTGTGTCTCCAAGCAGGGTCTGCTGAGGGTTGCCATAGAGAACGCCCGGGCGCAGGAGAAGCAGGACCAGCTGGAGAGGACGGAGCTGAAGATGGAGCTGGTCCGAGAGAGGGAGCTCAGGGAGACCTTGGAGCGACAGCTTAGCATGGAGCAGAAAAACAGAGGTAGGCTGCGTCACATCGAGCTTCACATGCAGCGGCCTGGGGAGAAACAGCAGGAAATACCATCAATAAGTGTTTATATTCTTTCTTAGTTGGCTCATGTTGATTAGAGTGTTGTTTCACTCCCTAATAGAGTCATTATTCAAAATTATCAGAGTGTTAAATTTCCCCTTGTGTATTTATTAACACTGGCATGGTGTTGATTTTAACATCGACACACCGGCAGTCTAATCCACCTCAAAGCTGACAGGATGAAAATGAAAAAATCAGACAAAAAGCAGGGGAAGCCTTCTGTATATTACACCTCAAAGCAACAGCAGAAGTAAACTAGAATCATTCTGCTCATTTTGCCAGTACACAACAAAGTAAATCAGGTCTTGCATGTTTACAAAAGCTGTCATGTGCAGTGCAGTGAATACAAACCCTATCCAGGGTTGTTTGTCTGATGAGGTTACATCAGAGGAAGAGGATTGTAACTTCTGGTGGAAAACGACTGTACAAATTCAGTCATGTGAAGTTGTTGACCAGCTGCAGTAGACCGTGTATGGGAGGAGGGCAGTAAATTAGGATTTTGATCAACAAACACTGCAAGCTCACAATACCTTCAAAGACCCTTAAATCTCAGGAAGATCAGGAAACAGGAAGACCATACAGAAAAATAAAAGCAAATTCATACAATAGATTCAGACAAAGTCGAGTATAAAAATGGTGGAATCATCTGAATAACTTGATTGCAGCTTTTTGTAACCTTTGTCCTCTGTTCTGCTTCTTTTTTTAACCTTCCTCTACTTCTTTTCCTTCTTAATTTTCTTCTGCTCATTCTTCTTCTTTTTGTCTTCCTCTTTTTCTTCTGCTTCTTCCAATTTTTGTCTGTCCTCTTCCTCTTTTTGTTTGCATCTTCTTGTTTCCATTTTTCTGCCTCCTATTTCATTTCCGCCCATCATTCTTTTTCTTCTCCTTTCTATGATTCTTCTCTTCCTATTACATTTATTCTTTTCTTTCATCCTCTTCTTCCTCTTCCTTTTCATCCTCCTCCTCTTTTTCTTTGTTAAGTTCTGATCCAAAAGCGACTGAAGAAGGAAAAGAGGAATAAGAGGCGACTACAGGAGGCCTTGGAGGAGGAGGTCAAACTGCGCGATCAGGCTGAGCACACACTGCTGCACACTGCCAACACACACACAGGTACAGATGCCAAACTTTACTTAAAAATGTCTAAAGTCTGCTTCATATCAGAACTAAATTTAATGTTATCAAAGCCGATATACTAATACTAATTTTCATATTGAATGCCACCTAGCCATCAATGCAACATAGCCTTGGTTGTTCATTTGCCTCTAATTAAGTGTCTTTATTAATTAATGATCAAACTACAGGCCATCAATCATCAGCAGCTCCTCCTCACACAGAATCTGTGACCCAGGACGTGGACAGGAGCAGCCACGATGACAACAGGCTGGACACCAAGGCGACAGTACAAGGTACAGGGGTCCACATAACAAACACTGCCTCCTCAGTATACAGCACTGAAAAAGAGCCTCATATCCTGTTCATTAGGAATGCTATAGTTGGAAAAGACTGAAGCAGAAAAAAGCTGCTGTCACTGCTAAAACATTCACCAAATAACAACTGGCATGTGTTTTTGAATGTCATTTTTTCTTATTTCTGTGCCATACTCTGTTACGTAAGAATAGAAAATAAAAAAAGGCCAAATTAAGAAAAACAATAAACTGCCTGAAGCTGTCTTTCATTCTAGTTCCTAAAAATAAATCTGTGAAGGCATTGCAAGTTTGTGGGCATAATTTACTTATTAGCAGTGGTAAATTGACTGTTATGCTCACTAAAAAATGCCATTTCAGTGACGGCGTTGTGAAGTAAACAGTGTTATACCTGCTGCTGGGGATTTATTTAGTTCCTATCAACTGGGCTAAGACAACGGATTTCATTATTTTATCACCTACTCACTGCTTTTGATGCTTAACTGACCGGTCTACTGGAAGGGTTTTCAAAGATTTCACAGGGAGACCGCTCCCAAGAAATTGAACAAAATTAAATGAAGCGTGAGGCAGTTCACCGGGGCTACCGTTTTAATGGAGACAGGCGTTTAATATATTTATTTTGCCAACATTATTGTCTTCATCGAGACAGATTAATGAGAAAATCCTACGTGTAACATCTTAAACAGACAGAAAAAGAAACGGCCGTGATCTGTAGCCCGGCCTCGTCAAATGAGTGTATGGTTCCAGCCCACCTCTGCTCTGCACCGTGCCAGGACCGCCGTACCAGACAGCGTGCTTGTTCAAAGGCAATTTTTAATTGAATGTCAGTGAAGCAAGAAGAGAACTGGCCACTAATTAACGGCTGTCTTAATTGTCCTCATGACGAGTTTGTTTTGGAGATCATTTGCATAATTAACACCCAGTAATAAATCATTTAAAGGGGAATTGTCTGTCAGACAGCAGGGCAGGATGTGGTTCCTTTGTGCCAGGAAGTTTTATCGCCAAAAACAGGGATCAGGGGCCAAAAACCACTTTCAACTTGGCCTTACTTAATAGCGATCTTTTACTAATGATTTGATTAAAAAGGAGGAATTTGTTCAATATACATAGTTGCAATATTCCACCTTTGAGGAATATATCTAAAAATGTTAAAATTTATTTTATTAATCTAAATTTCTTTGTGGATTGCAGAGGGCAGAGTGTTCCTGCAGACCACTGGGATGTACTGAAGACCAGGCGGAAGGATGGATGGATGAATGAACAGATGAACTGAAGGACAGAGCGACAAAAATTCCTCCTTTAATGAGAAGTACAATCGACAGGCATGCTCAGTCCCACGGTGGCATCAAGAGGACTCCCCTACATTTCAAGGGTGACATTTGAACTTTTCCATTGTTCTCTTGTTTAATTTATTGCATTTATCACAGAATCTCGACTGTAGTGGGAACAGTACTTTGTTCTGACGATGTGTTTGGCTGTGTTTCTTTCAATCAAGGTTTTTAGATCTCTAGATGAAGATGACCATAGTTGTTTTTTTGTCAGTGTTGTTTATCTGGACACAAGTGATGAATATAACTTGTTAACAGAGTTGTGTACATATATATAGTCATCATTTTTGTTATTATTATTATCAAAAAAATACATAATGGCATGTTGTACAGTCAGTAAATGACTTGTATTGTGTATGTTATGCAGTAGTGCAGTTTGACAAACAATACAAATCCTTTTTATTGAATTGTGTCAGTGCTTTCTTTATTTCACAACTGAATTCAGCGTTTGTTTAATTGTTTTTTTATGTGAATAAATGATTTTTTTGATTTCTCTGAAATACATTGCACCTAATTTAAATGTGGATTAATATTAAAAGTTAACCAGGTTTTTGTGACAAAGCGGTTCTACACATAAACGTTTGTGTGTGTGTGTGTGTGTGTGTGTGTGTGTGCGTGTGTGAAAGAGAGTGAAAGGTCCAGCAATACTTATGTGAGGGTGTGGGGTGTGAAGTGACATTGATTCGTGCTCATCTCCAAAAACATACACGTAAGTATTGACAGGCGGACAGGTGGGTGGTGAGCAGGGTCACATGTGATCT
The DNA here is from genome assembly GCA_029814665.1 of Acanthurus lineatus. Taxonomy (NCBI): domain Eukaryota; kingdom Metazoa; phylum Chordata; class Actinopteri; order Acanthuriformes; family Acanthuridae; genus Acanthurus; species Acanthurus lineatus. The sequence continues at coordinate 16,608,946 of JAPZDV010000003.1, forward strand.
GTCCTTTACTGCAACATGATGACGATGCACTCTCTCTCTCTCTCTCTCTCTACTCCCGTGGCTGCACTCATTTTTTTTATAATGTTTTCCCATCAGGATAGAAAGGACTGAGGGGAAAAAAACATTGTTCAGAGCACATTTTGGTTAAAAGATATGACAAAAAAACTGACGAAGAAATTTTAAAAATAGAGCATACAGCAGTCTGGCTTTGGGGAAATTTTTTCAATCTTTTACTGTTAAATATATTCATTTTAGGACATTAAATCGAATTAATTCTAATTAAGTCATTATTTTATTGAATAGAGCCAGTTAAACAGTTAAACTCTTTGGTTTAAAGTCCTGCAAATGTCTTGTAATTTAATCAATTGTGGCTCAACATATAATTCATAATTTGAAAAAGGTATTTCTGTATAACTTTAAGAGACACTCTAAAGCATCATAAGCCAAAGTTAGGACTCTTCTAGTTCAATGAAAGCAAACAGTGTGTGACTGAAGACATTTACAGCCACAGCAAGTGTTCTGTAACTGATACAGAAAGCTTTTATCAAAAAATGTGTGACATTTATGGAAGGGGTCAAACACCACAAATGCTGTTTATCATTGATTGTTTTTAAATATCTAAAGCAGATCATTTCTTCTAGGACACTTAAGATCCTAATTGTTGAGCAATATTAAGTTTTCAAAAGTCTGACTTACAAGAGGAAAAAAAGAAAAATCTTTGTAATAGGCCCAAATTTGCTCATGCAACCTTGTCAAAATGCTCAGTGTGCCATTTCCTGGACAGAGGCAGATAAGCTGTGATGCAGGACTAAAACAATACCTTTGTTACAAGCAATTCTTCATGAATACAGAGCGGCTGACAAGTGAATAGCAATGATTCACATAAATGAATGTGCGAATGAGTCATCAGCTTTTCAGATGACCACCTCAGAGGCTTGTTTTGACTAAAAAAGGTTTGTGACTTCATTCAGCACCGCTCTACTCTTTCACTACCTTATATCTCTCTGTCTGTCACACACACACACACACACACACATATATCCCTCACAATTCACAGAGCAGCATTGTCCTGCTGAGAGATGTGTAAAGGAAAAGATAAATGGAGGATAAAGCTAAGGTGACAGGATTGAGCATGTATGTGTGCATGTGTATTTGCATGTGTGTGTGTGCTCCTGTGTGTGTGTGTGCGTCTGCATGTGTGTACAGCACAACAGACCAGCAAACCATCTGCTCATCTCCTCTTAATGAACAAAGCAAACAGCAGGAGTCAAGGCTGTCTCCAAATCTGGACTCTCTTTATTGGTAAGCACACACAAACTCACACACAGACACATACACACATCTCAGTGCTGTTTAATCTGATTATCTTTGATTGAGAACAGGGGCAAAGCAACCTTTTTAGACCTCACTCCTACATCAGTGACAGAAAAGGTCTGAAACACAATTAGCAAGCTGTTCCTGAGCTCTGCTTTGCAGTCACATCTGACCACAGGCAGCCAAATAGACCTAATGGGTGGGAAGTAACCAATGGGAACTAACACGCTGCTGCATCTGTGGATGATGGGGAAACGCAACACTATTAGACAGCTGTTCGCCATATCTTTTCAAATGTACTTGGACGTAACATAAGCATTGGATCAATTGGCTCAGGCACAATCACAACCACGAATGGAGGTATATACACACGTTTTGATGTGAATAAAACTGGCAGCCTGTGGTTTAAGACAAAGCAGGGCCCCTGCAAAGGAAGTCTGGACCTTGACAAGATATGACACTGTGTGCATAAGGCCAGAGGACCATAAGAAAAAGTCATTAATCTGGACTTTGTGCAGTCACATCCTGCTCAAGGCTCCAAGGATAATTAACATTGTTACCACTCTGTCAGAAAGCTGACTGCATGGCTTCAAGATATGAAACACTCCCTGTCGGCTGCTTCTATGCATATCCAACACATAAACATATTTTACATGCTGAGTAAATAGTCAAAGATGCAAAGGCTGAAAATTAAACACTGTTAGACCTATTATTACTTCTTGGCCTAGGAGTGCCCTCTCCAAGGTGCATTAGATATCAGCTAGTTGGCGTCAGGGGTAAAGAGAATGCCCTTCTTCAGCAGGATTAGCTGGCCACAAAATCCAAAATACTGATATACCTGTGCACAAGACACTAAATCCCAGCTGCAGGGGTGGTGCAGCCTTCAGATCAGTGGTTCTTAAACTAGGTGTATGGACCTCACAGAGATCAGTTGGCATGCAGAGTTTACAGATGGCGATGACCTGCTCTCGTGCTCTGTGGTGTGCTGTACAGGGCCCATGATGATGTCATAAAATATTTTTACAGGTTTGTAAAAAGTAATTAACTCTCCTCAGTTCTCCTATAGCTGTATTTTCAATCATATTTGTTCTACATATAGAATTATATTATTGTTTAAAGGTTTTACAGGTTATTTTATATTATTTTATTTTATATAGTTTGTGATTTTTCTTTGTCATTCATATTTTTTTTGCTCGTTTGCTTGCTTGACTTGTTAATACTTTGCTTTAAAAATACATCAATATTATTAAAGTAGTAATTGTATCAGTAAAAGTGGTAGTATTATTTGTAGATTTTTTAAAATAAAACACTTTAAAAATATGTTAATTTGTCAATTAAATTAGATTAAATGAAACTCCTAAAAAAGGAAACAGATTTTATTATTTAGATTCATGCCTTCAGTTTACCAAAATTTTACATTTTAGTTGTTTAGTCAGTGTAAAGAACTTGAAAATAAAGATTATAAAAATGCGCTGTGCATGGAAGCGTATCGGTATGAATGTCTGGGCTCATTACTTTCTTTTTGCGGAGCAACGGCGCCCTCTACAGGCCAATTTCTACCATTATCAGTTGGGTGCGAAAGAACACTGTTTGGGCTTCTCGAGCTTCCGTCGAAGATTCCCTTTCCCCTCTACCGTTTCCTCACAGTCACAGCATGTATCCTCTCCTTAACTTTATTTTGGTGTTTTCACAGTAGTTCTTCGCTGCCTTGGGATTAACACTCTTCATCTGGTTTCCGTAACTCATCTAGACGCCATGTTTACAACCACCGGGTCTCGGGGCCTCTGTAAGTATACCGAATCAACCGTTAAACGACAGCCGGACAGTCGCAACCCTCTCCGCCTTCTCCTGTCAGTTACAACGAGAACGGACTAGCTTAGCTAGCTATGTTAGCACTCTGTTGTCATTCATTTGCACACGGAAGTAAATATCAGCTACAGCTGTGTTTAGCTTTAATATCTAACAACTAAATGTTAGCTTCTTCATTTAGTCGGTTGAATTAGCCAAGATGTCGTTTTTTAAAATATTTAAAGTCAGCTGGAAGGGCATCTAATGATTAACCAGTTATGTTTGTATTAACGTTACTGGGAATTATATGTGTCTTCTCTGCCGCTTTTAAAAAGTATAGGCTTCTCTCGCTCTTTCATCAGCACACCTGCTGCCTAATGTATAGGAAATCTTTCAAAGCTGCTAACTGAAGGAGCGTCTATGTCTCGTCGTAAACTGCGTTGTATGTTTGTGTGTGTGTCCCGCACAGACAAGGCTCCTCTGTCTAAAGGCCTCCTGCTGGTTCTCAATGGGCTGACTGTGATGCTCACCCTGCTTCCACAGTACCAAGAACTGTTCGTGTACAACCTGCAGGCTGTCACACAGCAGCACCAGGTATGTCCTCACTATCTGTCCGTGCAAACAGAGATGAGGGACTAAAACTGAAGCCAGTATCTTCACACACTGTGTGTGTGTGTATCACTGGGTTTCCATTATTTACTTTGTGTCAACCCTGTCTTGTTTAAACAATAAACGACGCACTCTTTTCCCTCTTGCAGAATATAGTAAATAAATCACCAATGAGACAGAAGTTGTTGAAAACACCAAGATTTACTGTGGCTTCAACCCAGTCAATCAAGAAGTAATGATTTTAGAATAATAAGCATTTAAAACACAGAGATAACCTCTGCTGTGTTTTATGACTGGCATATGATGTTAACAAAAAAATGAATGATGAGCAACATTGTTGGTGAAGCTTTCAACCGCATCTCTTGGTCTTCACCATTGAATCAAGTTTGCACAGTTGTCATTTGCCTGGCCTTGTTGCCTTTGTTGTCATCATGTGACCCAAGTTACTCAAGGAACTGGAATCATGTGGTCACAGGATTAATCAGCACAATTCTGCTTTGATGAAACTGTAAGGACCCTTGAGGACGAACAGAAGAAACTGACAACATTTGATTTGATTGATTTGATTTGATTTTAAACATCAGCTGTTTGTGATCATTAAAGCAAAACTGGTTGCAACATTGGCTGGGTTTGGAGTCACAGGTCATGGACCAGAAAAGAATGTACTACTGGTGAAACATGAGCCTTATTTACATCTGATCACCTCCATATACAACCACCTGCTTTCACATATTTATGTCACATGATCTAGTGTAACCTGGTTTCTTTTGCTGATGACAACCATGACATGCTGTTTCAAAGCTGATAAATAAGTGGACTTGGTTGCTGAACATTATTTTGTCAAACAGTTTAAAAAAAGCATTTTTGCTCTCATAACTTTGCCCTTCCTCTTGCTTGCAGGTGTGGAGGCTTTTGTGCAGCAGGCTGGTGTGTCTTGATGTGAAGGACGCCTTCTGTAGCAGCCTGCTCATCTACAACTTCCGAATCTTTGAGAGGAGGTTTGGTACCAGGAAGTTTGCTGTAAGTACTGAAACTACTGAAAAATGAATGTAGAGATGACTACAAAGTATGAATTTAATAAACCTGCTGGTATATAGATTGACCAATAACCTAGAATAGACAGATTTATTACACCTCTCAAACACTTTCATCATTTAGGGAAGAGAACACACAACTTCCTCATTTGGCATAAAGCAGTTCTCAGTAAATTATTTTGTGGTCAACATTTTGCTCTGACCTTGCGTTTCTCATTATGTGGAAATGTGTGAGGACTAACCATCATGTGTGGTGCTCTTTGTTTTTTACTTTCAGTCTTTCCTTTTGGGTACCTGGTGTCTCTCTGCGCTGATGGACTTCCTGCTGGCTAAGGCTTTCCAGTTTCTATTCGATTATGAGGTGGAGGAGCTGCCTGCAGGACTGTGAGTAGTCCAGTCACTGTAGTTCACTCATGCTTGTGCAGCATCTCTGAAAAGAAAACTGCTTTTATATCACTTTAATGGCCCCAGAGGACACAATTAAATTATGAATACAATCCACTGTGTTTAGTCAGGTCTATGATGTGTTCAGACGACACAAAGTTCAAACCAAGTGTCACTTAAGTGGAAAATCTTTATTTTTCATCACACATTTTACTTTGTAAGCCTTGGAAAATATTTAATTTTTACATTTCTTAATCCTCTCTCTGGATTATATTTGGGTGTATAGTGTTTAGATGGTGGTAGACTGTGACAGCAGCTTATAATGCGCCTCCACAATAGGATTGAAAAAATAAACAGCTTGACAAATCAACAGAATAACAAGTAAGAAAAGTAACCAGTTCCCCAAACCCACCAGCCAAAACCAACTCTGTCTTTTCTAGATCGCCTGAAATGTTACTCGTCTGACCTCCATAGAAATTTATTTTAATGTTAATTTATGGTGAATAACTGAACAAAATACTTAACAAAATCTAGAAATTACACTAACAAGTTTAAAATGTTAATTCATTGGTTCTAATTCTGTCTCTTTTTACTTGTCATCTCTGTCCTCCTGACCCTCTCTCCTCTCACAGCCTCGCTCCGGTCTTCTCCTTGTTCGTGCCTTTCTACCTGTTGATCCCCAAGATGCCGGTCACCCAGTTCCTGGGCCACATTCACATCACCAACAAGTCTCTGGTCTACATAGTAGGGTTGCAGGTAAGCCCTTGTTCTGCCAGTGTGGGCAGGAATGTAAGTCTAAACTCTCTTTCATTTACTGTTTTTGAATCAATAAAAAAACTGTTGTTAGAACTAGTCTGATCTTCAGCATGTTTGTTTTCTTCTCTCCTGCTTTTGTGGCACAGCTGTTGACTTCCAGCCCCTTCATGTGGCTCCTTGCACTCAGTGGACTGGTGAGTTGCCAAAGTCCTTTAATTATTTACAGCACATACAGGAATCGCACCAGTATTTTAAAACAAAGATACACAGTTTTGGGGGGCCAGTGGCTGGACAGCTTGCTGAGCTAAAAGCTAACAACAGTCACTAGTTTTAACCTAAGAGAGCACAAGCACAGTTATGGGTTACTCTCTTCACATGCTGTCCCCCATCCTTTGTAATACAAACTGCACCTTTAATACACATTTGACCGGTGTCCTAAGTACTTTACTGTAAATGCATTTTTGTCTTTCAGATCTCAGGCGGACTGTACCACTCCAATGTTTTCTGGCTACAGAAGCTTCTTTTTGTACCTGTCTGGGTATCTCGTATTGGACGATATATTCTGGAGCCACTCTTCTCAAGTGAGTCTAACTTTTAGTAATCAATTACAAAAAAATGTTATAGATGCCTTTCATTAGCAATCAGGAAATCACTAGAAAATCACTAGAAAATAGTGTTTTATTTAATGTGTTCACATGTTTAATGTGATAATAGGAGGGATTTATTGAACACCAATGGAATCAATAAATGGTACCATGAAAGTGTAGAGTGTGAAAAGTTACACAGAACATATTGACCCACAAATTTTAATGCAGTTCAACATGTTTTTTTGTCTGCCCTTTAAATGTTATTAACATCTGTGGTCATCAGGCTCCCAGCCGAGCAATGAGACACCCCTCGGGATGGGTGCCACTCTGGACATCCAGAGGCAGCAAAGGATGGACCTGCTTGACCAACAACTGCTGCTGGCTCAATACAACGAGGCCAGGAGGAATGCCAGACACCAGCAACAGGTAGACAGACACACACGCAGACTCAGTACTGCACATATCAACTGACCATCACCCAAAAACACACACACAATGTCAGAAGTACATTCACTTACAGCACCGGATGTGAGTAATTGCAGTTGTAAGTATTTAGTAATCTCTACATATGCACAAAGTACCTGATTCTGCCTCTGTGTGTGTGTATGTAGTCTGGGTTGTTACAGTGGGCCAGGTTGTTCCCCTCCCTGAGACACAGAGGGCAGAACAGACCGCCAATGCAGCCCCGCCCCCAGGCTCAGACACCGCCATCGACACAGCCGCCACTTCTGGACAACTCTCCTGTGGCAGAGGAGCAGGTGGGTGTTTGCCTGCGTGTGGAAACTTTTTTTTTATATAGTTAGTTTTATTCTACTTACTTTTGTGCAATATCTGGATGTTCTGTTATATGTTTTATAACCTGGATGACTCAGAATCTTTATGGACACAGACTGCAAACTCCTGTCACCAAAACTTTGTTTTCTGGCCCTCCTACACTTTACTTTGTGCATGGCAGCCTTATGAAATATTCCCAGGTGATGATTTGTCTGCTGCTGCTGTCTTGGCTGATGTCTATAAAATGTTTTTTTTCCGTTTTTTTGTTTGTTTTTTTCCTAAAGGTTGCACGGTTGGTGGAGATGGGCTTTTCCCGGATTGATGCCCTTGAGGCCCTCAGAGCTTCAAATAATGATATCAACATGGCAACCAACTTCCTCTTGCAACACTGAGGGAGAGAAAGAGAGAAAGAGAGAGATAGAGAGAGAGAGAGGTAGAGAGAAAGGTAGAGATAGCTTGATGAGAAAAACAAAGCTGAAGGAGGACAGAGAGAGAGAAAGCAGGAGGTGGAGCAACCAAAGCAGAAGGGCGAAAAGCAAAAACAGAGAAAATGTTGGAGAGAATGAAAGACAGTGACTGATGGAGACAATATTTGTACAGATAATCTGAAGTCTGTGTCACTGCTCCCTGAGTGGTGTCAGGCTGAACCAACCTGGACTGAGCCTGGTAGCAGGCTGATTAATGAAGAAGTGTGAAGCACAAAGTGGGAGACATTTGCGTCATAGCTTCCTGATGACTGATGTCGTGTGAAACAGGCGTCATTGCTTGAGGCAGATGTGTTAAACCTCCAAACTCCGGAGTGGTTTCCCTTTGAAAAATATACAAAAACCAAATAGCTCAGAGTTTTTCTCACGGTACATCTTTAAAAAAAATAACAGTCTTCAGTCCAGTGGAGGAAATATAGAGTGGGTTATTTCTCTAAAACAGAACTGATGCTGAAAAACACACATCAGCAGAGATCCCACGCACCCTCTCCACGTGGACAACATCTTAAAGTAATGTGAAATAGAGTTTTTATATAACCAACCGTCATGTACTGCCACTCTACTTCCAAGATGGCTACAGTTTAACCAGCAGCTTAGATCCTGGTAACTGCTAAGAGATGATGAGTTTGACATAGAAAAAGGATAAAACTGAAGGTGCACAAGGTGAATGGATGGATCAGAGAGCATCATGTCATCAGTCAGGCTCCACAAAGTGAGACTTTCTGTTGAGGATTTTAGACCATTCACCCTTTTGTTTTTCACTGAGAAAACAGGATTGAGCCCCTGCTGGGCTGTAATATTAAAATCAGCGAGGAGGTGCAGAGGTCAAAATTACATCTACTGCGTTTATGACTAAAGACTCCATGAACAAGATGACCTTCTCTACCATGATTTTATGACTCAGTTGTTATTTCTTTATGTTGGCAGTGTTTCATGGAAGTAGCAGGGCTCAACCCTTTTCCTGCTTGAGATGTTTTAACAAAGCAGTTAGCCCGACGGACAGCTACTGTAAGAGCCAAATTTTCTTCCGAGCTGATTGGTTTGACCCTCTTGAAACTTTACAGCTACATTGTTGGTGACTCATAGGGCTGTTTGGCAGGATACGGGTTAGATCTCAGGTGCTGTTAATGACATATCACATTCACAGACATGAGTGCACTTCCACAGATGCACAGTAGCCCTTCGAGGAGGTCATGTCTCACACCCATTGGTTCCCTTCATTTCATGCTCTCACATGCATATTCACACACTCCTTAAGGTTTTATTTATTTAATTTGAGTTCATTTTAATTCTTTTCTCTGCCAGCACGTGTCAAAATCATAACAAGTCTTAAGACTGATTATATTTATTATGCAATATCATGACAGGAGAGATTTATGGTGACTATGCACTGCATAGTAGCTACTTTGTGTGTATAAACGTTCAAAAACTTTGTCTAAGAGAAGTAATATTGCAGCCACTATGTATTGATGTCAAAGACAGACGCTAGTTTTATATTTTGTTCATAATAATATTAATAATATATGACCACTGAGTCTGTCATTTGTGTGTATGTATTTTTCTGGAGTGATATAATAGTATATGGGTGTGATGAGGACGTCATTGCATGGACAACTTTCTGATGAACTGTAATGAATCATATTTGATCTGTGGAATAAATCAACTTGCTGACCAACTTACTTGCATCACATAAGAAGTATTCATTGAGTATTTTTTTTTTTTTTTTTACTAATCTTTATATTTTTGTTGTCCTTGATCCATTAAGTATCAGTCTAATACAATTCATACTTATATTGAGTTTGCTGAGCATTTCTCTATCTGCTACCTCCATCCTCAGTTTTTTAACCTGTAAAACCAAATTCACATGGATGATGTCGACTTGTGGAAACTCAAAAAAAAGGGAAATGTGACTAGTTTGTTTTATTAGCTATTTCCACACAGTATAACTGTATAATAGTATAAAGGAATCATTGTCATAGGTTAATATGTAATGTTGACACATTTATGGTACCAGTTATCACCACATGATGGCACTATTGTGCTGATATCAGGTTTGGGTTCATTCCTATCAAGAGAAAATGTTGAAACACAACATGAAAAGGGTGCATGAAAAGAGGAGGTGAGGGAATGTGTTTTGTTCTAGCTGTAAATTGTAAAAAGAAAGTGATAAATTGTTAAAATGCCTTATTTTTTAGTTTTGAAAAATTTAAATGTACACTTTTAGAACCAGGTACAATTTGATAATGAATCACAGTCTGTTTAATACCAGTTATACTCAGTGTTTTTGTTCTAAGGGCTCAGATTTTTCCATCTTGATTTTTATTTTTCTGCTGAAATGTTGAAAAGTTCTGCCTGCTTATGTCTCAACTACAACAATCTGATGAAAGAGTCACAATGAGTAAACAAATGCATCCTGTGATGAGAGACTCACAAACAGCCACAGCTTCATTTTAGAGGCCAGAGACGTCTGAAATTACAGTTCTTATGGATACATTATTTTCATGCAGCTATTTCTAACCCAGCAGCTGCCAGTGTTTTAAAGATGCATTCTTTCACTTCCTTCTGTTGTCTCCAAGCAGAGGTCTGTCAGGCAGAAACCAGTGTGTACAAACAAGACAGTTGTCTCCTTTCTCTCATTATCCGTCCAAGGGCCTTTTCAGAGATTCTAGTATCTGTGTTTTAGGCTTTTAAATGTATGGAGGCTTCATCTGTATCTGTCTGTTTTTACTCTGCACTGTAATGTTTTGAATCACTGTGTGATGTAAGGTTTTCTTAAAAACACAGTACATTAAGAAAAGCTCAGTAACGAAAATAAACTGGAACCGATGGGCATTTAAAAGGTGACATAATCCCACTGTGAAGTTTACATCTGAATTGAGACAGCACAAGATAATAACTGAGCTTCAACGGATTTGAGAAATACTTTCTGAAACATCGTGACCATGTTTGCTCTCATTATGAAAAAAAAAATCCACCTGTTATTGTGAAGTTTCCTTTGGCCACTAGGAGGAGACATTGAGTCAGATCTGTGGGCTTGTTATTGCCAGTTATCCCTCTGCCACACCCACCCGCTCCGATTATTCCACTGAGCAGACAGCTTCAGCAGACAGTCTCGCTCCAGGGTGGCTGAATATCAATGTAGACAAATTATGCATATCTTTGAGTCAAAGAATTTATAAAGCATATGGTTTCCCAACTATTCCATGCAGCACAAAGGACAAAATTCTTTAAGCAACCTCTGTATTTCATCTTGCTTATGTCGTGCTTGAAATCTCGTCCGAACTCCCACAGACACTCAAGAAACATGTTTTTATTTTCACTCCTGAGGTCTCCTGAGTTCACAGTGACACAGTTCCTTCTACCCTCAGCTGACGACAAACCCAGTGGAGCGCTGCAACTCTTAATGGCTGTTGAATTGAAAAGCAGCTTAAACCAGAGTGATTAATATCTGTGTCTCTTTGTGTTTCAGTGTTTAATTAAAGACACTGATTAAAGAAAAAAAAACTGCAACCAACCTCATTAAGTAGCTTCTTTTGTCAAATGCTCACTTAATGTGCAGCATTATCATGCCATGTTTTGGGGGTAAGGATTTTGATTTTCCTGGAGTTTTGGCAGGACTTGAGTCACTTTTGTTTAAAAGTTGGGTAAAAATAATGGGTGATGACACTTAACTGCATATCCCCCCCGTGTTAACCGAGGCGCATCAGCAACAGTAACAGAGTAATGATGTGAAGTCTCCTCGTCTGACAGAGAAACCATTATCGTTTACAGTAGAGACGACTGTGGCCTTGAAGCATCAGCAGTTGTGTCGGGCTATTGGTCATATGAAATAAGTTGTCTGTGGCTCAATTAACCAACGCCTAGTGGAGTGTATATCATGAAATGCAGCCACAGTATGGGAGCAGAGTCATGGCTGTGTGTATTTCTGCTCCTGCACTTCTTCCCTTTTTTTATTTATTTGTGGCTAAAAGGCTTTCTGGGTTGGGGTTAAGTAACCAAAGTAATGGTTTCATATTTTGGAAGTACATGTAGAGTATGACAAGAAGATTGATCTTCTCCTTGATTGATATTAGATTGAAGTGGTATTGATCTTCTCATCCTGCTCTCTACCAGGAAGCGATTAAGAGTGTTTATACAATAAAAAGAAATCAGGGAGGCAAACATGGACATTTCAGGCACTGTAGTTGCACTTGCACATACAGGAGGGAAAGCAGGTCCTCCATCAGTATGTAACAGTAAAAAGTGACCGTAATTGAAATATGCCTGTTTTCAAAGAAAAACTCACATCGGACACATCACTGTCATGGTTTTCATTTTCAGAGGCTAAAAAAGTTTCAAAAAATCTCTCACAAAATTGCATATTTATTCTAAATAGAATAATAGTTTCTTATTTTCTTTGGTATTTTTGTCATTCACAGAAATGCACTTATGATTTCTGAGTAATTTGTTGGTAAATGTCGTTCAATGTCAAGTCTCTCTTTAATGTGATATGCAGAAGCTTGTTTAAGCTCAAAATCTGAACACATCTTTGAACCAAGTCAGCAATCTACAACCATGCAGCAGGTAGCATAATATCATGTACCTACTTTCTGCCACTAAATGCAGAGAAATATTATTTTAAAACAACATAACAGCAACATAGCAACAACACTGACATATTATCTCGTGTACAGTAAATGTGTTTGTTTGTTTTTTTTTTGACACATGTTTTGGCAAATGTTCTCAAAATTTTCATGTCAAGAACCTGAAAACTGACATAAATAAGACCAGGGTCCCTGGTGGTTTTAAAGAATTTTGCTTTCAGATGTTATATTACAGAAAGTGTATAAAACCAATATGTCTGTCATTATGTTATGTACTTATGTATGGAGTTATAGAGAAGGCTGGACTCCCTGGAACAGCCTCAAGGACCTCTAGTGGCCTCTGGACCCCACTTAGAGAACCACTGAACTACAAATTCATTTTCCATCGATGACACAAACCCTTTTGATGTCAGAACCAGCATTAATTCACAGAAATAATAAGTCAGTGTTTGTGTTTCAGTGTGAGTGCATTACTCGCTGATGCTGCGCTGCTGGCATGCATGCATCACTTCAAACAGCCAGAGGCCAGCACAAGCTCCAACGCTGTCTCTGTTATATTCCCTCACCAGCTCTGTTGCCATGGTAAGTGCATGCCGTTTTGTGTGGTTGCCATGGGGACCCCGTATTACAGCCATCCTCCTGCTCTCATCATGTTTCTGCATGATCATTTGTATGCCTCCTGTGCTCTAATGCTTTAAAAAACATTAGCAGCACAGGGGAGTGCCCTCAGGGCAGGGATTGCCTTCTGTGAAACAACACTGAGGTATTTCTGACGCTGTTTCAGTGGATGACAAAAATACCAAAACATCTAAATGACTTCCTTATGTGACCTTGCATGTTTGATGATGAGAAAAATGTCAGATGTATGAGAATAGTTAAGAACAATGCAGCCCCTTTTGCTTTCAGACTTCTGAGCCCATAGCTATGAACACAAGAATGCCAAATGCTCCCACTGATATGCTAATAAAATTCAAGCTAGTGTGCTTTCAGATAATGACATCATTTGTTTGCCTGATTCTTTCGAACAATTATAGTCTGTCCGTTCACACTTATGGGTTATTGTGTCTGTGCACATGGACTAATGTGTGTTTGCGTGCATGTATGTCTGCCCACATGTGTCCAATTGTATGTGTGTATGTGCACTGTGCCCCTTTGAATCCCATTCTCAAGAGAGCAGAAAGCGAGCGGCAAAAGCCACTGATGTTTCGCTTTAGCTGTTTTAGGAGGAACTTCACAGCTAATGGGGCAAAAAAAATGTACCTGCCTTTAGGCCAGTGAGCCGTTTGGCATTTTAAGATTGTGTGTCGGCTCCTGTATGCCACTTGTGATCTGTTTAGTCTGTGCTTGCTTCAGTTACGTCAAAAGGAGCACAATCTTCTATAATCATTAGGGCTTGGCTTGGTTCACTTTAGGCTCTGTGGTTTGTACAACCTGTTTTTCATCTCCCAGCCATGATGACAGCTTGTGGATGGGCAGTGCGTTTTTCTTTTTTTTCCATTCTTTTTGTTTGTTGACATCTCTTGCTAGATCTGTGCCTGGACCTGCCTGAGCCCAATTATGAGAAACCCACAATACCTACAAGTCTGGAAAACAGTCATTTGCAACCCCAACATTTCCAGAAAAAAAGCACTTTTTACTCTAACGACAAAAATCTGGCTTGCTGTGAATTACCACCCTTAACTATCAGCTATTACCAATATAAAAATATGCTTGTGTTTGTTACCACAAATCATGAAATCACCACCTCTGTTTACGCTGAGGTGACCAGGAGGAGATTTATTTGAGGTGGAGCCAAAATCACTCCAGGTAGTACAGGTGCAACCGCTATGAGATTTAAAAACCACAGCAAAACAAAATTATTGGTTGCTGGTTTTGGAGGAGCTACATGTAACCTGATGCACCAGATGGTACACAAAATCATCTGAGGAGATGTCCACGGAAACTGTTGGAAAAAGATAATTTGCAGGAATATTTGCTGGGTGATTGGACAAATATCAGCATCTATGATGGGCTAACTTCAGCAAATCAGATCCACGAGCTTCCAAAAGCAGAGCAGCAGAGCCAGTTGGTAAATGAATCTCTGACCGAACCCTGTCGGAGAAGAGTTAAACATCTTCTCAATTAAGTAAAGACTTTAGTGCCATTTTCTGCTTTTCTTTTAATAAAGGAAAACTCTCCAGATCTCTAAAGTTCATTGTGTGAATGAACAGTTGTTTCTCTCGCTGGTTGTCACAACCGCAGCTGCCGGTAGTCCCTCATAGGTTGCTGATTGGTTCAAACCGCTGTGGTTCAGAAGGTTTGAAGCTTAGCAGGATGGATTTGTGGGATAACCTGATCATGATCTCGCAAATCCAACTGCCTTTCAAGGTAAATTGCAAATGTGACTGCAGCAATTTCCTGCTCTCTCACACAGGAATGGACTCTGATGCACCACAAAAAACTCAAAGTAAAACTTAAATGCCCAAAATGGTAAACAGGAGTGGAAAGAGATTACTTTGCTCTCAACCTTCTCTATAAACTTTGATTTTTTTATTTGCAACTGTATAGCACTCAGTACACTCCCAGGAATCTCTCAGTGTCCTCTGACCTTTAATAGATTCACTTCCTCTGTAATTGAACACACACACGGTATGGCATGAACGCATGCTTCGTGCACGGATGCGTTTATTTTTATGCATCTGCGTACTGTATGCATGCTTGTGTGTGTGTGTGTCTATAAATGTGATGAACACAGGGTACCCATTCAGACTTCTAGTTAAGGTGAAGGTGTTAAGCTGATGAAAGCTTTCCCTTCCGTTGTTCCTCTGAGTGAACTTTATACACACACACACACACATACACACACACGCTCCAGCAGATACATTACATCCGGTTTAAAACCAAGTTCGCTAAACACTCCAGACATTGTCCTGACTGAGGAAGTGTCCAGCTGTTAGTGCATTTATCACGGAGGCTTGGAGCTGATTCTGTTTCGTCTTTCTGCACCACTGACAGACAGCAGGAAGACGTTTTCTGAACTCAACAATCCGGAAAGAAGCTTATTTTATTTTAGCAAACCCATCTTCTTTCTGCAATCTTCTTTGCTTTCAGCCTTGTCATGACCTTTCCCTACCTGCATTTCTGCTCCATTAGTCTTGCCAAGTAGTGCTAATTAGACATCCTGTTTCCAGATTTTATGGACTCACCTTCCTATTTCAGCCATTGTTGCCTTTAAGCACATCAGCTACTTCAGCAGTCGGCAAGTCTACAAGCTGAGTTTGGATCTTACAGATGAAAAGGTCATATTGCCAATGGTCTGAAAAATGTTTATTACTTTTAAAAAGGTCTGTATATTACTCTCTGGAAAGTAAAGGAGTAAAAAGACATGGCTAAATGCTGCAGGTAAAAGACAAAAAAAGGTCTAAAAACAGTAAAACAAATTAATTCAAGTCAGCTAACCCAAATGGAATGGATTAATATTTGAATGTAGAATATGTGGAGCACTGATATTTGGCCGGTAGACGCTGACCTTGTCACTCCCCAGGGGCTCAGCAAAGGCAGGGATTATATAACTTTCCCACACACGAAACTCAGACTCAGACCTCACAGGGGTTTTCCATGCATGTAAAAACAAATATTCATCCAGACAACAAAACATTTTTACAAAGGAACATTTGTACTACAATCAAATATAAAAAATTTAGGGGATTACAGATGTTAATATATAATTTATCCCTGGGGAATTTGATTGTCTGTGCCACATTACATGGCAATCCTGTTGCTTTTCATGGGAAGTTAGTGAAAGCAAACAAGATTGATATCATAGAAAAATGTATCAAGTTTATTTGACAAGTTGTGAAATAGGAAAAATGCAGAGGTCCTGTAAATAAAGCCATAAAATATGCCGTACTGGAAGTCAATCATGTCAATAAAACCAACACAGCATGTTGACTCACGGCATTTTATGGCATTGTCTTGTCAGTTTATGTGAATGAGATACAAGGGGAATTGCATTTTACACACCTGAAAACAAACAAATGGCAAAATCACCATCAGATCAACAAAATTATATTATTTACAAATAGAAAAATGTAGAGGGAAGAAAAATGCAGGCGCCTGAAGCATGTGAATAGTGTTGACCACACTGATGACAACACAAATGACAAATACAGACGTCTTTATCAGAATATCCCTGGTTTCTTTCCACATCTGCATGCATGGACACACGCTTTGATCACCTCGGTGTGGAGAGAGAGATAACAGAGCGCTCACAGTGTTCTTTTAGTCATGTTTAAACACAAAGAGACCCCCCCTCCCTTCCTTTTTTTAGTCTGTGCTGATTCACAACGGTCTGGAACCAGCCAGCTCTGGAAGCCTGTCTCCATGGAGACAAGGGTGGGAAGGAGAGTGATGATGTTGCTGGCAGAAAAACGGTCCCGAATCAGCCATGTGTTTCAGTGTGTGTTTGTGCGGGTACACAGGATGCAAACACAGACACATGATACCTCCAAAATAAGAAGGAGTGATTTTTTTTTTGTTGTTGTTGTCTTAGCATTGCACACACGATAGCTTTAATCCACTCAGAGTGTAAATACGTGACCATGTCAAATCTGAGCAGAAAAACAAAACATTGGCTTGCATTGATAAGTAACGCCATGCTCAACATTGATTGACGGTGCAGGTTGTGACAGAGCAGGGAGGGCAACCAATTTCCCGTGACGAGCATATTCTCAAAGATAGTAGCAACGCGGAAATACAAAACAACATTTACCAGGTAGCTTTCAAGCTGATATATCAATATGAAGGCTTGGCCCGTGTTTTATCTCCTTTAATGTTGTTTTGAAAGGTATATTGGAGGCGGTGAGGAGGGGTATTTATAAATTCTTCACAGGGCCTGATTTAAAAGGGAACCAAACAAGAAGCCATTATACATTGAGGGGAAATCCAGCATAATAGGTAATATTAACAGCTACTCCACCTACTTATTCAATGTTTCTGTAAATCTCTTATTACATGTCTAAAAAACTGGAACCTTAGGAAGAAGTTAAAGGTGAGATGAGCACTGCTGGAATAAAAAAATAGCTGATTGTTGAGCCACTACAGGTGATTCACTCCAAGGTCATCTGTAATTAAGATATGGGCCATGTAGCCCACTAGATGTGAGTATTTTTGTATTTGTATTTGTGAGAGAGATTATGACACACGGTCTGTCATTTTTTAGTTGAATTCAAAACCATTTATTATTGTAAATATCAAATGTCACGAGTTTACAATTGCACACAGCGTTTCAGTGATGACTGTGATGATGATGATGATGCAGCGGGGTGCACAGCTTTTTGTATCCATCACTGAGAGCATCTTTGTTTTGCTGACCTGCTGTGACCCATTTTACTAAAATTAGGCTCTGAGCTTTGGATGCCATGGTGATGAAGAGGTGTGAAAGGCAATTTTAGAGGGAGTGGAGGTGGAAAGGGAGGGGAGGACCGTGTCTTTATGAGACGTGAAATGACAGCTGGCGATGGGGAGACCGCTTGATGAGGTGATGTGGCAACGTATGCCACATAGACGTTATCATTGTAACATTACCGTGTATACCATGCCAGAATGACAAATAAGACAATGTGTACTGCACGACAAATAACAGAAACTAAGATTTTCACAGAGCAAATTAAGGGTTCCCTCTTTGTTGTTCTTGTGAAGAACAAGAGACACATAAATAATGATATTTAGTGGCTTATTGTCTGTTTTTGTAACGAAACATAGTATTCTATGTTTAATACTTAGTATTAGAATTCTAAGTATAATTCTTAAGGCAAGTTAAACCAACTTTTATTGGTTTTTGAAAGCAATGAAACCAACTTTGTCATTTTAAAACTTTTAAAACACAGTTTCAATTTGTGAAATGTTTTTGTACGAACTGAAAAAGGTTAATTTCTCTGCTTTTTCTATTGAGACCACATTATATTAGGTCTGCATTGAAAATCAAATACATATGTGGCATGCATGTAGTATTTATAATCGTTATGACATGATCACAAAAAAACACCTACCCATTATTACAGATTCCCATTTTGTAAATTTTCACCAGACAAAAGATTAAAAAGCACAGTCATAGGATGCAATATTTTTTTCCATGCTGTAAGGTTAACATGGAGAATTTGATGCCAAATCTGCAAATACACAAAGAATAAGCAATACATCAATTAACTTGAAGCATGTCAAGAGCACTTAAGCATTTGCCTGCTTGTTAACTAATTTACCAGCTGTTACAGGGTTATCTAATCAATGCTAGTGACTACCTTTGCAAATGGTTGTGGTAGTGTCATTACGCTCCAAAAATCTCAGATGTTGGGTCATTATTTGATGTTTACAACTAGAGGGCATCTTTAAACTTCTTCAACAAACAGATGGACCAGACAACAGAAGCTGCGAGCCTATCAGGCATGACTTGTTTTTTTGTTAATGTTAATGTGCTTTTAAGCTAGCTGAAATGCTAATTGCTACTAGTTCACAGCTGTGTGCTGATTCTGGATGAGTAAAGCTGACTCTAAACATTTTCTATCTCTAGAATAAGTGTATTCAAACTACAGTTAAGGCAAAAATTGGTGTGCTTAAAAAAGCTAATAAAGATATCAAGTTTCTGCTGGGAGAGGCCTGTAATTTTCCAAACTCCCAAAGGAATTGAAAAACCAAGAACAGCAGCTTAATTGGTGTTTTTCAAACAGATGTATGTTATTGTCTCTTTGTTAGTTTTCCTCAGAGACTAAAAATTGTCCACCTTTGTGATACAGAGAGCATCAGCAGACTTTGTAGCACACACCGATCAATTCTCCTTCTATTGAAAACACAATGGGGTATTGAAAGTATTAGTACAATACAAAAAACAACTTTGTTTTACATTTGTGCTTTCCCTTACGACTAAAGTTATGCAAAGCACTTCGTGTTTTCTACAGTGAGCAAGTGGCTTAGTGCAGCAGAGGAACTCTTTTGCCGAGGGGCTGCTTAGATAACATGAGTTAGCAGATTACATTACGATGATATTAACCAAGACAACAATGACTGACGTTTAGAGCTGGAGGGGTAACAG
Source organism: Acanthurus lineatus (assembly GCA_029814665.1). NCBI lineage: Eukaryota > Metazoa > Chordata > Actinopteri > Acanthuriformes > Acanthuridae > Acanthurus > Acanthurus lineatus. The sequence continues at coordinate 16,628,326 of JAPZDV010000003.1, forward strand.
ACTTTTGGCATCATCAAATTTCTCAACATACAATTTCAACAAGAAGACATGATGTACTAGCAGGGCCTCAGGGAAAAATAAATGACATTTTAATGATTATAATGAACATAATAAGGTACTGGTATGTCTGTATTTACAATAGCCAGATTCGAAGGGTTATGGATTGATAGTTGTGTTTTTGTAAAAACAACATGGGGTTTCTCTTCTCCATTTAAAAAATGACAAATATTGAATTTTTATTTTGTCCTGTGAGTTAAATCGATTTAAATCGTGTTGATTTCAGTCCCTCGTAGCATGGCCCACCTCACGTTTCTCCTCTCATCGCCTCACGCAGGAGTGCTGCCTTTTGTTTTGATCTCTCTGCCTTCTTTACAAAAGAGAGCTCTCTCACGACGACCGTCCATCTTCTGGGGATGCCATCCTGACATTAATGGCCTATTTAAGAGGGTAAATGTAATCTCATGCTGTTTGAAACAAAGTTACGTCAAGCTGTAATGGTAGGCAACGTTGCCCTGTGCTGAGTCACTGGAATAAGTTATCATCTAATTCCCAGGATGAAATGGCACGACTCAGATGCTATCTCATTCAGTCATTCCATGAGTCAACTATTATAATTGGAGAGAAAAAACACAGTTGATTGTCAGCATCATTTCAAGCCAGCACATTGAGTATTCATACGACAATAGAGCTGTAAATAACATTTTGTTCCAGAAAACTTACTTTGTTATTCTAGATAATTATTTTCTGTTATCCAAGGGTCTTATCTCAAGTTTGATTACGCAGGAATGTTGAAAATGTTATATAAAGCACCATTTATTCTGCAAATTCATTAAAGACAAACTTTTAGAATAAGCAGTTCAGATGTAAATCCCAAATTAAAATGTGTAGTGTCCGCTGAACATTCATTTAATTTGTTTCTAAATATTTAAATTTAAGTGTCTTCAATTTTTTTCTGCTACAGAGAAATAATTGTAACATTTTCTGCAAACAAAAATGAACAATTTTGAGCCTCAGTTAATATAGTTTCACATTACATGGAATCCTTTGAGCTTTTAACTTGTCTTTGAAATTGACTTGGGTCTTATTATCATTTAGACTTTAATTATACCATGATGCTTTATAAGCAGTGAGCAATTTTTGAAGCCCAGTGTAAATACAGGTGTTTAAATGAAGCCAAAACACAGATTCTTCTAAAGATCACAGAGCTGTTTGGCTTTGAGAGAAACAAAGATGAGCAACTGGGAAAACTGGGGCAGAGAAGAATGGTTGTAAAGGAGGAATCCCATTTAAACTCACACTGTACTATCATGTAATGATCTACAGATAAACCCAATGGTTAATTAGCTCTAACAAAGGTAAACGGTTTCATGTTAAGGAAGAGGGGAGATGACAGTTTGAATTTGAGCTAAATTTTATGCCACAGCAACCTTGTAAATCACCTGAAGTAAGCGGTTACCAAACATTAATCTAAATCAGCATATTTAGGCCGAATTGAACCTGACTTCCATAACAAAAGCCTCAGTAGTTTTTCTTCACTGCAGTTGACTGAGCCGGATCATCAATCATGAGGGAGTACACAGTGATCACAACGGCACTTGTTTCTAGTAAAAGCCCTCCAGCCGTGTTTAACATTTCAGCGTTTTGTGCCTGTTTTGAGGTGAATCCTGACCTGGAGTACAACTTTTGTCAGATTTCATCATCTGTAGCTGAATTTTATTTACGTCAAAGCCCAAAAAAAGAAATATGCTTTCTGTCTTTTTTTGGGGGAAGATATTTCATAGTTTTTTTTTCAGACATCTCTCACCACATGGCACAAAAAACTCTCACTTTCTGTGTGAAGTTTCAGGATGAACATGAATTACTATGCCCTGTCTCACCCTCCCTGCACTGTTATTACTTAACTTTGGGAGTGTTCATCTCATAGTAAAAGTGGTTATTTCATGAAGTAAGAGTAGGCTAATTAGGAAGGGCTGTTTCCGATGTATTATCATAACTGAGAAAGTCTGCTGTTTGCCTGTACTTGTTCTCTCAGTGACTCCCTTCCTCTGCTTTCCCTGGCAGCTCCAGCACTGTGAGACTGGATTGACTGGAGAGATGAGGCAGTCTCTGGACACTGCAGTGTCAGCAGCAGCAGCAAGGCAAGTGCAAGACTCCACCATTCACACTGTTCTCATTGGATAGAGACCAATAATAAGACAAACTGCACACACACATCTCTATCTCAAAGACCCTCTCCCACATACACACACAGACATAAAGATTAATAAATACATTTGCAGATATCTATGCATGTATGCACTGAACATAAAGTTGCATGATGCTTTGAGTGGGGGATCAAAATGCAAAAATCAATAGTCATGTTTGCTTTGCATGCTGCATTAATTTTCACAATAAGCAGCCAGTTTTGATGAGAATGTCTGGCACCAGGAACAATAGTCTGAATAATACAATACAGCAGTATTGATTTTTAAGAGCAGTGTGCTCTGGAAAGCAGAATGTGCATCTGCCAATTAAAGTTATCATGTTTATTTGCTCTTGGATGAAGTGTTTGTACAGGCTTTACAATATTTGCAGAATGGATTAGCTGTCATTAAGGAAGTGACTCAATGTGATACAGTTCCACAGATGGGAAAACTAGCAAAAAGAAGTTGAACTTGTGAAAGAATGAAATTTTTAGCCCAACTGTGAAAATATTGAAAAACAGAGATGCATTTCCTGCAGCTCAGTGTGTCTCTTCATGTTGGATGTTGAAGTGTGGACAGATAGACTCACGAAATGTGGAACTTTAATCCCAGTGTTTGTTTCCAGCCTCCAGCTGACAGACAACATTGACTTTAACCACGTGGAATTCCTTTCAACCTTCAGAGTTTCCGTTTGTGCCGGTTTATGTGTCCTGGAAGAACTCAGTGTCTCACACAAATTCCCGTCAAATATCATTTGTGTTTAATAAGCTTATAATTTCCAACATTTTAAAAGATTTTCAAGAGAAAAGGCCTAAAGGTTTTTTGCTTTCTAGTTGGTATATAATGTTTATTGATTGTAAATGATGGCCTTAAAAAATAAAGGTTAAAGAGGACAGATTTGGCTAAATTTACAAAAAGACTAAGTGACCCAACTGTGGTCTCCTCTCTTTTTTGTAATAAATCCTAATTATTCAAAGCTAAATAACACATTCAACATGTTCCAGCCCTGATGAAGGGAATCAGGTTACTTGCTCTCCACATTTGTGTGTTAATATTGCCTGATGATACAGATGACTCCCTAAACATTTGAATGAAATTGTTGGAGAAAATGGACAACCTCCCCCCCACCATCCTTACAGCTCTTTATCAGTCAAGAAGCACCTGTCCGGACCTGACCTGATTACTGAGAAAAGTAGGTCTGAATTCAACCCTCATTGTTGGCACAGTACATGAAAGCACACAGCTGAAAATGAGCCCCTCACTCTTCTCTGTTCAGGCTGAATGCAGTTAAAAATGAACAGTCGGCATTTTGTATGTGCAGTTTGTGGTCCTCTGTTTCCTTCTTTAGAGATTTGACATGTGGGTGGTTTTAAAAATTTGAGTGGCCATTTTGATCAGGGCTCAGGTCTTCACAGGGATGTTTGAAGCTTCAGGACATGGCCGGCGTCTTTGTAGGGTCCTCATAAAGATAGAAGATAGAATATACTTGTGCATGTAGGTGTGTCTAAGCTTTTCCTCAGCTCTCTAGTCAACCTCTGTTGAATCATCCATCTATCCACTGTGAGATATGTGGCAGCTGAGTTTTTATGCTCTGATGTTACAGTGGAGACACATGTCGTCCACCATCCTAAAAAATAACAACAAGTGTGCCACACCAGAGTCAGCTGGCACACACTGAGTTGTCTGTGCAATTATACAGACTAATGCATTTTTTTCCTCTCCATTTTGGGGTCAGTGTGCATTTAATTTTTGGGGTGGCACTCAATTTTAGTCGTAATATGTTTCAGCTGTACTGAGCCAGAGTACTACTCACTCCTTCAGCACAAAAAAATGACTCGGTGTCATCCATTTCATCAGACCATGCAGCCACTGCCAAGTGAAAGGTGGCTGACAGCACGGCAGCGTGCCAGTGGGATGTTGCTATGATCAAACATGTTGTTCTCTGATTGATAATGTAGCTTTACAAATTTGCTTGTTAAGTTGTTAATAATACATTTTCATGGTGCAGAGCTTGACTAGCATGTTTACTGCAATAAAACAAGAACTGCTGCGAAATGCAAGCTGATTGGGGTAATAACAACCTCACTTGCATTTATTGATTGCAGATAAACATACAAGTCGAATTCAGAACGTGAATTGATATGAGATAGTAGTCGCATCCGCAGAGACTGTCGTTAAATTGATGGTTTGCTTGGTATGATTCATTGAAATGTTGTTTTCATGGAGGGAGAAGCATCCGTCTTCAGTGATGATTGATTTCTAGTGAAGGGGGCGCTTGATTTGTATGGCGCCCCTCCCATCGTGAGTCAGGGATGGGAACCCCCTGTAGAGCTGACTGTCAGGTCCTATCTGCCCTCTGCATACAGCACATTGATCAGAGACTTTCGATTCCCGAGCATGATGGATGTGAGAAGACACTTCACTGCAGAGGCTTACATGGTGGCTTTGGTCGCAGCCTCGGTTGCTGACACGTCTGAGTTACAGCTGTAGCAGAGATTTCTCCCCAGATTTACATGCACATTAGCAGCCTAAGCTATTCGCATGAAGGCTCTCTTTTAATGTTGCTCCTTGGATTAAGGTGGACGAGTGACATCTGTATTGAATTCCTGTAAGGAATTAACATGGAATACATTGTATCTGCCTGGCATCAACATGTTGACATTGACAGTTTTAGCATGATAGCATGCAGGTGTTTAAATTTAGCTCAAAATACACGTACAGAGCACCTAGCATCTATTTAATTTTTTCTACTCAATTAACAAGTTTGTCCACAACAAATTTCAGACAAGGTCACAAAAGAAGAACACATTTATTCTCATTGTTTAAGATGCAGTTTTCAAAAACCAGATTAAGACTTTACTGATATCTGTTTACATGTTCGTCTCAGTCAATGCTTTGCTCCATCTCTGGTTTTTAATGGCTGAAAGCAGTGTGAGGACAATTGAGTTTCTTTGCATGTCCTCATGTGTCTGACTGCGTTTGGATGATCAAAGTCACACTAATGGCAAATGTAACTGCGGCCAAAAGATCACAGTCTGATCTCATGACATTGTCTGGTCCTTGCCACAAGGACGAGTCTCACATAATGATAGATCTGTAGACTGTATGGTTGCTTAAAATCAGTGCCTATTTGTTCATCAGCAAACTCTACAGGCATGACAGGGACTAATTAGACAAATATAAATATGGTTCAATATAGTGTTTGATGATCTAAACAAGACCAGAAATCAAGCAGACTGCGTACATTCAACATGTTTCCTCTCATCAATATCAGGGATGTAATGGCTGATTGGATGATGCTACACCTGCATTTTCAGTGGATTATTGCAAGGAGAAAAATAGGGAACTCCTTTTGAAAAAGAAAAAGCAGCAGGAATAATTGTGCACACATTTGTAAGACAGGTCAACAGCTATAGCACCTAAATAAGCCAAGCCAAGTGTTTCCAGAGGTAAAACTGGAAGTAGTAGCAATAATTAGTGAGTAATGCAATATGCAAGCTCTTAAAAATGGAAAACATTTTATGAAACATAAATCAATGGACTCAGTAAGCTGTAATAATGATTTGTTTGAACATGAATTAATTTCCTAAGTATTTTCTTAGTTGTGAAACTGAGCAGAATATTTTTCATGATTATTTTTAAATGTGTTTTCATTAACAGAGATACACAGATGTGAATGTTTCAGAAATCTGTATGACCTACGGGTGTTTCCCAGCATGAAGTGTGAGACTTTTATGTTCTAATAAGCGGCTGGCTGATGGAGCTGCCTCCTGGCACAATCAATAATAACTGCTGCTGGCACCGACTCAGAGGAACCACACCCTGAAACACACTCACACACACACACACACACAGAAATGTGCAGGGCGTACATCAGCTTTAAGCACCTGCAAAATCCAACCAACAGCTGTAGTACACACACTTACTGTGACACAAAAAGCAGTGAGGAGGACATTTCCAGCTGCAGATTAACGTGTGAAGCTGTGTAATCCTTCTCTCCTTTGACTCTGAGGAGTTGGTGTTGGAAATGGGGGAAGGTGGAGTGAAGAAAACATGACAGGGAGGAGGAGGATGGTCTTGACTGGAGGACATCATGTGTCACTGATGCTAAAGCTAGTAATCTGTCATGAGCTCTCACTTTGGTGGAGCTCAGTGTTAAGGTTAGGAAACCCTTTCTGAAGGTAAATCCTTGTTCCAATTTCTTTTATCTTGTTATAGAGTGAAATGGATTGATACCTTCGACAACGTTTGAGCAATATTCTGTGGAGTTTAGATGGATTCAATTCAAAATTGATATAAATTTCCGAAACTTAAATAGTTCTAGTTCTCATCTTGTTTTTCTTGTTTATGGCATTTTATTTAATAGCCATCTTTTGTTGATGGCAAATTAAAACTTAACAGGGTCAACAAGTCTGTTGCAGCTCCTCCTTCAGTTCTGACTCATTCAGTCCTTTGGTGTGGTGACTTGTAATTAAATGTAAATACATGCAATCTAATAATTCCATGGCAATCAAAGCAAAACAGCACACAAACAACAGCAAGGCCAGTGTGGATGGGAAAGTAAACTAAATTGAAGGTAATTAATCAAACTCAATTTTTCCTCTCTAGTGAGATGTTTCCTGTTTGTTACCAGTCAAACTTATAAAACTTTACCCAGTTAACACATGAAAATCACTGTTTTTGAGACCCTGTTTGAGACTCTTGACCAGGGTTTTAATGAAAAGAAATGATTATGTCAGTGGATCTTGTCTATTTATAATCAGAAGATAGTGTAATAAATATTTCAACATGGAAATTCAGTGGCATTACAAAGGGGGTAAGGTGGCACAGTGTAATCTTTATTAGTGTGTGTCTCTAATTTCATTTTGTTGTCAATGTGCCCTGCCAGTAATGTCTATGGCCTGTGCAGGCTTCTTTCAGTAATATATTGTGCCTTTGCCAGACCACTTGAGGGCGGCTTCAAAAGCAAGTCAGTCTCTGTAGACCCCTGTATTCAAATATTCAACTCTCCAGCAGAAATAAATGTATGGGTACATATGTTGCTACAAAACACCATTTTTGCCTCTAATAAAACGACTGACCAGGGTTAAATTTTTACATGGCTAACTTGTGCAAATAATATTAAGGCTTAAAGTTCTGTATAATTAAGGGCGCGGCTGCTTGGAGTGATGACAGCTGCAGGCTGCCTGGCATCACCTCAGACGAATCAAATCACTGAACTTGACCTGTTTGTGGTATTGGTGCCTTCAAGAGATATTTTCATGCAATTATTAGACAGACAATACAGATCTCCATGTGGTAATTTCCATTAATGCCCCACCAACTCTTCACCTCTTTCGCCATTGTTTGGATTAGCTAGAAGTCAGGCTCTGCCAAGAAGGTGTCAGCACTCACAGCTTCACAATGGATCCTCATAAACCTGCAAGAGACACCATTAAGGCTGCGTCCATGTTTTTTATGATCTATTAGCCTAATTTGTTGAAAACATACTAGCAAATATGGTGGAATAAATTCCTTAAAATTCGCTATTTTGTAATGGGGCATATTTTATAAAATTGACTTGTCAGTGCTCTCTGCTGGACAATCTACATTATGCGACTGTCTCTAAATAATCTTAAACATATTATTGGCCTTCTAAATGCAATGTCTTGATATTTATCAACTCACAATTATGATTGGTTGATTAATAGGTCAAGCTTTTACTGTCATTAATTGCTCAGTTTGATTTAATTGCTCAACACATACCAACTCTGGGTGCTACCAGGATTTTTTTTCATTGTTTCTTCCCCAATGTTTCACTTTTGTTTTAAAATTACAGCTCCAGAATTAGGTCATGTTATTATTTAGAAAATTCTGGTGATCCTTGATCACCCCGCCGTTGGTTGACCACGGCCTAATTGACGCCACATAGCATGGTGGAGATGGCATACAGCTCGTCAGGAGCAGGAGGGAGGGGAGGGAAGGGGAGGGATGGTTAACAGCAATATAGCTCTCAGAATAAAGAACCTGTTGTTTGGAGGGCAGCCACAACAAACCCTGCCTCTCTGTGCCTTCCCCTGCTCCTCATTTGTTTTTTCATTTGTTCTTTCATCCTCTCCATGCCTCCTTGGTTTCTCCGTTGCACTGATGTCACATTGTTGGGTTTTTTTTTCTCACCCTGCCCATTTCCCACTGTCATTTTCTCTCTCCTGTCTGTTTCTCACCCCACCCCTCCTTCTGATCACTCCCTCTGTGTCACCCAGGGCTTTTATGTTCCTATTTTCTCCCCTTCTCCCTCATTCATTTGCTCCCATCCTGCCTCATTAGCTTGATGTTTCATTGGTGGGGAGCTGTAGCTCGCTGAAGCTTGGAAGGTGTGGTCTTCCTGTCTTTTCAAAGCCTCTCTCTGCCTGTTGAGGCGTCGCACAGGCGTTTGAATGGTTATTGGTTAGATATTGTTTGGATTTTATCAACCTTGTGCATGCCTCTCATGTCTTTTCTTCACCCAACGCCTGCCTGTCTCTTTGTCTCACACACACATACTCACTCTTTTACACAAACACACATCGATCAACCCAGCAAGCCAGTCAGCCAGAAAGCCAGCCAGCCAGTCAGTCAGTCAGCCAGTCAGTCAGTCAGTCAGTCATTGCCGGGTGCAGTTCTGTTCTGTTCCAGTTTCCAGTAAGCTGATCCTGCTGGCAGAGGCTAGTGGGGAGACTTCCTTTTCTGGAAGGACCTGATGCATCGTGTTAATAATCCTCCCTCTCTCTCTCTCTCTCTCTGTGTCTCTCCACTGGCCTGTCAGAGGAGTGAAGAGTCTCATTTCATATCACAACGTCCGTGCAGGGAGCAACAGCAGAAATCATCCAGGCGGCAGAGCGAAGAGACTCTGTGGATCACGCCCCCCTTTTCTGTCTCAGCTTTGAGCTTTTTCTCTCTTTCACTAACACCAGTAACACCTTTTCACACTCTTTTCCTTTATTCTCTCTTTCTTTCTGTCTGATCCACCTATTTTTCTGTCTTTCTCTCACTCTCTTTGTTTCCATCTCTCTGTCTATGTACCATTTCTTTGTGAGCGTCTTTGTCTCTTTTGGGAGAGTGTCTCCAGTCTCCAGCCTCAGGTAGGCAGTACTACATCAAGTCAGGAAGACACTCCTCTAGTCTCTCTAATTTTTTCTTCATCCTTTCTTCATCATACATCCTCCTTCTCCTCCACCTCCCCATTTTCTCCTCCGCCTCTATCTCTCTGCTCTTCTCCTGCCTCCACGCCCTGCCTCTGAGTGCGCCGGGGAGTCGCCAATTGCGCACGGCAAAGGCAGCAAGTGGGAGTGGACGTAGCACGGCGAGCGTGCTTGCAAGTGTGTGTCAGTGTGTGTGTTAGTGAACGTGGAAAGGAAGAGAAGAGGAGGAGGAGGAGGAGGAGGAGGAGGAGGGAGAGAGCATCAGCACAGTCCTCCCAGTCTCTCCTCTCTTCACGCGCACTCCCACTCTGCATGGAACAATCCTTCCCTCACTGCTTCTAAATGGACATTTCTGTGGCAACGTTTCACGGCTGAAGACAGCAGCTGCTGCCGCTTCCCTCCACAAGCTCCTACATGCTGGATTTTAAAAAAAAGTGAGGAGAGGAGTGGAACAGGGGGAGATCTCTGAACATGAGTGAGGAGGCTAAGGAGAAATCAGGCAGCGGGAAAGCAGCCCATCGCAAGAAGAAAGGCAAAAAGGTATGAGAGAGGAAGAGCTTTCTTTGTCTTGGTGTGTTTCCTTAAGCTCAGTTGTTGCTTTGGGCTCAGCAAAACATGTTCTTATGTGTTTGCATCAGAAGTAATTGGTTCTTGCATGAACTGAGATTAATGGGTGAGGTTATTGAACCCATTAGAAAGTGACTGAAGGTGTGTTTGACCAAGTCTTGTTCATTTTTTTATAGATTATTCTTGCTTGATTGTTCATTCGTTTCTAGTCTTGACATATCAGCACGTTTCAGCTGTCTGGGTTTGAGTCAGTTTGTATTATATAAGAGCTAATTTTTTTTAAAGTACAACCTGTACACCTGGTTGTTTTTCTGTCAAGTTTTTCACATTTTTTCTGTCTACCACAAACTCGCATGCGGCTCTGACAGGAGGGAGAGATATTTGTTTAGCCTCACCTGAATTGCTACCAAAGCCCATTGAAAAGCACTCTGTCAATCAGCAGCTTTAATAATCCTGACGCTGCGACTGGTCGGTCTGGTTGTTTTGCTCTGGGTGATTGGTTGAGGGAGCAGTGGTATGTAAAGTGGTGGAGTGAGAGTGTGTGTGTGTGTATAATGGGAAGCATGGGGATGTCCTCAGGGGTTGGGGTGGGGGCAGCAGTATGCACGCACCGCACAGGCATCTGATGTACTGTCAAACTCCTCCACTGCTGTGTGTGTGTGTGTGTGTGCGTGTGTGCGTGCATGTAAGTGTATGTGTGTGTTTGCATTGTAAGTAACGTATGCATAGCTGTCCTGTTGTTTAGTTTTCCACGGTAATTGTTGTTATTATGGTTTTAAATTGAAGGTGTTTAAAGCCACGGAAACATGTTTTGACTTATGAACTGGAATGTAGGTTGTGTAAGTCTGTGAGTGTGTGTGTGAGTGTGTGTGTGTGTGTTTACTTGCATGTTTATACTTATATGTGTCTTTCAGGTTGTGGTCCACAGTCAAACACCTTGAGCAAGCATGTTTGTGTCATAAGGCATCACCAATAGCATGTCTCCAACACCCCCTGTGCTGTTGTGTCAATGTGGCTAGCCTTTGATGAATGTGTCTCAGTGCTGAAAGCCACTGATCACACACACACACACACACACACACACACACACAGACACACACACAGTATTTTCCAGACCGTTTGAGCTTGGATGGAGCTGAAGCTATATCCGAGGTGGCTCTTGAGATCAGGGATTTGTAGGACAGGGGAAGACCAAAGCAAAGCAGAGAAGCCCAGTTACAGCAGCCGCCATACGTCTTACAAGGCTGAGTGAATCCATTATTGAGCAGGAAATTTATTCTTTACATAATTTATAGCTGTTGTGATGTGCCACCCTCAGCTGTCAGTCTGGTCCCTCAATGACAGTAAAGGGAAAGATGTTTGAAAAAAATACTAACTTCAGTAATAAAATTTTGACACTAAGGAGAATCCCGAATTTAGTGGTGTAGGCGTGTTAAGAGCTAATAAATATAAGCAAACTGACCCTTGTTTGCCTGTAGACCCAACTGATATAAAATAACATTTAAACAGAGCAGTCAGATATGAATAATCAAACAATTTTTAAAAGAAGATATTAAGAATTGGAATAATATTTTGGGATGTATATATCATGGTGGCTGTTTCACTGACCTCATGGAACCATAATATGCAAAAAGAATTTTCTTGGCTGATATTATTTGGCAGAAAACACTGACAAGTGTTGAATTTAGGTGTGAAATGATCCTTTCATTAGAAATATTGGTCAAAATAAAGTGATCTTACTCAAAATGTTTGTTCATTTTATGCATTTATGTTCAAAAAGAGGAGTATTGGCCAATGTTACATCACCATATTTTTAATATCAGAGTTAAAAATCCCAATATTATGAACATTCGACTTCCCTCCATATCAACTCCATTTCCCAGCGGATTAAGATGAAGGATCGTTGAGTAAAAATTCAGCAATAGGATTATCACTGAGGCCCAAAGTTCTCTGTTGATGCGTTTTCCCCCAACAAGCCTCGGCCCGTTATCTCTCCCACACAAGCTCCAGACTGCAGCCATGAAACTGAAAACAGCACGGCGAAACGATGCATATTAATGCTCTTTACATATGTATGTTTGTTTGTTGTGTGTGTGTGTGTGCGCGCGCGTGTGTGTGCATGTGTGCCTGTCTAACTCTGTGCGCATGTGCGTGACAGATGACTGTGCCAGATGTGTTAATGATTGTATCCATGGCAACTAGTCTCCATTCTGAGCGAAAGATGTCGAGGGTGAGAGCCGGCAGGGGAGAGAGAGTGGGGGGGTGGCGGTGTTGGTGAACTTGGTGTCCAGAACAGAAATATATTTTTCATGAGGCTGCTGCTGTGACGGGGGCGAAGCTCAAGGATACACTCAAACATCTTTTGACTCAAGGTCCCAGACTTCCACCTGATGAAGACTGGGATCATAAATCAGCACCCAAACACAGCACTGTGTTTGCCTTTTGTGGATGTTGCTTATCAGTGTGTGTGTGTGTGCGCGTGTGTGAATGTTTAAGTCTAGTGTGTCTGCTGGATGTGCGTTTGTGAGTGTTTGAGTCTGTGTAGCACTTTGATGTTTCTCCAAATGCTCTATGATCTCAGAGAGGCTTAATGATAAGAAGTCGATGTAGTGATAGAGATAATGAGGTTTACATAACACGCAGACACACAAACACACACTGGCAGTATTAACACGACTTCAGTCTCATGTAGTCTCATCACACAGAAGCTTCTGCTGGGTCAAGTAAAAACCATTTTACGGAATATTTGTTCACATGTGTGTGGGTCGGTGCGTGAAGTGCACGCTTGTCACTGGACATCTGGTTCGCTGTGCTTTGACGGGTGTTACTGTAGTTAATGTAGCTGCTTAAACTTGACATAGAACAGTTTTCTTGCACAAAAGACGGCAGTAATAAGGAAGAAAAATGTGCTTGCAAGATAAAGAGACCCCAGGGGACTTATACAGAAACATCTCACATCCAGAATCCTAATAACTATAACTAAGCTTAACAAAATTCAGCTGCTTGACTAAAGGAAGAAGACTGCTTTTATAATTGTGGCAGTAAAGATACATTTTGTTTACCTTAATCAAGAGACTTACATAACTGTTATGTATAGTTATGTAAACATATATCGTTTGTTTATATACAATAGTCCAGACCCAGTGAGATATAGACACAATAAATTCAAAATAAGAGGTTGTTAGCTTGTGAATTACAGTGAAATTAGAAATCAGATTTATATAAGGAACAAAAAGATGTTTTTTTTGCCCACATCACTTTTCTTTTTCAATAAACTCGCCAAGCAAAGTAAATATATTGTTATATAAGAGACACTTTTAAAGCAGTCCTGTAGAAACACCATAGTTTTACCAGGATTATATCATCCAAAAATAAACTGGCCTCAACTCCAAGATGTGCAGTATGTTTACACTACAGATGGTTGTGTAAGGATTGTGTGAGGGATGATGGTGTTTCTGTCAGAAACCCTGAGCAGAGCTGTTTTTTTTTCTGTTTTTGTCAAACACGCTGATGGATGGAGACAGTCGAGAAACGTTGTATCAGTGAAACACTGAATTTCTGTCACAAACAAGCCACTATAGCTGCTGATCTTATTCCTGCACAGTCGGTAAAGCCTGCTGCCACATAGCATATCTCACTTTTACGACACAGCCGAAAGCAACACAAGATTTTATATGTGTGGTTGTGTTACTGCTGTGATGTGCGGATGGGCAGCAAAAAATTAACAGGAGAAAATTAAAAGGAAAGACTTTGACTTTGACTTCTGCTTATTTTTCCACCTCTGTACACTTTTCACCGGACTGTGTGCATCTCTTTGTGGTGCCTCCGTTGTCTTGTTTCTAATGAGACAGCCTTGCAGCAAGACTGGGGCAGCTCTGTTCTTTGTCTTGGATGGAAAAACCCTGCCAGAGACAGAGAGCTCCGCGTCTGGAGGACTGGTGAAATAAGCCGTTCTGTGACAGTGCTTTCAAAGAGAAATAGCACATCACATCCCCCAGATAACAGCAGGGCACTGGTGAATGTGCTGATGGAAGATGTGAAGTGTGAGTGTGTATGTGTGTGCGTGTGTGTGTGTGCGTGTGTGGACAAGAAGTGCTGCTTTTGTTTTTCAGATTAGGCTAATGGACTTGGCACAGATCAAACCCTTAAGAGGGGTAGGTTACACTTAAATGGCTATTTGGAAGAGAGTATATGGGGGAAAATGGGAAAATGTGTGTGTGTTAACAAAGTAATTATAGTACACTGCAACAATCAATCGATTAGTTGATTGAAAAAAAATAATCCGCAGGTATTTTGGTCATCAGCTGATTGTGTGAGTCATCTTCAAGCAAAAAAGCCAAACATTACCTCGAACAATCTTCACCACCATGAGGATTTTCCATTTTTTCTATTTTATTTGATGGTAAATTCTGTGTTTTGGACATTTGGTCAGACAAAACAAGAGATTTGAGGACATTATAATGGACTCTGGGAAACTATGATAAGATATTACCAAATGATTAATCTAGTGATCATGGAAATATTCCGAAGCTTGATCAATAATGGAAATAATCATTAGCTGCAGCACGACCGACAGATGAAGAACTAATATGTTCGTCATACTGGCCACGATATATATGTCACTGAAGCATTCCACTTTTTTAAGCACTATGACACTGTGGGACTGAAATTTGGTTAAATGTCAAAGATATCAAATGTCAAACCTGCGTCAGACTGAATTTAATTTAACGACTTGTTCTGGGTAGATGTCAAGCTTGTTCTGCAAACTTTGCAGCACACACACACACACACACATAAAACACCAGAAAAATCAATCAGACCTGAATATTGATGTTGGTATCGGGCCAAAATACTCTGCAACCTGTGAGTGCCCATCACATGACATTCCCTGTTTCTGCAGCATATCTGGGTGCAGCAGAGAAATGTGAGGACTTACATAAAGCTGTGCAAACACACACTCACACACACACACATATGCACATGTGCTTTATCACAGTGTGGAGGTGTGAGTTAGTGCACATGTGTGCTCCCTCGGTAGATCTATAAATGTATGCATGCATGTGTGTAGGTGGGTGTATTCCTGCAGTTTCTGAGTGGATGTGTGTTCGGGGGGGAGGTAGGCGTCGCAGAGCCCGGGCACAGCTGCACGCCCTGGGGAGAGGGCAGAGGGATCAGCCTGTCAGAGCTCCATCACTCTCAGATGAACTATCCCTGTTCCTGTCTTTCCACTGAGGGAGGGATGGAGGGAGGGAGAAAGGGATGAGGTGAAAAAGAAGACAGGGAGCCAGGGAGATAGAGGGGATAAAGGGATATGGACCAGAGAGAAAGAGGTGAAAAGAGAGGGGTGACAAAACTGGCTTAAGAAGTGCGAGAGAGGTGTAAGTTGGGGAGTGGCAGAGGAGTAGAAGGAAAGAAAGAGGAGGAGGAAGTGTGAAAGAGGGAATGCTTCTTTCTCTGTCACTCTACAACGCTGGAGCACTCCTTTGATTTCCAAACTGCTGGAGGGGAGGTTTAAGGGGCCTTTAGCTTGTTTGACGGTGGAGAATCCCCTTCTTTACATACTTTTCTGATGATGCAACTTCTTTAAATTTTCAATAGTGTCGTTTTAACATTCGTGTCCACCTCACACAGCTGTTGAGCAGGTGTTTAAATGTCAGGAAGTTACCAGCGTCTGAACTTAAACTTTAAACAGATGCTGTTCAAACCAGTGCAACTCATCTTTGAGGAGCGACAGTTTAAAAATGTTATTCCAATATTTAAATTAAATCACGTTTCGCCCCCCTGTCTGACGACCAGCCTTCAACGACACTCTCCAGTGTGGCCTTTCGGAACTGCAAACAGCTATAAAACATTTTGTACCAATGTTTCAAGCCTAACCCAGCCCTTATGAATCCTGCAGCGATGTGTTGCTCTCTGGTTGACTGCTTCCCTTGCTGACTGTCTGGTTATTTGACTGATCTGCTGATGGCTCTCTGGTTTAATCACAAGTCAGCTTTCTGGATACAAACCTGAGGCAGCTGCTGTTGTCAGACGTGCGTTTATCCACCTGAGCAAGCCTCAGTCTAAATACGAGAGTACAGTACTCGCACACAGAGACTTCAGATACAAAAAGAGCAGCTGCAGCTAACTAACAAGGCTGTTGAACCAGACCTAATCAACAAAAGGCCTAACAAGGGCTCTCCACTCTTCGCTCTATCCATCCATCCCTCCACCCACCACCCTCCGTCAACAAAAGCAAGCAATTTGAAGAAATGCCTCGGTGAGTTTTTTTATGTACTGTCGACAAGAATGAATCAATGCCAGCGAGAGCTCAGCGAAATTTAAAATGAGTTTCTCTCTCTGTAAGAGACAACTG
>JAPZDV010000003.1:16644938-16660054 GCA_029814665.1 Acanthurus lineatus
AACCCTTTCTGTAATTAAAAAAAAAAAAAAAAAAAACAGGTCAGTATGAAAATTAAACTTCAGGGATGGCGAATTATACTTTGGGCATGTGCTTGTAATCAAAAATGCAGCAGTTTCATGAGAATAAAATTGCAAAAAAATGTCACCAAATCTGAATCCAGACAGGCCAAACATTTGAAACTTGCCCTGCTTGCTGGTGGCCCAGACTGGAGTCGCTTTGAGACGTCAACAGGGTAATAATGTGCGACTTTATATCCATTCTATTGGTATTTTACTCTGCTGGCAGTCACTGCTGCCTGATCCCTGCAGCCTCTTTCCGTCTCCCACAGCTCCGTCCGGAAGGCTCTTTGCATCTTGCTCCGTTGTGCTCTTTCCATCCCTCTCCTCCTCTTTCCCTCCCGTCTTCAAAAGGCTCCACAGTGCGAGTCAGTAATGGAAAACAAGAGAAAAGAGAAAGAGAAAGAGACAGAATCAAATAGAGTTCCACTGTCAGATTTAGAAACCCCTTTCTAGCGAGTTTGGGATCCTCCCTTAAGCCTCTCCTGGTTCACTGTCGCCATGGCAACTGTTAAATGCAACAGAGCAGGATAACAAAAGCTTTTGTTCTGGACCAAAAGCAATAACAGTGGTTTATGCTCACTGTATTGTCTGCCGACCTTGTTGTGACCGCAGCATTTTCTCACCTTATTTCTCGGTTATTTAACATCATTGGTTTTACTACTGCTTGCATGAATGTATGAGAAATGGACGAAAACACTGAACGCAGACAGATTAAAAGTTGCCTGTTTATTTATAGTCCGTACTTCAATGAACTGAGTGACGGACGCTCGAGCTGTTAATTGTTTCTTCACAAAAAAATTAGCACCACAAGAATGGATGTATGGGTTGTTAATTAGGCTCAGGTCATGATGCAGGGAAAAGTTCACGCTATTCCCACACCAATTTTCACAGGCAAACAGCAGAGGAACACATCTCGTCACGTGATGCTAATTCCACTTTAGCATTTTTGATGTGCAGGCTGATTGTGTTTATTCACAATAACATGCGCGCTGCAAGCTGTGGTGTGTGAAAACAGT
This sequence comes from Acanthurus lineatus, assembly GCA_029814665.1. NCBI lineage: Eukaryota > Metazoa > Chordata > Actinopteri > Acanthuriformes > Acanthuridae > Acanthurus > Acanthurus lineatus. Next base: position 16,646,015 of record JAPZDV010000003.1, read on the forward strand.
CTCGATTTCAGTTTCAGTTTCAGAGAATTGGCCTTGCAAGGACTTGGATGTTGCCATGCAATAAAACCCAGTATGTGTATTTTTTTTTTTTTTTTTTTAATCAGAGGATTTAACTAACTGAAAACGGAGGAAAATGGCTCTGCATCGCTTACTGCCCCCATGGTTCTCAGGTGTTGTTTATTTGAGTCGGATGATGTATTGTGAGATCAGGAATACATCCACAGTGGAGCCGAGCCAGATGGCTCACCCCTGCTTCCTCCATGGAATGGAGAAATAAATGGAGTTAGTGAATAAAAACATAGGTGAATGAAATGAAAGATGAACTGTGTAATCCCAGGCAGAGGAGATAGCTGCGGTCTCCCTCAAAATGTCTGCGTGTTAAGGCCCTTCTGCTGGCTCCCAGCTTCAAGATGCACTTAGCAGCAGGAAACGGCTTCCTGTAAAATTCAGATTGTTTGACAGATAGCCACAATACTGAGGCTGTGTTTTGAAATGAAGAGCAGATTGCCAGTTTAGCACTTTTCATACTAAACTGTTACTGAGAAAACAGGTGAGAGACACGTCCTAGAGACGAGCTATAATATTTATTGAGGCTGTTTATGATCATGTTCATGTTTCAGTTTAATGCTGTCTCCGAGTAATTTCCTTCACAAGGTTCCCAGTATGTTTTGCAATTTACATTTTGAAATAGTTTCCCGGGGGGCAAAGAGTTATGTCTTTTTGTAATGTGCGGCAGTTGAAGAGAGGTTGTCAGGATGGATGGTAGGCATAAAGAGCACTGCACTTTTCTCTGCTGGAGCCATCTTAAGTCCTGTGTTTGCTTTGGTTTCAGGCAACAAAAGCACTCAGGTTAAGGCTTAAGAAAGATTATGGATTTGGTTAAAAGTCTATAGATTATGCAAATGCTTGGTATTTTAAATTCCTGTTAATTTTTCAACATTCAACCAAGACTACAATCTTTTCTCGTATTATCCAAATCTTACAAAGGGATAAACATAATAATAATAAAAAAATGAAGTCATGTTTTATTGCTACGAACAGATATTTCAACACAAGAGTAGGAACTGAGGAAAAAATCTGGTGTCTCTGATCATTTTAACTGATGTGGTGAGTATCTACATTTTGTGACCTGCAAAAATATACTAACAATTGCTTATTATTAAAAAAAATCCTCCATGAATAGCTGGATCTCCATCAGCCTTTAGCAGGAGTTCCACAATGTTAAACTTCCCTTATTCATGGTTTTGCGGCTTCTCCCAGGCTGTCTGGTGGTATTTTAAAGGGGCAACCCTATAAGGCTCTTGAAACAGCAAAAAAAAAAGAAAGGGTGGGGAGGTGGAGGGAAGTATGCTCGACTGGGAGGACCATGTTAAATGCACCCCCTTTTAGATTTCAGTTCATGGATGACAGCGATGTAATGTGAGCCCCAAGGCAACATCACCTGAGCCAGCTGGTACAGCGGCATCGGGGAAGAGGACTGGAAGGAATGAGTCGGTAAGTAGGAGGCAGTGCAGGGGATGATGATAGATGAGAGACAGGAGAAGACCGGGAGATTCACTTCTTTAAAAAAGAGCGGAGCGTAGAGACCCACTACAGGTGAAACCACAGGGGATTGTGAGATGTTAAGCAAAAGAGAGTGGGAGGAGAGGAGTTGTAGGAGAGGTGGATGAGAATAAGAATGTATGCGAGTGAATTCTCCCATGAACCCCTGATAATAAAACCCTACAGGCGTGCATGAGCTCCACATTCTCAGGGGTTTTTCAGTGATGATGGCACCGGTACAGTTTCCTCTGTCAGTATAACATAAGACGGGAAATCATCTCTGTGCTGATGTGGTGAAACTGTGACAATTGTCAGGTTCCAGTATAAGAACAAGAATGTTCAACTCACCTCTTCTAACACGCTCTGCCTTCCTATCTCGTTTCCTCTCTCAGCCATAAAAACGGAGGAGCCAGACAGATGGGATGTGCTTGATATTGATAATTCAATTTCTGTTATAGGCAGACTAATGCGGTTTTGATCTGATGATATTCCATACTTCCTCAGGGACGGAGCAAAAGGTGCCTGTCTGCTTGCTCTTTATCTGCCCCTTCCATTTACCCAGAGACCATTTTGGACTTTTTTCCTAGACAGTTACTTTGTCTAATGCTGCTACAAGCACACTTAAATCATTAATGATCAAACAATCTCTATCTATGTTACCATGTTGAAAACCCTCGGTGTACCTCTCACCACATCCTCTCCTCTTCCCAACATCTATTCCTCACATCATTGACTTTAATGAGGAGCCAGCAGTGGTTAGATGTGCGCCGTCATTTTCCGAGACAGTGGCTATGCTCAGCAACACACATCCCAGGATGTTTCTCTCCATTTATGATGTGCACTGTACAAACAACAGTGATGTAATGACTCATTAAATATAAAGGTTTTGACATTTTTCACTATCCAGTTCAAATTCCTGAAGATAGTCGAGGAAATAAGTATCTTCCCCCCCAAGCCATTGCTTATTTTGTGTCTCAGTGAGGCTGAACTCAGAATAAAGGTGTTGTCATTGGTATTTTTTGTTATTTTTGTCAGGCGAATGCATGAGCATGAGATAGCGATTCGATGGAAGGCGATAAATGCCTCCTGCTAACCAGCAAACAGTAATTCCTGAGCATCTGTGTCGAAAACGTTGACAGAAAGTTGGCTTCAAATCCCTGCTGCTATGTGGGAGTACTCAGATATGTCAGCGAAGGTTGACAATCATATCAGCAGTGGAGCTCTGTTTTCCCTGTCGACACCACATGATGCTGGCTTTTTTCTATTATAACTCTCTGTAGAGTGTTGTTGTTGCTTTTTTTTAAAGCTCCATTCTCCGATGTTGGAAAGCACCAGTTTAGTATGGATTCTTTATCGGAAAAAGAGTGGAAAAAAATTGCTCCAGTGCAACCTGCCTTCCACACACATGTTGTTTGAACTGTGTTTACTGGGCAGGCAATAAATGAGTCGTGAAAGTAGCATTGCCCGAGGCCTCGATGGGGCATGTGGGAGTTGAGCAGGGAGTGCGTGTTGATTTTCACAATATATAATGCTGAAACATATATTACGTGTTTCCATTTATTATTGAGCAGGAATAGCATGTTGGTTACACTATATATATATATATTCATACTGAAATATATATTATGTGTTTCCATTTATTATTGCTTTCATTTCGTGTGTGCATGTGTGTGTATGTTGTGAAATATCTTGGTGCAGCGTGCAGTGGGCTGCTTTGTGTGGGTTGCTCACAAGGCTTCTCCTGCCCTGTGGTCAGTGTCAGCACACACACACAATGTGACAACCTCCAGCTGTGAGGGTGTGAGTCTGCTAATGAGATACCCTTTGGACCTGTGTATGTGTGTGTGTGTGTGTGTGTGTGTGTTAATGAAACAACCTGGACAAGAGGTGCCACACGGATCAATCTGTCACGAGCTGAAGATCCACTATTGAGCTAAAAATTCCAATAAATGGGATTGCTACAATCTTTTAATAGATTAACATAAATAAAATTTTCTTAAAGCTTAAAGGCAATTTTTGTTTATTGCACATAAGGTGAATTAATGACTGTTGCATTTTGGGAAAATATTCCTTTTTGTTTTATGCAAGAATTAACATCACATTGGCTTGTATCTGTCAGTTTAATGCCTGTAAAGCTGCAACCAGCAGCCATGTAACTTAGCTAAACAATGACTGGAAATCAGGAAAAAGCCTGTGTGGCTATGACCAAAAGTAAGAAAAAATTACATAGCACTTGCAAAATCTCAAGTCAAAAAATTGTTTGGTAAATTATTATGTTATGTTACCTTTGGACAGAGCCAGGCCTATTGATTCCCCTTGTTTTTCATATTACACATCTTATAAATTTAACACATTTATGTAATTATGCTATTGAAATAGTCACCTCATACACATTCAATACATGCATGGGCAGTGAAAATGAATTGCTCCCAACTGTGGGTGATTTGATGTGATTATTATGAGGAGCAAGAAAATGATTGGAAGGGGCACGTGGGAAATATGGTAGGATACAGCACAGAGGATGTGAGGACGATGTGATGGTGTCTACGAGGCAGCTGGGGAAAGAGGGAGCTGAGGAAGCTGAGGGTGGAGAGAGAGAGGATGGCTCGATCTTCACCCACTTGTGTCATAAATAAATCACCGCTGAGATCTCCTTGCTGTCTAGCGCAGTGTGGACCAGCATTGCTTTCATAGTTATGCGTGGCTCATCCCAGATGGCCTAGTTTACCCACAGAGAATAAGCCAAGCCGTATTTACCAGCTGGGAACTCTTTATGATTGCTTCATCCATCATCAATTACCACAACTGAAGTCAAACACCAATATGGTGTGCAGGAGAGACTGCACAGTGGACATCCCCAGTATTGAATATTACCTGCATGAAAAGCAACATTTGAAGAGAGAAAGAAACTCACAATTATTAAAATGTTAAACTGATAGGGAGAGAGAAGCTTTTGGTGACTGCAGTACATGCACCTGAGTCCTCAACACTGGACTAAAATAAAAACTAAAAAATCACTGCCCTCTCAAATACAGTCGCAGAGGAGGGTGTTATATAAAAGCGAGTGGGTGAAGATGAGATCAGCGCAAAAAGAGAAAAAAAAAATTTAGTAAATTACTACATGATGTGGTCTTGTCAGCTCAGTACGGTGCTGCACACCCATGCAGACAGTAATGGAGTTGTATAGGAACAAAGAGAAACCTATTTCCTCCCTCAGTGTCATTAAACAATGGAAGCATCCTCCTCGCTGGCCGGGACAGTGAGGAATCGAGTGGTTCTGGAAAGACCTGTTTCACAATGGCAACGATTGATGATGTAATTTGTCATGGGTTGTGTTTGTCCGTGTGTGTGTTTGTCTGTGTGTTTGTTTAATACAGAGGCATGTAGAAGGCATAGAAACAAAGAAGGAGACAGGAAGTGCAGTAGAACAATTAAGGGCGTGAGATAAAAAGTCTATTTCTGTGTGGAGAAAAGCATCCGTCACCATTAAAACCATTCTGGACCAAAACAAGTCAGAACGTAATGTAAACATGTAATTTAAGATCAGTCATGCAAGCCTCAGACCTCATGAGACCTCTGAAACATATGATAGGTTATTGATCGATGACCACAGCTTAACAATCTCCATGAGGTTTATTTGTCATCCTGTTGTTAAGGTAACATGAGTAGAGTTTGTTCAGCCAACGAATATATTTCTTCATTCCAAGTGGCTTTTTCAGAAATGTGTCTTTTCCTGCCATCTAAGTCCAAGCACACATCTTTCAGACATTTAGATTTATAGATTGTGATATTTGATCATTTGATAATAATTTTTTCCTTTTTCCAAAATTATTAAATGTTTTTTAGACTTCTTACAACTTTGATCTTAATATTAGCAATAATCCATATCCAAAAACATAAATTCAGTTTCTCTGTGATCAAGTGTTGCATCTCCTTGTTTGGGAGGAGAGGAAAGTAGGTGTGGTGGGTGAGGATTTAATGCTGTTTTGTGCTTTTGTCCGTAAGTTGCTATGTACAAGTGTTGGGTTTTCTAATACTTTAATGAATACTAATGCAATTGTTTAATAGGAATTAATCGCTCTAGCTAACATGTACAGTCTTACACAGATTGCGGCCATTTATTCTACTTATCTTGGTCAATGTGACATGCATCGAACTTAACTAATATCTATTGTCTTCAGGTGCCTTCACTTACCTGTGCTCAGTCGTAAACTTGCCTTGCACTTGACTTTTGCCCCAGACACACCAAGCCAGCATCAAAGACCTAAAGCTAACAAAGGCTGACTGTCATGTCGCCTGACCGTGTGGTTGTGAAAATATTTGCATAATTGGATAAACAGTGCAAAAATAAGAAGAGTCTCCTGTGTCGACCTTGGCCAAGACTCGCTTGAAGAAAAGAACGTTTAATCTAAATGGGAGTTATTTTGGAAAAATTTAAGTTAAAACAAAAAAAAAGTCTGATAGTCAAGAGTTGACTGTAATATGGGGCACACTGCAAAAACAATGGCCACAACACTCACACACAGCCTGGTGTTGTCAGCTGACCGTCAGCCTGGTGTGTCAGAGCCTTTACTTTACTGGACCTCATCCCTGTATGTACGACATGAACTTTAGATCCCTTTGAGCGAGTGACTACTGAAGCGTCTCCAGGGTTTCCCCTCCTGCCCTACTTCAGTCATCCAGATGGCACAAAATGATAAAAATGTATTACTTTCCCAAAGAAGCATTTCCAGAAAGACATTTCAAGCTGCATACTTTAATTATCCACATATCATCTATCCGGTGATCAGTACCATCCTCCATGTTTCTCTGCGTTACAAGGCTGCACTGCTAGAATTGAATTAAATCTTCATCTGGTATTTGATTCTTAATCTGGTATTTAATTCAATAACATCAACACCCAGATAGTTTTCTGCTTCTCATCATTGTAATAATGGCCCTGCACCCGGCCGTCTGCGTGTGCTCAAACTTCCAATACATTTCAGAGGAAATATTATTCCCTTACTGAAACTGGCAGCTAATTGTCTGCTCTACCAGCACAGTCACAGCTGGAATTGGATAAAGACAGCATTAGTATTGACCCTACATGGGCCTGTGACTGCGTAATGTGCTGCGAGCCGAGGAGATGTGACTGACAGTGTTGTTAACATGACTCCTGCTCCACTTTTGAAATCAACTCTTAACTTCTGTTCGCACTGTTTAACTGTTTTTTTTTTTGCCCGATAAATCACAGCAAACAAGGGCAAGAAAAAAAACAGAGGCATTTGAGGTCAAGACTGTGAGTCGCCCTGTTATTGTGACTCTCAGATATCCATGTAACTCTGTTAGATTAGCCTACTGAGGAGTGTTTCTTATGAAACTCTGAAGGGATTTTCTCTAGTGTCACTGGGGATGAGATAGGAGAGGAGGACTGATCTGTGCCCTACTGTGAGGCTTTACCTTATTATTCCATCCATAATACCAAGTAATTGGAGCTGTCAAACTGCTGATAATCTGTATTAGTATTCAAAAAGGGCACAACCTCAACATTTCTAAGAGAGATGATTAAAGAGTGAGTATATGCATGTGTGTGTGTGTTGGTGCTAAAGGCAGCAAGAACGAAGAAAAAAACACACAGCTAGTTAGTGAAAATGGTCAAACCCAACAGTGGTTTGTCTGACAGCGAATGTAATGAAATAGATTGGTAATTCAAGAAGTCTCCTCTGCTCTTTCTGTCGTTTTTTAAACACTTTTGAAGTCTTTGATTTTTTTCTGCATGAAGAAAAAAAGCATGCTGACAGCCTGTGGCTACAAGTCCCAAACAACAACCGATTCTTGTGATGTTGTTGATGTCTGTAAGTCGATGTATATTAAAATGGTCTATTTTGATCTACGAAATCTTCAAGTCCCAACTAATAAATAGCTTCTTGACACTTTACCAACTTCCTGCAGTCAATTTATCCATCAATTCATCCTCGTCCGCCCAAAACCCTCCACCTTCAGGCGTTCACACTCTCTGGTTCATGTGCAATAAAACATTACCCACTATCTGACCTCCTTTTCTCCTCACACTCACTGCCTCCCACTGCACCTCCCTCTCTCTCTCTCTCCCTCTTTCCTCTCTCTCACTTTCCTCTTTCTTTTTTCTTCTCTCATCAATTTCCTCCCTCACTGTCAGCCCTCTTGTTTTCTCACAGCTGCCTCACAGTGATGGGAAGGAGCTGTGAAAACCTGAAGGAGGGTAGAATTTTTGACTAAGAAGCCTAGTAACACACAAACACACACACATACACACAGACACACACACACACACACACACACACACACACACACACACTGTCTCAACATCAAAGCACCCGTCATTCTCTGCCTGCCGACAAGCCAGATCACTGGGCAGCCCAGGACAGACAGACAGAGAGAGAGAGAGACAGAGAAGACGAGGTGAAGGAGTAAGAGGCTGGAGACAGAATGTTAAACAGACAGATCACTGTTGAAATGTTCTTATCTTTGTGTGTCTGGGCATCACTTTGTGTAAATGTGCCGCTCTGTGCTTACTGGAAGTGTGTGTGTTATGTCGAGTCCTATGTCTATTTCCTTTCTTGGCACAGCCAGCAGCCACTCAGCCCAGCATGTGGCATCTGGAACCTGCCTGCAAGCACACACTAACAAGGCCCCCAGTGTGTGTGTGAGTGAGTGTGTGCATGTACGTGTATGTTACTTTATGTGAACGATGGAGAAAATGTCCGTCCATCTGGGCTGCAAATGTGCATTTTTGCAGTTTGGTTCTAAAGTTGCAGCATTAGCAGTGACACAGGTCAGGTTGGCGAGGAAACACCAGTCTCTCTCTCTCTCTCTCTCTCTCTCTCTCTGTCTGTCTGTTTCTCTGTCTCTCTCTTGGTGCCTCTGTCTCAGTCGCTTACCTCCTCTGTCTGGGTCACCCAGTGACACTTCATCATCTGATCCCTTCCAAAACATTCATCAGCATCTGCATTTGCTTTAATTAAAGCTTAAATCTGAACAAATTAGCTGTTTGCACAAGATTTCGTGTAAAAGCACATCATTAGGAAGGTCAGTTGTTGCTAAGAGGAGATTTAAAATTGCACATTTTAATCTAATGTATCATCATTTAAGCCAGGGTCAGGGTTAGTTGTTGCAGAGCAGCCACTGTTTGCATGTGCCTGACAGCAAAAGCCATTTTCCACTTTCGTGACTGCAAAGTTTAACAAACACTGTCGTAGTGTGTTTATAACAGTTTACAGGTGCTCCTCGTGGAAGCATAACAGTTTCTTTATGGGAACTCTTAAAGATATAAGCACAGAGTCATCACCAGCCTGTGTTTACATCCTCTTTTGGAACTAAAAGAAGAATAACATAAAAAATGTTATTTTCTTAGCTGAGACTAAAATGTGCTTTAACAAGCATCCCTGTGAAATGTACTTTAAAGGGAAGTCTGTGTGAGCTTAAAAATTGATTAAAAATGACTGGCAGCACAGCCCAGGAGTACTTAAATATGCCAGACACAGTTGAGTCTGACATATTCTTAATCTGGCTGTAGGCTTGTGTAGAAGACACACAGTGAAAGAGAGGAGGCATCAGGTGTGCACTGATAATGGCCTATTCTGAATTTGTGGCATACAAACAACACTTTGATTCCAGGGGGCTTGAAAACATCTGGACTTGAGTCTGTGAAACGCCGGTAGCAGAACGCATGTTTTTTCCCCTCTCCCTCGTGATGGTCTATTCGCAGCTCCCGTGCGCCTGAATGTTCCTGTCCTTGTTTCCATGGAGACCAAAAGAGGTGTGGAGAATCCTGAAGCCCTTCTGTGGTCACGGGCTTTTGTCATACGTGCTGCCAGCCGCCGCCACTTACCTTTAATGGCCCTTCACAGCCGGACACTTTGCAAAGGCACAATTTCTTCTTGACGTCGCTAATTAGAAAGAACAGGTGGTTGTGCTAATTTCAGACCACATCCAGTGCCGCCACTTGTATTATGCTTTAAATCATGCAAATGAACACAGTCACAATTTGTCACTTTCAGACAACTTCAAATGTGTTGCTTTGAGACATTAAGTCAGCTCAATAATTAGTCCAATACAAATTATTCCAGTGGAAACTCTCACCAGCAGGCGCAGCTCAATGCTCCTGCTGTACACTCAACCCTCATTTTGATCTGAATTATGACAGTAATTCTCCCCTTCCGTCCCTCCTGTTGTTCCCTTACACAATGGCATTGACCCAGTCTTTTGTCTGTAGGCTTGTGTCCTCCTTTTCAGCAGTGAGAGGCTCATTTGTTGATCTCCTAACTAGATTATCGCTTGTCTGATTAACTGCCTGTAACCCCTGCTGCCACTTGTAGCTGAGCTGGGCTGGGCAGGGCTTTATGAACACTCTCACTGTCCCGTGTTTAGATGGCTCATGGCCCTCAAAACACCTTACCTTTTTTCACCTGGTGCACTTATAAATGATGTCAGAGACGGTGAGGATTAACTGAAGATGAGAAGAGTTGAAAGGGTAAGTGTAACAGCGCGGCCAGACGGGATTTATTGTGTCATACATGTCAGTGGTTATCTATGTAAAAGCATACATCCCACAGAGTTGCTAACGCTAGGCTAACAGGACTGTGGTTGTACTAATTAAAACAACCTATTTGTCACATTTCTTGTCTGCTGGTTACACAAGAGAGTGTGGATTTACTAGAGGTGTTTTCATGTTAGGTTGCATCAACGTTGCTGTTTTTTTGGTCACTACCTATAAGTTGACCTGATCTAGTTCACCAATGTTTTTATTTTTGTAAGGTCGCTTTAAATCTTATTGACCTGCAATTTCAGAGCCATCCTAACAATGTTGATCCACAGAGGACAATCCTGGCCTGGTCTTGTACGGTCCACCATTTTTTGTTGGATTGACATGAATTTTTCTTGTGATGATCTTCTAGACTTTTTCTCTAGCACCAATGTCAGTGGCCAATCTGTTCTACCTGCCCAATCCACGTTGTGCATATTCATACATGAGGTCCTAATGCCTGACCAATTAATTATTATAATCCTAATCATCCTCCAACCATTTAGGCCTTCTCAACATGCATAGTCCCAAACATGTAGGACAGAGTGAGCGAGGCAGCCACCATGAGATTCACATTTTTTGGTTAAATGTCTCATAAACTAATGAATTTACTGTCATAATATTTTGAACAGGCAACCATGTTTCCCTCAGTAGGTTGTTAAATTATTTTGTTGAGCCTCTGACTTTTCATCTTTCACTGTCATCAGGTCAAAATTGGAATGCTGATTGGCAAATGTTAGCATATTAACATTCCAAAATCTGATGAAAAAAAGGTGAACATATTTGAAAAAATATATTTGAATATCAAAATATGAACATTTATTGTCATAATTTTAATGTGCTAATGTTAGCGTAAGCACAACGCACACAGAGTTGCCAGCTAGAAGCTGTAGAAGACCTACTTCACCGCCCCCCCAATCAGTACTCATAAATTTTTATTCTGATTGATTTCCAATTTTGAAAGCCAATTTAAGGATTTTATATTACATTAACCTTTAAGGTATGGATTGATAGAGGATCATGGCTCAAGGGAATTTCTCTTTCTCCTTTGACCCATCACCTTTTCATTCTGGCCCCTGGCTAAGTTACCATGACAGATTGAACTCTGAGTATGAGAAGGTGAGAACAAGATATGAAGGGGTTGGGGGGAGGTGAGTCACAGTGGGGGTTTGAGACAGAAAAGATACACGCATGACGAGACAAATTTTGCCTCCAAGTGCAGGAGTCGGGGTGACAGCCACCGTGTGGGGACTGGGGACAACGGACTGAGGGAGAACTGTGTGTGTGTGTGTCTGTGTATGGCCTTTGCAGCAATACTCCCCACGCTATCCAATCACTCAGGCCGTCTACTGGAGTGACATTTCAGGAAATTTCCAGTGATGTGGGACTGGGGCCCCAGCTGTCAAGACGGAGCAGCAGGGAGGGGTTGGGTGGAGTGAAATGAGTAGGAGGGATACAGAGAGAGGAGCGTTGGATGTTGCTTATCAGACTTGGCAAGATCTCACAGCTTTATGGCTTATGGGGGGGCAATGATAAGTTCTCTCTCTTCTTTTCTTCCTTTGTCTCGGGGCCTTATTGCTTTCAGGGATAGAGTGAATGATAGCCTCTCTGTGGCGTTGGCAGCATAAGACTTATCTTACAGACATTGACATTGGTTTTGTTTTCTGAGCTACCTAAGATGAGATAAATGATGCTTTCAGCTCCACATTTATGAAACTGCAGTGGTGCATTGAATATAGATGAGATTCTGGTCAGGGGAGAGAATTTGTATTTGAATTGTTGTACCAGCATTTTAATAGATAATTTGTATTATTTGAATCTTTTTGTAGTCTTTCACTAATATATTAAAGCTAAAAAAAAATTTGATTGTATGTATGAAAATGATTGTATGAAACATTACAATTAGCCAAATGATGACGTTCACAGTCCAACATTGTGACTATGACATAATTTTTGATTTACAACCTAATAATTTTCAATTATTTTCTTAAAACAGGTGTTTCACTTTGCTTAATGTTCGCCAGGCAAACATATCTACTAAGGCAGGGTGCAAAACAGGTAGATTAGGAGAATACTTTTCATATTTGCATCCAAATTAAAATATATTGTAATTGGGAGGTAAAAAGAAAAATGAAATATCCTGTTTTTCCCTTAGCAAATCAAATCAAGGAGCTAGGCCTATTATAATAGTTAGAAAAAGTCTTTCATTTCTGGCACTCAATATAGATTCATCACTTCTAAGGCACAAAATGTTTGGATGAATTAAGCTCATTGACTTTTTAGTCACATAGCTTTCATTACAATTTCAGTAACCAGACTTCATTGTGATACAGAAAATCCACTAATCTACTCTGCTCTCATTAGGTTTTTGGAGGGTGTTAACTCTGGAGTGGTGTTGGGTTGTGGGTGTGTGCTATAATGATAGACAGCTCAGTGGTTGGCTGACTTTCAGCTACTCACCCAACTGTAATGCAGTCCAATATTTAAATGACTTAATATAGACGCTTACTTCTACTTTACCTCACACATTTTAATAGATATACCTTTTTAACTTGTATGAGTGGTAGAGAGCATGGGATGGATGTGTTTAAACCCTCTATAACAGTCTACTTTGTGGTGTGGATAGTGAGAGGGCTTGACATTTACATCACCTCTATCTTGCCCTGCGCTGTGCCTATGATCCAAACCATCCAGTGACTGTGCGTGTTTTTGCAGGGCGAACATTGCTAAGGTGTGAGAAAGATGAGGTTATTGGATGCATGTGACTCAGTCTCTGTTTGTATGTACAGTATGTATGTTGCACCTTTAATTTACAGAGTTTGCTACTCCGCTCTCACTTTGCTAACACAATTAGCTGATTTACGTTCAATTAAAACTTCAATAACCTTAATCTGAAACCTTTCCACGCCCTCTCATTTCCAGATGCTATATCAGACAGCATTTTGACCTTTTGGCAACGCTAATATGAGAAATGGAATGAGCCAAGCGTAATAGTGCTACGGTTACCAAGAGTTGGTCACACACACTGGCCGTCTGGATGGTTAGCACCTCTGGCCGACACTCTGCCTCTCTTTTCCAGTGACTGAAAAAGAAGCCTGCATGTTATCAAACGTCCTAGCTGTTACTGTTACTAGGCCACAGGTTACTATTGGAAAACTCAGGCTTCAGTCCAGATGGTGGGCGTTATTCCACTCTTGACCCTACATGTGTGTGTTTTGACAGGAAACATGTCCAGGAAATGTCTCTGGTCACAGAGAGCAGTCTTTGAACATGCACTCTCAGCTGAGAGGAGCCAGTCTGCACTGAACTTTAAGGCAGACTTGATAAAAAGAAGCTTTTTCATATAAAATCGTTTCTGCTGGACAACACTCAGTATATTCCACCTGTTTTGCGTGATTAACAGAGAGATGGGTTTGATAGCATTGAGTAAACTGATAGGAGTGTGTATTTATATATCACCTTGCTTTGAGGATACTACTAAAAATAGAGAAAGTTGCATTGATGCAACAGTTGGTTATTTGGCTTTATTTTTATTGGCCATTACTCTGACATTTTTCTCATTGTGAAACCTGATCAGTATTGCAACTTAATGACTGACTTTACATGTTTATGAAACAAACTTGATTTTTACATTGGATTAGGTATTAGGATAACAGTTAGCAGCACCCCAATCTATTACCGAACACTTTTTGAGTCAAAGGTGTGTAGAGATTATTTTGGACACAGTGATAGAGTAAGAAAAATACTACAGGCTCCAAAAAATACAGGCTCTTCATGCTCAGGTGGCAGCTGACCTTTTCATCTGTGAGGAAAAAGCAATAGTGTGTGAGTGTAAATGTATTTGTCTGTGCTTCAAAGACTTTAGGGTTCTCTGGGTCTGGTTGTACTTGTCAGGTGGTTGCTTTGTGTGTTTATGCTTGTGTGTGTGTGTCTGTGTGTGTGTTGATACTTTGATA
>JAPZDV010000003.1:16660283-16691420 GCA_029814665.1 Acanthurus lineatus
TATGTTTTTGTCTTTTATTCAAATAGTTTAGGGTTCTCTGGGTCTGGTTGTACTTGTAAGGTGGTTTCTTTGTGTGTTTCTGCTTGTGTTTGTGTGTCTGTGTGTGTGTTGATACTTTGATATGGTGCTGGCTTACTGCGCAAGAGTGAGCGAGCCTCCCCAGGCAGAGCGCTTCTTGGCACATCTCTGTGATCCCATCATGATGGGGAAACTCGACACTGGGGAGGATATTCCACTGCCCAGCAGCTAAGGGAGAGTAAAAAGGCTGCACAAACACGCCGCTCCTGCAGTTCCAGTAACAGGGTCTGGCGAGGTTACGCCTGCACAAACACACAGGGCTTTACACACTCCTGCACTGTGTCATATTGTCACAAACTCATCTGGACTTAAATGCACAGTCCAGATTTCTTGCTTAAACATGCAAAACTACATATATAATAAACACATGCAAACTGATTGACATATATATATGTGTGTATATATATATATATATACACACCCATGCACGAACCCCACCCTAGGACTGCACTAATGAACACTCCGATTGCTGAGCGGACAGTGAGATGATTGGCACAGAGAAAGCATTACACCAGCACATTCAGGCATATGGCATGTGGACCCACTGATGGGCACACACATATGGTGCTGGTGGCTTCTGCTGCTTCGCATGGGAGGAAGGCACTGAGCTCGCCTTTGATCGGGCTCCAAATCACAGAGCACAGCACACAAAGTACAGCCTAAAAATGTCTAACTGTTTGGGTTGCATCATTTTGTCTCATTATTTAAAAAAACAAAACAAACGCGATGTCTCTTGTAGCTTCCGTTCCTTGTTTTGATCTTACAATCATAGGATTTATTTTAAAAAATTGATCATGACACTGCAGTTTGTTGCAGTAAAACTTCCAATTTTATTACATAATTTGGGTTTTTCCCATTGAAAAAAAAATTACAATAGTCTCTTTGGGGAAGAAAGTCCATTGACTGCAAACCTTTTAAACAAACCAGTAACTTGTAAAAGAGTTGAACTTGTATAATTTAAAGTTTTCCATCCACACACTCAAACATGTTTGGTTGATTGTGACATTTTGATTTCGAACATGAGATCTAAAAAGAAGTGTTTTTTTTTTTTTTTTAAATATGGGTTTTAGGGATTCTTTTAGGGACATTAATCATATTTATATCATATTTTCATTGTTCATTTAATTTTTATCAAGACTTCTGTGTTTCTCACTGTCAGTGAACATATATTATGCCATTTTTTCTTGTTTTTGTTTCATGTCCCTTCATTTTTCCATTGCCCTCCCATTAGATCCGGGATATCAAAGTAAACAGCACAGTTTTATCCTAATGTTTCAAATTAAAAACCACTCAGGCTGCTAATAGTGCTCACCATCAGGAAATTGTGTTTTATTAATGGCCAAAATGATGCCTCTTCTAAGCCACAAATGCAATCATTCTTTCCATTTACTGGACAGCTTAATGTAATTGCAATTACTGTATCAACAACAATTCACTTTAAATTAAGAGACACAAGTGTACAGCACAACCACAGGACATTTTTGTTACCAATGAAATAGAAAGCCCAACCCTTTGCATCTCTTTTAAATAATTGCCTCGCATGGAAGAGACGCTTCCAGCATTGAGATGACCCATTCCGTTTCTCGCTCTTTTGTATGACATATTGCCTGCTTCTTAAATCTGCTCGGCTGTATTGCGCCTTGATGAAATGTCTTATTGCAGTGCAGTATGCTGATATAAAGCAGCCTGTGAACAGGAAGAAACTGGGTGCGATTGTGCGAGGTCGTGTATTATACTGTTCCCAACAGACCGTGAAATTGTTTATTCTTCTGCTGCCATTTCTGTGTAAAACAGAAAAGGGATCACTTCCCCCACTGCACAGCCGTCACAGTCAGACCGCCACTTGTTTCAGCCAAGAAATTAACTCCCCATTGATTACCGGATATTCTTAATCAACAGGCAACTGTTTGTGCTTGTTGTGTTTTGGATATTCCGCCCAAGTCATTGCAATAGCCTGAAGATATTGTCAGAAAAAGCTTCAACCTATTAAAATTATTGATTGTATTTTCTCCCTTTTCCTCATATTGACTTGGAATTGTTCCACAACACTAGATACATGGTAAAATGACATATTTACAACATGGATGTAAACAATTTTGTAGTGTTTTCTCATTCTTGTCAGGTTAAATGAACCCTTGCGAGAGCAATTCACAATGAAATACAGTATATTGCAGTTTTTTGCATGCAAGTGGTTTGTGAGCTATAAATTAAGCTGCTTTGCATCCACAAAACTGGACCGTGGTTTAATAATGCTAGGAAGTGTGAAAAATATTTGACATTTGTGGCTTCATGAGGTCAGGAAAAACCTTGGCTCATGGGCTTTGAGTGCACACACACCTCCACTGGTGTAACAGAAACTTAAATCCATCTAAATCGCTTTTTGTTTCATGTGTAAATCCCACTTGTAGCCAGTGGTTTATCCTGTGACATATAGCAGCGGACAGTTGGTACACCGTCTGCAGCACTGTTAACGCAGCATGAATCATAATGTTTTAAAAAGCTCACTTTGATGTTTGAGTTGATAGAAATTCCAGCGTGTGTGATATGAGAGCTTGGTTTTGATCTTATTGATCATTCTGAGCTCAGAGATTTTCCCTCTTGGCATTGTAGAGATACTTTCAGAAACAGAGAGGATTTTTTTTTCCTGCTAATTCATTCATTTAGAGGCTGCAATATGACCCACATAATCTGTATGTGTGAGTGTAAACAGTGTGCAACCTGCTGTTACCTGTCTGCCTTAATGCCCAGCTTATATGAAAAAAATACATATTCATTGCTCAGCTTAAAAAAGAACATAAATCCCCTACAATCAAACAAACATTTATAATCCCACCTTAAAACTCAATGTACACTGCCTGTATCTGTATGTCAGAGTGTGTGTGTGTGTGTGTGTGTGTGTGTGTGTGTTGGGGTGCTTATTCCCGTCACCGTGAATGTCTGTCTGCCACTCAGTGGGGAAATCATGTAAGGACATTTTGGTCTGGTTTGAAGGGGACTGCTGGTCGTGACACACATTTAGGTAGGTTATTGGTAGCTAACTGGGTTAAAGCACACATCTTGTGTTACATTTTGCTTATCTAGAAGGGAGCAATTTACACTATGAAGAAGAGAAATGAGGGGAATATCAAGGGGGATTAGAAAAATAGAAAGTGCGGGATTGCAAAGATTGTCCGTGTGTGTGTACATTGGCCAGTTTGTGTTTATGGTTTAGGGTTGGAGTGGACATGTAAATGATGAAAGGAGTAAAAAATAAACCTCATTAAATCAAATGTTTTGCCTTCAGCTGTGGCCCTAAAGTCCAGGCTGCAAACAGCCTTCACACTCTGTCTGATTATGTGAAGTAGGCAGAGCTACAGTGAAAATGAATATAAATTAATGCTTGATGATTCATTTGTTTTGATCTGTGTCTGCTTTTTAATTGTCTTTGCAGTTTCTGCTCTTCCACTTCATTTCTCCTTTCTCACTTCATCCAGATTTCTCACTTGTGATTTTTTTTTCTATTTGTATGCAGTTTTTTGATATTTCAAACCAACCCCAACCTCCCTTTTCTCACCACATTGCTCCATCTTGGTGCATTAGCCCTGAGGCTTGAGTGTTGGTGGTTTGAGGTGGGGGGGGGGCTCTGTGTGTGGGTGGATTTCAGTCAAAACCTCTTGCCATTTGACCTCGCACCTTTCATAGTTGTCGTCTTCTTCCTCTTCTTCCTGGAGGCGTTTCCAGTCAGGTCAAAGCAGACAAAGATTTCTCTCCACTTTGGGACCAGCAGAGGGGGGGAAAGGGGGGGGGGTTAAGCTACAGAGATCACAGACAGGTCTACACTGGTGAAGCAAAAATGTGTTTTTGTACAGTAGCAGCAGGGCATGAGCAGTCTATGTTTAGATGAGAAAGGAGCAAAGCTTAAGCAGAAAAGGAAAATTAAAAATATAAGATGTTAAAAATGATTATCCTTTTGGGTAAAGGTACAGATTTGAGGAGCTGGTAATTTTTATTTATCTGTTAACACATCATTTTTTTTTCATCAATTCTATTCACAGTTCAGTTTAGGTTAAACAAATGGTGTTGATTACATTTTTTTTTCTAACGAAAAGCAGCTTTCCTTTTAAATGCACTAAACCAGGCCAACACAAGTGGACTGTTGATGCTGTTGAGCACTAGAGGGCAGCAGAGTACAAAGAATGAGTATTGTCCAGCTGGATCAAAGAGGAAATGCTGCTCATTATTTTACCTTTTTAATGCCTGAACATTTATATTCAACAGCACATGCATTGCAGATAGTGACTTCATTTTTTCACACATTGCAGTTCCTGCATTACAACATCTGCAACATGATCAGTGTTTGTGCATTGTGTCACAGAAACAAGCCTAACAGGGACAATGAAAGAAAATGTCACAGTTTGTCACCAAGCCTCTTCCAAGAAAAAAATCCAACCCCCCGTAAACCTTCATTTAAAGGCATCAGTGTAATTTCCTGTGGGTTTGTTATTCTGTAACCTCACTGTGACCTGTCCAGCTTCAGCGGTCCAGATGCTTTCTGTGCTCGCCCTATTTTTGTGAGTGTACAGGGACATGCTTGTAGCTGCAGAGGTCAAAAAGGCCAATGAGATTGATGCAGTGATTGGTCATGTTGCACCCTTGGGAGCTGCACCAGTTGGATCCACAGACTCATGACAAGGCAACTCACCACAGATAAAAGACTGACCCAAACAAAATGGTCTCAGGGGCATTTGGAGACTTATAAGGATTTAGAAAATGTGGCCTCCTACTCCTGCACTCATAATATTCAGTGTGAGATTAATACGACTCTTCATTTTTACAAAATTTTAAATTCCTACTGTACTGATGCCTCAACAACTGGAAATAAAAACAGATAACTTTTGTGCCAAAATGAATTTTTATATTTATTTTCAAATAAAGTTGTTTTTTTAACATTTTATCAATCTTCTGATTAAATTCTCTATCAATTTTTTGTTTATAAAATGTCCGAAAATAGTGGAAAATTTCACAGTTTCCAAGCTTAACAAGTTAACAAGTTTAATTGCTTGTTTATTGGCCAACAATCAGAACTTAAATATATCATTTTAGTATCAGAGATGACCAACCAATCTAGCAATAGTTTGCCGGGCTGAAAACAGTATTTTTTACAAAGTTTGCATTTAAAATGTTATAAAGAACTTGATTGATTATCCAAGTTCTTGTTAATAACTGCTCTGGCCATCATCTTTGTAACTGATCAATAATTGATTTAGCTGTGATATTAGTTAAACTCTCACTTAATGAAAATAACCATCCTAATTATGTTATATAAGTATATATAAATGTGTCACACATAGTGCTATAATATGAAATGTATTCTTCACTCTCCATATTTTGTGTATAATTTATCTTTGTAGTAGTGGTAGTTTCATTCCGGCTGTGTGTGTGTGTATGGCATAGTGCCTGGAAAACAGTGGAAAACTTCCAATAATTGTCCACTTCTAGAGTTCACCGGCCACCAGCCAACTCTGCTCAGTTGTAGCCGTCGTGATTATTCTTTGCCTGCTAAATGCCTGTGTTTGAAATATAGACACCTTGGCAGTGGCTTTTACTACAAGCATGGCTATGGGTCTTTTCTGGCTGTCAGACTATGAATGAGGTTTTATCAATGAACTCATCTTGGTTTTTTACAACATAGTAGGCCGTCATAGCGTTCCTTCATCTTTATTCAGCTGCAGAAACTTTGTGTCTGTATTCCAGGATTGTAATTTCCTGTTCAGTCATTATGATTCCTATTTGCATATCTGTCCTTGGAAAAAAGGTCTTTTTTTCTTCTCAGAGAGAGGCGATGTGTTTATCATGTGCATGTATGCCCTGATTTCTCCATGCGTCTACATACACCAGCACACATGTACCCACCCCCTGTTCCCTGCCTTCCCAATCCCTCTCCTTACCTCTCCATGCTCCTTTTTCATCCATCCTTCTCTCCCTGAAGCCACCCTATTGGCCCTCGCCTAGCAACCGCATGATAATTTGGCATAATGTGACACCCCCCTGATGCATGATGGGGGCTGTAAGTCAGCTTCATCCCCCCCTTGTGCCAGTGGCTGGCGTTTGGGGTTGAAGAGAAAGAAAAATGGGACTGGGAGGATGAATATATTTCAGGGAGAGAAAAGGGAATTTCACGCTCATATCGTTACATGACTGGTGTCCACCAGCTAAACCTGTCATCTGTCCCTGGAGGCTTGTTCTCCTCCTTTCCTCAGCAGCGGTGACCGATCATCTCGTCTCATTTTCATTTTTCCCCCCATATGGCTCCCATTTAATCCATATGCGCACTGAGAGCCGTGAACAAATTCAAGAGGTTTTGTGAAAAACAGGCAGGCATATGATGAGGCAGCCTCTCTGTATCAACAGGACCCCGCCAGGCTCATAGGTGCCTGTAACACGCAAGCAGGCAGGGGAAAGAAACACAAAGATGGCCGCTGCCTGCTCCGTCTGACTGCATGCTGCCATGTCTGACATGAGCTGATGGAAAGGACATCCTGAATGATACGTGCTTTTTCTCCTCCTCTGAGTCTCTTTCCTGCTCTTTTTTGTCAAGAAAATCAAACAGGAGCTTTTGTTGTCTCTCTTTGTAGATCATTCCTGTCTCTCCCTCTCTCCTCCACCTCCTCCTACACCTCCTCCTCCTCCTCTGTCCCTCTGTTTTCAACAAAGACCAGAGTGATTTGGTGAAACAAAAGCTGCCCTGGTCATGTTTGACCTCTCCATCATGATGTCAATGAACCCAGATTGTGGGTTGACACCAAGGTTAGAAAAGCACAGGACTGATAATTCAAATATCAGGGAAAAAAGCATTTACTCAACAAAGTAAAAAGTAACAAATGAATAAATTGATTTTTCAATCAATTTATTCATTTGTTACCTGTGTGGTTGTGGGTTGCATTAGACTGTAAAACACCCCTTCAGTCCTCATAACTGGGCATATTCATAAATCTGATATATTATATCCTTATGTATTATTCCGACAATTAAATTAAAGCCAATAAATGGAGCAGATGATACAAAACAGAATTGCTTTTATGACCTCATGCACTAAACGTTGCATAACTGCTTCTCAACTCTTCATCATTTCTGTATTAAGCAGAACAATCCACTGTTGACATTGTGTTTTTATCTGCAGACTAAGCAGCCAAAAGCCTTAGATCCCATTTAAAGCTTTTAATTATGGTCAAGCACTTATTTAAATTCTTAGACAAAATGCTCCAAAAAGCCAATATATTCATTTAAAATAAAATAAATTAACATTTGAAGAGTCAAACTGTTCTTTGTCATTTTTCAGTGGTGTCAGTTAGATTTAATAAGATCAGGGCTATAGAATATTAAATGATCTTTCTTTGCTCTCCACAGCTTTTCTTTCTTATCCTTAAATGTGCATTTACTACAGCTAATGAACTTCTTATAAGAATATCAAAACTGTGAAATAATCAGTTATCTTATTATCGACCGTGAGAAGCAGCTAATAATCTGTTCTCAATACAGTATGGAAAAAAAACCCTCCTGTGCATCTCTACCCATAATGCAAATCATTCAGTTTTAGGGTGATGACTCGGTTGAAGGTTAGGTGATGAAGTGATAAAAGCACAACAGTGTGTGTTTCTGTGTGTCTGTGTGTGTGTGTGTGTGTGTGTGTGTGATATTTGTGCACTATTACCATCAGGAACACCTCCCCTCCCACTTTGCCTTCACCCATGTCCTCTACATGTTCCCCCCATCCCCCTCCCATTACTCCCGCTGTTTATATGTGTCCATGTGTGTGTGTGTGTGTGTGTGTGTGTGTGTGTGTGTGTGTGTGTGTGTGTGTGTGTGTGATAGGAGATAGGTATACAGCACAAAATGAAACACACATACAAACACACACACACTTTTCCACATTTCCATTCCTTTTCTAACTGATGTCTTTGGTTCATTCATGCACTCACACACAGAAATATTTAGGAGGATGGACTGAAACAGAGCGTGGTTGCCGTAGTAACCATCCCCTCACACCCTCCCTCCCTCCACCTTCATTCTCTCTCTCTCTCTCTCTCTCTCTCCTCCCTCCCTCCACCTCTGTGCTGGTGATGCTCGTGTCTCTTTTCTTTCCATCCGGTTTGTCCTCACCTCTTCTGGACGCGCTCCTCTCACACTGCCAGCGGATGACACACAAGGAGGAGGAGGAGGACGAGGAGACAAGGCAAACCTGCTGTCTCTCCTCTCCTGTCTTTCCATCACTTTAAAAAAAAAAACAGAGAGAGAAAAAAGAGAGACCAGACCAGAGCAACAACCAAAAGAAAGGACACACAGGATATACATACATACATTCATAAAAGAAACCCTACTCTTCTCCATTCTCCTTTTCAAGGAGGGCATTTTTCTTCCCTTTCCCCCCCTTTCCTTTTCTACCCCGATTTTTTCCTCTGAGATCCCGGTTTTGTCAGTCACAGCCCCTGAACTTCTCTGGGATTTCAGGTGAGGCACGCGTGTGTAGTGTGTGGTGCTTCTTCATTTTTTTTTATTGCCTATCATGGCTCACGCGGCCTCCCAATTGAAGAAGAATCGGGGGGAAGTGGATGTGAATGCAATAGAGGACGAGAAGGAGAAGCGGAGGAAGAGCAGGAGAGCAGCGTCCCGGGAACAAAAGAGAAAGGTAACATGCGAGGGCTGGCTGGTGGCTTCATCTGCTCCACTCCGCTCCGCTAGCACCATCGGAGCGTGACTCTGTGTGTGTGTGTGTGTGTGTGTGTGTGTGTGCTTACATCTCTCTCAGCTTAACTACCCAGATCACCTGGGCTCAGAGGTTGCCTCGTCACACACCTACATTCATTTACACAATCCTACCTGTGCATAAATCAATGCACACGTGGAGTTTTCTGTCCATATTGAAGAGCATCTTTGACCTTGTATACTGAACGTGTGTGTGTGTGCTGATTGAAATGGTGCTTTTCTCTTTATGTAAGAGTCTGTGTGTGTGTGAATGGTATGCATGTGATGTGTTAACATATGTATGTGTGTGTCTCTATGCATGTGATAGCTCAATGTCAAAAACATTTGCACATGTTTGTGCATCATGATCGTAGCTGCCCATCTCTGGATGAGCTGTGATGACACATGGAGCGTTGTGTTTGTTTGCTCCTGACTTATTGTGCGTCTTTAGTAAAACTACGTCACTCGGGGGCTTCCTTAAATATTTGCACATCCTTCCTTGTTTTAATGAGAAATGAGGCGGTCAGTTGTTATCATCATCTTGTGCGGAGTATGATTTGTTAATCATTGCTTCCCGGGCGTAACTCAACTCTGCTGTGGGCTTCGTACCAAATAAGATGAATGCTGGGAGTTGCAAAGGGTGTGAGGTCATGTTTGTGATTTGTTCTAAATGGCAAACAGGAACACATGTTATTAAAAGGGACAAACACGGGCAGAGATGCAAAAAAAAAGTACTCTCATGTGCTCTCACTTGATATTGGTTTTGGAAATATGTGAGTGCTTTAGTGGGTTTTTGTGGGTTTTTGCTCGTGTGTATGCGTGTGTGTGTGTGTGTCTGCTTGGATGCACAGACAGCCATGTATAATGCATACAAGACTGATTTATTGATGACAAAGCTTTTCATATGATGGAGGAGGAACTGAAATGCACGTGGGTCTCCCTCGTCTTCCTCCTCTTTTACATGTCAGCTCTTTAGTTAGGACAGACCAGTGGGAGAAAGTCATGCAAAATGAGGAGGAATTTAATAAGACGTCAGCCAATTCTGACAAGTTTCAACTGATGGAAACAAAAACAAAAGTTTACTTCTGTCCACAGTTTTGTATTTAAATCAAATCCTTCACTGTCTGGGCAGTTTTAGGGAAAGCATTCATTGCATTCTGCGTATTGAATGTGGTTTGACCGTGAGAGATCTGTTCAATAACAGTGACATTTACTGCACGTTGCGCCCATGGGTACCTGGTTTTGAATTATGCTGCTGGCATCGTTATTTGACCTCAGCATAGACAAGAAGCGAGCCAATCTTTTCTAAACCAAAAAAAAGGAGGAAAAGAATATTCATAAGGTCAAGTGAATTTATGGATCTACTTCTCCGGACAGTCGGGAACAGTATGTTTTAGATCTGTGCACATGCACGTTAGGTTTCCCTTTTCCTCTGTGTTTGTGTGCATGTGTGTGAGAATTATGCGTCTGAGATGCTGATCTGTATAGGTTTTATAGTCTTTATGAAGGGTCATGTTTCATGGAACGGAACAGGAGACAAATCTGATGAGGAGAGGAGAGGCTTGTATTGATTGGACTGTGCACAGCACCGACCACGAGGATAATAAACTTTCTCTTCTCACCTCAGCCTGCCCTGCGTCCTTCCCTCCGTCCTCACACTTTTTTTTTTCTCCCTCATTCTCCTCTTTAACTTTCTGGCTTTTTTTCCCCCCCTTCCCTTTTGTTTTTCCGTGTCTTTGTCTTCTCACTTTTGGCTTGCTTCCTCTTGCGTCCACTCACGTATCTCTCTTCTTTGACTTTTTTATTATTTATTAGCGCTGTTGTTTGGCTCATGCTTCTACCTTTGAATTATACACCATCCCAAAACAAAAGTCAAACCTTAAAGTTAATTTGTTTGTCATCTGTTGTTTACTTGAAGGATGTGAACTTTCGGCCACCGCTGTAAGTCACTCCCTTTCTCACACTCACTCACACACACACACACGGTAGCTGCACACACACCTCTCTTGCTGTGTGTTTTTTTTCTTTGGCTGCCCTTGCTTGTGCACTCTCTACCCCCATTTGTTGGCTTTCCAGCTCTCACCAGGTTCCACAATACATGAGACTGACTCAGAGGTGTCACATTTATACAGAGACACATGATGTAACAGAGACACATGCAGAAAGTAAGAGATAGTCTGACATTTAAGTCACATGCAACAACAAATAATAACTGAGAAAGCTCATATCATGTTTTAAATTGTTGTCTTGGTGCGAATTGTGCAACAAACTGCTTGAGTCACTGCTTTCACAGCGCTATATTTAGATGGTAGTGCAGGTACAAAACTGTAGAGAGCACCTGTAAATGCAGAGTGGTAAGTCCCGTTCGTCCATTTTTCCCCCTGTTTTTTTGCATTAGTCACCAAGCAGGTGCATAACTGTACATGTCATGAATTCCTGCAAAATATTCTGATAATACAGGCCTGCTGTTTCCTGATTTGTATAAACACTATTTCATCAGATAACATTAATAATTTTGTTCTAAATATTTAACAATTACTTTTAAGTAATGTCTATTTTCAATTAATGCAGTAAAAAAAATCAACCAATCAATCAGTGTTGGAGTGATGGCAGATTCCAGTTTTGAGTTTTGGACAATAGAGGAGTGAAGATTTTTTTTTGCATTGAGATCACAGATGGTGGCCATAAGGATATTTGTGTTGGTGCTGTACTTCTCCATCTCATTTGCATTAAAATTTGAATATAACATAATATTTAGTCCATTGACATATAAGCTGTGCCCTCTCTCCCTTGTTAACTCCTTTACTTCTTCCAAACTAAGACAGTCTTTAGTCAGCAACAAATTGAGATTTTGGACATTTATTCATCATCAGTTTGCACCTATAAAATGCAACATATTGCATTTTGGGATTGTAATAAGAAAGGTGCATTTCATGGACATCACTTTGTTCTGCTGTTATGGGAATTGGCTGCTGTTATGAGGGGATCTTTGAGGGCACCGTGTTGTAAAAACAGAATCTGGACACTGAAAATAAAATTTTGAGCATTTTGTTGTATATCAAGTGTTAAGTTTTCAGCACAGACAAGTTACAACGTGCATGTAATCGAGATGACGAATAGTTTGAAGGGAAGCTGCTGCATTTTATGAGACATCACTCAGGTGTTGGCCTAATAGAGTCCAGGGTGTCTGGGGAGGAATCTCTGCCGCAGATGCTTAACAAATTGGTGTTGTGTGTGTGTGTGTGTGTGTGTCTGTGTGTGTGTGTAGTGTGTATCATCAAGAAAGCAACACAGAGGGAGATAAAGTTTCTACCATAAGCGCCCTGGGAATAGTGGGTTTTTAACCTGCAAGACTGAGAACAAGCAAGAGAGGTGAGCACACGTGTGAGAGATCATCAGTGAAAACTCAGCAGCCGCAGTGGTCAGCTGAATGGGAAACCCCTGTTACACTGTTACATCGAGTCTCCAAGCTGCTTTACTTCTAATGACATTATCTAGAGCCAGGAGCCCCCAATGGATTCCCTGAGAGAGACAGAGCTAAGCAAAGCGCAGGTTTCCTTCTGCCGAGTCCCAGTTTTACACATCATTCTGGTACACAGAGTGTGCGTCGCTACAGTACCTATTGTTTCTCTGACAGGGCTTATGTGGGCCATGTGCTAGCTTTTTTTTTTTTCAGGCTTATTTTACAGTCTAATCTGATGTGTTTCATCTTCCGAGGAAACTCTGCACCTGTTTCCCAGCTCTGTGCAGCTGTGTCTTGACTGTGTTATTGAACTCTAAAAGCAAAAAAACGTACCAGGAGGAAAGCAAAATTTGATCCACTTCATCAAAAATTCTAAAGATCGCTGGCACGTCTAGCACATCGGTGGTGAATGTCACCATCGTTTATCTCCATCATCACTGTTCATTAGAGGTCTGAATCCAGATCACAGCACTGAATCTAAAGCAAGACTTTGAAATGACTGCTGGAAGGCGAAAGACAGTGTTGAAATTGGATTTCAGCCTGTGCTGCCTTCAGAGAAAGCCCATGGCAACAATGGCAAAGGGAAGAGTCTGCCTGGCCTTAAGAGGAACAGTGAATTGTGGAGAAAAGAGTCATAAAGCTGTAGGAAGAAAAGAAGGAGAGAAACAAAATATCTGTGCCTATTTTAATAGATTTCACTCCTTTTTTTCTTAAATTCTTTCCTCTCCCTCTCATTTCTCTCCACTCACTCGCTGGTTTGGCTGAAACAAAGCCGGCACGCGTGTTGCTTCCCCTCCTCCTTCCACCCACCTACTCCTTCACCCCCTCCCCACTAGCCCATAAAAGATGGAGGTTAATGAATTCGGCGCTCATGCATGCCTCAGCTAATTACATTGGCATTGGGAACCCCTCCCAGTATTACAAAATGTTTTCACCATCAAGATGGCCACTGGCTGGACAGCCAATGAACATGACTTCGAGGAGGCTGCCAAGCTGCTGCTGCTCGTGGAAATAATGACAACTGATGTAGAGTATATTGTAGATTTGTTTGCTCTGTGAAAATATGACGTTTTTGATTTAGTCAGATTGAGATAATCAACCAAGAAGCTACTGACCAGTTTGTAGTAACACTTTGCTTGTGTTTGTATTAATCTCAGAGGGGCTATAGTCATCAGTCAGAGAGACTTTATTGGTCAATGTTCACTAATCAGAGTGGACTGAACCCTTAAACTGCAAACACCATCAACACACATACAACAACTTGTACACACAGAGAGGAAACCCCTAAATCCTGTCTACTGAGGCTTTTACTGGACGCCTTGTTAGTCTAAGTGAGATGTGTTTTATTTTCTTACTCAATGGAGAATAACGGCTCTCTATTAGCTTTATGGGCTTGGATATCAGAAGACTTGTGGCTTGAATATAAGATGACTGAAAGAAGAGTTGAAGAAACTTGTCAGCCCAGCAGCTTTAAAGGAAACACTCACGATGTCAAGTGTATATTTGAACACTGAAACAGGCAAACATGTTTCTGCAGTGTGACTAAGTCAAATCAAGCAATTTTCTTCCAACAGAATTCTTGTTAACTCTTTTTGTAAACTCTGTGGAAGCATAAAGACTGAACAGACTGTAACTTTGAAAGATTGACTTTATTGACTAACTCAGGCTGCTGAAGCCTCGTATAAGCTTCAGATAAGCTTTCAGATACATTTTAAAGGAGCATAACAAGGACAAAGGGATCTGTTAATGGCCTGTAAAGGAGGAATGTCTACAAAGAGCAAAACTTATTTTGTTGTTAAGATGGTTACCTGACAATAACTGACCTTTTTCATTCAGACAGAACATAAAGAAAACCTAATGTGGACTAACAAGGCCTGGTTAAAGTAAAAGTCTGTCGTGAGGATTTATTTGTTGCACCCTCTCTGAATATTTATTTAAGTGTATGTGTGTTTTTTTTTACAGTTTGATGTTAAGTCCAGCTATTCTGACTAAAGAGCCTTAGCTGGTCCATTAAACCTTCCTCTGATGATTTCTGACACATTGATAATCTACAGTTAATGTGGCTTTATTTATCGTTTTATCCATACAATTACACTGTACAAGCAAATTGGTTCAATTTATGGCCTCATCTTGTATAAAACCGTGCCTAAAAACATGCAGGAACCCCCTGGATGGGTGACACAGCGTCCTCACTCTACTGTATGATGTTGCTATTGTTCTACATTAGCTTCAGTCTCTAAGGGGAAATGAGAGCATGTAATAAGGATTGTTCTAATTATTGATCCACCACTTCAAGGGTCCTCACTGAGAGCTACTGCTGGGGGATGGTGTATGTGTGTGTGTGTGTGATGATGGGATTTCTTAGGGAACCTTCGTAACTGGAAACCTGTGCATGTTGGGATTTGTTTGTCCTACCAGTGGGAAAAAAAAAATCCATGCTGTCTAGTCGTGGTTCCTGGTCTTGAACATCTGGAAGTCTCATTTAATTTTAAATTTAAATAGCATTCAATTCATCAGTACGTCCTTTTTTCAGGCCTCACGGGTGCTGGCTTATATATGCGTCTGTGCAATAAAGAGTCAGACAGAGAAAATGATGGAGAGGAGAGATTGAGGTAGAATGAGAGAGGAAGAGATAAGGACTAATAGATGGAGAGAGAGTGTGTGAAGGAAAGGAGAGAGTGAGAGATAAGAAGAAACGAAGAGGAGAAGCAGGGAAGAAAGAGAGAGAGAGAGAGAGAGAGAGAGAGAGAGAAAGAAAGAGAGCATGATTGTAAGCCTAAAGGTCATTTGAAGGTGAGTGGCGTCTTTCTTGCCGCTCTTCAAAGCCACATGTATCCTGTGTGGAACTACTGGCTGTGATTTTCCGATAATAAAATCTGGATTTTATGTATTTCTGAGACTCATTGCTCGTTCTTTTTTAAAAGATACAACATGTGGCTCACATTTATAATCTAAAAATCCAATCATGGAGACAGATGATTCTCACTGGGCAGAAGTGACATGAAATTCATATTATGTGATAGAATATGACACTTCAAATGTCAGGAATTAATTTATTGGGTGTGAAATTGTTGTTTTCTTTGGTGGCGCCTAAAGTTTCTCATGTAGAAAAATCTGAAAATCACACAAGTACACGTATAATGTCTATAGCATGTCTGTTGTGTTCTGCTTGTGGTAAGTTCACCATTGGCACCATTTTTTAAGCTTGAATTAAATTTATTTGTCAGTAAGTGGTTATAATAAATTAATATTTAAGTTAAATAATAAAACTCATATAGTTTTAGTTCCTCTGTTATGTTAATTTGCAGCTTTTCTTTATTTGGTCTGCTGGTAAACTGAAAATACTCAATTTTTTTGGTGTTTTTTGTGTTTTCTATTTATTTTTTGACATTTGATGGTATACATCATTAATTAAAGCATTAATCAGCAAATTAATCCATTACGAAAGTAAGTAAGTTGCAGCAGCAATAAGCTCAGTAACAATATATTTTACCCTGCAGCTATGGGAACACAGCATGTAATATGCATGTAAATATAAACCAGTGCTTGTTGTGTAATTGTGCTGCTGTACAAGTGAGCTGTACATTAATGCAACACAATTTACTCTGTGTTTTATTCATTATGTTGGCAGTCATGATTCAGTCCTGCTGAGGAGGGACAGGATAGCAATTTTCCTTTTTTAAAAAAGTAAACTGGTGCCATCAGACGTCTAATAAAAATGCAAGAATATAGCTCAAGTCAAATGAGTCTCCAAATGAGAGGACAGTTAAAATTCACTGGAGCCAATGTTGGAAAGAGGAATCTCTTTTGCTGCTGTTGTGTAAGTGAAGCAACACCAAGTAATGCTGTGCCAAACTGTAGGCCATCGACTCTCCTCTCCATCATTCCTCTCATTTAATAGGACCAACTCACCTCCGATACTCAAGGGTGAGACCGAAAAGGAGTTACAGTAATGCTGTTTAATGATGTGATTATGGAGCTGAATGGTATGTAAAGGGAGAGGGAGACTACAGACAGAAGGGAGGGAAAGAGGAGGAGATAAGGGAGTGGAGACTTGATGAGGACAGAGAGAGAGAGAGAGAAAAAGAGGCCAGGAGGGAGCAGGTGTGGAGGAGATGCAGAAAAAGAGGGGAAAAGGTGACATTCTGGAAACAGGGAATGAGAGAAAAAGGTGGCCGAGAATAGAAGAGTGGACCACAGTCGGTGTTTGAGTTGCAGTTTGAAAGCGGCAGAGGAAAGATGTCCAGAGTGCATGAACAGCTGTCCCTCTGCTTTCACCTGCTTTTACTACAACGCCTGGTTGTACTTCAAAAGCTTAAAGCTGCCTACAGCTTAATTTTTCTCTCTCTCTCCATTGGATGCACAAGTCTGACATGGGTCAGTCACAACTCACTGAAGAGGCTGTCTGTGTGTGTGTGTGTGTGTGTGTGTGTGTGTGTGTGTGTGTGTGTGTGTGTGAGAGAGAGAGAGAGAAAGAAAGACAACGCCCCCACTCTGACAACATCACACTCATTAATCCCCTGCTGTGCTTCAACGCCAGACCTCCTCCATTAGGCTCTTAAACACGCCAAATGGTGTGTCACAGGCATGCATACATGCGTGTGTGTGTGTATGTGTGTGTGTACATTAATGCATATATGGCAGGTGCTCCTCATACACTCACAGATAAAGCTTATCCAATTGAAATGGTGCTGTGTTGTTCTCTATCACACACACACACACACACACCATTCTGTTGACCCTTGGGACTCACGCCTGTGCGGCTTGATAATTACTTTCTTTTTGCTCGCCCCCACCTTCACATCCACCACAACGCTGTCTCCCAGTCCTCCACTTAACCACCTGCCATTCCACCATCATGTGCGTTGATAACTAGAATCATGCAGTCATCAATTTTGTCGTCTGGCTCAAAGAGACGAAACTGAAAGCAGCTAAATTTGTTGAACAGTCAGCACTTTTAAAGTCTATATTTTTGTAAAATCACATCCTAGATTTATAGCTTTTTTTTACATCAGTGGCTCCATATCAGTCAACCAGCCTCCTCACGTTTTCTCCCCTGGATAAAGTCTCCTATCCCTGGGCAAGGGCAGGAGCATGTGGGCCCGGCTTCATGGAGCTCAGAGGCTCAGGAGCTGAGGAAATGGGCTGTGCTAGGACAGATCGATGGTAATCACACCTCTTCACAGTTCGCTATCTCTCTCTCTCTCTCTCATGGGGGGAGGGAGAGGGAAGGACGAAGAGAGGGAGAGCGAGGCAGCAGGGGGTTGGGGGGGTTGGGAATGAATGGCCCCCTCGGGAACAAAAAAATCACCCAGATTCATGATTAGAGAAAAAATAATTCACCCTCGTCCCCTCTACAGACTCCCAAACATGGATGCACCCTTCTGACTGAACATGCTCCAACCTGAAATTCTTCCAGCTTTAATTTGTGCAGGCTTCATCCATCCATCCATCCAACCACACCTCCACCCTTTTCCCCTGTTTTTGCTATAAAGGATTAAGCTGTTATAGTTCTGTTGTGCTGCGCTTTTCTCTTTTGAAACATGTATTATTACCCTCTGAAGCACAATAAACATCCTGCAATGCCCGGCTAATGGACTCAACTACAAAGCTGGCTCTTAATACCACTTTGTCACAACATATAGACTGTATGTTTTCTGCTTTTGGCCCCCAGAGATAGCTCCATTGCACCCTAAAGGAGGTAATTTAGTGTGAAAAGGTTGCAGTCTTCATTGCAGTGTAATCTTAACATAGGAATTCAGCATTTTCGGTGTGTGTGTGTGTGTGTGTGTGGCCTTGGGTGTACTGGGCAGTATAGTGGGAGGTAAAACCAGCAGTGAAATGATCGCTTTTGTCATCTGCTGGCTAGTGGTGTACATCTTGAAAGCAGGCCTTTGCAGAACGCAGTAATTCAGTAAAATGCCGTCTGATGGGGAAAGGTTGATTGTAGCTCCGAGGTAGGATTGGTATTCTTTTACTCAGCTTGTTATGTGTCACATCACTGGAAAAACAGACCTTTAGACAGTAGGAAATCATACACAGCAGCAGCACACACACATACACACACACTAGAAAAGTATTTGGCAGCGTTTTCTATGTTTTTATTAACATTTGTTTGGATATCCAGGACAGAAGCAAAGCATCCTGACTACTTAAGGTTTGATACTGAATTATTCACAGGCAGCTTTGCCAAACATGTTTGGACTGTGTTATCGGTGAACACTCACAGCATATTGTGGGAGGCAAGTGTACTTTCTCAGCCCCATAGAAACCTCCCTCACTGAAAGATGACTGAAGCAGCAGAAAATGCTATACAATAACAATGTAACCTGGTTCAGCATAGACTAGCTGTAGGGTAGATTTAGAGAGGTCAGAGAGGATTCCTGCCGGGGTTTGACAGAACTGCAGGGTCAAATCGTACTATGAAATCGGATCTAAGTGATGATTTTTATCATGCCTTAGTTTGTACTCCCTCACAAATGTCCTCAGTTTTAAACTCACAGTCTGCTAAGTTTTTTACTCCTTTGGATTTCCTTGTTGCTATCTTGCTGGTTAATCCTGAGAGTAACCAGAGAAGGGAAATCAATGCTTGTCCTGGAGTTGTTAGCAAAGCAGTGTGGCTCCGTTTTGCCCTCAATCCAAACCATCATAGTTTTAAACACCATTGTGTAGCCATAAAACTGTCATCAGTGGTTATTTGTAAGTGTTCATTATTTTCTTTCATCAGCTGTAAGCAGTTTATTCTTATTTTTATGTTTTTAAAAGGTACATTTTCTATACTGTTTTTGGATTTTCAGTCTATTGAAGTATTCTGCATTTAGAAAGTTTTAAATTCATACAACAAAAGTACATTTAAGCAGCTTTTATCAGTGTAAGTATGTGTAAGATGTATAATCTGTTACCTCAGGCTTGTTTTCATCTTTGGAAGGATGATTTTCTGATTGTTTTTTATGTATCAATTTTTCAATCACATGCATAATTAAACTCAGTTCAAAGATTCTTTTTTTTCAAAAGATCTTTGAACTGATCTTTTGTTTTTATGCCTGAAAAACATCTGTTTCACAGTAAAGGATTGGTGCTGAGAGGGGCATTGTCTGTGCATGTTGTGATACGAGTTTACCCTCCGGGCAGAGCAGGTATTCAGGATTGATGCTGTGAACTGGCTCCAGGTGCCCTCCGAGCCCACTGCTCCTGCCAGAAATCCATCACTAATACTGTAGCAAGGGCAAAAACACAGACACAGAGGAGAGGACTTGACTGTTGTAGAGTAAAAAAAACTCAAACAAGTGAGAGTGAAGGTTTAAAAGCCTCATATAAGATCTGATGTGTGAAAAAGGGGAGTCTAGAAATGCGTTGTAATAAGGGAAACAGGACTGAAACGAGTTGTTGATTCAAAAACTAGTAAATTAACAGAAAATTCAGCAAATTTTAAGCAAAAAAAAGCAACTTTACCCCAGTTTTAGTTTTTGTTCTTTGGATATGCTGCTGGATAACATTTCTGAATGGATATCTTTGGATTTTGAACAAATGAAGACATCACATACAGCTTTACAGGAAACTGCAAATTAAGTTGTTAGATATTCAATAGAAGCTATTAAAAGTGTTAATAATTAGTCAAATATAAGTTCAGTTGACTGAACTTTAATACTTGCAAAAAATCTAAAATATTTACTGATTCTAACCTCACACTAAATATCTGCTGATTATCTCATTTCTCTTGGATATCAACATAAGTACATTTGTGTTTTGTGACCATTATCAGACAAAAAGTAATATAAATAAGTTAATTTATGCTTTAAAAAGATTTTTAAATATTTGCTGACATCTTATAGACAAAACGATTGATTGATTGATTAATCATAATAAATACTTAATAAATTTATTGGTACTTTAAAAAAAAAGCCTGAACATGTGGTCCTGCATTTCTTATTTGGATGAAGAGATACTGAAGCTCTCTTCGTGTTGGGATGATGTTTGTCATCACACTGATGATAAAGGGGAAACTTGATCTTTGCTGTATCAGCTTCCCCCTCACACAGTCATTAAGTACCAACACATGAGCCCACTGTCCCAGACATAACTGAGTCATGGCAATTCCTCTCACTTCTCATGGGATTAATAGCTTTTCTACACCATCTAATCAGCATCATCCCTTTTTTTCTTCCCTTTTCTTGTTGTTCTATCATCTTTAAATAGCAAAACTCCACAGCAACTTCGAGCCTTGATGATGTGTTTTGCCACACTGACAGTCTCAAACAAGATATTTTTGGGTTTCTTTTCTGGTTGATGTACAAAAAATAAGTGACACCTCACCTTTTTACCTGCGATCTGTCTCATCTGTGCTTCACCATAAATCTATAGTAGTTGCATGATCCCACCCAGCAGTTTTCCTACCTGGAGGGAAGTGAGTAACAACAGTAAGAGCTGCAACACTTCTGGTAGTCTGTTTGGTGAAACTTTGTCGATATTTTCCAACAACGACTGATTAAACTCAAGACTGAACAGTCTATTAATTAATTAATTTTGATTAAATAATTTATTTGGGTCTTTAAATGTTGAGGTCAACACAAGTTTATTGGCATCTGTTGTAAAGTATTGAATAATTTTAGCATTTTTTCAATCTGTTGATACTATTGTTGTACTGAAGCATCAAGGCAGTGATTCATCCTTTGAAATTAATCATTAACAGCTACAAGAAGTGAAAGATAGTTGAAGTAATTTTTTTGGCAGAAATGTCAAACATCTGCAGCTTTTCTTGTAAATTGTATATCTTTGTGTTTTGGAAAGTGCTGCTGATGCTGATCTTATTACACATATCAGATGGCAGTCGGATATGACTGATCAACATTAAATTTCACTGTTTTTTGCAGTCGCTTGCAGTCATTTGCAGACGCAGTTTTCAGTGCAACGGCCTTTGCTGGGTCATGATATTGTGGTATTTATCTCAGTGAGTTCTGCACAATGAGATAGCCGTTCTACTGATTTAAAATTTGGGGAAAGAGGTCAATTGGTTGCTATCATTATTCAGTAGCCTGACTTGAGGTGTCTGAATTTGGAGAGAATAAGTCAAAGCGTTGGATCCTGAGTTGGTTTTAAAAAAAAAGGGAATCTCAGGACATCAGCTTGTGGTCTGAAAAGGTGATATTTTTCCTTTCTTTTTATACATGAATCCAATGGAAGTTATCAAGAGGTTTGGCTCTATAGAGTATGATTCAATCCCACAGGTCACTTAAACAATGCACCACAGTTAAAGAGACACTTCATTGTCCTCTCTGTCTCTATGAAGTTCTTCCTAATTGCACACTTTGCTTTCTGTCAGCATGAAGGCTTGATCTGATGCACCGAGACGCAGCAATATGAGTCAGGTTGTTGTTAGTGTTGCTGCTGACTAGGTTGCTGTCATTGCTTGTGTGTGTGTGTGTATATGTGTGCACGTGTGTGTGTTTATGTGTGTGGAAGTGTGTGGAAGTGTGTTGCTGACTGGTATGCTGTCGGCTGTGTGTCAGCCATCTTGACACCTACAGTGCACTTTTAACTTTTCTGGGACCTTCCCTCCTGACAGCCAAATGGCCCCTCCAGCCGTTAGGAGAGAACATGGAGACATGCACACAAAAACACACACACACACACACACGCATACACACACACATATATACATACACAAGTTGCTGAAGTGACCAATTAGTTGAAGTGTTGGAACTAAGCAGAAATGACACAGAGTAGACAACAACAGAAAAAGCTGTGCTTGTTCTTCCTCCCACAGGGTCAGCATGACTTTTGTATCGGTTAAATCTTTAAAACTGCTTGAACTTCATTGATATCTGCAATCAGACTTGAAGGCCCTTTAGATCCTCTTGATCAGTCTGTTTGGTGACAATCATGTGAATAAAATGGTGTCTCTCATATCACATTATGATGTGTTGGCACAGTTGAGATAAGACTGTCTAGTTCGATGTCAACATGACGCCATTGGTTTTATGAGTCAGACATAGGCCGTTGTATAACTGGTTTATTGAGAGATTATGTTGCAAATGGATCATAGAATGGCTGAGGGGTTGAAATATATGTCTTTGTTTGTATAAATATGTGTATATCTTGTGTATAAAAATACCATATGTGTGTTTTTTTTCTACATGCATGTGTCTGTGCTTGAATCTTTGTACTGTAGCCACACATTACACACATGTTAATGTACAGAGGAGACATTCAAGGTCTGAGTGTGCAGGCGGAGAATACACAAGCATGACTCGATCATTTGAGTTTTTTGTGGATCAGACTCTACCTCAGTGAAGAGAGCAGCTACAGAACAATGATGCTGAGCTGCAAAGAGGAGAGAGGAGAGCAGTGTGTGTGCGTTAGAGTGTGTGTGTGTGTGCATGTGCATGTGCAACTAACTGACTGTACCCATCAGTCAAGGTTGTGTCTTATTATAGGTCATTAGTCTCTCTGCTCAGCTATGACCTTGACGCTACCTGCTGGAGAATGTATATATGTACCCCAGTAGGCAAAAATTAGTGCCACTGTGTGTGTGTGTGTGTGTGTGTGTGTGTGTGTGTGCTTTGTACACTAAGTACATTGCACTGCACAAAATATGTGTTCAAGACTGCTTACGGTATGTATACGTGATGTTTTTTAAGTGTGTGTGAGAGAGCCCACGTGGCTGCAGCCCTGATGAGCAGTCAGCTCCGGCTGTGTGTGATGGATGGATGGACGTGGGGGGGGTCAGAGGGGGTCAGGCAGCACACCCTCACACAGAGGGGGCGGGGAAGGCTCATGAGGATGTCAGTCACAGCTTTTAGTGCTTCAGGACTAACGCTGGTTCAAAGTAAAAGTGCTGCCACCCACGATAAAAAATTGTCTGCCGTGCAGCACAATAGGCTGAGTCCCAACTGGCAGCACTCATTTAGTGGTTGTTGCCTCTTACCTGCTCTGACAGTTACACAGTGACGTGCAAACCACAGTGTATCATCAAGTACTTACTCAGATATTGGATTCCTTGTGTATGGTCGGTGCATAACCCCGAGTAAAGAAGCACAATATATCTGTGTTACACTTTTGTTTTTGTACAGTTTATACAAACAAAATGTGTTAACAAATGAGCTTTAGAAGTGCAGATTTAGTGAATTTTGATCAGAACATGACAATTTGCTTACCCCAGCTTCCAGTATTGCTAGGCTTAGCTAGTTAGCTGCTGACAGTAGCTTCAGATTTAAGTACAGATGTTGAAATGGTATCCATCTCTTCATTTCACTCTTAGCAAGAAAACGAATTTGCACATTTCCCAAAATGTTGCTCTCATCCTTTCAAGGACAGCTCATGTGTCTTACCATCTCGATACATGTAGACATGTCTAAACTACAATTTCCAAATACATTTTAATGACCATGGACACACCAGTGCCATCATTTTGTAGCAGTTTACTTAAAATGTTTGTTATGACATGAAGGCAATGTTGCATTTTAATATATACATTTTTGCAATCTGCTCTGTGAAATGTACAGCATCAGAGTGAGTAGTAGCAGATCAAAATCTTCAACTCTGGAACAGTCTCACTAACCATCAGGTGCACCTTTATCGTGCATCTACAATAAACTGCCATATTTACATCTGCAATCTGTTCAGTCTGAGATACAGGAGCCATCAGATGTTGACTTGCATGAAGCTCCAGCTGATTTGCAAAATACCTTTCCCTGTGCTGTGTGATCTACCTGAGCTTGCATGCATCCTGAGCCCAGCAGTGTGAAGTAAAGTCTGGGGTGCTATATAACTGTATACCTGTGGATCAGACTCATGTTGCAGTGTCCTGCAGAAACAAAACAAAACAGAACAGTTCAAAAGTAACCCAGAGAGGAGAAGAGGAAGGGAGACAGTCGGGATCATCCTGTACCCCTCCCTCTATCGATTTCTGTCTCATATCCTGTGCTAAACACAGCACAATTGGTGGAGAGACACTGGTTATAAACATAGCCTCCATTAGAGAGAGAGAGAGACAGCAACATGAACGGCTTTTTCTTTTTCCTGTTTTCCTTTTTTCCATCAGACACGTCACATGATCTGACTTTCAGTGCATGTGCAGAGGCTGGGATTGTTGTACTGACATCTGCTGGTGTTATTAATCTAAATGAGTTGCTCTAAGCAGACATACTGGATGGCCATTCCAATGCTCTGTCCCCTTTAATTATTGAGATTCGTCTTCAGGCCACGCTTGACCTGCTTGACCCCTTAAACTCTTGTGACCTTTGAGATTGATGTTGTGGTTTTGTCTCGGCATCATTATTACAATAAGGGGCTGAACATGTCTGAGTTTTTGCTGCTTTTGAACAACAGACTAAAACAAAAACAGTATTTATGTACTTTAAATCTGTAAAAAATATTCAAAATTACCAATCAGATAAATCCTGCAGTTGCAGTCATTTGTTTATTGGGATATCGACCATTTTCCAGGAACAAAACGCAGGTGAATTTCTTCACTCAGATCCTGTATCGTTGACACGTTTGGGGAGTGCTGCTATGGATGGATTTGGGTCTCCCCATTCAACAGCCTATTACTTTGTGCTGCCTGAGGGGCAGCTGGCTGTTTCAGCATCTAATAGCCCTCTGTTTGCCAAGCAGAAACGCCAGGATCTGAGAGAGCATTACTCCAGTATGGGGGGGATGTAATGTGTAATAACCTCTGTATTTGAAGAGGAGGATGCACAGTTTTAAGGAGTATAAATAAAAGATCAGCAGTTGTATTGCTGAGCGTGTTGGACATTGGAACAATGTAAACGCTTTTTTTACCTTCATGCTTCCACACAGTACTTTAATTTTTTCTCCTCTTTCATCTTCCTCTCCTCCTCTTCCTCCACGTCTGCGTGGAGCAGTTGGTCCTCTTGGCCTGGTGTCAGAGGGTGATCATCAAGGATTAGAGCACCGTCCCCTGATTTTAACATGTTTATGCCCTCTGTGTATATGTTTGTGTGTGTGTGTGTATGTTTAGTTTAGGTCCTTCTGCGCCTGTGTGTGCTGTGTGTGTGCTGTGTGGTGACTGAGGGGGGTTCAGGGGGGGACAGATGGCTCGTGGTCTGCTCTCGTCTGGTGATCGCCGCCTGCCAAAGATCAGGCGAAAGCAGTCACAGCACTCTGCACTTTATTCAGCTCTGCTCGACGGGCCACAAAGCAGACCTCTTTCTGTTTTATAGATATCTTTATGAGCTCTCAGATTATGATGATAGAAGCCAAAGAAATGACATAAACATCATATTTTGTTTTGCTTCAGTGACAGACTTTATTCGACAATAAGTGCCTTGTTTTGTTCTGTTGGAAATCTTTAGTTAGAGGAATATGACATGATTTCTGACTATTACAGAGGTGTGTTTGTGTGCTTGTACGCTGCATGGCTTCACTTTATAATAAATCAGTTTCTGCAACTACTTTATCTTAATCTCCCAATTTAAGGGCATTATAGGCAGCTGTATTCTTTGTATTTTATGTTCTTCCACTTTCTTGCATTTCAAACTTCTAAGATAAATGTTCAAGTTGAAAGCAAATATGACTAGAGGGAGATTTATTCTCCTTAGAGACAGTCAAGATTTCCTAAAAGTCTTTCCATCCAATTAAATGCATGTTCACAGTGCAGTTACAGTATGTGTTTTGCCGGATGTGAGAGCACTGAGCTAAATGTATTTCTCTGTGGTTTTGTGAGCAGCAATAATGTGGATGAATAGCTTTTAGACTTGGCTTTTTCCTCTCCATAAAATCAGAGAAGAGTCTCTCTGTTTGCTGAATGGGTCTCAGCAGAGAGATAATTATCACCACACACACTGTACACACTCACACACCTACTGTTGGTACAGTGATGGATCCATACACACAAAAAAATCTAATATTCCTACTGAAATTAACAAACTGAAATAATTTAGGTGTGTTAATGAGTCTTGTTCTTTGATACAAGTCAAACTTTATGGCTGATGGAGACAAAAAGAAGGAGACATGGAAGCAGACCTAAGTGTGCTTAAAAACATCCCAACAAACAGGAAATGGACTGAAAAACAGACTGACATAACGTCAAAAAGGACATTTTAAGCTTGATTGTACAACTTCAAAAGTCATCTTAACTTCCACTAAACAGTGCTCTGCTGATTTTAGGAGCCAGTCAGACATTCAGTCATCCAGTTGTGATGTAAAGCCAGCGGAAAAGATACGATATATAGAAGGCTGAAATAAGATAAATAACTTCTTGATATATTTATGTGGATACTAAGACATCATGTAGTTTAGAAATGTACATATCACAGTCTGCCATGTAGGCTGGTCATGTAATTTAGAGATGTTAAATGATGAGGGCTGAGTATAAGAGAGAAAAAAGTAAAGAAACAGGAAGAAATATGTACAGTTTGGATGGGTAGAGACACTGGAAAGATGGATGGAAAGGAGAAGAAACAGGAAAATTGGTGAAGAGTGGATGGAGAGAGAGAGATGGTGAGAAAAGAGACCCGTAAAGAGTTATGATCCAGGTGAAAGAAGACAATCATCAGAGCTTTATTATATCTGTCCCTCTATCACTAACACTTCTTTGCACCAGAAATTAATTTGAGGAAGTTGAGGGAAGGAATGGAGTGATGATCATCAGTAATAGATGTCTGTAGATGATGAAGTGGTTTAATCATGCACCTAACAAACTGTTGTGAAAGAGATTGAGAAAGTCATTTCTCTTGTCTCCTTCATCAGAAGAAGAACAGCACAGAAATACAGGAAGGAAGTGGAAGAAATAGATTACTTTTTTAAGCAAGCTAGATCTCCTTGTTCTCCTTTTTTTGGATCAATGCAAGATCAAACGTCCTGATGGCACAAACTTTGCTGCAACATTTCCCTTTAAAACTAAGAAGAAAGGTCAATCTTGTGATCAGATTCAGTCACACTTGTCATCGGCTGCTTAAGTTTATGACACACAGAAAGACAAAAGAGAAAAAACTATTGACAAGACATGATTATACTTGTTTATTTCCATGTGCCTGTATTTGTGAGCTAATATGACATTGTGTGTATATATATAGCAGCATCTTTTTCTGCTGAAAAAAAGCATATCACAATATTGAGTGAATGACACTAAAGGTCCCTAAAATGAAGTTTGACATGTAGTCTTCCACACAGTCCTTTTTCTTGTTCTTTAATTTAAATGTATGAAATTAAAAGCTGGCTTATTTTCCCTTTGATGGACTATTTTGTATTTAAACATCATAAAAGCATGAATAGAGGGGGAAGTAGGGGGGCAGAGTAGTTACAGAGGTTTGTGATTAGAAAACTTGGTGATATCAGCTTTTGTTCTTAGAGCTTTTGTCTTATTTCTGATGTCTTTTCAAAAGACTGATCTCTTTCTTTGTCACATTTTTTCCCACACGCTCATTAAAATAATAAATGTGTGTCCCGCGTACCTCTGTCTCACTTCCATATAGCCACATAGACACTTACAGTGAAACTCATCTCAATTCCAGCTCCTGCAGCTCGTGTATGCTACCTGCTGTTCACACAAGATTGACTCTTATTATTGGGAATAGTCATTTCAGTCAATCTGCTGGTTAGTCATTTGCATTTTTATGTCCCATTACTGTATCACAAAGAAGGGAAACTCACTCATAAGAAAATGTCTCTGTAGAGAACTGCCTTTTTTGACACAAAAGGTGTTTTTTCATGCGGTTTATGGACTTCTCTGTAGTCGTTACCTTGATACGGCTTCATTTCTCAGAGATGTGAACTATGGATTATTGAAATGATATGAAGGTCAGTTGTAACCTGAAGGTCTGTTCAGTAAAAAAGACACATTTATACTGTGTTAATGCCTCCTTGACTTTGTGCTTGAGAACTCAAGTGCCACTCTGTCTGTGTCTTTTGCTGCTGGAAATCAAATATCACACATTCATTCATTAAGCTATAGAGTAAGTATGATGAGTATTTTTATTACACAGTAACAAAGATTTGAAAGATTGTGTGAAACATGAAAGGGGATGCTTTTAGTGATGAACCCACGGAGATATCTTTTTCTGTCTCTGCTGAGCATTTTAGTGTCTGTAAGCTTGATTTTACTGCCCACAATGTTACTGTTTTATTGACTCCTACAATATAATTTTACAAAGCAACCCAACACAAAACAGCAGATGGACACAATTAGTGGATCATTGAGCAGCTAAAGGCCCAGATTTTTCCCTCAGACTTTGGTGGAGACCAAAACAGGACAAAAAGGATGGGAAGCC
This sequence comes from Acanthurus lineatus, assembly GCA_029814665.1. Lineage (NCBI taxonomy): Eukaryota > Metazoa > Chordata > Actinopteri > Acanthuriformes > Acanthuridae > Acanthurus > Acanthurus lineatus. The sequence goes on from JAPZDV010000003.1 coordinate 16,688,775, forward strand.
AGTGTTTTTTTCTGTATCAGCTGGACACGTAAAGAGGCAACAGACTGCAGGGTTTGCTCTATCAACCTAAATGTCAGTGACATTGTGTCAGTGTTTTGTCCACAGCTGTTGTTTTCTGCTGCCCCCAAGTGGACATAAAATCAAGTATTGCATGCAAATAACTTCCACTGTATAATATAATAACACAGTGTGATTTTGTTTTATTTGTTTAGCCTTTTTTTGCAGGATTTTCCAATAAGATCAGTTTGAACCCTTGTGTACACAGAGAAATAAATGCAGAGGCAAAATACACAGACAAATAATCAAACTTTCCAAACTGCAAATAAGATAAAGGAGAGGATCATCAAATCCATGTTAAATAAACAAATCTGAACACAAAAATATAACACAAAAGCCAACTCTATTTTATTATTTGCCTTAGGAGTGCTTTATAAATATAAACTATCAAGCGCAGGTCTCCTCTGACTGACACAGAGGGCCAGTCCACACTTCTTACACAGTAAATTTCTAAGGCTGTCATCTGATATCAATCTCAGGTCACTATGATACAAAAAGCATTGGTTGTGTACAAAAGTTGCAGAGAGACCAATGATGTTTTGTTCAGTTGTCATGCAGGAGACTGTCCACCAGAGTCCAGTGTTTGACTGTTGAACAGAGTCTGCTACAGGTCAGACTGTGGATGGAGGAGGAAGAGCAGAGGGAAGAGGAGGAGGAGGAGGAGAAGGAGGAGGAGGAGGAGGAGGAGTTTGATGTTTGATGCCTTATGCTTTCTAACTCAAATTCACAGTCAGTACCTCTGCTGCCATCTATGCTTCATCTTCTTCTTTTGCTCTGTTTCTCTCTTAAGCCCTTTTAGTCTTTCCTGCCTCTGCACTTTCATTTTCTCCTTAGTCCCACCCACCACTCTACTTTCTCTTACCTCTCCTCCTCCTCTGTGAGTATTTCTTTGTCTCACCTTTGCTCCTCAGGAGTTGTTTCTGGGATGACTTTTTGGCGGGACAGGTATTGATCTAGCATAGCACACCGGTGTGTAGATTTCACCTTTAGAGCTGACGAGTCGGTTGGATGAAATCCAATGCGACATTCAAGTTCTTCCTCCATCAGTGTCAGCGTTGTTGTCCTTTGTCCTGGAGAGTGGAGAGGCAGGAGACTTCATGTCTGCAGCTGTCACAGATAACATATGATAATAAGCTTGCAAATTGAATTTTTTTGCATTAAGAAGATATTTTATTTTTCAAATAACATAATAACTTGATAATAAATATGACAAATGTTTATATTAGGCAAACTGGGTGGTGGTGGTGGTGGTGCATAATAATGTATGATGTTGACTCACTCGTTGCTCAATGGTTCACCTGTTTTTTCTTTTCATGTTCCCACCCTCCTCTCCCAGTCTTTCTCTCCTTTCTGCCCTTCCGCTCAGCTCCCTCCCTCCCTCTCCTTCTCTCCCTCCACCCTGGCGGTTTCATGTCCCCGGTGACGGAGGGGAGCTGTGCCCTTGAGCGAGCTTTGTGCAGCAGGAGCACTAAAAATCCGTCTGTCGGTTGTGTGTTTTATGTTTTCTAGAAATGTTAAGGATACAAAAGCAGAGTGGTGAAATATTTTAGTGCTTCTCTGGGATGGTTGAGCTCGCATGGTATGTTTGTGAAATCAGTCTGAGAAAGCCAACAAGAAGTCAATTGGATTAGCCAAGAGCCATTTCTATTCCCTCTGAATATTTAAGTATATCTCATTTGTGAGGTTTGGATTTCAGAAGCATAAATACAGCTCTGGAACAAAAGACAACTTCTCAGAGTTATTATAGTGATGTATGATTGTTTCTCTGCAGTAACAAAGACCCTCTCTTGAGAGGGTCTCTCTCAATTTCCAGAAAATGTACCACTATATTATGACTTTATGGTGACATTTTTTCCCAAAACTCCTTCTTTGAATTTCCCAAGATATAAGAAGTATCATATCTAGCATCAGATCAGGTTACAGAAAAGAAGAAAAAGAGGAAAAAAATGAAATAGTGAAATAAAAAAGGTTTAAATTCATAAAATTTTGACCATTTCTCAGTCTTATATCCTTTTCTTAACTCTAAAGATATAACTTTAATGTTTAAATAAAATTATTCAAAATGATCAATTGTGCAAAAACGATGTACTTAAATATCACATGAAACTGTTCGCCAATGCCGCAAAGTAATCATTCATCACTTAACTGCAATGTTATTTTCCCCAGATAATGTATCAAGCCATACAGTGTGTGTGAGTATTGACAGGCGAGAAAATAAAAATGACTCAAGCACTCTGTGTTTGTGTGTGTGTGTGTGTGTGTGAGCACAACTGTGTCAAAAGAGATAATTTTCCATAAGTAGGCCTCACTCCCTCCTCTGTTGTAACCTCCTCCAGTAGCCATGGTAACCCTGCGATTTCCAAGAAGGGCTGTTCACTGCGGTGTTGGCGTGAAGGGGCCTGTGATCCACCAATCACATGTTCGACTCTCTTCTTCTGGTCCAAAGCATCTGTCACTCTCTCTCTCTCTCTCTCTCTCTCTCTCTCAGCTGTCACATAGAGCTGTTACAGTATTTATTTTTTCATATTGCGATAAAAAGCAGCATTTTTCCTGCAGTTTTGTAGTTTATTATTTACTAAAATGTGAGCA
>JAPZDV010000003.1:16691520-16702064 GCA_029814665.1 Acanthurus lineatus
TCTCTTCTTCAGGTCCAAAGAATCTGTCACTCTCTCTCTCTCTCTCTCTCTCTCTCTCTCTCTCTCTCTCTCTCTCTCTCTCTCTCTCTCCCTCAGCTGTCACATAGAGCTGTGACAGTATGGATTTTTTTCATATTGCGAGAAAAAAGCAGCATTTTTCCTGCAGTTTGGTAGTTATTATTTAACAAAATGTGAACAAATATACTTATCAAACAGGAAGAATTACAAAAAAAGGCTCACCTCTAATACAAGCCTACTTTAAGTAAATACAGGCGTGTTACCTCCTGCATGAGGTAAGGAAAAATTCTGCATTGTTTATGGAAATATGGTGTAAACATCACTAGAACACCAAATGTGAGAGATAAAATCCATAACAATATATAAATGATAAATCATGACTGTCCTCTGTGATAAATTATCTGTTTTACCATGTTAAAAACAATACTTTTTATTGGCAGTCCTGTGTCAGTCCCATAATGCCTTGGGTTGAGCCTATCAACCAATCTGAAGCTGTATGCCTGACTTGTTGGCTGAGAATATATATTTGAAAATTCTGATTTCAGATATACTGATTTGTGGTTTAACATGAGATTGATCCCATTCTCCTTTTAATAGATCAAAAATCTGAGAAAGTTCAACCCTTTTCAGTTTCTCTGACTCTCGCCCTCTTGCCCTCTTGCTCTCTTGCTCTCTGACTCTCTTTGTCTTTCATCGGACAGTTGATTGCACTGGAAAATACCCATAATGCTGTGGTGCCATTCCTCTGGAATAGTGACAGAATGTGAAAGCAGTGGCTGAGGGACGGGTGGCTGCATGTCACCGTCTGTTCTGTCTGTTAGATGTGTATGTTTGCGTGTATGATCTCTGCGGCAGCACTGCGAGCAACATTCCTGCTATAAATAACACTTATGGCTGTGATACTAATGGCCTGTGTTTATTATTTATTATCAAAACTCAGTGGGCTGAGGGAAAGAGTGACCACGTAGCAGTTTGTCCCTGGGATTTTCCACATCCTGGAGTTCACTGACCGCAGAGTTTGTTTACACATCTGTCGGAGCAGCTTTTCCACTAACATCAAAACTATTTATCTGGCAGCGTATCCCCAGGAATTATCTTTTATTTAACAATTTTGCACAGCAGTAAAGGTGTAAGGGTCACAGTTGTGGACAAGCAAGGTTGATATCACTCTGTTGTCTGTACAGTAAATAGCAGCTTGTAGCCACTTAGCTCAGCTTCACAAAATGACTGGAGACAGAGAGAAACAGATAGGCTCTGTTGAAAGGTAACAAACCCACGTAAAGGTACCACTAAAGCTGGCTTATTAACACTTTATGTCCCCTTTTCTTAATCTTTACTAAAACTTAATTATAAAACACTTTTTCCACTGGAGATTGGAAACATGAGGTCCCATTGCCTGAAAAACTCACTGTAAAGCAGGAAGAAAACGTATTCGCAAAAAGGGGTTGTGTTACTCGTATCAATCTTTTCACATAATTTCCTGCAAGAAAGCAATTAAAAAGCGATTAACAGAGCTTTGTTTAGTTGAATATGTTTTTTAAATGATAAGATTTTCACTGTTTTCTACCCAATAAATCATCTCCTGACCTCCCAGAATCAGCTTATGACCCCTCTTGGGTGTTTTGACCCCCAGGATGAGAACCACTGATCTAAATTCAACACTTTATCCAGTGATGGGGGTCGATATTAAAGGTGAAAAAATAGCTTTGTGTCTCTAAAGGTAAAATCCAGCTGTGGGTGGCCCTCCATGATAAGAAAATCAGATCATTCACTAACCACAGGTGTAATTACCCATGATCAAACACGTAACATGGTTGCATGGGTAATGCTGTTTGTTACGCTTTACCTCAACTGGCTTCTTCCCGTCTGATCACAGAGATAGTGATCAGCTCCAGGAGAGCTGTTAGCATCCTTGGCTGCTATCAGCCTGTGCTTGTACTTGTGCTTGTGCTCAGCTACGAGCATGATTTGTGAGGAGAAATCAGTGGGGGTGAGCTTCTTATCCCCGGCTCCGACTCAGCTGACTGTGGTGGGGCGTGTCTGCCGTGGGGTGAGAGGTGGGAGGACAGAGGGTGTCCCTAATTCCAAAGGAAAAGCCCCTAATCCCCTGTTAAAGTGTCCCCATTGACTGTTGGGGGTGGCCAACTAGTCCAGTTGCCCCAAAATAGCATGTGGCTTTATTGTTGTTCTTCTCTGCCGTTATTGGACTCATAAACCCCCCTTTATTAGACACAAACAGAAGCACTACTGATTGCTCCTGTGCAACCAGGTAGAGCATGCCAAGCCTGGATACTCACAACACACACACACACACACCCATGCTGGTCTTTGTTACGGGGGGGAAAAAAGCTGATAAGCAGGATGACAATAAAGAGCAGCATGCTGGTGGAGACTGAGGGAGGCTGGGAGAGTGAGCCAGAGAGAATGAGTGGGAGGGAAAGGGGGGAGAGTGGGTGGGATAACGAGAGAGAAGAGGGGAGAGGGGGGGCGCTGACATATCCCAGTCGAGTCATTTTAGCTAAAGTATTTGTTTCAGCTGCTATTTTCAGTTTGGCCCCTCTCCCTGCTTACCATCCCCAACCTTGGATATCAAGATCTCCCTCCCCGCCAAACACACATCCCCCCTTTTAGAGTAAATGAAGGTGAAGAAGAAAAGAAAGGAGGCAGAGAGGGAGGAAGAATCCTCAGCTATTATGGTAAGTGCTCCTCCTGCACCCTCCCCGCTGGAAGGTGCTTTCTGGGGCAGGGGCAAGCTTCTGCGAGGCAGCAGGGATTTACCCTTGTTGACACATTTAAAAAAAAAAAAAAAGGAGATAGAGAGGGGACAGGGAGGGTGCCAGGCGATGGAGGGGATTTAGTCTGTGTCCTCTCTGCAGCGTGAAAGACTGAGGGATGCTCGGCGCTTTGTTTACTCATCGCCGGAGTTAGATAGACCCCCTCTCCTCTCCTTTTTTTCCTCCCTTACTCATTTCTTTCCTCCCACCATCCCTCCGTCTGACGTGCAGGGCATCGATCAGACAGCGGAAGGAAAGGATGTATCCGCTGCCTCCAGTGCTCGCATTTGTTGGTGTGCTTTGATTTTTTTTTTTCTTACTCTGTTACCTGAGCCGATGGCACTCTGCTCTATCCTCTGAGTGGGATGGATGCCCGTGAGGTTAAGATACGGACAGAGCTGACTGACTGACTGACTGACTGACTGAGTAGATGACTGGTTGGCTGCTTGGCTGGCTGACCACTCTCAGCTCAGGTTTCACTCCTCTGCACTCAGAGGAGAGGGAGGGAGAGTAGGTGAACATGGCTGTGGAAGAGGGTGCTGTCTTCCGAACACAAGTGAGTAGAGCCAACAGTTGGATATTTTTCATTTGTATTTGTTATAATTTTTAATCTGGAAAACTTGGAATAGTGTTGTGATTTAGTATTAACTTGTAAACAAAATGTAAGAGAGGTTGTTTACTGTCTCAGAGGCTGATGTTGTGGATTCAGTGGTGCACCCAGTGAATCATTCATTCTCACTCCGGGTGTATGAACATGGAAAGCTAATGTGCTGCGATCAGATGTGTTTGTATGTCTGCAGGGTAAAAACATGCAGAGGATATTTTGGCCAAATCAGAGAGTTTGGTATTTATTTTATTGCACCTGCACATTCATGTTGTCATATACATCAGAGGTATGAGTGGATTATTTAACAAGTGGGATGCTTCTTCTATATGAAATGTTTTTAGAAGTTTGTTTTTTTGCTTGTTTAGACAGGTTTAACAAATGAGTAATGCTGTAATGTGTGAATTACTGAGGGTTATTTTAACTTTAGTAGAGTAATCCTGGTTGTTTTGCCTGTTTCCAGTCTTTATGCTGTACAATGCTAACAGTCTCCTGGGTTCAGCTTCATATGGGTAAACAGACATGAAAGGGGTGTCAATCTTCTCATTTAACTCTCACAAAGACAGCAGAGCTCCTTAAATGTCACACAAGTCCTTTAACATTGGAGGAAAGGCATGTGGTGCTGTATGCACAGCTTGTTTATGGCGCTCCTAGAGATTCACTCACCAGTTTCTTAAAGCAACAAGCTGATATTTTAATTCTCGCAATGTGTGAAAAGGCAAACAATACAACCAAATGATCTGAATGTGCTGCTCCCTCTCTCAGCTTCAGCTCAGTTTCAGCTCAGTCCTGCAACTTAACTTACACTTCACTCTCAGTCATCTTATATTCTGCTTTTCAGCCAAGGAGGTAGCTGTTTTTTTTCATGAAAAGGCTCCTAAACCCCACTGTGCACAGCTAGTGTCATCCTGATGAGCATAATGAAGCAATTTGCAGCAAAAAATCAAATATGTTCTGAATTGGTAGAGATGAGAAATAGAGCTTAATGGATGGTGAGTATTGGAGCTTTATTCATCAAATGTACTGAAACGTGACACCAAATGAACGATCAAGGTACTCCTGCTGGGTGTGCAAATAGGTAAATGTTTTACAAACAGTTTCCTCATATTAATTTGTAAATTGATAATAATATCAATGCTGTGTTGACAGCTCGCAGAAAAGTGGATTGTAATAAATACTGTAGTGCAAAGCTTTCTTTCTGTGCCTTGAGAAACATTTATGTATTATAGTTGAAATTTCAAAACACTAATGTACACTGACCGTAATTTACTGAATTTCTAATTCATTCATTCATTCAGTCATTCCATCATTTAATGACTCACTCTGTCTCTTACAAGTGGTAATTAGGAGGCATCAGGAAACCCATTTATCTCCTCTCTGCAGTGCTTCTGAAATGTTTGGTGCTCTCATCAGCAAAACTATTATAATGGAGGGATGTTTAAAGTGATGTTGATGCTGAAGACAATAGTGTGCGATACATACAGGCATCAGAGCTGTGAAACAGCTTTTGATATATATCGATCTTATACTTAAATAATCTAAGGAGGTTCTAAAAGGTGAATACTCCTGTTACAGATCACCATTCATTGTGCTGCCAATAGCATGATTTGCATCCATGCCTGTTAAAGCTTCGATAGTGATTTTCTGCTAAAAGCATGTTGACAGTGAAATGGGAGCATTCATCAATAGCATGGCTATATTAAGCATATAGAAAAAGAGAACCATTTCAGATACTATGACAGGGATGAGAGAAATGAATGTGCTGGTGTGGTTGGCTGAGGTTCTTTGGACCCGTTGGGTGCTGTGGCCCACGACTGGATGCCCCCGGCTTTGTGCTGGTGGAGCTCTGTCTGTGTTGTGCTGTCAGGAGAGAAGGGGATAAAGTGAAACAATACAGCCGCTGCTGGCCTGGCTATCCTCTTCTTAGCTCAGTCAGTTCACCCAGAGCCTAAAGCAATGACATGGACCTGTGTGTGTCAGTGTTACACATGTGTGCGTAACTTTCAGCGCTTATGTTTTGAGTGCAAACAATCCCAAATGCGTGCAGACATGTATATGCTTATATATCCATTCTTATACATGGACACAGTGCAAAACGCTGCATGAGTTTCTGTTTGGTTACACGCTCGGTGCAGGGTGCCAAACTGACATCACCGCAGTCTGGTCGCCCGGGGATATCAGTCTTTATACAACTAAGTATCCTCTGTTCATCTAGACTATCATAGCACTGATGTCATGTGGAGAAGAAGTGCCAAGTACTGATTCAGCAGAAATGAAAACAAATGCTGTGCAGCTCCAAAACCTCATGAGTCTCCATACTGACGGCCCAGCCTCCGCTTGAGGTCATGACATATGCTGTGTTCGTGTTCCAGTTGCCTAAGACTAACCTTGCTACGAATACCATGACCTGGATGACTGAGAACCTTCACAGACATATGCTGTGTCTCTCTCTTTCACTGAATACACCTTACATACACTCTGTTTTATTTCATATATTTTTCACAACTTTGTAGTTTAGCACAGTTTTTAAAAATCACTGTTGGTCGCATTTTATTGTGTATATTGAACTTGAATAACTTGTTCATTCTTAAATATTTTTTGATTCAAAAATCTGAATAGAATAAGAAATAGATGTGCAGTAATTACACCAAACCTACATTTTCAGGCTCATCAACCAGCAATGCTAAGCTTTGCTGGTAGGCAGTATTTAAATTTTTCCTCTTCCTTTTTAAAGAGCATCCGCAGACACCAGTAAGTGACCAGAGGGCATTTTTAATTAGAGCCGAGATGGTTAATTTTAATTTTTACAGCGACTTACCAGCAAATTAGCTGCGATTTTGGCTTTGTAAGATTCAGGAGTAATTCTCAGTTTGTGTGTCAGATTTCTCTCTCAGCGTGTCTCTCTGTGTCCCTCATCCCCTCTTCCTTCACTCTAACGTTAGATTAATGCTTTCCTTCAGGCTTAACCTAGTCTTTAATGGCCCCATTTTCTTTGAACCTCTGATCTGTGGAGGCTTAATGATATTTCTCTTACTAATCTCTTGCCCCGTCCTGTGTAATGCCTCATTCACAAAGACTTCAAGATCCCTCATGCTGGACATAGATGGGATGAGGATGGAGGGTTGGACATGTTGGTCACTGGTTTTCACTGAAGGCATTAGGAGATAAACTGACAAGAGCAGTAAATACTGACTTATGGACGATGACAGCTAAATCTGTTGCCACTTAAGCTTGGGCAGATGCAGCAGGAGACGCAAAGAGCACTGCGTGATATTTAAGTGATTACTTCAATTAAGTAATACTTTTAAAAAACACAAAGCTTTAAAAATACTGTTTTTTTATAGAGTAATAGTTTATATGCTTTTTGTCTGTTTTAGGTCAGGTGTGGCAGATTGGACTGACTTTATTGGCAAATATGCAATATAATAAATTGAAATTGTAAGCACTTTGCTTAATAAGTCATTGGTAACATTAACAATTAATTAATTAATTAATTTTTAATTAAAAAACTAAAAATTTTGCCTACAAAACAAAACCAAATGTATTTTTTTCTTTCAATCATAGCTTTATATCCACATCAAAATATTACACCGGCTCTGGCAGCATTGAATGACAGCATGAACCTTAAATATATATTCTTGTCTTGTCTTGTCATGTTCTACCACAGCAGTCTGAACAAACCGACCGGTGTGCTTGTGTTTAATATCTGCATCAAATGATCATGTCTGACTTACATAATATTTCATGGTGTACATCACTGAGCTGACGTGTGTGTGGCCTGTCCACAGCAGTGTGACCTGTAGCTTTCAGCGTCAGAGGTTTTAGAGTGGTCAAGCATTTGGTGGCACTCAACGAGGCCTGTTAGCCACGGCTACACATTTAAGACACATGCAGGTTATGTAAGAAACAGGACAACTGCTGGCATGTGTACCGACAGGCAGATGACCTGCACACACACACAAATACACATGCTGCATGTTTTTTTCCCCATGTAGAGAGACTTTGACTGTAGTCACTGATGATGATGATGATGATGATGATGATGATGATGATGATGATGATGATGATGCTGACTGAGTGAAATGTTAATACGATCTTGAAATTGTAGTTGGAAAGCTTTAAGTGAATGTAAACATTTTAGGAAGTGTATGAAGCTTCTTTCAGGGGATTAACCTATTGATCTTGCTCAGTTTATGGTCCCTCCTTGGTACATTGTTGTCTCGTCACAAAGAAATTGTTTTCATTCTGACGCCATGTGATATGTTCCCATAACACGGACGTATCATGGAGAAGGTGTGGATAGTTTGCCTCGGTGTGATGACAGGGAGCTGCCTGAGTGGCTGCTGGCTCACTTTGGACTGAACACGAGCCAAAGTGTTTCTAACAGGTCATCGTGAAGGACGCCAGTTCTTGATGTCAGTGCCTGTGACTAACGAGCAAAAGACGTCTGAGAAGTGTAGCATTCTTTGCTAATTCTTTGTTGATATATTAGCTTTTGTAATTGAAAATTTGTGTCTTGTTAAATGTTGTTATGTTGCACAAATAATGCAGCATTTGAGTATCAACACTGTCTCTAGAGTTTTATTAGTAAGACAACAGGAGGTCCAGCCCACTGCACTGGCTGTTTATGAGTTTTCACAGTCAATGGCCTATTTTACTATACAGTGCAGCTGTACCAATATTAATGATTCTTCTTTGCAGCTGTTTCTCTCACTTGATTTCTGAGAACAGCCGCAGTCTTAATGTATAATATTAAGCTTTTATGATGCCTCCTTAAACTTTTCACCCTCATGCATGTGCATTTCTTAATGGCAGTGGTTGTAATGTATATTTGTTGTAATTATTCTTGACCTTGTGGCTCATATTTGTGCTGGTTCGGGCTCTGTGCCAGTGACACAGTCTGTTGAATTGTGACCTTTCTCAAGGCCAGGAGAACATAAATATCAGTAGTTGTTCGGTGCTATCAAACAGTTCTCTGGGGGTTGGGGGTGTGGAAAAAGGAAGAGGGCTTTATTAGATTTGGGCAGATTGGCTTCAAAAAGCTATGCGCTTTATAGCTTAATGGTCTCTTGTAATCAGGAAATGACTTGGTTTCCAGCTAACACCACTTTATCTGCCATAATTTTGTTTGTGTACTCATGAGAACACACAGACGCAAATATTTTCCTCTCACAGTTTCATGCTGCCTATCAGTGGAACAATCTGATGTTGGATGTCTTGTTCGCTCACATTTTGGCTTTGGGTCAGATCCCTGTGTGTTCGCAGGGTTATTTCTGGAAAAGCACGGCAGAGGGGGAGGTGGAGAGTACAATGTTGGATAACCGCTCTCTCCGTTTGGCCCTGCTGAGTTTATCCTAAGTGTCTCTGGACACAAGGCTAAATTTAGCAGGTCTGAGCTTTTGATAATTCAGGGGAATTTGTTTTTTGAGCTGCTATTATGGCGCAGCATATCGCAGCTTCTCTCGCTCCTGCTCTCAGCAGCTCCACTGCTGAGTTTTACAAAATGCTCTTTGCGTGGCTGCTGCGAAGATGGATGACAAAATGTGCAGAGTTTGCTGTGTGTCATTTTACGTCAAAACCAAATGTCCTGGGAGCTGAAATGAACACAGAAAAAAAAACACAACCTCCTTTTCTTCTGTCTCCATCCCTTCTTCTTTGTCTACTCTCATCCTTCTTTCGATCTCCCCTCCTCCCTCTCTCTCCTCCTCCCTCACACACACACATGCACATCACATTTATTATAGGAGCAAAAACATGCTTGCCTCATCGTTTTATTTTGGTGTGCAAAGCCCTATTTCTGTAGCGAAATAAAGGACAGCCCAGCAGAATGCTCTGCTTCTCGTAGCTCAGACATATAGACTCATAAGTGCTTTACTGTTTGCTTCAGAGCAGATCTCTGAGACAGGAAGGAGGTCTCTTTGGCAGCTGTGGGGACCACCCGGTCACTGAACTTCCTACTTTTGGTATTTAAAGACATTAGGATTTAACAAAGCTGGAATAAAATCCCAGTGGGATCTTATGGATGACGAAGGATTTCGATGGTTTTTAGGATGAAACGCTGTGACTCTGCTGGTTTTCTCATGGACTCACTTTTTGAGATGTTTGCATTTTTGCATTGTTTTCATTTGAGACACCAGTGGATTTAACTGTATATGATTTTAATGGGACAAAGGACCTACTGTGTGGATATTGGTTTTGTTTTTTCCCTGCTAAAATGTTTTTTGGATGTCTGAGAAACTATGACAGAATTCTACCTGGTACAGTAACATTTGGCATTTGTATGTGCTTTTATCCCATTTGCCTACTTCGATGCAGGTAAGCTTGTGGCCGGAGTCTGACACGACATACTCACCTCCTCTCTTTCTCTCTTTCTGTTTTTCTCTTGTCTGCCTCTCTTTCTTTCTTTGCTGCTCTTCTTTTTTTTCCAGTCTGACAGTAATGCAAGTTACCTGCGAGCTGCCCGGGCAGGAAACCTTGAAAAGGTCCTCGACTACCTCAAATCTGGGGTTGAGATTAACATTTGCAATCAGGTAAATTCTCAGAGACTATTACTAAGAAACCTAAAATGTTCTTGTATGTGTTCCTGTTCTCCTGAGGGTTAATTAAGAATATTAATTTTATTATTTTTTAAGTTTGTCTTCACTCATAAACATGTTTACACCATACTGCTACATCAGCCAGATTTCATATCAAGAGCTCAAGGGCTCATGTGTTGCTGAACATGCAGGATCTTCCTCTTGATATTTGCGCATGATGTACACCAACTCCCCATATGTTTCTTTTTCAGAATGGTCTGAACGCTCTTCATTTAGCCTCCAAGGAGGGGCATGTAGAGGTTGTTGCGGAGCTGCTGAAGCTTGAAGCTGCTGTGGATGCAGCCACAAAGGTAAGTCCCACAATGTCACCTGTCACTGATGTTACAGAGGACTTCATTAGGATTCAACACAAAACACGGCAGCTCTGTAGGACTAAACTGCATGCAGCTACAATATAACTACTGTAAGTGTGCAGCCTTCATTAGGTTTTAATACTAGATCAATATTTAATGATCCCTGAGGAAACTGCTGCTGGAAAAAGTGAGACAATTAAGCAAGAAAAGATTGAATGGAAGTGAGTATAATACCAGTAGAATGTATAACTTAGAAATA
>JAPZDV010000003.1:16702164-16720850 GCA_029814665.1 Acanthurus lineatus
AACTTAGAAATAATAAAATAAATGTAGAAAAGAATAAGGTAGGGTTCATATTGAGGACTGTATGATATCATATAGTATAATATATCAAGGGAGGGTCTTTTACTCCAAAGCATCGTTACTCTGCTGCTAAAAGGAGTTCAAAAGGGAGAGCCATTGAAAACATTATCCAGATTTGAGCCCAGAAGGCTTTGACTCCCATTTAGTCGTCTCGTTCAGCCTCTCTGCCACAGGCCACATGCCTGGTGCTGACGTAAACACAGCACACAATGAAATATTTAAGATCAAGGAGAAAATCTCTCCAATTAAAACCTCCTTCTATTGTGACCCCGAGGATACTGAGGGATTAGTTGGAGATCTTGGGAATCCATTGCCTTTGCCCTAATGCCTCAAAATTTCCGTTTTATGCCGTGGATGGAGACAATAAAAGGGACAGTGCTGCTTAAGATACTTAGATTTAGTTACACTGAGTGTTTCATTGTGGCTCTGTGGGTGTTTAAAGTTAATTGTGAATACGCCCCTAATGTCGTGCTGCTCTTGTTGTGGGAGAATTAAACAAAGGGCCTTTTCCTCAGCTCATTAGCCCCCTTAGCAGATTTGTAACAAACGCAAGCATTGTGACGCTTACAATTTTACAGCTGTGTGAGGGATGTTGATTTAACTTTGTTGTCATTTCTCGGGCTGTAACTTTTGTTCATTTTTACTGGATTGCTTCATATTTGTGAAGCTTTCGATGTTTACATTGAAACAGAAAGAGAAATGTGGATTTACATTAATTATATAAGCTGTCCTGGTGTTATTGTGTGACAAAATGGCCGGACTGTCTCATTGCATGTCACATGATGCACAGGGCCCAAAAAAGGATTTCCTATAAGCTTACATTGTGGAAGAAGCAGTTTTTTTTTGAGCCTCACAACACCCTATAAAATGACTTGTTGAGTGTAAATCATTTTATTCTCCATTCATGTCAGCTGAGGGTTGAACAGGAAGTTAGTCAGCTCTTCTGGTGGAAGTCCCTTGAGTTCTTGCATGTGACTTTCACTGTACTGGATGATCTGCAGACTGGATGTAACCATATAGACCTACAAGCGATAGGAGAAGCTAAATGTGTAAATGTCACTTTCCAAATCTGAACCGATAATATCCATCTGTCAGTCATTATATCAAACCTGCCACATTTTAGATAAGCAGCTGTGATTGGCCAGACACAGGCCAGGAAGGGTGGAAATCTGTCCGACTGGGAGGGGGGCCAGACGCACCTGCTAAAGCAAATAAACAAAGTGCTCAGCAGATTTATTTGCTTTCCAGCTTTGCAATACAGGTTTAAATTGAATCTATGCTGCTTTCAAGAAGAGCTGAATCATATAAACTTCAAAAAATGTGGTTCTCTGTTCACTGCAGAGGTGTTGTTTCATATTAAACTGATGATCATGACATTGTGACCAGCCCCTGTAAAGGCATAGAGACATCTCTAATGTAAATTATGTTTTATTTTGTAAAAACTTGTAGAACTGGTCCTTCTGTCTTGTTTTCTTAAATAGCCTTTATACTCAGCAAAGTAAACAAGCTGTTGTCTTTGCTTTACATTATACCTCAAACAGTCTTGTCTGTCCCTGTGTTGATCTGCCTTATGCCTCAGCAGATATGGCCGTCTGATTTTCTCGCCACAGTGTACAGTACATGTGACAGATCATCACTACCGTGCAACAGCACGTCTCACAAATAACAGCCCAGTATCACGCGGCCAGCAGGACGACCGGGTGTCGACCCTGCCTTCACAAGGCTCTGTATGGGCTCATAAAGAGCCTCCTGTAGTTTTATTTATGGATGAGGCTCAGCAGAGGATTATTTATGTGTGGGACGTGGCGCATCGGAAGTGACACATTGTTGGCACAGCAGGCAGGGGGGATGCCAGAGGTGGAACACCAGCGGTACAAAAGTGCGTTTGGCGTGAGGGGGATTCACTGGGACACATGGATACTGACAGGGATATATAGACTATAGTTACAAACAGTCACCCACACACACTCAGAAGCAATACGGTGTAACAGGTGGGATGGAGCTTAACACACATTCCTGTGCTTGTTCCATGTAATCCAGAAAGGAAACACTGCTCTGCACATAGCCTCGCTGGCTGGCCAGACGGAAGTCGTCAAAGAGCTGGTCAATAATGGAGCCAATGTCAACGCACAATCTCAGGTGGCTTACACTTAACACACACTCACACACAAGCACACACATACAGATTCTCATTAATGTCCTCTTGGTCCACAGTACATTTAAGAACTGAAACAACTTAAATATAATTAAGCCAGTGTGATGCACACATCAGTTTGAGTGATGCTGTATCATGGCGTCAGTGACATTGAGGGAATCTCTCGGTGGAAAGATCCTCGCTGACAGAATCTGGCATCACTCCAACTAGGCCTCTGCCTCTCCCAGATACTGCTGTCCTTGCATTTTACTTTTAACTCTGTCAGATCAAGGTGGAAGGAGAGATGTCTTTCTCACTGGTCTTATCAAACCCTCAAAACCGCCAATAGAGACATAACAGCAACACAAAGCTCCTAAAGGCTTTACCTGGATGTTTTGTGTCATCAGTGAGATGTTTTTTATCAAGAAATATATCATTCTCAAGACTATCAAATACACTGATATCATTTATTAGTGAGGATGTAATCATTTCAGGTGTATTGGAACATTTCAGATAACATTCAGCATGTTTTTTATGATTCGGTTTATATGCAAAGTTCAGCCTGTTTTAACATGTTTGTAAATGTGTGTTTTGGTCCATGTCGTGTGCAGAATGGCTTCACTCCTCTGTACATGGCTGCCCAGGAGAATCACCTCGAGGTGGTACGGTTCCTCCTGGAGAACAGCGCCAGCCAGAGTATGGCCACAGAGGTACTGTACATGCGTGTGTGGTTTTGTTATTGTGCGTGTGTGCGGTTAGTTATACGTGCCAATCCTGTGTCCAGCCTTCATATCGTAATGTGTTCATGCATTTTCTCTGCCTTAGTCATGTATGGTCTTTACATCTGTTGTACTAACCATCTTCATCTCCTCTCCTGTGTTCCCTCCCTCCTCTTTTCATCCCGACCCCTCTCACTCTGCACCTTACTGGCTCTCCATCTACTTATCCATCTCTGTCCTTTCTTTGATGTCCTCTTTTTTTTGTCCTTTTTCATCTTCTCTGTCTCACATCCTCCTTGTCTTTCCACCATCCACCTCTGCCTGCCCCCTTTTTCTCCTTCTCCCCTCCTCCCTCTCCTCTGTCCCCATCTCTTCATGAGGGACTAAGCAGAGCTTCATTGATTGGTAGTGTATGGTGGTGGAGGCAGTGTGACCTTTAGTGGGTCACAGATGAGGTCTGCTCCACTTGCTGTCTCTCCTTCTCTGCTGGTGCTGCCGTTACTGCTCTGATTTATGTTGCTCAGCCTGTGGAATCCATACACACTTACCAGTCAGCACACGTATATACACATGAGCACATACAGAGATAAATAGATGATGGGGCTAATGGAAAACGCCAACCGGTCTACAGTTCACTGGTTTACATCTATGGACTACATGGTAGAGAGAATGCCCTTCAGGACTTGCATATGCATACACATTGAATGTTTTTGCACATATGCACATGCGCACAAACCAAGTAAGTACTCATGATATATAAATGCAGGCACATATGCACATAACACAGACTCCTCTGTGCCCACACACATTCAAACTTACAGTAAGCAGAGGTGCGGAGCTACGGCAGGAAGCTTTCAGCTAAATTATGCATTATAAAGGTGATGTGTGTTAGAGAAAGATGTGAGCCCTTTACACCCTATCCTCATATTATGTAACTTACAATGCACTACATGGTGAGGAGGCTTGGAAGTGTACAGTAACCTTGACAGCTGTTTGACAAATTTGCTATCAGGTCATAATTTAATTATGTTATAAGCTCCAAGAAGGACAGACTGTCTAAAGGTTGAACTCCAAAGCTGAAAACCCAAAATATGCAGGTTATTCTCTTTCTCCAGAGCTCCCCGAGGAGCCCTTTGAGACCGAAACAAGAGATTTTATAGTTCGAACATAATTATAAAAAATGTAAGCTTCAGTTACACTCATAAAGTAATCTCTGTCTTCAATCACTTTTAGCTTCTTTTTTTGACATTTTTGTGACATTTATAGCAGAAACAAATCAAGTTTAATATGGTTCTCAGACTTAAGAGGATTAGATTTTAAAACGAAGGAAAAATCCGAAGTTATTGGATCTTTAATAACACATGCATTATACCTTTGTTAAAATCTCTTTAAGACTCAGAGATCTTACTTTGCTCTCCTCCGACCCTGTAGCAGAATAACAGTTCAACAATAAGTCATGTTAAAGCACCATCTCTCCATTACCTGCTCCAAAGTTGTAGGTGTGATTGAATGGATGATACGACCATATAATCCATCCAGTCACACCCACCATCCCATAACAGTTCCATCACCAGTAATGCATCACGGCGCCCATCCAATCCCACTGACTCTGCTCTCCTCCTCACACACAGGATGGCTTCACCCCTTTGGCGGTGGCCCTCCAGCAGGGCCATGACCAGGTGGTCTCCCTGCTGCTGGAGAACGATACAAAGGGCAAGGTACGCCTGCCTGCCCTGCACATCGCTGCCCGCAAGGACGACACCAAGGCCGCGGCCCTGCTCCTGCAGAACGACCACAACGCGGATGTCGAGTCCAAGGTGAGCGGCCGAGTGGTCTATGATGGTGGATCTTCAGTTGGTTGCTTTGTTTCTGTTAATCTCTTTGGTTCTTTCACTGTTTCCCTTATTAGTAATGCTTCAGATTTTCTTGGTCCATTTTTTATTTCTTGCTGCCTTTTTCTCCCTTTCTGTATGATTGAATTGGATTTGCTTTTGGTGCTCCTTATTTTTTTTTTTTTTTTTGCAGAAAAGGAAAAGGAGCACAAGTACATTTTGTCTATAGAATCTCTCTGAAGCTTAAAATCACATCAACCTGAATCTTAGACAACTACACTGATTTTATGTCCAAAACTGTACGGTCATAAATTATTTTGTACTCAGCTCCTTCTCTCTCCCTCTTTTCCTTCTGCTCCTCCACTTCACGTCAGTGGAGGCCCTTTTTTTCTGTTTTTTGCTCACTAACTGCTGAATTTCTCCTCTCTTGGCTGAATCTGTAGATGATGGTGAATAGAGCAACAGAGGTACACCTCTACTCTGTACATTACGTAGTCCCTCCATCGCAGCTCATACAAACTCTGAATTAATCAACAACAAACTTTTAAATGCCCCTGACTTGATGCAGTAGTGTTTCTGCAGCCCTACGTCACTTCCTCTCTCCCATTTTAACTTAAATTCATCTTCCTCTTCATTGCTTCATTCATTTAGTTCATATCTCTATTCATAGAGAGAGTTAACATGATATAGCGCATGTTTCCCTGAGCTGCTGTAGGAAATCCTGAGGCTGGAGGCTTGTGTATCAAGGTTTTTGTTGACTCTAATGGTTTCATGCTGTCTTAAGCGTAAGCTCCAGTTGTTTGTTTATTTATTTATATTTTGGCGAATGAAACTAATTAATGTGATAACCCATGTTAGCATGAAAAGTGGTTATCACACATCAGTAGTTAGTGGTTTGTCCATAACCTGCATGGCAACCAAACCCCCATTAAGTCATATAAGACCTGAGCCCTCCAGCACCAGACGCTCAGTCTAATTGCTTCACTAGTCTACCAGCTCTTTAGAATTTCCAGTTCTCAACCCTTGCACCTAAAGCATTTTGCATGGGACCAAATCACTGAGCTACTTCAACACCGCTCTGTGCTAACAAAGGCCCTTTCGTCACACCAAAGCCAGGTGGCCACCTTCTGTGCGTGCCTGTTTTGGTTGACATTGTCTCTGGCTTTGGCAGGCTGGCAAGTTATCTGGTATGATTCATCCAAAATGTATTTGTTGATCCGTGGCTCCTGCATTGTGGTAAACAAATTTGGGCGATTACTGTGACACAAGATGGAAGAAAGTTGCCATGAACCTCCTGTATGTCCACAGACTGACAATAAACAGATTTTTGTTGTTCATTTTATTTTTTGTCACCAAACTTTTTAAAGATAACTTTCAGTGTAAAAAAAATTCTTTTGCAAACTATTGAGACACCAGATATCAACAGAGTGGAAACACATGTCTGAGACACCTGCTCTCCTCTGGATTACAGGAAATTTGAATTTGAAATTCCAACCATTGGATAGCTTAATGTGACATTCATTGCTTATTAGGCAGATTGCTTCCTGTGTCCCTCTGTTGCTTTGACAGCTGCTGATTACTAAGTCAGGGGTTTACCAGGAAATCACATTTAAGTGAGATATTAACAAACAGACATTAGGTTCATTTGCAGGGCAAATTTTGCACACTAAAAGTTTCAGGATGTTATAAATTGTACGATACAGAACACCAGTAATCGTCTCTAAACAATATTCATCAAACTTGAGTTCTATACTAACACTAAGACCTAAATAGTTTGACTTTGCTTTGCCTTTGGTGACAATTAAATGAGTTATAATTTAGTGTAATAAAAGCACATAAAAGCCCATTTGGTAAACTAAACCTTAAACCCTGCGAACCATTGGCCCCATGTTTGATGCTTCAATCAAAGGACTTTCTCAGCCCCTGTGAGGAAAGTCAGGTGTTAGTGTAACAGTGTATCGTAGAGTGTTTGATGTCTGATGGAGTATGACTGTACCCTGATCTCAGCTCATAAGACCATAGGTCTGTGCTGAATTAAACATGTGTGTTGTGTGTGAAACTGTGTAATTTAATGTGTGTGTGCTTATCTGTTTGCATGTGCGTGTTGTTCGGCTCTCTCCAACCCTCAGAGTGGTTTCACCCCCCTACACATCGCGGCTCACTATGGCAACATTAACGTGGCCACACTCCTGCTGAACAGAGGGGCTGCTGTGGACTTCATGGCAAGGGTGAGTTTGTTATGCCCTCTGCTGTTTGGGAGGGGAATAGCATACAACCAAGGTAAACAAAGAGGAAGGTTTACATATTTTTTATGTTATACATACTAAGCAAAGACCACACACAGTTTTCAAACAGTACTTTAATGATATTTTTCTGTAGGAGAGAAATTTTCTGCATTTTTCAATCAAATAGTTTAATTGCAAGAGGGTTAAATAAGGAACTAACTACTTTTCCTCAAAGCTCAGGAGTGTCTGAAGAACAATAAGAAAAAATTTCCCCCTCAGATAGATTTTGAAATTAGTTTGAGGTATCCATATACGCAAATATCTGAAAAACATTGGAATACAATGTGCTTTTGAAAATGAAGGTTGAAAACATGCCAACTGGCAAGTGGCATCATTATCATTTGTTTTCATTTGTTTTAAGTGGGTGTCAGGAAACAAAGTCCCTTCTGTCCTTTGAGTAAAGTATCCAGCAGTGTTAGTGTTACATTAGTTGTATACTCCCCACTGTTCATGACAAAAGCATCATTTTACAGGAAGAGATTCTTCTTTCAGCTACTGTTTTGATTCAAAAAGCAGAGTAGGATTACATTTGTCCACGGTTATATTTACATTGCAGTGTCGAAGTGGGCTGTTGAACTGTGATTATTTTGACTTTGGACATTATCTTATCATAGCCAACATTGGCCTGGATTCATATCCTCTGTTGTGCGAAGGAGTGTGTGTGTTTTTGCATCTTCTTGGCACTGATTATATGTTAGATCCAAGGAGTTTTCATTAAGCAAGGCACCTGTTCGCTGGATCATTAAAGAGCCTTAATTAGAAGACTGTAGGGCTTGTATTAGAGCTAGCCAGCTAAAAATACATTGTCATCCATTCACAGTCTGCAGGATAACATGTTGTGTAAATAATTACAAAATTGAATCATAACTCAAATGTCTTACTTTGTGTTTAGAATGACATCACACCACTTCATGTGGCATCGAAAAGGGGCAACAGCAACATGGTGAAGTTGTTGCTGGACAGAGGGTCCAAAATTGATGCAAAGACCAAGGTGAGACTGTGGACATGGTGCTCCTAGAAATTTTGTGACTAGATTTGTTTGAATCTCCTGTATTTCATCAAAAACTCTTTCATCTTTTCTAGGACGGGCTGACACCTCTTCACTGTGGGGCGAGGAGCGGGCACGAGCAGGTGGTAGAAATCCTACTGGACCGAGGAGCTCCTTTCCTGTCCAAGACCAAGGTAGCTACTGTGAAGATCAATTCAGAAGATGCTGCTTAGTTCAGAATAGGAAAGCAAAGGCCACTTTTACTTCTTGCACTGCACTTACAAAGTACAGCAGGATAGAATAAGTAACATTTCACTTGAAAACAGGCTACATAGTACAACATCATTGCAGTAAAGATGCATAAATGAGCTTTAATCACACAGAGCTTTTTGAGGTCTATTGTCCAATCAGATAGCAGGCCTGTTGTTGTTGCTGTAGTGTTGTCGCATTGTCTCCATAACGTGTGTGCGACCTCTCCAGAACAGCCTGTCTCCGCTGCGTAGCCCTTCAGTTTGACCGCGCAGGACAACCAGTGTAACAAAATAGACATTGTTGTAATGACCCCGTTATAACAATGCTTCTGTAACCTTCTCAACAACTTCCTTCACAGTCTTTCTGTGCAGCGCTCTGGCCGCACCCTAACTTACTGTGTCTGTCTGTCCATCTGTCTACGTGTCCGTCTGCGTGTGTGTTTGTCTCTCTCTCTTTGTCTCGCCTCTCTCTTTCTCTCTCCCCTGCTCTCTCTTTCTTTCCCCTCTCTCCTCCCCATTATAGAACGGCCTGTCGCCGCTCCACATGGCCACTCAGGGGGACCACCTGAACTGCGTCCAGCTCCTGCTCCAGCACGACATGCCGGTGGACGACGTCACCAACGACTACCTGACGGCGCTGCACGTCGCTGCCCACTGTGGTCACTACAAGGTGGCCAAGCTCATTGTGGACAAGAAGGCCAACCCAAACGCCAAGGCTCTGGTAAGGATGAAGAGGTGGACTAAAAAAAATGTTCAGATTAGCAAAGTGAGCAATTTTAGAAAAAAATGAGCTGTGAAAATACATTTTAAAAAAATGGTAGAGCATTCAAAGGAAATCAGACAAAAAGACAAAGATGCAATAATAAAGATAAAATGCTAAAATGCTGAAATACTTAACAAAGGCAGGTTTCTTAAGTGGAGTCAAACCACAAAAAATGGTAAATGTGAAAAAAAGTACAATTTCTCTGTTGAAATGTTTGGGTTAGGTGGTGGTTCAAAGTTCAATTTTTAAAGTGAAAAACTAATATGTGGAACAGAAGAGAATCAGAGCTGAAACCTTTGAGAAAATAAATGTACCCCCTGTTGCATTCTGCAGTTGAGATTTGAAATTGATTCAGTGAAATTTAAATGCACTTTCTAAGAAACAGGATGTAAGGAAAAGAATTTAGAGATAAAAGGCTTCTGTTTCTCATCCTTGTGCTTTACAGCTGACATCTTTTTTTGCACCACCCATTCATATTTTAGCAGATCAATT
The DNA here is from genome assembly GCA_029814665.1 of Acanthurus lineatus. Taxonomy (NCBI): domain Eukaryota; kingdom Metazoa; phylum Chordata; class Actinopteri; order Acanthuriformes; family Acanthuridae; genus Acanthurus; species Acanthurus lineatus. Next base: position 16,711,686 of record JAPZDV010000003.1, read on the forward strand.
GCTTCCACTTATCATTGTAACAAAAGAAGGCACACAGTCGAAGATGTTTTATGATTGTGGAGAGGTCATCCCTTCCTGAAGAAGAGGCTTTACACTGAGAGTTTTTATCTTTTTTTGTCTGCAGAACGGTTTCACTCCACTACACATTGCCTGCAAGAAGAACAGAGTGAAAGTGATGGAGCTGTTGCTTAAACATGGAGCATCAATCCAGGCTGTCACTGAGGTACTGTCACCTACTGGAGCCCATATGATCTTTTCTGCTTGACTCTGCCTCTTCCCACTGTTACCCAGAAATGCCTTTTTTTAAACTGTACTGACTTGTAACTTTTTCAGTTTATACATTGTGAGCTACCTTCAAATCAAATTTTGTCCGAACTTATTGACTCTTTTTCTGCCAGCCTTACTGTGGTTTGATATTTGTTGTAATTTGTGATGGTAAACATTATGTCTGTGTTTCTGCAGTCTGGCCTGACGCCCATCCATGTTGCAGCCTTCATGGGTCATGAGAACATTGTGCATGCACTGATCCACCACGGAGCATCACCAAACACCACCAACGTAGTGAGTGGATCATTTCATGTTAGAAGTACCTTTTTATGTATGTTTCTGTTAGTTTTAATCCAAAATCAGCTCAGATGAAAAGATCCAACCGATGACTGTTCCTCTGTGTCTTCAGAGAGGTGAGACAGCTCTCCACATGGCAGCCCGAGCAGGACAGGCAGACGTAGTCCGATACCTGCTCAAGAATGGAGCCGAGGTGGAGACTAAGTCCAAGGTTAGAACACCACGCGTCATCATCAGTCATGCTGCAGGGGAGAGAAAAACAAAACAATGATATAATACTGGGCCAAAAGTCACTTTCTGCTCCCTCCCTGCAGGATGACCAGACAGCCTTGCACATCTCCAGTCGGCTGGGGAAAGTCGACATTGTCCAGCAGCTGCTGCAGTGCGGCGCCTCTGCAAACGCTGCCACCACCTCAGGCTACACCCCCCTTCACCTGGCTGCCCGCGAAGGACACCAAGACGTGGCTGCCATGCTGCTGGAGAACGGAGCCTCGCTCTCCTCCTCGACTAAGGTGGGTCTGGTGGTCTATTTTTACCATTAAAAGACAGGAACACACATTTGAAGAACCAAGCAACACAGAAAAGACCATCACTATATTTTATTGCCATGTATCTCCACTAGTGGGCACCAGTCTCCATTTCCAGTGTAATTCATGGTGCTTGTCTTATTGTGTTTATTAGTTACAGTTTGTTGCTGCTTAAATATAATAGAGATTTTATAGTCATACAGTAGCAAGACTAAGAGCAATCTGCCTGTAAGACTGAACCATGTACATTTCTGTCACATAGTGGAATCACTTTTTGAAAACCAATTTAACAGTGTTCACTTTCAGGTCTGTGGTAGTATTGACACGTAAAGAGAATTATTTTTACTACAGGAGGGGGTTTTTTTCACTCAGGCAGTTTCACTACAGATGGATCACATGATTTTTTTCGCTGTAGTGGTTTCACGTATGATTAGTTGAACAGATCAAGGTCAAAAAACTATGTAGAGGAACTGCTTTGTGCATGTGTGTGATATGTTGCTGGAGGCTGTCTTCGAAGGTGACCTCTGTTAGTGGAACAAATTAATGAAGGATAAACCCCACAGTGCCAATATTCTCTCTCTCTCTTTTGCTCTTTCTCTCTCTCTCTCTCTCTCTCTCTCACACACACACACACACACACACACACACACACACACGCACAAACACATGTAAGCAGAATCATCTGGGACATCAACTGAGTCAGCTGTTCAGCAAAATGATGTCACCCCAATCTGGGAAAATAAGAAAAGTGGGATGAAAACTATGAATTGACCCATTTGGGATGATAATAAAACAAATTAATCTAAATATTTCTATATGTATAAAATATTTTAAACCTTTAACCTCTTTTTATCATCCTGCCTTTCTAAAGTGATCCGTTACTGTGTGGACTGTATGAACACTGACTGTAACCAGTCACACAGAGGTCGTTGTTTCAGAGTGTGGAATGAGACTCTGTGGAAGTCCCACATTTCTCTGGAAAATGTGACCTCATGTCTTTAAATATCTTCATATACACACAGGAAGGAAGCCAAGATTAACATGATCACATTATACTAAAGCCATTTATAGATCAGATGAGGAACTAAAGGCCTTTGGATCAGTTTCTCAGGGTATCACATATCCTAAAACACTCTAAATTCATGTGTTGGGATGACTGAACCAGTCATGCTCAGAAAATACTCAAAATCATTAAGGAGTGTTGTCAATTTAGTGAATTTATTGCAGTTATAAACCTATTTAAACTTAATTTAAAAACTTTTGACAACATATAACTTCCTGTAATTTGAGCTTAGCTGACACACCGCAAATATTTACTTCCTGTTTAAATTCCTGTATCCTTTACATCCTCTCCATCATCATCTTTCATTTAAATGTTCCTTCTCATTTGTCTTGTTCAGCAGAAAGGGTTCAGTCCCCTGCATGTTGCGGCAAAGTACGGCAAGATGGAGTTGGCGAGTCTCCTTTTGCAGAAGAGAGCTGCACCTGATGCTGCTGGAAAGGTGGGATGTCTGGTGCACAACACACATTAAAGAGTCAGTCTTAATCTTGACTCACATATCAGAGTGTTCTCATATGTGTTGCTGCTGAAAAACAATGAGCTGTCTGAGGGGGGAGTGGCCTGGTACAGAGAGGACCCTTCATAATAGGCAGGAGATAACACTCCCACAGCAAAAGCAAAACAATGAAGGCAGCAGGAGTTTAAACTCAAACTTTAAATCTTTATTATGAACTAAACAAGGTGTGTCAGGATCATAGGTGTTAAATGATCATTCAAAAAAAGGTAAATAGGACAACTAGCATCTGTGTTTGGAAGGAAAACTTATATTACAGTGCAAAATTAGATTATATAATAGTGCATAACATCAAGAAATAACTGCACATAAGCAGGTGCTGAGTTATCCAGACTTTACAGGACACTCAGCCTCTCTGGTGAGATCTGACCCACAAACGAAGAAAATCAGGAAGTCTTTCAGACACTGTGACCACTCTGTCGCCTGCGCTTATCCAACCTGACCAATCCACCCTAAGAGAGTAAACAGAACCTTCATGGAGTTGTGTTTTCCAAGCTGCATCTGGACACGGGGGTGGCGTTGTGGAGGAGTGGCAGGTTTAAAACTGATCCCAGGACAGCGGCGCCAACAGATGCTCGTCCTGTTACAAAAACCTTCTGGGTAGATTTTCTTTTATTTCCTCGATGACACACACTCGCTCTACCTCCGCATGCACCCTTATGCAAACACATTTGTACACACATGCACACACACACACACAAACTGACACACTTACTGAGCACAGGCCCACTGGCCCTGATTATGATGTTAGCCAGTTTGTGTGTGCATGTGTGTGTGTGTGTGTGTGTGAGGGAGTGTGTGAGTGCGTCTGTGCCACCATCTGAGAGCATTTAACATAATGGCAGTCAGGTATGATAATGAAGCTTCCACTCTGCTCAGCGGTGTCGCTCTAAAATCAGTCCCATTGTAATACTTGATCTGAAAACAAAACAAAATCAGGCCTTTATTGCAGTTTAATCAAACTAATTATCTTTAGAGATTATAAAGTAATCAATGACTTATTTGGTTTTCTCATATTTTGATCGAAAAACCTTTTTCTTAAAATAAAAAATATGATTTAATGCTTTCCATTTCTGTCCAGGACTATTTTAGGGACACACACACAGCTAATGAGATGATTTTTATTTTTATATGATATTTTCTGCACACTTTTTCTAAATAAATCTAAGCTTTACTCGAACGTAGGGACATTCCAGTGACTCAGTGAGTGTCCTTGTGACTCAGGGCTGGTTGCTTAGTCTGGGATTTTAAAACCAACATGCTTCTACTGCTGCTAGCACTATAATACTGCTACTCCCCCTTTTACTGCTAAGCTAAAAATCTCATTGTCACGCCATCACTGCCCAATTAAAGCCACTTATCTCCAATTTAGTTGCCTTTTAATTCTTTTAAGATCAAGGACTTTTTAAAGAGGAACTCCACCCATTTCTCACATCGGGTTAGCCTGCAAACTAAGGGTGTGGATGCAGAAAAACGTATGATACCAGAACTCTCTAGCCTGCTTATCATGTTAGCAAGAGGCTAGTGACTCAATGCTACAATAGCCACTACTTGCATAACACACTTTAATCTCAAACTGAACTGTTTGCAGTCCAGTTGCACTGTGGGTAATACCTAAATAAACAAATGGAGCAAAGATGTCAACATGGAGAAGCATTCGAAAGCCAGCAAAGGCACGATCACCCCTGTCTCTTTTAATAACAGCATCCTTTCCTAATTTCTTCTTCTACATTTCAGCATGAACTTGATACTCTAAACTGTTTCCTGTACTACTTTTCATCAATTTAATGCCCATCTCCCTTCCTTTTTTTACATTCTGGCGGTTTGGCTCCTTCATTTTACTTAATCAATGTATGTGTGTGTGTGTGTGTGTGCATATAGAGATCTTCTAACCTGGTGTTATGTTGCATGCTCTTGTGTGTGTGTGTGGGTGGGTGTTTTAGAGCGGGCTAACTCCACTGCATGTAGCTGCTCACTACGATAATCAGAGAGTGGCACTTCTGCTGCTGGATCAGGGAGCTTCCCCACATGCTGCCGCCAAGGTATCCACACAAACACGCCTAAACACTCAGTTCACTCACCTGGCCATTAACAGACCATTAACAATATACTGTTTCTATCTGGATGTATGAAGATCTATGCTCACCCATTTTCTCCCATACTATCTTGTCTGATCTCCAGTGTTGTGGATTAATGTGCAGCATTTTGTTGAAGCTCAGCAAAGTCTTCGAAATCACTCAAAAAGTCAAAATATTAGCTCATAATGTCAGCATACTTGGGCTTGAGGGTTTAATGGATGCTACATTTTCATGTTTCTCACAAATTAAGGCAAAGAACACATTTGAATGGGCTGCTTATGAGTTATGAAAATTGTCAAAATAACTCCTGTGTCAGTGACTTTTTAGTATGACCCACTTTTGCGAAGTCTGTTACAGAGCTGTGAGTTTGTGTGTGTTCTCTTAAAAAAGCAACAAAAAGGCAGTTATTGTCCTCGTTAAAAAGTCTGACACACACGGTCAGTGACATATGATCAAGTGTGATCAGTCTCCTGCTAGGCTTTGGTCTTCTGTCAAAACCACAGGACAAGTATGACCAAAGTGGCAGAACAACCAGAAAATGGCAAGAACATTTTTTTGGCATTCAAGTCAGACGTCCTGCAAAAGAAGACCAAAGCTTGTAAAGCTCATTTATCCTCGCTCCTTCCCTTTTTGTCTCTCCTGCTCTCTCTCTCTCTCCCTTAATCTGTATCAGTCTCTATTTATTCCTTTACTTTTCTTGCCTCCCTCCCACACTCTTAGTCATTCCTCCCTCCCTCTCTTTCTCTCTCTCTCTCTCACAGTTTCTCCCTCTATAAAATGTTTTTCTTTTGGCTGGCTACAAAAGTTGGTGTGCTTGGTCTAACTTAAGTGCTTTTGGAAAGGGATGAATCTGTGCACTAAACAGTCTTGAAGTGTTTGCGCATACAAATCCGAGCGGTGTTTGATCATAGGGCGGTAGTATAAAACATAGTGCACACATCATGTCTGTTGACACTGTGATTTTGATTCGTAGAATTAGGTCTTGCTAACAAACCAAGAAATGAAATTTGATTCACAGGAGGACAGTTTGGGTGTAAAGCATTGCTTAAAAAGAATTTTACGTTTTAAAGTTCAAACACATTGACAGCGGTGACCCAAAGACCCTGGGAGAGAGCTGAACAAAGCCCACCTGCAGTTTACACAACCGCCAGCGGGGAACTGAACAGGGAAATGTATTTAAATCCCATCCTTAGTGTCTTTCAGGTCCTCTCCATGGTGACCAATGTAAGGAATGTCAGAATGGTTCCTTTTTCAGCTGCTCCTGTGTCTCCTTCTGTGTTTTACTGGATTTTGATGTAGCAGTGTTTTGTGTTCAGTCAGCTGAGGGAAACCTATTTTCACCTCTTTTTCAATTTTTATTGAACGAGAATGAGAAAAAAGTCAAAGTTTTTGGCGTTCAAGCTTGCATGATTGTATATAAATTGAAAGTAAATTCTTAATTTTTATTATTATTATTATTACTTTAATCACCATTACCTTACCTGTAGCTCAGTCCAAAGCTAAGTAAAATGACCAACCATCAAATGGATTAAATAATCCACAAGCCATTAGAGTCAAAGGAATTGAAAGAGAAAGAGTTTGTTACAACCTCCTGACCTCTGCATCTCTTCTGCTTGCCTCAGAATGGCTACACGCCACTCCACATCGCTGCCAAAAAGAACCAAATGGACATTGGGACCACATTGCTGGAGTACGGCGCTGACACCAACGCAGTGACACGGCAAGGCATCAGCCCCATTCACTTGGCGGCGCAGGAGGGCAGCGTGGACCTGGTGTCACTGCTGCTGACCAAGAACGCTAATGTCAACGTCTGCAATAAGGTACATGGTCGCACTCAAACAGACAGAAAGAAAAAGGATCACAAGGCTTTTTGAAAGTTTCTCCAGCATCCTGATAGCTGAGAGAGAGATGACATGTGTTGATCTTGTTATGACATCCTGCCAAAACAAATGTCTTTGTGTGTCCACATGTGTTTGTGTGTGTCCTCTCCGCATACACAGAGCGGACTTACACCACTCCACTTAGCAGCTCAGGAGGACAAGGTCAATGTTGCAGAAGTCCTTCTGAACCACGGGGCCGATGTCAACCCACAAACAAAGGTAAAGCTTTCTCAGATAATACAAAGACACACACACTCACATTGCAAACACACACACAGGTAAGGTTCTTTTAATCTCTTCTTGCAGTTGAGGTTTGATGCATAATCTTTTATTTACATGTATGAAATGTAGAGGAATACTCTCTCACACACTCACACACACCCACACACACACGTACACCCACGCACACACTTGTCTAGAATCATCTCAGGTGTTACATAAATAAAGGATTGATACCTGAGTGGAAGGTGTTCATGTCTTTTATAGATGCACCACACAGTACATCTCATGCACACACACACACACACGTACACACACACAAGCACATGCATCTTCTAATATTCAGTAACACTCTTTCAGTGTCATTTGGTTGCACATAAACACACACATCAGCCTTCTAAACAGGCTGCTCACGTCCATGTAGCTTAAGGCATGACCATCACAAGGTTATCTTGTTTGTGTGTGTGTGTTTTGTGCTGACATGACAGTTGTTACAGCCAATAGCTTATTCCCTCACTGATCTTCTCCATTAACATTGTGCACTGTGTTCATTATTCAGCATAATCGTGGAATAAAATGGTGTTTTTGAAGTTAAATGTAGAAGATAAAGCTTGCTCAGAAGTAGACTTAAATAAAATGTCTCTCTTAAAAAACATCTGTTATAATCTATAAACACCTTAAGAACAACAGTGAGTTTTTTTCAGAAACTTAAACGTAATAAAATGAGGCTATCAGTAAGAGTACATAATTATAATTTCTCTCTTGAATGTCTGTGTCTCTTTTTCCATCTACTTCCCGTCATGCAGATGGGTTACACTCCACTGCACGTTGCCTGTCACTATGGAAACGCAAAGATGGCAAACTTCCTGCTGCAGAACTTTGCCAGAATCAATGGCAAAACCAAGGTAGAAAAACACACTCGCCCACCTGCACGCACACACATAAACACACATATAAGCACTGTCACTTCTCTACTTGTCTGTAGAGCTTCCTTTAGATCTGAATTTATACATGCAAATGTGTTATGATATATATTCTCTGTTCCTGAACTTGTTTATGTGTCTCTGTCTAGAACGGGTACACGCCTCTACACCAGGCAGCTCAGCAGGGCCACACCCACATCATCAACCTGCTGCTTCAGCAAGGGGCCTCGGCCAACGAGCTCACCGTGGTCAGTGCACAAACACACTGGAACACACACACACACACACACACACACACACAACAAAGCTGAAGCTCCATGAAATACTGACCGTGTTTTCTGTTCGCCCCCGCTGAATGACTTCCTGTTTGTCTGTCACTGCTCAGAATGGGAACACTGCCCTCTCCATCGCCTGTCGCCTTGGGTACATCTCTGTGGTGGACACTCTGAGGCCTGTGACGGATGAAAACTTGACTGCCATGGTGAGATACTGTCTTCCAGTCATCATCTAACATGGTTATATGCCCACACTCTCTATTACATTACCAGTATATTACAAACTAATTGAGGTTAGAGAAAAACATAGGCAACAATGTAAAGAATTTAATGCTATTGGACTAAAACATGTAAAAGCAGCTGTATTTAACTGCACAGTATAACTGACTCGTTGCCCCATTTAAACTTGGCTAGTCAGCCTTCAAAATACTGTGGTTGGAATCAGTGTGTGAATCCTGCAAATCATTCAGCAAGTAAGTCAGTAAGTCTTGCTGTGTAACATGTGTGAAGTTATCCTGATTAGGAGGCAGAGGGCTTAGATTGGAGCTTAAGGTTTCTCCTCAAATAGACCAGGTCACTAACAACGATCTGGTCCACACACGTGTCTGAGAGGAGAAAGAGGGGGAGGGAAAAGGGTGTAAAAGTGGCAAAGAAAGAGAAAAAGGAAGATGGTGAAGAGGAGAAACGAGTGTCAGGGGCACAGAGAGCGAAGAGACGCACACAGAGGTCACTGAGGATCCTGCACAATCAGCAGCAAAGTGTATTAGTCATAACTAAAGTAACATAAAGATCAAGGTCGCCTCCCCACCTGTGTGTGATTGATCTATTATTCAATGTGCAGAGGCCTCTGCTGCTGTTTTATCTCTGCTGAAGCTACATTCGCAGCCTGTGGGACCTTTGCTAGTCAGTTATGTGAGGAAAAATGGGTCTTTGAACATACAATATCATTACTGCACACTGTGGCTAAGATTCAGTTTAATGTTCAGATTCAAAATATATGTGAAGGTCACACTAAAGTTGTCATTTACTGACGACAGTTTTCTTTAAAGCAAAGTTTCAGGTGATATAAAACTTTCAAAATAATTCATTTTTAGGGATGGACCTTTATTGTGTTATGTCTAATGA
>JAPZDV010000003.1:16721376-16738874 GCA_029814665.1 Acanthurus lineatus
AAGGTCACACTTGAGTTGTCATTTACTGACTACAGTTTTCTTTAAAGCATAGTTTCAGGTGACATAAAACTTTCAAAATAATTCATTTTGAGGGATGGACCCTTATTGTGTTATGTCTAATGACAGTACCCTTGAATCCCTGTATTTTACACAGATCAATGCTCCTTTTTTAAAAAGTCTTTTCCATTAAGTTTCAGAGCTTAAGGAACTACATTTATGGTAGTAGGGTGCTTTACTGATATCAAGTAGAAAACATTAAAAAACTACAGTGTAAAGTTATAAAAATCAGATAAGACACTGCATGTCATCTGAAGGTTGAGTGTATAAACAATTAACTTAAATTATCCTTTGATATAATAATAATGATATCATAATAATAAAAACCCTCATAAATCTTTGTAATATTTTCCATTTGAAAGTCAATCAAGTTTCATGCATTTGTCCAAAATATAAATAAATATAAAGTTTTTTGCAAAACTGGATTGTCAGTTTTTTGTTTCCTTTCACATTTCCAGAGTGCAACAGAAAAACACAAAATCAATGTCCCTGAGACCATGAATGAGTTCCTCGACATGTCAGACGATGAAGGTATGTGAAGAATGTTGAACTTTTCTCTTCATTCACACAATTTTTTAACCATCGTTAACTAAAATTAAATTGATACTTGCAAATGGTTGTTGTGACTTGTTTTAATTTGAGAAAGTAATATCAATGCATTGCATGATGTCCATCCACTTGTGACTGTTTGTTATGTGATGTCTTGTTTATTAACATGTGCATGTTTCACTGTGTGTGTGTGTGTCCCCAAATCACACAGTCCAGGCCAATGTGCCAGAAATTCTCAATGAGGAGTCTTTTTCAGATGGTGATGAAGGTATTTGTCGCCAGTTTGTCTCAACCGTTCTGTCGTTTGTTTGTTTTCCTCTAACATAGCACACTTGAGCAGAACTCAGCCGCCTTGTTGGAGAGCTAACCCTCAAACCTTTGCCATGCTGCTATTCAGCTTTGCTTTTCATAAGAACGCACTAATTCAACAGCCAGAACACACACAGTTTGCACTTATACAGAATGCTGATTATGCACATTAGTTGTTCTGTAGTTTTGAGGGTGAATCAGACAGATAAACTGTGGATGTAGAATTAATCTCATCCCAACAGCCAATTAAAGGGTTAGACAAAGCAGATTTTGATGGGTTTTGTTGTTTTTTTATTTAAAAGTCTCAGCCATTTCACATTTTATCCAAGAAATCCTTAAGCAAAGAATTGTTTTAGCCTTGAATCTAGCTTGGTTTCCTGTCATGTTTGAGCGCACCGTTTCTGTTCCCAAACTGACACTACTGATGTTATTTTCTCTGAAACTTTTAAAACACATTTGTTATTTTTAACCGAGTCTCATACTGCATAATTCTCCTCATTAAAGACACTTTGTGATGTGTCATCCCTGACTTCAACCCTGCAGTCACTTTGTTAGAGATGCTGTGAGAAAAATAAAAACAAGGTCAATGTGACTCAATTTATAATTCAGATAACAGACTATAAAAAGACGATCATATATACAATGAAATATTCTTATGTTACTGTATGAAAAACCTCTGTAATGAAAATTAAATAACATTATTAATATCCTGGTTAGCAGCAGAGAAAGTTATTGCGGCTCTGCAGAGCAGAATAGTACTGCCAAGTTTATGGTACAAGTCACATTGTTCAGGCTGCCCACTTCGGTCTTCTGTCCTTTGTTTTGGAACTGCAAAGCCAACAGGCCTGTAAAATTGATGAGCTTGTTCACGGGTTGTTGCTTAGGGAACAGTCGGTGTGTGTCTGTGTGTGTGTGTGTGTGTGTGTGTGTGGTTTCTGTGTCAGGTGATACAGCTCAGCTCAACAAGTCACACACACACACAAACATGTACACACATATCAGATGATAATGGACAATAATGTATGAGCTGTTTGATGGAGATCCTCATCAGCATATCTATGATTCAGTGTGCTCTCGCTACCGAGCAGGAAATATAAATAAAGAGTATCCATGGCCTCATAAACTCCACATAAACAGTTTATACTATGTGCATAATTCATCGGCATTGTTCTTGTACAGGGTGGCCTTGATATTCACCTGACCGATACCAGCAGAACCAGGCTGGATTCAATTAGCTGTGTTTGTATGTGTGAGTGTGAAAGAAGGAGTTAGAGGAAGTAAAGAGTTTCCACATCTCTTTAATCCTACGCGAGGGAAGCCAATCCTGTTAAGCTGTAGGTTGGAGTGAGTTTGACAGGTAACTCCTGGTCTCTGGCTATTGCGTGCGTGTGTGTGTGTGCGCGTGGGGGGGTGGGGGGCTTTGCAATTACAAGCTCATGACATGCTTTCTATGAACTACTAATTATACCATCTTTAGAGAACGATTTAAAGGGACAGTTCACTTAAAAAAAAAAAAAAAAAAAGCATATTCTTCCTCTTGCCTAAAGTCTTATTTACTGGTGGTTTTGGTGCAATTCGCCAAGTTTTGGAGTTATTTGTTGATTTTTTAAGAAAGATAAGCTAATAATAGATAGAGGGCAGACATCTTAATGGCTGATATCTCCAAAACTAAGCTACTCATACCAAAAAAAACTTTATGGATACAAGAAGAATACCTGTTTTTAATTTTTGTGTGAACTGTCCCTTTAATTCCTCGATGAGCCCTTTACCACTATTATTACTACAGTCAGTGTTATGTATGCTGAAGGTCTTTAACTGTCAAACACCTCTTGCATAATTGCTCTAAATTCACTTACTCTTGTGCAAGTTTTAGACACAGTGTGCAACATGTAGAAGGAAGAACAAGGCACAGAAATGTTGCTCAAGAATTCAAAAAAAAAGAAAATTCAAAATAATGCCTGCTGCGGTTATTTCATCATCATTTTTTAGCCCCACTCCCAGTTTGACAGGCAGCCAGACTCCCTCGGTGACTTGAACCATATAGGAGGAAAAAGGCAGGAGGAGCGTTCAGTGAGAGTTTTTTTTTTTCTCTCTTCTCCGTCACTGTCTCCTCCACCGAGGTTTCCAAGCATTTGCTCAGACAGCCTGTCAGCTGAGTGTGCTCTCCACGGAGCGGTAAACACTTCCAGGGCAGCCCCTTGTTGACTCTCTTCAGCTGGAGTTTACTGTTGGATGCTTGTTGAGCCTTGGGACGCACCAAGACTTTCTCTCTTTAAATCCAATGAGATGAGCTTTGTTTTTTTGAGCCGCTTGCAGGAGAATTAACCCCGGTGTGGCCGCTAGTATTAGATGACTTGGACTTGTGCTGTTTCCTCTCAGCGATGTGTGTTGCTGTTTTAAAGCGAGGAAACTCAAAAACTTCAAGTTTGCGTGTCGTTCGTTTGCGGAGAGAAGGCGGCAGAGATGTGCGCACCAGCTAAAAAACACGCAAGTTAGAGTGGAGTTAAGTGCGTGGGGTGAAGAGAGGGCAGCATTTTCCATCAGCACCAGAAGCTCTGAATGGACCACTTGATAGTCCTCACCCTCACTGGATTTGCTTTTCAGCCTTGGAGCGTTTTGTAGAGCTTTATAATAAAAAAGAAACATTTCGAAAAATTGTAGAAGAGCCGTGCTCAACATGGCTGCGTTGAACAAAGGTAAGCAGCGAGAGCATCAGGGGAAGTTTTTATGGCCTGTGTTTGGAGTTTTAAAGACTTGGATGTAAAAGCAATGTCGTGATGTAAGAACCAATGTGTTATTTTGTCTGCCATTAATGTTTTGTTGCTGTAGTTTTTGTTTTAATGTTTTCACACTGTAAGTTTTTACCAATGAATGGGAGGGGCAGATGGCGACTTTGGTTTCGGTTGACATTTATTATTTTGTTTATTTATTGGGAGGTTAAAGAGAATTTTATGTAGTTACTTTGTAGCCTCACAAAATGCCTCAGGTTTGGCGTGTTAAAGATGTGTGTGAGTGCGTGCGTGTGTGTGGGAGCGTGTGTCTGTGGTGTGTGTGTGTGTGTGTGGTCATCTGAGCTTGAATGGAGACGGTGATACATTATTACAGCAGCGGGGAGCCGATTGTTCTCCTGTTTTGTCAAGTCAGACAGACACCGCTAGAAAAACACAGGAAGTTTAGCAAATATTTTTACCATCACAATAAAAGCATAACACGTTTAAGGAAATAAAATTATAGTTTCGCAGATTGAATTTCAAATAACTGACAAAATGTGGGGTTTTTTTTCTTCTTGGGTGTAGACCTATGGTTTTGGCAATTGATGGCAATAGTTAGAAAACATACACTATTATTATGTGTCAGTATTTAAAATAAAGGGGCATGAAAAGCTCCAGTTTTGACGCTCTGAACTAACATCATGTACAACAATGTTAACTCCTAACTAAAAAAACTTCTGTACATATGGCATCACCCTCTAAGCTTGTACTGATATATACTAAATGTTCACAGCATTCTCCTCCTGTTAGTTGAGAGTCAGTTTGGGACCAATTAATTAACTTATACTTATTTAATTATTTCAATCGCGCTTTCAATGCTTAAGTAAAATAAAAGCCTTGATTTATTTCAGCAATATTAAAAGCCACAACGCAGATTGGTTTTTTGTACGCTAATAAAATCTAATATAATCATAATATTTCCCTTTAATGTATTTTTTGGTAAGCAATATTGTTTTGGGGAGTTGATTCAGGGGAAAAAGTTTCATGAGTATCAAACAGTAGGTTGTTCATTATTTTCAAAGATACAGCAGAACAACCAAAACCTTTTTCCTGTTTGTTTTATTTTGAAATTTGACACCGGAAATAACTGCTTTCCAAGCTATGTAGCTTGACAGTGGTGCTGGTGTCTGATCGGAGTGCGGCAGTATTGAAGGTAGGGGGAGGGGCTGCGGTGAAGGAGCAGAGTGTTGCAGGCAGGACAGAGCCGGACATGAGGGAGAAGGGGAAACACGTTAGCCGGTCCTCCGGCTTCGTTGACCGGCGTGTCATTGTCCACCGGTCCGCCGATCGAGGTGCGGTGCGGTTCTATACTTTCTGCTTACTCTGTGCTCGTTATGCCGAAGCTTTGGTGGCTGTTAAACCCTCTGCTACAGCTCTGTTTTTGAGTGGTGTGATTTGTGAAAGGAGCTGCGTTTGGTTTTACAGGAGAGCTCCAGATATACCGCAAAGTGGCTTTGCTGCTGCCTCTGATGGCATCTTCTCAAATATTCTTACTGTCTGTCCTCTGAAACGGCCAAGCATCTGCGCGGCTTTGCGGTGCAGCTCCATGTTGTTGTCCTCCCACAGTCAGATAAATAGACAAAAAGAAAAGTTGCGGGGAGCTATGCAGGTGCAGTGAATTGGCCTATATATGTGTGTGTTAGCCTGTGTCTAAAGTCTCCTTTAAGTACCACAGGCAGATAAGTGAGTCTGATGTCGGCAGAGGGGGCTTGTTTTTCTTCCTGAGGTGCCGCATCATCGCATCTGTTTTTACCTGGATTGCCTTTTGAAGTTAACAGGATTTTAATTATTTCACCCACCCCCACCCCCAACCCCACCAGGTGAGGATGCTATGACTGGGGACACAGACAAATACCTGCGGCCCCAGGACCTAAAGGAGCTGGGGGATGACTCTCTCCCCCAGGAAGGGTACATGGGTTTCAGCATAGGAGCCCGCTCAGCCAGGTAAGCACCTGTTATTTTTTATTAAATGCATAGGAAAACATTTAATGTAGACTTCTCTGGTGCAGTGCTTTTAACTACTTGCTCCAACTTGTCCTCAAAAAAGTGTGGCCTGATGCATGTTTGTCAAAATACATTGATTAAAGTTTTTGACATAATTGTTATTAATGATGTGGTTGTTCAACCTATGCACACAGATTTATGACGCCATAACTGATATGGAATACAGTTTTCTCTAGATGTATAGTGTATTTTGGACCGGAACACGTTATATAATGTACAGGCCCTCAAATATGCACACACACACACACACACATACATACATGCACGCACACACACACAAACAGAATAATGGAAATCGCCAGAGAAAGCAGCTGGAAAGTTGCCATCTAATGATTCAACCTGACATAATGATTCAGCATTTTGTGTGGCCTCATTCAAACGCAGTGAGAGATTACAAACGGCCCACAGTTGTTACACAGGCGATCTAGACTCTATCTTTGAGCTTTGATATCTTCTCAGTGAACAGCTGCACATCAGGATTCGGCGCAGGCCCCAGCCACAGTTTCAAATAGTGGACAAAGTGTGTTGTGGAAAACTGGCAGGCTCCAGTGAAAACACATCAGCGGCACACAGGACAAGTGCTGCGCAGCGTCAGAGTGTATTGTGGCCACAATAACAGATGGCAGATGCACTGCGATGGTTGCACTGATAAAAACAACTATACTAACTGTGACAGGAAGCTGCTTACATCAGCGGGCCACAGCAAACAAGGGATACACCGAAATAAATGGAAAGATTCAATGTAAACAAGCTTGTTCGATGAGCCTCATGGGTTGGTCATGGAAAGACTTTTGAAAGAGGTGATGAATTGGATTATGTGAATCATAGCTGGAAGTTTAGGATATTAAATTGATTAAAAAAAATCAAAAGGATGGTAACCACATTTAGAGGGAATTTTCGGTTATTTGCCTGAACTGTGTTTTTTTAACTATTGTTAACAGTGTATTGGGATGTTTAGAACAAAAAGAATGCTTAAGATTAATACTGTTTATTGTAAAAAAAAGAATATAACCATCTGCTGAAAAATAGTAAATCTGCTCCTGTACTACTGCTGCTTTTCTGTTTTTGCTTAAAAAATACATGAGCAGATCTGAAGATGTCTCTTCACAGGGTGCGATGTAACGCTGTGAAATACTGTATTCTATTGATCAATGAATGTATGATGCTGAGCAAGTTCTTTCCTTTTCCTTACCTTTCTGTTTATGACATCGACATTGCATGGTTTGCTTTTTGACCAGGCTGCACACGCGCAAGCACACATATACATATTGTTAAAGCCTATAAACTCTGGCGCCAAGTTGCAGCGTACAACCATGCAAAAGCACAGCATCAATGTCATACGGGGGGGAAAAAAAGAAAGCCACATCATGCTTGAATGTCTTCAAAATGCTTTGCTTTTCACTTCTTCTATTTTGTTCTTTTCCTTGTTTTCCTGCACCCTGTCCATCATTCTAGCCCTAGAATCAGGTAAGAAAAGAGTAGTAGTTGTAGTAGTAGTAGGAAACATTAGCTGTGAATGGTGTCCGTCCCTTGTGACCCTGAAACTGTTTAACCCCAACACTACAGCCATTAAGCTAACAGCTAACCCAAACCATCAGTCATCCATCAGTCACTGTACATTGGTGTCATCCAGTGTTGCTGTCACTCTCTTTATCTGTCAGATTTATCATTTTCTTGCTGTCACGTGTTGTATTTTGACATCCATTTTAGCTGATCACCATTCACCTTAATGTCTCATCCATCTGAGAAAAAAACATCATATCAGCAAATGAAAATGTTTCAAATTTTTTGATGCAGGTGTGCAAATGAGTGCTGGAAATGACAAAATAAAAGCCCCAAATGTGTTTTTTTTTGCAGTTGTGTGGACTAATCGCCCAACTTTTTTGATGTGGCTTCTCACCGAGTTGCACTGTTATCTGCGTTTCTTTTTATAGTGCCGTTGAGTGTAACTTCCAGGGATCAAACTCATCCGTTTCCTCATAATTATCCCTTTTTAACTGCCCTATTTACATGTTAGTAATTGGAGATGTCTCAGCATTATTCAGGTTAATTCTGGATGTTAAATCATGGTTTGCAGAGATGGAAACTTAACACTGTAATTTAAAAATCCCTCACATGCATCAAGGACACACACACACACACGCACGCACAGATTCATTCACACACAAGCACTCACATGGGCGCACAAAGATTTAAACAGTTGTCTCTTTGAGGCCACGCAGATGCCTCAATAAAAACATAGGGCCATTGGTACAGTATACAGTTCATGGGGATGTGAGGGGGAAAAAAACAAATTGTTTGGATAATGGGAGGTGTTGTTTACAGCAGGGCAGACTGCACTGATCAATGGTAAAATGAATGGAGTGGTGTGGAAAGAGGAAGGAAGGTGACAGAGAAGGATGGGGGTAAGAGGGAGGCAGCAAGATGGAGAAAAAGTGGATAAAGTCTTCAACTGAGGGAAATTAAGGTAAAACACAGTGAAATAACTGAAATAGAGACAGTTAAGCAACATTTTAAAGGACCTCGTACAGAAATGGATGAATTGAATTCGGGAGCTTGAATGTTCGGGGAGGACAGGAAGATGGGTAGAATGAGAAAGAGGACGAAGCTGTGAAGAGCAAACAAATGTCCGGCAAAAGAGTGTGCGTTGGGGAGGTGGGGGTGGTGGTGGGGGGGGGGTCGTATCGCGACGCTGCCATGCCAGCGAGTCCATTCAGGCCGTACAGAGTTGCTTGGTAACTTCGATGGCGGGGTAGGCAGGCTGTGCTGAATAAAGGGCTTCTCTCTGTGCTGAATAGTGTGCCCACTCAAACACGCTGAGCTCTGCATTTTCTCCCCCTCGCTCTCACCCGTTCTGCCCCCTTCACACACACACACACACAGGACACATCAGCACACACATGCGTTAATACACTCTGACAAAATAAGACAAAAAGTTGTCAGGCTTGTCGCAGGGATTGTATCTTTTTTTGCAAGCCTCATATAATAGTGCACAAATGCATACAAAAACATGCTCATCATGTACGTTATTTACATGCCTACATTCACAAGTGTACGTGTTTTAAGTGACTGTGCATCCACAAAAAAATAACATTTTGGCTCTTCTGTGCTGATCAAATCCCTGAGGCAAAAAAAAAAACAGCACAAGGAGAAAAAACATCTAGAAAGGAATCTACAGCACTGCATTGAGTCTGAGTGGCTGTAAAAATAGGCACACGTCACCACACACAGCCATAAAGCAGACTGCAGCGAGATGGGTAGAAAAGACCAGCTTGCCTTTTGTCTTTCGGCTCTGAAAACAGGTGTAGGTCAGCTGCTAATCTTGGAATTAAACAATGTTCGTTTTCAGGCTTGAGTCGGTTAATTGGCAGTAGCAGAAACACTTTTTAAATGAACCTTATTTCTGTTACAGTAAATAAAAGATCTGCACAAGTATCTCTAGTGATTAGGTACATATGCCACTAACCTGTCCTATTTCATCACTTAAACACACGTAGTTTTATCTGTGTTCATTATGCACAAACTCATGTAGAGATTATCTCAACAGTCCTATGTGTTTTCTTGCAGTCTTGTCCTTTTTGCCCTCTATCTCTTAATACAAACAAAACTGACCTCACTCTCATTTCCATCTCTGAATAACTTCCCGCAGTATCTGATTCTTTTTCTAACTGCGGGCTCTTCCTGCCTCTTTTTTTTTCCCACTTTTGGACTCTCTCTGTGTCCAGTTAAAAAAAAACACTGGTTCCCTGGAAGTTGCATGTAGTAATGGATTCCTTGCTTTTTGTTTTATGCTGTTTTCCCCTGCTCGTCACTTGTTGTTGCCCGCGGCACTGGGTTGCGTGGTAACATGTAGCCTCCGCTCCTTCAGTTCGGATAGGTCCAACACACTTAACCGGAGCTCCTTCGCACGAGACAGTATGATGATTGAAGAGATTCTGGCCCCCACAAAAGACACGGTAAGATCCATTTTTCAACTTTTTGTGTCTTCTGTCTGCATTTTCTTGCCTCTTTTCACTGTTTACACTCAACATTTTTCTATACCTCTCAGTTTCTACTCAACCTTTCCTTCCTTGGTGTCCTTAGTTGTCTGTTTTACAAGCTGTAGCCGTCTTTCTGTCAGTGACCTGATGCAAACAGAAGCTGAGTAGAATTAAAGCAGGGAGCAAGGTAGCTTTACTTGCCTTGAACAGAGGTCAAAACAGAGGCAGTGCTGATGCCATGCTTTGCCTCTGCCAAAGTGCTGAGGGTGAGTGTATAGCACCTTGACGAAGAGTTTATTCATACTTAAGAGCTTTGGGAGCCCCTGCTTCTGCTTTGTCATGGAAAAAAAGCTGTGCAGAGCTCCTCTCGCCTGTCCAGCCCTTGTTTTGCTGGTCTGGAGGGAAAACAGAACTGTGACCCCTTACATTATAAACAATATCAGTAATATGACCTAAGATGGCAAACTATACATGGCCAAAATATGCACTTACCTCAACTCTGTCCTTTTACAATATAAGCAAACGTGTTGGACTTCCGTGAAGCTTCCCATTAAAATGATATCTAACTGAAAATAAACATTAGAGTGAATCAATATTTGTCTTTAGTGATCCATTTCAGTTTCATTGAATTGTAATCTGCTACTTATAATATGCAATGTTTTATTGCAATTCCATCTGCTGCAGTCTGTAGTGGAATCATATGAATCTAGATGCCTTAATTGAAGGGCTGTCTCATCTTCACAGAGATAAGATCAGGTTTTCTTTGGTGGAAATTGAAACTCCTGGTGAAACAGAGCACCGTAAATTCACTGTCTGGATCGCACAGTGACCTCAGTGTGACTTCTGAACTGTTTCTCTTCTTCCCTAAGCTTCAGAGTGTCTGCAAAGACATTTCCTACTTGGTTGACCCACTCAATAAGGTATAAAGTATTCATGGATGTCTGACTTATTTGTCAGTTTTGTTATTTTTCAGCCACGGTGGTTCAGTCTCCATTTCTCTTTGAGTTTTCGGTTTTTGGATATTTTATTTGTTTTGGGTCTGTGCCATTGTCATCTCATTTATTGCTACTGGGTTCAGTAAATGGTCAATCCTTTCAGTTCCCATGATTCAGTGTTCACATTCATATTAACGATTATTTAAGGATGATATTGAGTTTTTCATTGTTGCACGTTTCTGTGTGTTGCCAAGTTTTACGAACACTTTGGCTGTGCTATTTGTTATCTTTTTGTCCTGATTTTGTTGGGACTAAGATAATGGTGCGAAACTTTGTCGAAATATAGGTAAAAAGCTGTAAATGTTATCAGCTCATTGCTCCATATCACACATGAATTGAAGGTTGAGGATGAAAAGATAGAGGTCATTTCTGTCAGGTGTTTGACAGAGACATTATTCCTGTCCTTTATTCTTTTTGGCTCAGTTATTTATCTGCTGTCAATCTCATCATTCCCCCTATCTTTTCTCCTCTCTATCGTCATTGTTCATGTCACTCCTCATCACTCTCCTCATTTTTCTCCTTATTCTTTGTCCGCCTTTTCTTCCTGTTCTCAAACCTCCTCCTTCCTCCTCCCAGCACCTGGCTGTAACCAGAGACTACAGCTCGGAGTGTATGCGTCGCTACAGCTGGACTCCGGACACCATGGACCACAGCCACAACACTGTGTCCAGCCCCATTCACTCCGGGTAAGAACAGCTGTACTGTCTCATCTGATCCGTCACTACATCCACAAGCTCACTGCTCGTATTCGGATGTGTAACTGCTTTTTCACATCCACAGAAATGTTGCAGAAAAACACATTTTATATGCTTACCCCACACAGCTCTCGTGTTGTCTTTGGTTCTCCCCCAAAGAGTCAATATTCAGCAAACCCTGCAGCACTGATGCAGACGAGGTGCAGGGCTTTGGGATTTCTGCAGTGCTGCTACTGTACACATGACGTTACAGCAACAAATAACAAGCACCGTTTATCCTCTAAAGCTGCCATGTCATGCCATATGTCTAGAGATATGTACCAGAAGTCACCCCCTCCCCATGTTCACTGACATGCTCTGTTCCTACCATCACAGAAACAAGTACAGACTCATGGCTCATGTGTTTCATTTGGCTAAACTGATAAGATGCTCTCATGTCATGCTCGTACTTTGAATATGTGATGCTGTAAAATGTTAAGGGAAACAGTACTGTCTTTACACGGAGCTAAATGCGTCCTTTCTTTGGCGATCTGCTGCGAAATGAAATAACAGGAACTGTCATGTGCAGTTGTGGTTCTTTATTCCTATTTTTGTCTCATTATTGCACCTCGTGTGTTTCTTTGTCTGTCTATTTATATACTATGTTGATTCTTGTCATTTTATCATCAGTGTGTCTCATATTTTCTGTTTCCCTTGATTTGATTTACACTTCTGTAGTTTTTTAACTTTTCCTTCATCCTCAGTAGTTATTTCAGATCCCAGCAGTGATTGTGAAACATTGATACTAAAACTAGGTTCTGGGGGTTTGCCTCCTGCATTGCCTCCATGTGTTTATTTTGCAGCTTCTCCTCCCCGCTCCCTCAGTATGACTCCAGGTGATGATTGAGTTCGCTGCTTTCACCCATGATGCCGCAGTGATGTCACTCACTCCTCCACCTCTGTCTCCCTCCCCCACTCATCCCATCACACTCTCCTCTTCTTAAACCTCCTCCTTCCTCTCTAGTCTGTGCTCATCTCATCCGTGTGGTCTGGTGTTTCATTTGCACTGCCTAGATATTAGAAGTGTGTAGTCGACGTGTTGAGAGCCTTCACTGATGTGCCATCTCTCTCTCTCTCTCTATCTTTCTCACTCACAGTGCACATAAAATCTTCCTCTAAACCTTACAGGCTATTTGCAGCAAAAGTATAGAAAAAACAACTATGCAGCACATTAACACAACACTTGTATTTAAAAGAAGAGCCACATTTGACTTTAGGCAAAGAACTGCTCATAAAAGTGCATAAACAGAGTTTTTCTTGCCTACACACTGCTCCATCCTCACTCTTTACCTTTGTTCGTACTGATATTAACAGGATGCCAAAGAGTGTTTTTAATTTGAAGAATGGGACACAACACATATTAATCACATTAACCCAATCTTGGTAAAACATCTGTGCAGGTGTTTAATATTTGTTCACTGAATGCTGCTCTGGAGACACTGAAACCTTGGCTACAGTCTCACCTTCAGCCTCAGAAGTGGAAACTAAACTTTCTGCAGCTTCGTTAGCACTCTGTTTAGTTTCAGATGGTGTTATTCATTCTAAATTGAGGCATGTGAAGGTGAGAGCTGCCAAATTTCAGAACTCAGAGCATCTTTTTTTCTTCTCTCTGTCGTTCTGTCTTGCCCTCTATTTTTTTGTTATTTTCTCCTTTTACTTTGTTTGGGTGTACGGTGATCACAGCATGGGAACCGCCCTACTCACTTGTGTCCGTGGTATGGCTTCTGTCTATCTTTGTCTCTGTCATTTTTTCCTCTGACATCATTCTTTTGGCTTTGCAGGTTCTTGGTCAGCTTCATGGTGGACGCACGTGGTGGTTCGATGAGAGGCAGCCGTCACAATGGCATGCGCATCATCATCCCTCCCAGGAAGTGCACAGCGCCCACACGAATCACCTGCCGTCTGGCCAAGAGGCACAAGCTGGCCTACCCTCCACCCATGGTGGAGGGAGAGGGGCTTGTCAGCCGGCTGGTGGAGGTCGGACCAGCGGGAGCTCAGTTCCTCGGGTAGGACACCTGGGACTCTTTCTTGTGTTGATACTTAGCATTTTTCAGAAGAGCAGGGGATGAATCACTGAGGATAATTTTTATTTTCTGCTGAAACCATCATGACTCAGACAGAGTTTGTGGATCACTAGTGCAGCCAATTCACCTGTAATTATCATTAAAACCAAGGAGACCATCTCAGCCCCCTAAAATTTATAGTTTACCCATTTTCCCAGATGGTTTTACCTATTTCGACAGATGTTTTTTTTATCATGTTGTATTTTCTCTTTCAGCCCTGTGATTGTTGAGATTCCTCATTTTGGCTCCATGCGGGGGAAAGAGAGGGAGCTGATTGTGTTGAGGAGCGACAATGGTGACACGTGGAAGGAGCACCAGCCTGATGCCAGACCAGAAGACCTCACTGAGCTGCTCGCTGGGATGGATTAAGGTAAAAGAAAGGGTATTCAGTGCCATCCAACATTTAGTTCAGAGACAGTGTTTTGTCTACAGTGTGAGGTAGTGTGTGACAGTGAACAAAGACATCACCTGTCCTACATTACCCAGGGCTAGATGTCAGATGGTGACCTAGAAAATCAGATTTTCAGTTCAGAAGAATGTGTTTTCCTTTTTACTCACTATGTTTAGCCTATTTTGTGTCCTCTCTTGTAGTGACACTGACCAAACCGTCATACTTGATTGTTTCCTAACACTTGCATTTATAAAGTCAGGAATTGTTTTGTTATTTTTGGAGGCAACAACTATAAATGTTACTTTAAATCAGGTTTATGAAAGTGAGATCTCTGTCACAGAGCTGGACAGTCCTGCTGAGTTGGAGAAGAAGCGCATTTGCCGCATTGTCACCCGAGATTTTCCTCAGTATTTTGCTGTGGTGTCACGGATCAAGCAGGAGTCAAACCACATGGGTCCTGACGGAGGTGTGCTGTCCAGCAGCACTGTGCCCATGGTCCAGGCCTCATTCCCACAGGGGGCGCTCACCAAGAGGATCCGTGTCGGCCTGCAGGTACAGCAGGACTCCTTAGATCACACTGATTTATTATTTATACAGACCTGACCTATTTTAGTTGAATATTTGATTCTGCCTCCACCCTTTGATGTAGTAGAAAGTTCGAGTGAACATTTCTAAAAAGTTTAACTAACAAACCAACATGGCGTCTCTTTTCTTTCCCTCCCTGTGTTTGTGTTTAGGCCCAGCCTGTGCCAGACGACATGGCGAGAGCGGTTCTTGGAAACCGGGCCACCTTCAGCCCCATCGTCACCGTGGAGCCCAGGAGGAGGAAGTTCCACAAGCCTATCACTATGACCATCCCAGTCCCACCCAGATCGGCAGAAGGCCATCCCAGCGGCCACCGAGGCGACTCTGCACCCTGCCTGCGTCTGCTCTGCAGCATCACAGGCGAGTAGACTGGAACATGACAACAATCAGATAAACCTCCATCCAGATTACTTCTGCAAGACTAACTTTGACTTTCAGGTCATTTATAGTGTGACAGTCGCTGCCATTGCTATTTGTGACATCAGAAGTAGTTGTTCATCCATTAAATTCAAAGAAGCAGAGTTAGCAACTCACCATGAATTAAATAGCTGAAGGCACATCAAGGCTGCTTTGATGTCAGAAGCTACTGGTCGATAGAGCGAAGATGAAGAACTGAGAAGATAAAAGGATGAGGATTATAAAGCTGAAACACTGGTTAGGCCGGAGAGGTTGAGCTCATCTTTTGGCCTGTGTCACACAGGAGGAACATCCCCTGCTCAGTGGGAGGACATCACCGGGACCACACCCCTGTCCTTTGTAACTGATTGTGTCTCCTTCACCACAAATGTGTCGGCCAGGTGAGATGCACACACACACACATGCACATGAACTCACTATACACATAACAGAGCTCAGCTGAAGATAATGCACAACAAGAAAAGAGGAAAATTTTTAATTCCATGTGGTGAATTAGTTGCATAATGCCTTGCCTCAATATATAAACTGTGTGCTGTTAATGTTTCAGCCATTTTTTTAAGAAAAGATTTATATATCTTTCTATGTCTTATCTATCTATTATATGTGGGTACTAGCTTCTACCTGTTGAGGCTTTTCTTTAAGCTAAACAGGAAATCAATTAATTAAGGATTAATAAGAAAAATAGATGGATGAATTTATAATGAGGTTACTTTGGCCATTTGTTGGAATACTATAACAATGATTACAACCATGTTTGCCTAAATCTTTATAGTAAATACTTATCTGCAGGCAATTTTTGTGGACCAAATACCTAATTGAGAAAATAATTGATAAAAAAAATAATCAATAGTGATATAAATAGTCGTTGCAACCCTTGTCTCACTCTGAAAAGAGTGGAAAAACAAGTAAATCCAAGGAATGTAAAATCTCTGCCAGGACGTCTCAGAGGGGCTAAAAAATGTTGACAGTGCAGAACAATGAAGCAATAAGAAGTTTGCTGTGTCCCAAATGAAAAACTCAAATTATTGTCAGTTGACACTTGAATCCACAGAATTTCACTCTGCACATCTGTTTCTGACTTCAGCTTCAATTTTTTTTCTGATCTCTCTCTTCCTTTCCCATCTAGTTCTGCATGTTATTTGATGACTTAAACCTATTAGTTGAATGAATTGACACCAAAGATTATTTTTTTCCTCTCAACTCTTTCTTTTAAACAAACTTTTTTTGCTCTGTCCCTGTAGACAGTCATGAATTCTACTTGTAACTAGATTGGAGTCATGTGGCGGGTGTGCAGCCTGATGTTAACTGAGCACCTTTTGGTGCTCTGTAATTAGATATACTAGACAACTGTCATGAGTTCAACTTTTAGAGAAACAACCCAGCTAGTTGGGTTTATTACTTAAGACACTCACTTGTTCCATGCAACGTGTAGTGCAGATTTTGGCTGTTGTACATCATCCTCATATTAGGCAACTGTTTACTTAGCTGACTTCTACATTTGCCTCCCTAACTCTCCTCTATCCTCCTCTTTCATTCGATCTCTCCTCTGCAGGTTCTGGCTCGCAGACTGTCACCAGATTCCTGAGACGGTGAGTCTAGCGTCTCAGTTATACCGGGAGCTGATCTGCGTGCCGTACCTGGCCAAGTTTGTGGTGTTCGCCAAGATGAACGACGCCATCGAGGCTCGGCTGCGCTGCTTCTGCATGACCGACGACAAGGTGGACAAGACCCTGGAACAGCAGGAGAACTTTGAGGAAGTGGCCCGCAGCAAAGACATTGAGGTGGGGCTGTGTGTCCATGTGGACACAAACACCAAACAGCAATAAAAGAGAGAAAAAACAATAAGCCTTGTTTGTGTTATCAATGTATTTTCTGTCAATGAATTTCTTTAGGTTCTCGAAGGCAAGCCTATCCATGTGGATTGCTATGGCAACTTGTCTCCTCTCACCAAAAGTGGGCAGCAGTTGGTTTTTAACTTCTACTCCTTCAAGGAAAACAGACTTCCTTTCAATGTGAAGGTATGAAATGTACTGCACCTGTCACCCTCTAGCATTGACTGTCTTACTTACTCTTATTTATGATATTGCATGTGTGTGTTATATAGACCCTCAATTGTTTTAAAACAACTCAGAAATGAAAACCATCATTATGTTATATGACTGTTTCCAGTTTTAGAAGCATGAAATAGATTGAGGTAGAACTTTTCTTCTGTAGTATTTTATTTTGCAGAGTTTATCTTAAATGTTTTTTTATTTTCAAATTGTGATACAGTCTTTTTGCCATCTTTTGTAGATCAGAGATATGGGCCAGGAGCCATGTGGCCGCCTCTCCTTCCTGAGAGAGCCGAAAACCACTAAGGGACTTCCTCAGACTGCCATATGCAATTTGAATATCACACTGCCAACCCACAAGAAGGTAGGATCACCATATATGAACAGTTCATCCTTTTAGGCCATATCATGTCATCAACATGTAAATGAAACTGAAATACAGAGAGTGTCCTGACATCGAGAGGAGCCATTGACGTTCATTTGGTCTAGAAGTGACTGCCTGCTGCTTGTGTCTTTTATTAGTGTTAAAGCCTGTGCCAGTCATAAGACCCCACAACGTACATATGCAGCCACACATGCACACTGTGCTTTG
>JAPZDV010000003.1:16738974-16815676 GCA_029814665.1 Acanthurus lineatus
GTCATACGACCCCACAACGTACACATGCAGCCACACATGCACACTGTGCTTTGTTCTATTGCCTGGCTCACTGTGGGTACATACGAATTATGCAAAAAAAAAAAACAAAAACAAAAAAAAAGACACTTCTCATTTGTTTGTTTGTTGTGGTGTTGATTGATCACAAGAAACTAAAATTATTTTGCTTTTGCTTTTCTTAATTTGCTGTTTATTTTTTAATAATCCGAAAGATTTTTTCTGATGCCTTTTGTTGTTTTTGCTGCTCCATTTTCATCCCCTGAATTTTTATTTTCACCTCCCCGCTCACTGTAACGTCCCTGCTCTCCATTGTGTCATCTCTCTCCTCTCCTGCAATGCATCTTGGAATACCACAGGATATGGAGTCTGATCCTGATGATGAGGTAAAACAGATTCTTCATCATCACATGGAACTGCTTCTTCTTTGTCGTGCTTTCTGTTGGCTTTACTGCAAATGTTGTAGTAAAAATGAGTATTGCAAACCTTTTTCTTTTGTCCCTGTACAGTAGCTTGGTGTGAAAGACTCTTGTGACTGCACGTTTTTTTACACAGCTACGTCATTGCTGAAGTGACCCCTTGTGGTGCATGAGTGGAAATGGCAGTTCTTGTAATCAGCAAGGATTAATTTATTGTTGTCTTCATCTCAAGTCCACTGGAGCCGAATGCTGTGCCATACCTCAGTTTTGTTTTGTTTGTTTTTTTTCATCTTTACCTTCCTTCCCATACATGTTCAACAGGTTTTCACCATGTCTTCATCCTAACTATTAACTCATAGGGATTTTCATTCAGGACTATGGTATCTTTTTTCAGCTAAAGCTGAAACCCTAACTCCTATCATTTGGTTGTTTTATTGTACTTGGGGTTTCCCCTCTTGTTCTTGGCTTGTGTTTGACAGAAAATACTAACTCTCTCAGCTGCATGCAAATACAAAATTTAATCAAAGGGAGATAAGTCTGTTTTTATGCTTGAGAATTTACATTACATGTAGTGACTGTGTGTTATTTTTTCACTACATAAATATATCAACCCACTTACAAGACTGAATGTTGATATCGGACAACTCAGCAACAGATAACGCTCAGTGACAGCCCTCTTGAACATTCAGTGCCAACATATATTTTTATATAAATTTTAAAAAAGTATCCCAACAATAACCACACATTGCACAGTTTTACTACGGCATAGTTAAGGTTAGGCAAACATGTTGATCAAAGCTTGTGAATGGTTGTGCTCATTGTTTCAAAAACAAATATCAAATTGTCTGAGGGAGAAACCCAGGCCACCGGTATTTAAGAAAGACACAGTAAGCTCACATTCTCGCTTCATTCTCCACTCCCTTACTTTGCACTTTGTTACACAAAGGACACACTATGTTTTGCATTGGCACTGAGTGTTGGCTGGTACTGCAAAGAGTATAATGGAGAATTTTCCGTTATGAACATAATTCATAGAGATTAGCCTGCATATATATCACTATTCTTATATTAAAACGGACAAAATTACCACTATTAATGTAACTTGAAGAAGGTGTACCATGTCACTACATTTGATGGTGATCTAAGGAATGGATCCTTGCGATAAGAGGACATTCATTTTACATTCCATATTTAACTGGAAGCTGAATTTGGCCACACTTAATTCACACCGGAGTAGGCCTATGGACAAAACACAAATTGTCTATAATTATTAATTGCAGTGAGTAAAAAGATGCAGGAAAACAGTCAATTTCTCCTGAGAGTAGACCCTATAGCACACCTGCAATACCTCCCTGTGCCAATATTAACAGCATGTACGGATTCACTAAAATCAGGACAATATTCAAGCAGGGCAGACTGCACAAACTAACATTATTATTTAGACCTAGTTCTGTGAGATAAAAATAGAATCTCACCATATTTTTAATATTAAAGCGTCTTTTGTTCTTTTTTGTTTGTTTCAGACTGAAAAGCCAGAACGACGTCATACCTTTGCCTCCTTAGCTTTGCGTAAGCGCTACAGCTATTTGACCGACCCAGCAGCGAGTGAGTTTGACATTTTTACTTGCCTGAAATTTTCAAGTGATTTCAGATATCAATGTGATTTCAATCAGCTTTAGTGTCCCTTTATACAGTGTAAACATGTTTCATACACTCATAGTATAGAAAGAGGTCTAACTGACAAAACATGTTCATCAATCATTTGTTCACCCAACACACACTATTTGATCATCTGTCATTCATTAAACATTTGCATGGTTTACTGTGTGTTACGCTTTGCTTACCCACCCTGTGTTGACAAACAGTCTCCTTGTTTCAACTGTTATGTTGTTTTACATCTGTGGAAACTCTGGAAATCAATGTCTGTCTACTCATTTATCATTTGAACAAAATGTTTTAATTCATGTCAAATAAAAATATTCTTTTAAATTGTTTTCATTCTTTTGGTGGCCATTTCACTCTTATTGGCTTTATGATTGTGTGCGGCTGTGTATATTTAGTAGCAACAGGTTGCACTTTACATAACTTGATTTCCCCTGCGGTGAGACTATTTTTACAATAATATATTTTTCCATTAACAGAATATTGACATGCTTACATTTCTATGTACCCAATACATTATAGAAGCAAAAGTTTTGCAAAAAAAACTTATTTTTCATTCCAAGTCTTGTCCATCTTAGTCTTATGACCACTGATTTGATAAGATTTAAAGGATATTTATCCTAAAACGACTTGAGAGACATTGATTAAACTGAAAGCAGAGACAAATTAGATATCAATTGAATTGCATGCAAACTAAACAGAACTGAGTTGCTGATATACTGTTATTTTTTGTAAAGTGCAACCTCATATTTTATTTTAAGTCATGACCAAACAAGTAAAGTGATATTTTCTTAGTAATGTATACACTTGTGGGGTCAGCTCTGGCATTGAATTCTAACCAAATGAAGAATAAACATATTTCAACCAAACATGTACAGTAAAAGGCACTGTTGCAAGAGGGCAAATAGATTAAGCACATCAAAAGTCAATGGAATTTTTGGTTTTCATGTCATTTTTTTGTCAACTCTACCATGTCAAGCATTTTTTTTCTTATACATGCTCTGTTCTTTATTGGGTGTATTTTTAGTCAGTGATTTTAGACCATCCTTTGTCATATCATCCCAGTATTTTAAATAAGGGCCTCTCATATATTTCAAGTACAGAATTTTGTCTTGCTGCTGTAAATAATCTTGTTTCTGACTGATTCAAATTTCTCTTTCTGGTTTTTATGTTTTATTTCAATTTATTTTATGTTAATTTTTATGTTTACATCCTTATTACTTTGGTTCAAATTATTGCTAAAGAAACAACTGATCGAGGCTCGCCGAGAACACAGCCTTCTAGCTACCCTCACAAACCTGTCTTTTCAACGAGATCTTATCAAGCGTGGTCGCCTGTTCCTGTCGCCGTCCCTGGCCAAGCCAAGTCTGGGTTTGGCTCCCTCTCCAGTTCGTCATCCAACACGCCCTCTGCCTCTCCATTAAAGTCTGTGTGGTCCGTCAACTCTGCCTCCCCAATCAAAAGCAACATCCCTGGATCACCGGCCTCTTCTGTTAAGTCAGTTAGTGACATGGCCTCTCCCATCCGATCTTACAGAACCATCTCTTCTCCAATAAAAACTGTAGTCCAGCAATCCCAATATCCAGCTCAGCTCACTCCCAGTCCCCTGGCCTCACCAGGTAAAAGTGCCCCAGATCCTCTGTCTGTGAAAGGACTGGCAGCATTGTCTGCTAGAACCTCCCCTATAACTGCCTCTGGAGGAGGAAGTCCTCTTCTTGAGAGAGCATCTATAGGCATGACGCCACCAACCTCTCCTAAAACTTCCCTGAATATGTTCAGTTCACCTCTGCCATACAAGACTGTTATGGCAGGCTCTACTGGCACAGGATCTTCCTCTTCACCTATTAAAACAGTTCCTGGTCTTTCCTCCGTGCGTTCCTTTGCCTCAGATGCCCTTGGCCCTGCAAGGAACCTGTTCTCTTCTCTTTCATCACCACATAAATCAAATACTTCTCCAAGTGCTGCAGCTCTGATCAATGGAACTGTGTCGCCAACACAGTATCGCTCCTCATCCCCTACATCTCTTCTCACAAGCAGTCTGCAAGAGCGAATACAAGCAACCACCAATGCTGCAACTACAAGTGTCAATGCAGCCTTTGATGAGGTTGAAAAAACATTCAATTCTTGTTCTGCAGGCTATGGCACCTTGAAGTCCTTGTCCTCTTCTGCATCCTCCTCATATCAGTCCATTAGATCATCAGCCTCTAATTCCCTCTACGCCTCTCTTAGATCTCCTCCAAATGCCACCACTGCTGTAACATCCAGCACAATGACTGTTCCAGTATACTCTGTTATTAATGTGCTGCCAGAGCCCCAGTTTAAAAAGTTACCTGAGGTGTCCAGGTCAGCTGCTGCACTTCTGTCCCCACGGAAGACAATGTCCCCTGAGGTGAATTCTCAGTTGCAGTCTTCCTTTGCCAGAACTCTTTCCCCTATCAAAGCCCCTCTTTTTTCTGCTGGCCTGAAATCAAACACATCACCGCTTTCATCCAGCCAAGAGATTCTGAAGGATGTAGCTGAAATGAAAGAGGACTTGATACGAATGTCAGCCATTTTGCAGACAGACCCAAATTCCACAGCCAATAAAGGATTTCAGTCTGATTCTCCCAAAGAGGCAAAGATTGAGGATGAGGAGCCATATAGAATTGTAGAGAAAGTAAAGCAAGATTTGGTGAAAGTGAGCGAAATCCTTACTAAAGATGCCGGAAAGGATGGTAGGGTTTCCCTGGGAAGGGGTTCTTTGGACGACATACACTTCTCAAAAGTACAAGTTGAACAACCCCCAAGCAATTGGAGCTATCCACCCAGATATGAGACTGTGGTACCTCAAGCAAAATCAAAAGACATACCAGATAGAGATTTTAATCTCTCCAAAGTGGTTGACTATCTGGTCAATGATGTTGGTAGCAGCTCTTTCTCCAAAATGCATGACACAAAACATAAAGCGGATGAGAGCAAGAGAGAAGGAGAGGGCAAAGAGAAGCAGAAACGTGTCCTAAAACCAACCATAGCTGTTCAGGAGCATAAGCTCAAAATGCCTCCAACAACCATGCGCTCTTCAGCTTCAGACAAAGAGATCAGTAAAGTAGCAGATACACTTTTTGGAGCGGACACTGTGCTCGAGTCACCTGATGATATCTCTCATGAACAGGATAAAAGTCCCCTCTCAGACAGTGGTTTTGAGACCAGGAGTGAAAGGACACCCTCTGCCCCTCAGAGTGCAGAAGGCATGGGCCCCAAGGCCCTTTTTCAGGATATCCCAGTTCCCCCAGTAATCACTGAGACTCGCACCGAGGTTGTCCATGTCATCAGGAGCTATGAGCCTCCAGAGGAAAACAAACAACCTGCAATGGAGGATACACATCCAGTCAGATATACTGATTCAGATTCTAAAGGACATCTTAATCAAGCTACATCATCTCCAGAACAGAATAAATGCTATTCAATAAAAGTCAGTCCTGATGAGGATCCAATGGGAAAAGGGATGAGGGTTAAGGAGGAGACTCACATCACAACCACCACCAGGATGGTGTACCACAAACCACCTGGCAAAGAAGCAGCATCAGAGAGGTGTGAGGAAACTATGTCTGTGCATGACATAATGAAAGCCTTTCAGTCAGGCAAGGACCCTTCAAGGGAGCTTGTTGGACTGTTTGAGCACAAGTCTGGCAATGAGGAAACATCACAAAGAGTCCTTGAGGACATCAACACCAAACCTAAGGTTGAAAGAATAATCGAGGTCCATATTGAAAAAGGCAATAAAACAGAACCAACAGAGGTCATCATCAGAGAGACAAAAAACCATGCAGAGAAGGAAATGTACTACTACCCAGGGAATAGACTGGAAGAGGAAGAGCCTGAGGAATCACTCCCTGTGTACCTTGACTCCCACAGAGTTAGCACACCCATGTCTCAAGAGGAAGATAGTCGCCCTAGTTCAGCTCAGCTCATAGCAGATGACTCTTATAAAACACTAAAGCTACTAAGTCAGCAATCTGTGGAGTACAATGATGATGATTCGTCAGAGCTTAGGGGAGAATCTTATAATTTTGCAGAAAAAATGTTACTTTCTGAAAAATTTGACCAATCTCATTCTGACACAGAGGAATATCTGAGAGATAGGTCTCGATTCCACTCACCAGACAGAAGCAGTCATAGTGAGGGTAGACCAAGAACAGAGTATGTCTTTAGGTCGTCGAGAAATGTGTTTGATAAATCTGGAAGAATGGCCAATGTTGATGATAACTTTGACAAACTGACACTTTTGCAATATTCTTCTGAGCCTGGTAGCCCAAAGCAGTCTGTTTGGATGCGTGTATCAGATGAGGCACAGAATAAGGAGAGGGAACAGCTTATGTATGAGGACAGAGTGGACAGGACTGTAAAAGAGGCAGAGGAAAAACTCAGTGAGGTATCTCAGTTCTTTCGTGACAAAACAGAGCAACTTAACGATGAGCTCTCCTCTCCAGAGAAGAAATCTCGTAGACCTGACTTTAGAGAATCACGATCAGGGCCAAGTTCTACACACAGCAGTCCAGAGAGATCCCCTTATAGGAATGGTGGTAGTGGGGAAGAATGGAGCAGAGAAAGGCTTAGAGACAGGTTCAGCTCCAGTGACAGGAAATGTGCCAGTTTGCCTAGCAGTCCAGAGAGGAGAGTATTGCTACAGTTCAGTGATTCAGACCCAAGAAAACAAGGGGATAGTAAATCCAAGGGAAGCACAGGTGAAAGTTCAAAACCTTTTCAAATTTCTTCTTCCAAAGTCAGTGCAGCAAGGCTAAAGTTTGAGCAAGAAGCGCAAAGGCAAGAAAGAAGTCCTCAGAGTGGCCAAAATTCAAATTCCCCAATTAGGAAACTGCAGGAAAGTAAGCTACCTGTGTACCAGGTGTTTGCTGGTTCAAACATTCCAAAAACACCGGATAGTCCAGGAAACCAGAGAAAATCTCTAAATAGCGATTCAAGTAACTTCTCACCAAAGCATGACACCAGTGGCAAAGGTCAGGAGGAGAAAAAAATATTCAGAAAATGGGAGGGCCAAGAGTATGGAAGCTACAAGCCCCAGTCCCCCAAACTTTCTCATTCTTTAATCCATGATTCTATGAAAGATGGCAATAATAGTGATTCCCAAAGACAAGAAACAACCAAAAAAATAATCTACACAGAATTCGTTGTCCGAGAAAGTCCAAATAGCAATGATAGTCTAAAAAAAAACTCGGAATCACAAATTCCTGTAAGAAAGCCATCTAATTTCTCAGAAAATCACAAATCTACTACCTTAAAATTAGATGCTTCTGTTGAACCATATGAGAGGGCTGGGTCTCATATACCTACATTAGCTAGAAATCGGTTGCACAGTAGCTCTGAATCCAACAAGTCTACTCGTGGATCATCAATAGGAAAATCCACAGACTCATCAGACAGTAGCCAGTCAAATGTAGTGTGTAATGGTGTTGATAGTGACCAAGTAGAGTATTTGGATGAAGTAACTCCAGTAGTTGTCACAGAGGGTTTCAAAGATATTAAACCTTTACCTGTGTATGTTAGCATCCAAGTAGGAAAGCAGTATGAGAAAGAAACAGCCTCAGGACAGCTTGGAACATACAAAAAGATAGTAAGTCATGAGAGCAGGACAGTGCATGAGACGAGAGGTGCATTTTACACTGTCAAGCAAAAGCAGTCACCATCTCCTCAAGGAAGTCCAGAAGATGATACCCTAGAACAAGTTACTTTCATGGACAGCTCTGGGAAAAGTCCTGTTACCCCTGAGACCCCCACTTCAGAGGAAGTAAGCCTGACCTCAAGAACACCAGACTCTGTGATAGGCTTCATGCCGGGCATGCCAAGCCCTATCCCTGAGGAGTCTGAGGAGGAAGAAGGGAAGACCACAATTTATAAGCAGCCCTCAAAGGAAAAACCAAAGCCAGCTTCATCGGAGAATCGCAGTAAAAAACAGGATGCAGAGAAACAGAAGCCAAGGGAGAAAAGAGTGGCTTATATAGAATTTCCACCTCCTCCTCCTTTAGAGGCAGAGCAGACGCACCCTGAAAAAAGGGGGTCATGTGCTTCTTCTGAGGCAGAAACAGAGATGATGGAAGTTAACCTCCAAGAAGAGCATGATAGGCACCTCTTAGCTGAGCCAATCATCAGGGTCCAGCCTCCATCCCCTATTCCTCCTGGAGCTGACAATAGTGACTCTAGTGATGATGAGTCTGTCTTCCACCCCATCCCTATCAAAAAATACACTTTCAAAATTAGAGAGGAAGGAGAGAAGCGCCCAAAACAAAAAAAAACAGAGAAAAATGGAAACAATAAGGAGTCTGGGATTAATGGTGTTGTAAAGGGGGATGATGCTGACTTTGAGCAAAATGGCAATGACCAGTCAATCACAGATTGCTCCATCGCAACCACTGCTGAGTTCTCCCATGACACAGATGCAACTGAAATAGACTCTTTAGATGGGTATGACCTTCAGGATGAGGATGATGGACTGAGTGAGGACCCTAAAACATCTAGTCTGTCCAATGATGGAAAAACAACTGACCACTCATTTAGTCAGTCAAAGCTTGAGGTGATAGAGGAAGAGAAATGTGAGGAAGGGGGAGATAATGGAAAGCCTAAAACCAGCACATCTTCATTGAAAAGCAGTGGAGATGAAAAAGATTATACCCTCGAAGGAAGACATCCAGATAGACAGGGCTTTGGAGACAATTACTTTGGCTACCAACTTGAGGAGGAGCTGAATTCAACCTTTAAAACTGTTGCCACTAAGGGCTTGGACTTTGATCCCTGGTCCACCAAAGGGGTTGATAATGAGGGAGTTTTTGAGTCCAAAACAAAAGAGGACGACCCAAAGCCCTTTGGTTTATCGGTTGAGGACAAATCACAGGCTACAACACCTGACACAACCCCTGCTCGAACACCGACTGATGAGAGCACACCGACAAGTGAGCCTAACCCTTTCCCTTTCCACGAAGGGAAGATGTTTGAGATGACCCGCAGTGGTGCTATTGACATGAGCAAGCGGGACTTTGTTGAAGAGAGGCTTCAGTTTTTCCAGATTGGTGAGCATTCCTCTGACCCTAAAACAGGGGAAAAGGGGAGAGGGGGCAAGATCCTGGGGGTAATTTCCTCTCAGTCAAAAACAGGGGAAAGGGCCACAGTAGATGGGATGGTGAAGGTTATAGATACTACCACAGACAGCAGCACCACACCAACACCAGCAACAACATCTACAGCAAAATGCAGTCCTGCACAGCCTGGCAGTGAAACTGGCTATACTGGTACTGATGCCCCCACCTGTGAAGCCATAGCTGAGACCGCCTCCTCATGCACAATCACAGCCTCTAAGGTTGATCCTAAATTGCGCACTCCTATTAAGATGGGCATAGCTGCCTCTATAACTGTGAAAAAAGACTCAGGGGACCTCAGCGATTGTAAATCTGAGATGACAGAGGGACAGATGGTGCCAGAATACATCAGTATAGAGGGTCAGGGTACAGAGAGCCCATCTTGTAGACACTCTGAGCCCAAGTTAGGAAGAAGAGATTACCCTTCTGAAAACTCCAACAACAACAATAACCTTGAGTCCTCCAATGTTCAGGCAAATTACATTCAGTGTGGTAGTGTTGTGTTTAATTTGCAGTCCTCGTCTGAGCCAACTCTTCAAAAAGCTAGCAGGATAGAAACACTATGTTGTAGGGATATGGAAGAGAAAGTGGAGGTTAACAACAGCAGTCAAGTGCAGGACTTGAAAAGTGAAACAGTTAAAGAAAGTGAAGTGAAGCAGCCCAAGTCAAGGCTCCCTGTTAAAGCATCAGGTTGGTCATTTCACACACAGGGAACAGCCATAGGCAAACAGAAGCCCAAGCAAGCAGTGACAGTTGAGGTCAGGAAAAGAGGAGAGCCAGCCATAGCCAAAGTGGAGCCAAGGTCTAGAATACCAATCAAAGATGTTAAAAAGAGCAGCCCTGCTGCCACGGCTAGCTCACTTGTTTCAGTTCGGGTTACCTCACTGCCAACAAGGGCATTGGACACAGACAGAGCAGCCATACAGTTGCCCTCAAGGTTACCACTAAAGGACAGGCATCAGGTCAGCAATGAGAATGAGGGAGTGTGTAGACAGGAGAACCCTAATGAGGTATGTAAGCGCACCATCGAATACTTGAAAGGCATTAGCGGGGAGACGCAAAAGTTGGTGGACCGCCTATCAGACGAGGAGAAAAAGACGCAGACAGAGCAGTCGGAGGAAGACAGCACCTCCCGGAGCACCTCTCTGTCGGACGCCTCCCAGCCTTCCCAGCCCTCCCAGCCCTCCCAGCCCTCCCGCTCATCCAGGTCTGGTAGAGGTTCGAGGGCTGAGGCCGGGGCCGCGTCCGTAAGGGCAAAGGTGGCGACGACGGACAGGGCCTCCGGCAGTGAGAGAAGCAGGAGGAGTAGGCGGACTGGTGGGAAGGAGGGCAGTCAGGGACTCACAGGGTCTCGAGCGCCTCCCATCGCGGAGATCAAGCCTAGTTTGTAAAACTTTCACACTATGTTTAAAATACATCTATATATTTATATACTTCACTTTTAGTTGCATGACATCGTTGTGATCGTTTAATGGATTGACTGGAATGCCTGTGGCGTGTTTACATATTCTCTTCAGAACAGTAGCTGTCATTTAAATGTCTTTTTTGTCATTGATGTACTGTGTACTGTATTGTCCTTGTTGCAAGATTCTCCTTCCTCTGTTCCCCTCTTTCAACCCTTTTTGACCTCTGTATACCTCAGTAGAGTGAGCATGCTAGTAGTAGTGACTGGTCCACTGGTGCAACCAGTCCTTTTCTTGACAACTCCCTGGTCTGTCTGTCTGTCTTCGCGGGGTGGCTACAAAGTTATTGTAGTAGTTTGTTCTTACAGAAGTTTACATGCTATCAATTGTCTAACTAGTGTTGGCAAAAACACACAAAAGCGTGTTCGCATGCTTACATTTTAGATTCTAACAGACCTTTCCACCCTAGATTTGTAGAACTATGCGTCTGTTGTTGAGTCATGCTTTGTTTTGTGTGGTTCTCATGACAGTTACTGCCTGCCTAGAGGATAAATACCACAAACAGTCACAGAGCACCACTTACTCTATAAACATATTTTAAGTTTACCATAATGTTCCTAATTTGTAACATCCTTTTCTTGCCATCTAGTAAGTAATTAAACCTAATTTACACCTATTTTACAATAATATGATAGCCACCATAATATTAATAATTCAGCACTACATTAATGAGTGATTTTTCAGATGAATAAGTGGCCAGAAAAGGAAAATTATGTAGTTGTTCATTTTTCTCTTACATGCGTGTATGGGGCAAAAAGAATGTGAACTTTATTGATGGGTCATTGTCCCATATCTTCCCAGGTCCCCAAAGTCCCTGTGAGCGAACAGATTTGCGAATGGCTATTGTTGCAGATCACCTTGGACTCAGTTGGACAGGTGAGAAACATTCTCTCTTAATGTCCTGTCTACCTAACTAGATCTCTTTTAGACTTATTAGCCTAAACCTGTTTTCTACTGCCACCTTCAGGCTAACAGAAATATCTTGCAAGAATCAATGCTGTTATGCATAGTACGTCCCAATTCCCTCATTTGAAATTGCCACACTCCATGATCCTGAAACCAGAAGTCGTTCTGGTCTGCCGTCCCAAAATCTCTCTGCTCTTAGCATTGAGGATTGAGGAGTCATTCCTGAGGTTATTCATTCCTGAATGTCGCGTTTGTGAGAGTTACTTCTTTTCAGTTTTGCTTATTATTTGGCCTGATAATTGGAAAAAATGTTCAAAAGACGCCAAGATCATGTTCTTGGTTGTTCAGTAATGAACTCCCTTAGAATACAAATAAGCAATATGCAAAAAGTAAATAAATAATGCTAACATTTTCTGCCTGTAGAGATGGTTTCTGAGCCTCTTCGCTAGAGCTCAGTATAAATAAACAATGTGGATTGCTAGGATGTTTTTCAGGCAGGTAAAAGGCTACAGAGAAAAATCTCTGCTGCACTGGCAATGATAACTGTGTAAGTATAAGCTCGATGCACATATGTGCAGGTACAAACCCCATTAACAGTCACTACAGCTGTAAAAGCTGACTGACAGCTGATGAAACTGTGGTTCACAGCTGCCGTTCTCATTGATTGACAACTTGCGTCTCTACATCCATCCTCTGAAGGGGGACTAATATACAAGAAAAAGACTCAAGGGAAACTTGAATGCAATTTAGAAGAGTTGTGATGTACCCAAAGTGGCCCTGATAAAGAGGAGCTAAAGATCAAAAAAACAAGGACAGAACAGAAGAAAATAATCTCCTTGTTTCAGGCAAGCATTGCAGTTTTAAATGCACTGATGAGACAAATGAAGTTTTATTTTATACTGTTTTATTAATTGCAGGATTTAAGTAAAATTAATATACAAATATATGTATAGCATGTGAGTAGTCTGTGTGTTTGCATTGTGATCACATCACAGAGTTGGCTCGAGAGATGAACTTCACAGTGGATGAGATCAACCACATCAGACTAGAGAACCCTAACTCTCTGACGGCACAGAGCTTCATGCTACTTAAGAAATGGGTCAGTCGGGAAGGAAAAAACGCCACAAGTAAGACTCTCTTTATATCTGAAAAAATGTACTTTTCTGTCTCTCTGTCTCCTCTCTTTCTTTAAGTTTCTCTTTCTTACTCTTTTCAGTCCTTCTGCTCTAAATTTAAAGCTAAAAATTTCATCACCTTGAGAAAGAAAGTTTTTATGCTAGCTCACTAAAATGAAGAAAGTTTTTTCTCTCTAGTCCATCTCAGTTGCAGTACCTTTCTTGTCTGTCTATCTATTTAGCCTTATCACTACATTCTGTTTCTTTCCATCACTCATATATCTGTTCAGTAACCATTATGCACTCAATTGAAAAAGGGTTAAAATTTAGGATGAGTCTTTTTGTTTATATTTCAAGAAGAACAGAATGAACAACTGTAAAATTGTTTTTACGTGAAAACATGCTAACATAAATAACTTATTTTTGTTTCCTCATTATCTTTTCATTTTTCACAGCGGATGCCTTAACTGCAGTGCTGACCAAAGTCAATCGGATGGATATTGTGACTTTACTGGAGGGCCCGATATTTGACTATGGTAACATTTCAGGCACGAGATGTTTTGCCGATGATAACGCTGTTTTCCGGGATCAGGCTGATGGTAAAGTTTAGCTTTGTCTAGCTGACCTCTTACCTCTCCCTGCTACCTTTAGTTGTGCCAATGCATGGATCCCATAGTGTAGTCCCATTGCAAATCTGCAGAGATGTTAACTTACAGTCGGATTTGGATTTTGTTTGGACAACTGGCTCCACCTCCTACTTCTGCTTAAATGTATTTGTGATTTCTTCGGTTTATTTTATTTTTTGCACTTAAATAATTATAGGTCTTTAAACTTCAGTCATGTTTTTTATTTAAATTACAACATTTAAAATAGCACTGTTACACTTGCTCTGATTTGAATTGGCCTCCTCTGAATTAACCACCATTGTATTTAAATCAAGTCTTTAACCCAGTGAATACTCCTCTACAGATCACATTAGTGAATCCAGTTGTCACAAATGAGCAATATCCACTATTAAAATCTCACTCTAAGTGCATGCCGCATACTACATACTGCTTTAAATGTTTTTTTTTTATTATTTCTGAGTTTACTTGTAATGAAATAACCTTGTAGAGTCTGCTTTTCTCTGTTGATTTAGTTTAGCTCTCCTAGTTCTCCTCCAGTTCCTCTGAGCCTTCCTTGGATAGATGAGAGAATCTCTTCCTCTG
The DNA here is from genome assembly GCA_029814665.1 of Acanthurus lineatus. Lineage (NCBI taxonomy): Eukaryota > Metazoa > Chordata > Actinopteri > Acanthuriformes > Acanthuridae > Acanthurus > Acanthurus lineatus. Next base: position 16,752,890 of record JAPZDV010000003.1, read on the forward strand.
TGAAACCAGACTGCCTCCTCCTCCTCCTCCTGTTCTTCTTCCCATCACCTCCCCACAGCAGTACCGACTGCTGATAACAGCACATAACAGCTCTTAAGAAATTAAGAGTCACATGTTGCTGATATCTTCATGTGCCCTCTCCTTATCCATCCCTCACACACCTCCTACTCCACTCATCCCTCACTTATGTTATTCATTCATTCATTATCTTTTTGTGCAAGCATGATTCACATTAAATATTTTCATCACTTTTTGTTTCTTTATATTTTTCCTGCATACACCCTGTTTCACTCCATCCCCACAGTTTGTATAATTATCCCATTAACTCCCAGAAGCACTGAAGCTGCCTTCATCCTGCAGACACCCAGTCCATTCTTTCCAACACTGACCCCAACACCTCCACCCACTCCCCTCACAACCCCTGCAGCACTTCACTGTCGTCCCTTTTCTTCACGCCGCTCTCCGAGTTACGAATCCTCCATCTCAATAAAAGACTTGGCACCTCCAGCTCCATTTGAAACGTCACAGTTTAACTTCCTCTCTCCTCCTCCCACGTGCGTCATCCCTCAGTGCCCCCCTGCTGATCCTCGTCAGTCCCCCACCTTCCCATTCTCACCCCATCCATCCTCTCCGATCCCCCTCATCACCTCACCTTTACCCCCCTCATCTGCTGCAAACTCTCCGCCACCCATTCCTTCATCAGCTACGTCTGTCCCGTCCTCTCCCACCTCTGCCCGTACCTCCCCCACACTCACCACGCCGACGCCAAACCCTTCACAAGCAGAACCAAACACCTCCTCTCTCTCATTGTCTGGATCTATTTCTGACCTGTCCTGTCACACCACTGCAACCTCTGAAACGACAGCCACAACCACCAACCTCACCCTCAAACCCTTCTCCAGTGACCATAACCAATCTGAATCCATCACCATACCTGTTTCATCCATCCCCTTCTCACCCTCAGGCAGGGTCTCACCCTCTGTCACTGCCTCTCCAAGCAGAGAGTCGTCAGTGGCCCAGCTGGCCACCTCCTCCCGCCCTGTCTCCCCTCTCTCCTTCTCTACTGTTCCTCCCGTCTCTCCCTCTGGGTCTCGCTGTCCCAGCCCTAGTCCTTCCTCTCCTCCTCTGCGCTCCCTGTCTCCCTGTCCTGCTTGTCAGTGTACTTATGCTCCCTCCATTCCACCAATGCCAAATCAATCCAGCACTGACCCTTCCACAATGGAAATTTTAATTTAGCGTGCCCTGTACTTTATCTTGTTCCTTCTCTTCCCCTATTTCTTCTCACATCTCTCATCTGTCAACTTTCTCATGTGAGCATGTAACAGAACACCGTGGCAAACATTAATATCTGACTGTTATCATATCCCACGCCACTTAATTATTGATTAATTTGGCCTTACCTTACTAATATGTACCTCTTTTTAACATCTTACCTCACCACACCTATTGAAATTACTCCCACAGAAAACCAAACAGCTGCTGACAACCACAATATTGCTTCTGTGAATTTTGTTTGATACTTTATTTTTATAGGTTTCTACATTTTATTACATGAACATCATCTCATGTTACAAGTATGAATAGAAAGATAAAAGAAAAGAAACAAAATAAACAACAAAAACATCAGAAACAGACAGATCACACTGTTAATCTGAATAGAATTCTTTTATCTCATATATTGTACATGCATTTTTTATTTTTGCTAAATTTGGCATTTTTGAAGATACACAGTAAAATGTCTTCATTTATTAAATTTCCCTGCTTATGTTTTATATTGGTTTGTAATCCTGCCATTATAAAGTATCTGCTGACATATTGACATCTCAGCTCCTGGTGTCTAAGTACATGCTTTACACTTCAGCCTCTGTGCCATTTTCCATGTCATGTGGTGTGTGTGTTAGGGTGCGCGTGTTTGTGATGTGTTGTATTCTTTTGTGGCATGCTTCGGTGCGTGTATGTCTCTACATTTGTCATCCTGTCACCTACAGATTATCAGAGCATTCTAGCGGAGCTGCAGTCCCCCGCCGCACTGCGCTCCGACCCCCACTTCCTGGAGCCCGAACTCCCCGTCACCCCCAACCCTTCCCTTTCCCATCACCAACACCACCATTACCCAGAACCCCACACCCCTTTGCTGGCCGACTCCCAGCCTCAGCCCCTGCCCTGGAGCCCGGAGACAGAGCCAAGTAGGGGAGAGCCAGACAGCCCCCCTAGGAGCCCCCCTAGACCCTGTGAGCTCGCCCTGTCTGTCCCAGTCTTTGAACTCCCCGATCCTGTTCCATCCAAGGTCAGAAAGCCCCACATCGCTCTGAATGACCAGCTGCTTTTGAGCGAAGAGGAGGACAGGCCTTGTCAAGAAATGGAGCTGAGCCACAAGCCCAAGTCACACTCTGTCCCAGTGATGTGTGAGTTAGACATTGAGATGGCCTACTCCACGTCTTCCCCTTCACTCTCATCAGTATCATCAATAACCCCCTCATCACCTGACAGAGCACAGATGGGAGATGGAGGAGAACAGATTGATACCCCCAATGGTGTACAAGAGGACGTAGGTTTGAAAGGAAGTGAAAGGGAAGTGACGGAAGAAGTAGAGAAGGTTGTTGAGGTGGTTACTGCAGAGTTAGAGGGAAATGCATTAGAGGGAAATGCATTAGTGGAAAAATGGGTAGAGCAGGACTTGATAAAAAATGTGGAAAGAAAATGTGAAATGATAACAAAAGATAGGTCTAAGTTGGCAGAAGAAAGTGACATTTTGGCAAAACAGGTGGAGCAATCTGCAGAGGAAGAGAAAGATGTGACAAATGAGCAGCTTGTTCTTTTTCAAGATGAGAATAAGGGGGCAGCTTGTGAGGTGGAGGAGGTAAGAGATGCACAGAATCTGCCAGACGAACAATATCTGATAGAAGTTGGGCTTGAAGTTGATAAAGACAGTAGTATAGAAGCACAGCCCACCAACGAGTGTACAGATGAAACACCTGAGGTTCAAGATGCTGATGAAGGTAGTGAGGAAAGGGTCGACAAAGGTGACAGAATGGATGGCAGAGATGGAGAACTTCAATTTAAAGATGAGGAAGGGATGTGTGGCAGTGAAAGAGATATTTGTGGGGCATCAGAAGGGGAAGAGGCAGCCGAAGACCAGGCTGCAGCCCGGCTCTCTCCTCAGGCCTGGGTTGAGGCACTTGAAGAACGTCAACCCAGTGATTCTGGATCCACTGAGGAAGAAGGGGAGGTCGATGGAGACGAAGTAAACAAAGAAATGGAATTAGGATCTCTGGTGGAGGAGGTGAAGCAAGAAGAAGGCTCAGAGGAGAAGGAGGAGGACAAAGAGACGATGGAGGCCAGTGTTGAGGAGATTCTTGATCAGGTTGAACAGGCAGAAAAAGACGTGTGTTCACTTTCAGGTTGGCACAGTGATTCATCCAGCGTCAATGTGGAGCCACCGACGCCAGGCCGCAGTGTCAGCTCAGACCTCCTGGACAGGCGGGAAAGGTAAAAGTGTCAAAACCACAATGTAAAGGTTTCAAACAGATTCACTCAAAAACATGAAGTCCCCCAGAAATATGAAATCTTCTGCTTTCCCTGTGCAGCTTTGTTTGAAATATTCTTATATTTTTCATTTCTTCAGCATTGTCCTACAATCACAATCCTTAATTCTGTGTTTTTTTTTACCCAACAGCCAAGAGAACTCTAGTGACTCCATCACTTCCTCGTCTAGAGGAGAATCAGGGAGGTCCCGCCAGAACGGCGACAACTCAAAGCACTCACCTCAGGACGGCTCATCAGAATCATCAAACGGTAGAAAAGAAGAGGGAACTCTGGTGTCAGAGAAAAAAGTCCAGGTAATCTTACGGCAACAGTCCCAATAAATAATAATACCCTGAATAACAGTAACATCAGTGTAGAATATTATCTCTTTATAATGCAAAACTTTTTGTTGGGAATTTCTGAATCCATTGTATAATTTGTGCTTAAGAAATGTAGTGTTTCTTTCCAGGTTTCTTGATTCTGATTAAGTCAACCATGGATTTGAAGAACATAGAGGACATAAACGAATTTCTCAGCCATTAACTGTGAAAGATGGATAACATGGCAGCTTCTTAAAAATGAAGCCAAAAGATCTTGATCGCCCCCTGGTGTCTGGCTACAGTATAGGTCATATATATCACACCCCTCCATGTTAGTAAGTGAAACATTGGCTGAACTTCAAATTCAAAGTACACATCAAATAAATTTCTCCCAAAATATGCATGTTAATAATTTGATTTTGTAAAAAATAATTTGTAAAATAAATTACTTTAAATTAGTTATTTGTTGATAAAATATGATTGACAGCAAACTTTAACTTCTGATTTAATTGGGCGAGTGTGAGGTTGGGACCTTGATACAGCGACTCTCTCCATTAATAATTACTCCGGAGACTCTGGCCCCAAATGGTGTCACCAGTGCAGGATTGTAGCTCCTGTTTTCAACATATTTTGGCTTCATTCTTGTCCAGTTGAAGAAGTGGAGACCATCTTATGTACCATAATTGGTCTCAACTAACTAAATCTCTTGTCTGCTACTTTCTCATTCTGATTCCCTCATTTTTTTGTGTGTAATAACTTCATAATGCCTTCCTCAGCAACGCGTTAGTGTAGATTCCGGTTCAGAGGAAGAACAGACTGTAACCACCAGAATCTTCAAACGCCGCCTCATTTTAAAGGTATCCTGAAAGCCTGGTGCAGAAGCTGGGCTGGGCCTTGGTCTGGTTTGGTTTGATTTGGTTTGGTTTGGTTTGGTTTAGACTGGTCAGTCTGGTGTGTATAGTAGTGGTATTGCGTTGTATACAGATAGTTCTGCTTTCTTTGTGTGTTCATGGGTATGTAACCATTGAGTCTGTCACTGTTCATGGTATCTCATACCATGGTGACCGGTTGAAGACTAACTTAGTGCTTAGCCTCTCACTGACATGGAGTTTCTCTTGGGGTGTTGTTTTTGTTTTTTGTGGTGATGGTGACAGATTATTTTATCATGTCATGATCAACCATTTGTGAACATTTATATTATGTGCTAACCACAAACACTTACAGGGGGATCAAGCAAAGAATATCCCAGGCGAGTCAATGACAGAGGAACACTATATGGACCACGATGGTAACCTCATCAGTAGAAAAGTAACGTATTACTTTATTTCCCATTTAGCTGGCAATTAAACCTATGGAACAGAGAAAAGCTTATTGTTCTTTTAAAGCAGACATTTTCAGATCTTTTCCTCCTTTGTCGAAATCCCTCTGCCTCGGGCAGGTTATCAGGAAGGTTATTCGACGGGTGTCTACTCCCACACCAGAAAGCCAAGGAGGTGAAAGGTGGCACCGTGACCTTTATTACAGTCCCATTCTGCTGGAGGACGGGTCAGAGGTTGGCATGACAACCCCCTTAAACTGTCGTCCTGGAAGACATTGGTGGAAGTTTCACATCTAATGCAAGAGTTAGGCTTAAAGCTGCACTGGGCAAGACTTAATACAAAAAGAATAAATTTTATTTATTTTAAATGAGAGGCCTATTTCACTTGTTAAGACCATACTATATCCTGGTTTTGAAAATTTCCCTCTATGTGAGCTGCTCATAGCTTCACTGAAGTTTGAAACAAATAGATACAGAATAATTACGCTATGTGACATTGTAATGCATGTGAATAAACTTCTTTATCTAACCTCAAAGTTAATGTAGGGGATTGTAAAGAGTATAACATGTATATGTCGAGATATTTAAGACATTTAAGACATTTAAGTCACATATCACTGCAGCTTTAAGTCAAAAAGAGAATCAGTTAGATGTGATCACGTTATTCTGAGTGCAGGGGAATTTTTGATTAACACTGGAATAATTGGCTCAAGATAACTGTCCTCGTTACCTGTCTTCTGGGCAAAACTACCAAAAGCCCAGAAGTGCAGCCATTTGAAGTGCATGCTTGTGTGTTGTGTTTTAAAAATGCACAGTGACCGTTGTGTTTGAATAACAAAAGGGAATACAGGCTATTGCTCCTGACTATGTGGTTTTATTGGCCTTTTTTAAGTGTTTAACAGATTAGTCAACAGTGTGACTAATGAGTGCCGTGACTCTGCTGTGAGAATACAATCTGCCTCTTTTGTTTCTAACTCTTAACTCCATAGTAACATCATTTTTCTTCTTCCAGGGGTCTGGTTGGTGTGTGTTTGGGCACTTTAATATATCCCTAACAAACAAGCTACAACTAATATTAGTTTCAGATTGCTGATTCCTAACATGCAGACTTTTCTTTCTTTCTCCTTTTTCTGCTTTCTCCTTTGTCTCAGTTTGCTGTTTCAGGTTTGTGTGTCGGTTACCACTTCCTTCTTCCTGTCAGAAGTTAAAAATACTTTTTCACTTATATTTCCGTGTGTGTTTGTGTTTTCTAGCAAGGAGAAGGGTCAAGGAATCGCAGGCGAAAGGATGACAGAAGGTCAGGGGATAAAAAGCTTCACTCATAGGAATGGTCGGGCTCCACCAGGTACAGTAGCTTTCTGCCTTTCAATGTAACACAATTAGCTTAGTTCCCTTGTATGTGTTGTCCATGTGTATGTATCAGTGCACAGTATGTATCTATGTATTACTGTCATCTTTTTCTCTCAATGCTACTTTTTTCAGCACTGCTTTTCCCTTCTGCACTCTATTTTATTTAGTTGTAACACAAAGTGTCATTTTCATGTCTGTGTTTGTGTATTTATGAACCTAAAAAGATACAACATGTAAGTTTTAAGCTTCAGAGGTGCCAGTTATTGTATTTTTTAACTCTGGGTAGTCTTTAAGCTTAGCTAGTGACCTCCTGGCTCCAGCTCTTTACCCAGTGCACATACATGAGTGTGGTATCAGTCATCTCATCTGAACCTCTGCGAGACAGCAAACAAGAATGTTTAACAAAATGTCAAACTCCTCCTCCTGTTTCTTTGATTTACCACTCTCTGGTTAGTTTCTCTATCTCACTGTCTCACAGACTCAAAAGTGCAAAAGGCTGACTGATGTCTGAGCCTGGTTGTCCTCTGGCAGCATTTCTGCCCCGAGTGTGTCTGAATAGGGAACAGGGCTGGTGAACGGCACACACCTCAGCATTATGTTACCCCACTGATAAACTCCATTGCCTGTTTTTGTCCACTAAATCCCCAACACACAATAGCATTGTAGCATCCAAAAAGAGCTTGTTATCCCACCAGGCAGACTGTTAATCCCTACTGCTGTTCACCCTTATGTTATGTTTGCAGTGAATCATTCCATCTGTACAAAACTGACTTAGAAATAATATGCCTCTGCTGTGGAGTCTGGCAAAGAGTTTCTATGGTAACAGAGGTCACCGCGAAAGCCCACGGTCCATCAGGTCTTTTAACATGCTATCATTTAGTCATACAGAGGAGTGGAGGATCGTGAGAGGTTTTTTTTTCTCTTTAAAAAGTGTTTTCACACCTAGAAAAATAGTCCTGTAAGAGAGAGAGAAAATATTTTCTTTGAAATCTAATGTACAATTTTTAGATATTATGAAATGTATGACATTAAACATTATTTTAACAGTTAACTTAGATATGCAACAATATGTGATATGCTGTTTTGTGTCTTCCAGAATCAAGTTAGATTTCCTGGAAATAAACGTTCAGAGGGCTGGATAGTTCCTGTGTGAGGACTTCAGACAAGGGTCCAGTCTGCAACTATCTGCTTCAAACAAAATTGTTTTCACGTGAGAGGAGTCGACCCTTCTGACTTACGCATGAGCATGAAAAACTCACCTCCTGTCAATCAGAGAGCCGGGAGGTTTTCTCACTTTCTGACTGTGGTGGACCCATGGACAATGATTCTGCTTCCTGTTTTGTGTGAAACAATACGTGCCATCGGTCCACTGGTGTTTGTGAGAGCTTTTTGAGGAGCATCGTTTGTTGTGAAAAACGAAAAAAAAAAAGACTCCCTTAGTGAACAACCACACAGGTGCAAACTGTGACCAAAGATGGCACAAGAGCTCAATCCACATGGTGGGTGGAAAAGAATGAAGTAGACACAATAACACACAAAAAATCTAATGGAACACTTCTGATCCAACTTCAACACTCGCCTTATAGTTTTTTCTTGAACCCATTGTTGTCAGGATGTAAATTGTTTTGGGTTTTATTTTTTCTTCCTTTTTAAAACTTAAACTAACACAAAAGCTTTTTTTCTGTATATAAAAATTACAATGTGTAAAAATCTTAAAAAGGGGTTGAGTTACTTGTTGAGGATGCACTGAGGAGAAGAATCTTTTCAATTACTTTCAAAATTTATTGAAACAGTTCCACTTTTAAAGATCTGAGTGCAACTTCACAGGTTCTTGTATAATTAATTATTAGAGCAGGTATAATGTTTGTACATGAAAAAAAAAGAGCTGGATTGATTTTAACAGAAGAAATTTCCGAAAAATCAAATCTCAGTAATTCCCAAAGTGGGGATGGATCTAATCCTACAAAAATCAGCCTTTCAGAGTTCTCATATTTTCATGCATGCTGTTCACATTATTTTAAGTACAATTTTTACAAGTTTGCAAACACTGTATTCAAATGACAAATTAAACCCTTTATCTGTGTACACATATAGCCCTGAAACTTGTCACCAATTTTATATTTTGACTTAAAAAAAAAAAGATACCATTAACACATTTATCATGTTGGGGTGAGGATGAAGAAAAGTTTTATAGCTTCTTGAGGGTGTGATGTCTCGTCTGTCTATGTGAAAACGGGGGGCAGCTTCTGCCACAAGAATGAAATAATCTGAATGTAAATGCTAGTAGGCTGGCTCGCTGTAAAATTATAACTGTATTGTGCGTATTGGCTATAAGGTGTAGGAGTCTCTGTACACTGTTAGACTGTTTGTAATCATTTTAGCAGTGTGTCAATTTGGTTTTCTAACGGCTGCTGTGGTATTTAAGGAAAACTGGGGCATTTCATTTTGGATTTTTTGGTGAAGTATTTCCTTAATTTAAAAACCTACTCACATTAAGGACACATAAAGACATTATTTGATTGTAGCTCTAAATAGCATATTGTATGACAAAAACACTGGATGGTCAAAAACAATTATTTAAGCATTAAATAAATTGTGTTTAACTCTGAAACTGTGTGATCTTTTTAGGCTTGAGAGTCTGTATATGCAGTGTCGAATAGAATTTGTTTTTCACTAGCTCATTGGCAAAATTTTACTTTACATGACATTAGGAATTATCTTTGTATTGGTTTTCATTAGATGCCCATGTAGTTCAAGTGTGGTGTTCTACTGGTGCGATGGCTCAGTATGCTGATGTCTCTGCTGTGGACATGAAACTATGTAACTTTTTGGGGGCTGGGGGTGGGGGTGGGTTAAAGGGAGTCAGGTAGGGTGCTGTACCACATCCACTTATACTACTATGTAAATCAGGGGGTAGAGGATCCTTTGATATGGTTGAACTATCAATTTTGTCAATTTTGTTTGATATGTGTTTTCACCTGAGCAGATTTTTTGATGTACAATTCTTACTAACAGAGTGAAGCCATTGAAATGTAACTATTCTAGCACTTTGGTTATTCAAGGTCTTTTAGAGGCTATAGCAGCAATGATGCCACCACAGATGTTTCAGACGTCTTTAAAAAAATCTACCTGAAAATTAAAAAAAAATAAAAATGCATTGATTTTGCAATATAATTGTCTCTGTTCTCATCTTTGTGTCCTTGAACATTTTTTTTATTATGTAAGTGGTCGTTTAAGGTAATTTTGTCATTTGAGACAGTGTCCCTCAGCCAAAGTTATGTGCTTCTTCCCCACCAAAGTGCCCTTTAGCAACACTCTGCAGGGCTGCTTGTTTAATGTGCTCAGAGTAACTTGTGGGGCCAGGCAACAATTTCCCAAGAGGATATTGCTCATATCTATTGAATTAGTAATTAAATGACTGCATTTATATAACATGTTTATGCAAAGTGCTTTATAGTTTACATCAACACACACTCTCCCAGAAATATGAAGCTGTCTAACCTAAGAGCACTTTGACATTTAGACAAGGGATAAGTGATAAAATGAAAAAACAAATCAAAACAGCCCCACCAAGTCTCACTTCTTATATGTATGATTTATTAACATTTCACAGTCCACTCAAAACGGATGTGTTGTGCAAATGATGATGAGGCAAATGAGAAGTTACTTTGTTAATAATTACTAATAAACCATAATTAGCCCTGGCACTTGAGAGTTAAGCTTTTTTCCATCTGCACAGTGAAAATGTAAAAGGTTTAATAGCAGTACTAACCTATTGATTGTGGTAATTTTTCCTTAAAGTGGAAAATGACCTGCCTCTTTGCAGATCCTTCCACATTAACCTTAAATGGTCAAGGAGTCATGGCAAGATCACCCCTGTTCTTGGCCTGGGACAAACACGATCTGTGGGCCCCTGTTGACCCCTCTTAGTAACTAAACACAAATGAAGAGATTATGCTGAATAAAATGTGCTTAAAGGGCTGACTTTGCCCACTTTCTCTAAAATGGAAACCCAGCCTTGGAAAGAGTTGATAAAAGTGAATCACAGGTTCCAGTTTAATGGGACGAGGATGCATTATGCGGTACTGGAGACATCCTGGTGGTGGCGCTATGCTGATAATCGTGAGCAAGGTCACACGGTGTACCATTCTGCTGTCTGCGCTCCTCAAACACTGCAGCTGCCGTCGTCGTCTTCCCTACTCCACACTGTCGCACAGCCATGGCGGACAGCGCAAGCGAGAGCGACACCGACGGAGCGGGGAGCAGCTCGGCCACCCCGATGTCGTCCTCCGCCTCAAATTCGGGAAAACCGAGCATAGTCATTTCACAGTTTCGTTTGGAGGAACTGACGAACCGCCTGGCCTCGTTACAGCAAGAGAATAAAGTTCTTAAAATTGAGCTTGAGACGTTCAAACTCAAGTGCAAAGCCCTGCAGGAGGAGAATCGGGACCTCCGCAAAGCGAGCGTCACCATTGTGAGTAACATTAGCAAGCTAACTACCTAGCTAGATGCTATACCCACGCTACTTATTATATTGCATTTGTCAGTAACATAGCTATGTCTAGTGCTGCTTGTTTAGTGCTGATAGGTCAGTATTAACACATTTTATGTGCTGCATGAAAATGTTACCTTTATTTAAGCACACCACTATGTTGTTTTTCTTAAACTACTATCATTAGCTACTTGGGTATGTTGCTCATTTAGCCAGTTGGCTAACGTTTGCTAGGTGACTGGGCAGCGGTAGCCAGCTAGTTTGCTTTGTTTTGCTTCGCGTTGCTAACCTAAGCTAATGTTAGCTCAGTGGCTAACGTCAAGTGAAAGGGCGTTAAAAACAAGGTGGGCACCTCACGATGCAAGTTACCGGACTGCTGTTAGTCATTTTGACAACTGATTACTCACTGTTAGATATTGTCACCACGCTGTGTCCTATGATGATACAGTAACTGAGTGAAAATTAATAGCTCAGCAGCAGCACTGGCATGGACCGATGCGTCATATGTCTTCATGCTCGCTCCATCAGCCTCAGCTTCATAAAAATGTGTAACCGATCTGTTGGGTAGATGGGAAGTATGTAGGCCAAACTTAGCGAGCTAACGTTAGCTAAATGCCAGGCTCATATGTTGGCAAGTCAGCTATAATGCACCCAGTAATGTGTGAGGCTTAACTAACTGTTTTGTTTCCATTGTCCCTCTCATTGTTCTTGAACAACTGACAAATTCTACCAGCTTGCAAAACACAGTTTAGCTTTGATGTCAGTGAAGAATGAGGATGGAGAATTTGAGACTGGTGCTAACAAGGGCAGATGTATCATCACACTGTAATGTTAGCTGCTGAAGCTGTCCTAACATATTTCATTACTATCCCCATGTTTCACCCTTCCCCTCATTGTAAATCACCCGTTACTGCAATATCTCTTGAGTCATTATGGGAAATTCGGCTTCCTCTTTGGCTGCCAGGCTTCACTGCAGCAGATTTTTGTTGATTGGTGCGTTTGTTTGCTGTTGCCTGTTTGCACTTTTGGGTGTTGCAATTTAATCAGGATAAATGTGTACAATCAACAGTTTGATGTGCCAGTCCTACGAGTCTACTTCACTGATGTTGGCCTCTACCACTGTCTCCCATTTGTTTTTTTTTTCTGTCATGCAGCAAGCAAGAGCAGAGCAGGAGGAAGAATTTATCAGCAACACTTTGTTCAAGAAGATCCAGGCCCTCCAGAAGGAGAAGGAGACCTTGGCGGTCAACTATGAGAAAGAGGAGGAATTTCTCACCAATGAACTGTCAAGGAAACTCATGCAAGTGAGTGATGGGAACACAGCAGGGAAATGCCCATTTTTAACTCACTGGTTGGAGTTGTGTATTTCAGGCACATGAAGAATAACCTTACATCAGTTTGAACCATAACTTTGTGTGATGACTTATCATATTGATAAGAAGTATCACTGTGGTTCAGAGATCTTATCCTTATGCTTGATTATGCAAAGTTTTTGCCCGCAGTATTGTCAAAGCCTGTTCAGCTCGAACTCGCTGGGTGTGTGCTGTACACACAACCCCAATGTATGAGTGCTCAGCAGCTAGTGCATTATCATCAGCTGTATTGGTACTTGCCTGAAGCCTGGAATGGCTCGAGATGACTTGCGGCAGCTATCTACTCCAAATGACTCTCAAATTACTCTCCTCCCGTCTGCTGGTTATTTGGTTCAGTCTGTTTTCCACATCTTATTTTCCCGAATGCAGAGCACACGGCACACATATGTACGCTTTGACACTATTAAGTGAATAGCTGTAGGCTGTAGGCAAGACTTTGTTGATTTATCAAGAAGTGGGAACTGGAAGGAACACATGCAGACACCTCAGCAGGCCCCTGCTTAAGGTCATACAGATGAACTGTTTTGTGCTTTTGTTATCCTGTGTTCTCAGTTAAAATAAAACAGACGTCTTTCTGCTCCTGCCTGTAAACTTGGTGTTGGCAAATTGCTCAGTGTGTGCGTGTGTATGCATGTGTACATGGGCATGTGTTATACTATTGTGACGAGGGAGGGAGATCATTTTCCCATCTGGTCATTTATTTAACTGGGCATGTAAGTGCTCCTGTGCAGAAGCACTTCTGTAAACAGTTTTGTTTGACCCAGGTTTCCTCTGCATTACTTTGAATGATAGACTTTTTTTCTTAGGTTGCCTAAACCTGAGTAGCCAAATGGTTCAAGTGCTTTAGCAGGTGCATAAATCAGTGCCCCTCCTTTTAGCACTTTTATGACCTATGCGCCATCACTTTAAAATGTAATTTCCATTCCTCTTTCTGTTATCCTGTCATGTACCAATATAGGCTTGTCTTTTTAGAGAGGAAGCTGATAGTGTTTCAAACTCTTTTGGCCTTATAGTTATCATTAATGCATGATATAATGAAGGGAAAAACTTTCAGAGGGTAACTGTAATGCCCAACCTGTGCACCTTTGGTTTTGCTTACAGACAGCCTCTGCTTGAAGGACATAAGAATCCAAAAGGGATTAAAATCTCTGCAAGGTGTCTGTCTGCTTAAAAAAAAAACAGATAATCACACAGTTGTGGACAATCGCTACATAGTATGGTAGGGTGGAGGCCTGTTATACAATAGCCTGTAATTGTAAACATCTTTGCAATTTTTGGAATGGTTTTTAAATTTGCACCTCCCTTTACTGTGCTAATTGGAAAATAAATAACTGCACTAGGTGTGGCAAAACATGGTGGCTTTTATTATTCAGCTAGGGCATCACACAGTAGTTGTCTCTGTGAAATGTAAGGCATGGACATGGTCTTTGTAAGTTCAAAAAACAAACTGTGTTGTCTGGAGGTTAGTAGAATAATGGAAATGGTTATTTCCCCTCTCCAGTCTTTTCCGATGAATGAATTTGCATCCCTTTTCCCATAATACGTAATTCCTTATATAATCCATCACGCAACTGTCCCATTTTGAATCAATGTTGAACCACACCCTTTCTTTTTATTGGTGAGTGGCCAAAGTTGGTTACTTTGGTTGCCAAATCATTATTTTACACTGTTTAGTCTTCTGGGAAGTTTAACCATGGATTTGGTAGAAATTAAACGTTAACTTCCTGTTTAACTATTCTCTCAGTGTCTAAGCTAAATGATCTGACACCAGTGTGTTTGTTCACTGTGGTCATCAAATATTTTTAATGTGACTCACCACAAGTCTCCTTTTGTGCTCCTGCTTCTCTCTCTTTTTTCCTCATCTCTCCTGTTTCATCCACCTCTTCCTCTTTTCATCTGTCCATGTACTACTCTCCATTTTTCCACTTTAGCTCCAGCATGAGAAGGCAGAATTAGAGCAGCACTTGGAGCAGGAGCAGGAGTTCCAGGTTAACAAGCTCATGAAAAAGATCAAGAAGATGGAGAATGAAACCATCTCAAAGCAGCTAACCCTGGAACAGGTATGCCTCTCATGGCAGAGCAAGATTTCAAAATCCAGTGTGGCACAACGTATCCCTCAATTTTTCTGTTCAGTTATTGAAGTGGTGTGGCATGCCAAAATTTCACCATCCTTGATTCTCCCCACTTAAAGTTTGCTGGAAAGAACATTTTGGTCTGTGGCTTGAACAAACCTGTGTGTGAGAACCACTCAGTATTTTTTCCATGCTCCAATGACAGGATTTTTCTGTTGATCTGCATGCATGCATTTATTGTTGCTGTTCACTTGTGAATGTATATGTCAGCGTGGTCCTTTAGTAATACCCCTGTGCAATCTGCATAGATGGGTGTAATCTAACGGCAAGTTTTGATTCGGATTAATTTCATATCAGTTGGATATAAAGCAATTTCCATCTTGCGTTGTCATTTTCTGTTCCTGTGTCTCTCTCTCACTAGTCAGCAGAGGGACTGTAGCTCTATTAAAAAAGGAGAAGCTTATCTTGAAAGAGACCTTGGGTTTGCAGAACAGTGTATTTGTCTGCAGTCCCATTTATGTCTTTCTACGTCAAGGTTTTTATATCTCTTAGCTTCACTCTCTGCTCTTTTATTGTCCAGTTGAGGCGGGAGAAGATAGACCTTGAGAACACATTAGAGCAGGAACAAGAAGCCCTGGTCAACAGACTGTGGAAAAGGATGGACAAACTGGAGGCTGAGAAAAGGTGTGAAATAATCATAATATGTGTTAACCATTTCATTATGATGACGATCGACATTTTTAGATTCTGCTCCTTGTGGGCTATGATTCAAAGCTTGTTTAGGCCCATATTCATACTTAAACAAAATTAAAAGCATTTTTTTTCAGTAGCATTAATCAAAGGGACGAAGGCTCTGACAGGCTTGTGATAATGCAAGTTTCCACTGTTCAGGTTGT
Source organism: Acanthurus lineatus (assembly GCA_029814665.1). Taxonomy (NCBI): domain Eukaryota; kingdom Metazoa; phylum Chordata; class Actinopteri; order Acanthuriformes; family Acanthuridae; genus Acanthurus; species Acanthurus lineatus. The sequence continues at coordinate 16,768,236 of JAPZDV010000003.1, forward strand.
CATGTTATAGTCAGTCACATACTTTGTCTGTTCCCTTCACCTGTTCTCAGTGCACCCACCGGGGTAGAAGCAGTATCTTGACAGGAACATTTCAGCAACATTTTTGTAAAATTGACAGAATGGTTGTAATATTTCAATCTATGTTGATTTGATTATAATGCTTTTGTGTAAATGTGCTCTGTATTTCTAGGCTGCTTTTTCTGACTGATGCATACATATTCACAGGCACACAATAAATGCCTGTCACCAAAAACAAGTGACTCAGCCTCACTTATAATGCAGAGTAAAACTACCAATGATCAACTAACATCGGCTTTCTAATTTAGATTTCACATTTTCAGGGTAATGTTTTTACAGCAGTAAATTACAATGTACTGAACAATTACTCCCTGTCAGGCCTGATTGTGTATGTAAATTGTCAGTCATTTCAAATCACAGCCATTTTTAATCTGAAGTTGCGGCAAAAGAGGACGTGTTGAAAAGGTTTTGTTATTGTTGAGAGTTTAGTAAACTGTCTACAATCCTGGATTCCAAAAAATTGGGATGCAGTACACCTCTTTGGTACATCTTTTATGGGTAAACAGGTTCATTAGTAACAGTTTTTGGTGTCCTTTTTTTGGTTTTAAATTTACATCCATGGAAAGCAAGTCCTTCCAAAGTAAATAGACTTCATCAGAGAACAGTTGTTCCCCCAGTAGCCAGTCTTGTGCCAGCTTTGTTTGTGATTTGCAAGTTAAAATGTAGTGTAAATTATGCCTTACGATCACAAAATAATGTTCAAATGTTAGTAAGCCATGCAGTTCTGGTTCAGGGCGTAGCTGCTGAGCTTGACACCATGCCCATCCTTCCTGTTGTTGAATTGTACTAACAGTGTGGATTGTTTTCTGAACTAGAATCCTTCAGGAGAAGTTGGACCAGCCTGTATCAGCTCCTCCCTCCCCAAGAGATGTTTCCATGGAGATCGACTCACCAGAGAACATGATGCGGCATATCCGCTTCCTAAAGAATGAGGTGGAGAGGCTTAAGAAAAGTCTGCGCACCACTGAGCTGCAGCGTAAGTGGCCTCTCAACTTGTCACATGATCCAAGGGAGTGTGGGCTTTGGGGAAGCAGATGCACTTAAGTGTTAATTAAGGAAACCATTAAATAAACCAGTCTTTTGAAATGAATGAGGTGCAAATTCACCTCAAACCAAGGCATGGGTTGTTTCCACAGACTAGAAAAACAGGATATTTTCTGACCTTGTCTGACACAGTTGTTACCTACTACTGGTCACATTACACTTGAAGGTAGTGAAGGGCATGTCAAGAAGTGGATCATACTCCATTATTGCAATATTAAAGGACCATAACTGTAACTGCAATGTGATTTCAGTTTTACCATCTTTAGGAGTGTTCATGGTGCATTCAAGGTTTTTAGGACTAATATAAAACGACATTTAACAGTGCCCCAACATAACCCAACAGACTTCAAAAGCTACCTTTTTAATGAAAAAATGCTGTATTCTAAATATTTTTTTACAACATTTACATATATGGTACTCATATATTGTCGTGTTTGTTTTTGATAATATAGCCAATAAATAGAAATAAAAACACTGTCAGTTTTATGAGACTAAGTAACTAATATTTTCAAAACAATCACAATTGCCTTATATCCTATAATAGATTGAGATGATACTTTGACCTTTAAAGACCCCATTTGTACTCTGTAGTTTCTAGCCAATCTTATTACAATCTGAAAGAAAGTCATGAAGTTATCCTGAAATTGAAAGAAGGGATATTTAAAATGAAATAATCTGGTTGGTTATTGGCTGTGGTAAAATACATGTATACAGTGGACATCTTCATCACTCCACATGAAAGAACTGGTTAAGTTCTCTACTGTATAGGTGACATCTTTACAGCTACAGATAAATTTCTCAAAATCAACTATTTTAAATTTTACATAATTTTACTTTAAAAATGAACTATGGAGAACTGGACTGAGCTGTGTATGTCTGCAAGAAACACAAGAATCTTAAGATGCCTCTCTGCTATTGGGGTTTTACCATCCTAAAGTTCAGCACCACGGACAACTCCAGGCCACAGTGTCACTGTGTTGTTTTTTCCGTGGCTACTGAACAAGTCAATGTACCTTAAATGATTACATGTGAAAGATAAATGTGATTGATAACATAGGATTCTCTATCAATTTGCTAATAGCAAACTTTATTCCATAACTTTCACATAGTTTGACTTGATAACTGACCAGTTTCAAAGCCAAATGCTCACTCCATTTATACAACATCACAATGAAATATCCTTGACATTTTTTACATTTGTAGATAACAGGTAGTTTGGGCTCATTTTTACAGAGAAATATTTGTCTGCCCTGTTGCTTGGATAAACGCTTATTCTCAGAACTTCATAAAATGTAGTTCAGTGTCACGTTACATTTGACTTCAGAAAGCCTGTAACAATGTTAACTTGTACACAAATACGATAATATCTAACTATCTTGTCCCTGCATCGGTTTTCACAAACACATCTCTGATTCACTCCGTCTGCTTTTAAAAAAAGCTCTTACCTTATCTCTTATCTAGTTGGTCTCCTCTAAACACAATGCTGCTTATTTAGGCATAAGGACAGGACAAGAGCTGAGAAAGCATGAAGTACTTGGAGGCACCACATTGGATTTTAACTCTGTTTGCAGGCATGCTAAAAAAAGTGTTTATGTTTTTTGGGTTCTGCTGAAGTCCAAAGGGCATAGACAAAACAAAAGCATCTCACATTTTCACACCACACCAAAGCACAGCAGTGAATTTCATTTTGTTTGAGCTAACAGCACCTTTGTTGTGGATGACAGTCTGAAGTGGCAGCTTGATGTACCTAAGAGAATTTAATAAATGAATGGTGACTAGGACAAACACATTCCTGGAAGTGACAACTTACTCTTTTCATGCTTTTTGTTTTTCTGCCACTAGAGGGAGCTGTCAGTCCAATCTTTAAAACATGTTCTGAGAGCCGAGTGACAAGATGATGCTGCTTATCTGCACAGATTTTATTTGGGATACAGCAGCTTTTGCATTCAATAATGCTGTTGTTTATCTTGTTGATTTACAGTGGCAGGACACAACCTTGATGGTATTGCAACTAATGTCATTTGTTGTGTGTGTGTCCCCTCCCAGACACAGAGAAACGTGCCCAGTACATAGAGGAGGAGCGACATATGAGGGAGGAGAACATCCGGCTGCAGAGAAAGCTCCAGAGAGAAATGGAGCGCAGGGAGGCCCTGTGCAGACAACTGTCAGAGAGTGAATCCAGTCTGGAGATGGACGATGAGAGGTAGAGGATGCGACACATGATAGGCCAGATCATCAGAAAGGTTGCTATAACTTAACACAAGGTATAAAATCACATGTCAAAGAATCAAGCAAGGTCAGTGAGAGTATCATCTTAATAAATGTGGAGTATAGTGTTGTCCATTAAGCTTACAGCTGAAAAATATATGTTTAAAATGTTCAGTACTGCCATGCAGTTTTGATCCTGACCATAGTTGCCAAAATTGTTTAAGAAACCAGTAATAATGTTAGTAAACATCCAAGTAGTAATTTTGTACGACCAGATCTGTGTCTACTAACATAACTGAGAAGGAGCCAAGTCTTCAGTACTACTTAAGCCAAAGCTTATCATAGTATATTTGAGCCAGTATGTGATCCCCTTTACTACTGGCGGCCGTTAACCTAATAGCTCAGTCAGCTCCAGTCAACACCCTGTTGATCCCAAAGTCCATTCTGAACACAGGCCTTCATGTGGGTGTCAGTTGTGGCTTTGCATGTTTTACGCAATTGAGGCTCTGATCAACTTTCTGCCTGTTGTTGCCATCAGCAGTAGTAAGAAGTTGCCAAACCAGTGCAAAAATTCTTCAATGACAAACTGCGAAATTTAAGAAAATAAACAACACAGTGTAAACACATATCTGCATACACAGGAGTTTACTTTGATGACTCCTGCTGAAGTAGATCCTTCTCCAAAACAAGTCCATGAAAATAACAGACTTTGTGAGACACTGTCACTTGTTTTCTTGTTTGCTTCATATACCTGATAGACCTAAACACTTTTGAAACACTTTTTTTGGGAGGGAAATCTACTGTATTTTCATGAAGTGGTTATTTCATCCTCTCAGGTACTTCAACGAGATGTCTGCTCAGGGCTTGCGAGCAAGGACTGTGTCCAGTCCCATTCCCTACACCCCCTCCCCAAGCTCCAGCCGACCCATATCACCTGGTAGGTACATTTGAGAAGGTGTCAGATGAGGTAATGCAGCAGACAGCAAGGTGTGTTATGTAAGAGGAGAATGGCCAACATAGCAAAAAATTAGCCATTTGTTATCAAATCATATGGCATTTTTCCAGAAGACAGCTTTATCTTTACAGCAAAGCTTGCCATAAATTTATTGTATCTTGGGTCAAATCTAGAACAAACATTCATCGACATTCGAGTTTGTTAAAGGTCATTGTAACCATGATTAAATTTCTAGTGTAGATGGCAGTAAAATAAAGGTTGTTTGCCCTCATTCTTTTTCTAGTGAAATTCACCTCTTGCTCTCTCTCACAATAAACCTGACAGTTTCTGTTGCCATGGTTTGTCTGGAGGATAATAGAAAATTGTCAGGCTTGTATGAGAAATGATTACTTTAAGAATTCATTTTTATTATTCAGAATTTTATTAAAGACTGTGATTGTGCAGAGCAATTCAGTAATACATTACCAAGTCAACTGCTGCATTAGTGAAAACAAATCCAAATAAGAAAAACTTTACTTTTTCATCATAAATCATATATTCATTAAATTCCTTGTTAAGGCATTTAAAAGGAACCATTGTTATCTTTGTTCTTAATATTACTATAACTGAAGAGTTGTTTGACAGCAACAGTGGGTTATTATTGAGTAACTGAGCTTTGAGTGACACAAAATAAGAAGACTGAAAAAAATAAAAACAATGAGGGACAGCAAAGAAAAAAAAATGGGTTGAAAGGCGTTTTTATTAATCCAAACCCCCTTTCTGCAATGCTTAAGAAAATCAAGCTGTTCCAGGTCTATTCAGTCTCGTTTGGTATGATTCAGCAAGATATCATGTTACCTAAATATTTACACAAGGATAAGTTGGACCTCAGCTGCTATTGTGCCACTGTTCTTTCTGTGCGGTACAAATTGTTTTCACCAATAATTGAGTGATAATGGAACTGATCTGAGCAAAGGAAATAGCTGTTTTCTGAGTCTCAACAAGAGAGCGTTCTCTTCAAGTCTGTCTTCCTGTCTCTGCTGCAGGTCTCTCATATGGCAGCCACACAGTTGGCTTCACCCCTCCAGCGACACTGTCCAGAGCTGCCATCTCCCACTACAACACCCCCGCCCTGCACGTCCACGGAAGCTCCTCTCACGCCGTAGCAGTAAGTCACATCCGCCCACCCACACCTCCTAAAACAGACTTCTGGCACATCGTGAGCATTTTTCAAGATCTCATGGGTGTTTTATTTTTCAATTTCTATTTGGATTTATTGTACGTGTCTGAAGTTTGCAACCCAGGACTTGTTTCGTTTTACAGATATAGATATGGTTTATAGTTAAAATTGCTTTCTAAATTGCTCTAGTTATACCACCTGTGTAGAACAACATGCTTTCGCTTTTTGGGTTAAATAGAAAAGAGTTAGATTTCAGTCTTGGCACACTAAGAAGGAAAATTTAGGCTCTTTGCAGGCTTAATCTTGGCACTACATTTATTTTGATGGAGATGTTTTATATTTATTTGTATTATGTTTGGCTGAATTACCTCAAACTTGGCACACAATTAAATTTCCAGCCCTGCCTGCCCTAAGTTTGAATGTAAAGTCCAGTTTTTTGTATGTAAGTATTTGGACAGTTTAGTTTCTGGACTCAAGCATGTTGAATTGTACATGAAACAATGACTGAGGTTAACTAATGCCTCTCAGTTAATGTTAGTTCTGTACACCGTCCAATTGTAGTCCTTTTGAGATGTACAGACAAACAGTAAAAAGGGCTGGGAGTCTTACGCTGATCAATCAGTCTGGGTATGAACATTTGCCTGCCAAAACCACCTGACTTTGATCTGACACAGATATTATTGTTACATCACAGATAATAACCCACTCTTGATACTGGAGGAACATACAAATAGCTCCATAAATGTCTCAAGGTGCATTTGGCTGTGCATTTATCTCTTCAATAACACATAGATAACCCCTTAATTGCGTCACATATATTTCTGTATTACCTTAGTGTTCATATTTTGTACCTCTGTCTTGGAACAGTAAAGCATTTCATCTCACCCATCAACATGTTTTTAGTTTCAGTTACAGTGGTAACAGTGTGTCAAGTTGGGTCATATCAGTCAGCAGGGCCGGAAGGGCATGTTTTATCTAATCTTACTAGTTACATTTTTAATTGCTTCCAGTTAAAACTGTTTCCTGAAAGAATTCCAAATAATGAAAATATGTTTAGTTTTAATTAGATTTAATTGGTCATTGGGAGATGAGAGTAAGTTAGAATATTGGTTTGGTGTTGAATAGTTCAACTTTGCAATTACAACAAGGGTGAGGACAACAGAGGACACAACTGTCATCATTGGACGAGCCCAAACATGTTGGCAGTACAAAGTCAGTGTACAAGTTGTATTGGATAGTTTTGTTGTTGTTTCACATTGTAGCACTTGTTTTGGAAAAAAAAAGAGACTTGTGGGAGCAGGCTGTAGGGCTGTTAGTCAGAGGGCTGTGTTTGTTTCCAGGCAGTTTGAGGATTTGATTAAAAATGAGTAGGAGTCAGGTTCTTTCTGTGCCAGTTTGGTGCTATCCAGGTCACAGAGACCTGAGTCTTGACTGAAACTGAGAGTCACATTACACCAGCTTTAAAAAGTTTGGCATAGCCTTTCTGTTTACCTCGCCCGGTTCTTTTCTCTACAAAAGACTATTTTAAAAAAAAACAAAACAATATTTTACATTTAAATTTTTATTTGTTTACTTATTATCATATTGAGATGTATGTATTTTACAACGGTCTCACTGTTGACAAATTTCCTAGCAGTGGTATCGTCCATATGGTCCAAAGTTCAGAACATAATGTACAGACTACTGAGACTAATTAATCACAGATCTTTGGTCCCACAGTTCCCTGCTATTGTATATCTCCGCCCCTGTTTTTTTTATCCCTCTCTGGTAGGATGATATACAGCTTAAGGGCTAAGTGACTAATCTGTCTAATACAGTAGTCGTGAATGACCCAGTACAAACCATGTCTCGTCACCTCTCAGCCCACCCAGGAGTTTAAATGGGGAAATAACTCAGCCTTGGAGATCAAGAACTCAGACAGAGTAATTTTTCTCTAAATACCTTTTTACTTATCTCTGTCAATCCCTCAGACTGACATTGCAGTTGTCAGGTTGTCAGGTCGTCAGGTCAAGACCAGTAGCTCACTGTTAACTTGACTGGGACCAGTAACCTCAACACTCAAACTTTCCTTTAGTGGTTTGTAGCACTAGAGACAAGTACAAAAATACTGCTGCTATTGCCTGTGGCTTTTTTTCACTTTAAGCTTATTTTACCTGAAAATTAATCACAAATTTAAAAAAAAGTCCTTCTGAGAATATCATTCTCCAAAGACCTCAGTTTGCCTTGAACTGAGGAATATTTATTAATTTTTTTACTCTCTCTCTTTTTCAAACAGAGGCCCTCCCCAAGAAGAAGCGCCAGCCCTGACAAATTCAAACGTCCAACGCCCCCACCCTCCCCAAACACGCACTCAGGGGCCCAGCAGGCTCAGCCTCCGCTACCCCCACCAGCTCAGCCCATGGTCCAGTCCATGTCCTCCCCGGCAGCTATGTCGCAGCACGCAGCAGCACAGCAGCCTCCCTCCCAGCCTTAACGCAACACACAGTCTCTGTCTTTGCGCAAAAGTGCGCATCCACTGAATGCCACGACGCTACCGCAACAGCAGCTTCCATCATTACCAGCTCTGGAAGTCAAGTTTCTTACCCTTTACCAACTCCACAAAAGAAGCAGCTTCAAAAGTTTTCGAGGGGAAAGAAACGAGACGGCGGCTCACCCTGAATGAAGCAAGCTGCCTGCCAAATCAACACGGGGCGTTACTTAACTACTCTTAAAAGGAATGGATGGACTGAAAAATAATCGCTTCTGGGATTTGTAGGCCAATAATCTGTTCCACCCTCTGTCTTGTACATGTTATGTTTTTTTTTCTTTGCTTGGGACTTTAGCTGGTTGGAATTGTTGTTGTGGCGCTTTTAAGATAGCACAAACAGCACATACAGTACGTTTCATGATGGTGTTTTCTGATAGGTTGGCTGTTTGGATCATTGGATGGATGTATGTACGACTAGAGAAATGGATCGATTGATAGATGGATGTGGTTGATTCTATTCATGCCTATAATATGACACTCGGTTGCAGTAATGTCCTCCACTCCTGCTCACCCCACACCCTTTGTCTCTGAAGCAGTGTCAAAAATTCACCCCGACCCACAGCTTTGATAAGATGAACAGAAGGTGTCATAGCAAACTGCTAGGAGTTTCTCTGTTATCGGGCATTGATCAAACAGAGCTCATGCCACAGTTATTTTAGTTTCTGAAAGCATTCAAGGCTCTGCTGCTTTTCAATTAAAAATGAAAAGAAAAAAAATCATCAAGGAGGATGGACACTGGTACATAAACCACAGATAAATGTCGCCTTTTAAGGTGTTTAAAAATGTAGTCTGAGGTGTTACAACTTAGTCATGTACTCAGTCTCTTCTCTGCTCTTCTCTCTCTCTCTCTCTCTCTCTCTGGTGTATTTCTGAAAGCTTCTATCATCCTTGTGGATATTCCTCATCAGAAAAAGGAAAAAAACATAATGCTCTTTACACTAAATATACATACTGCTAAAACATTCTAAATGAATGGTACTGTTGAACTAAATTTCTATGTATGATTAAAGCTCTTGAGAAGACAACTTCTGTTTTTAATTGTCAGTTTTATGGACAGCGTGTGCTTCTCACATGTAACGTGATGCTTGGTAGATTTCACAACTGTTGCAAACAACAATCAGTCTATTCTTTGTGACAATTTCTTTCCCGACAGGATTCTGTGATATGTGCACGCTGGATTTGACAGATCCTTACAGGCACACAGGTTCAGAATATGATTGATCTTTGATCATTTAGCTTTACTGCGATGTTTCCATGTGGAAATCACAAGGTCCCACCAAACCAATACGGCAGTTGATGGAAAATGTTTGTGCCTTAAATAAACATGTGCCATCAAAGCTCACACTTTATCTATAAGGCAAAAAGGTTGTATTTTTAACTAAGGATGAACCCCTCTTCAATATATCAAATAACTGTTGAACAGATGCAACAGAAAAGCTTAACTTCTATCATAACTGTAAAAATGTGCATTTCTATTATATTGAAAAACTAGATTACCATGAAATTTGCTAAAATTTTTCAGGACCCTGTAAACATAAATTCTAATTACTTTGATAATTCCCTAACTTTTTTAAAGTAACCAACAGGTACTTATCCTCCGAACTATCTTAAAATTTGTGGTTCTTAGATGATGCATCCTACCAACTGGTAATCCCAAACAGAGGATATAGACAGAAATGAGACAGGGGCCTCATGCCTGGGACTGTATCTCAGCCGTGCTGATATTCAGTACAACATTGCTCCCTCTAGTGTGATATTGCCTCATTATTTTTTTATTTGTGGTGGTTAACAGCCAGCGTGGGACTATATATGACAGAGCAGGACTGAAAAGAATCGGAAATGATTTCAGAAGTGCTGTATTGTTTACAAAATATAATCATATGTGATTAATTAACACCATATCAATATTTCATTGTTTTATTGGTTGTTCTGCTTATCATTGTTAATGATAGATTTAAAAAAAATTGTTTGGTCGATAGGGCCAGAATGCTTTGGTCATCTAAAGGAGGGCATGCCTGAAAAGTTGCAGAACTGACTGACCTCATCAAAGGCGGCATCATTCTGAAAAGACATCTGAGGTTGTGTAAATAGTTCATTTGGCACTGCTGAGTCTGCAAGCTTAACATGATAACATGCTTGTGTAACCATTTACATGTAGTTCAAAAACTGTATGCTGAGGACAGCCACAATGGCTGTGTAGACAATGTTGTTAAAATTAGGTGCATAGGTAAGCAGTTAGCATTACTCAGATGTTCCACTGCATTAACTACTACTACTAATCATTTACTCTTGATTCTGTGCCACTATTTAAGTCATTTCCTAACCAGTTCTAACTGGTTGGGAAGTTGGTGTGGGGAGTGTTTGCCATAAATCAGTCACTCCAGATCATTTAACATTGTAAATGCTTGTAAAGTCGGTGCAATTACCTGAACAGGGGGAACAGGGCAAGGATAAAAAAACCTGTGCAACACATGGGTTTCCTTTAGGTCTCTACAGGAAACTAGCAAATTCACACATACAGCCAGTTCAAACTGACCAGAATCAAAACATACACCCCAGCACAAGAGTGACATGAGTATATCTTTGTCCAAAGACCTGCTGAGAGTTCAGATACAAACCAAAGTGTATCCTGTGTTTTTCTACCATGTTGTAGTGTTCTCTCTTGCTGCTGAAGCCAGCAACCTGAACTAATCCAAGCAGGAATCTGGGCCGGAGGCTCAGGGTGGCCGTGCTGGGTGCTAAAGTGGCCTTTAACCTCTGCAACTTTATAGAGCTAGATGGACGAACTAAGAGGCATTTCTCCAGACTGCAGGGTGGCTCTGTATGTGCATATTTGCCAAGCCTCTTACGGAAAAGAACAGCAGGTTTTTGCCTCTCAGGTGTCACAAAAGTGCCGTAGAAAAAGTAAAGATTCTTATAAATGTCAGAAAATCAGATCAACTAACGTGAAACTGAAAGGAAATCTGTGTGTGTGTGTGTGTGCGTGTGTGTTTTTTTCATTAATGGCTGAAGATGAGTTGTAGCTCTGCAGCTAGGGCAGAAGTAAGATATACAAGTATGTTTTGATAGGTTTTTGTCATAGTAAGATGATTGTTCATATTTGCCAGGTCAATTTTCATTTTGACAATACATTTTTACACAAAGAAAGGCCAAAACCATACCCCAGGGCAAAGAGATGTTCTCCATTATAAAAATATTTTGGAAGCCTGTTTGCTATTTACCCAGCAATTTATCACTGTCACCCACAGCAGCAGTTTTCATATGTGGTCTAAACCCAGCAGCTGTGACTGGAGGACATTAAGGCACACACAGTTGAGTGTTTACTCGTAAGTCTGGGATTGTAAACAGCTTAGATAGAGGCCAATAATCATTTAGGTCAATAGTGTCTCCACTTCCACAGAATGCAAGGAAACTGCCTGACGTTGCAATTTCAGAAGGATACGACAAAGAGGGCACAGATCCAAATTATTTTCTCCATATGACTTTATACATGACCTAATGCCCTCATTTCAGGCTTGAGGTGTTAAATAGTCAGCCCTGACATTATTGCCTGTTTGATATTAGACAGCTCACATGACAAGATGAAACAACAAAGCTATTCAAAGCTTCAAGCGTGCCATTTTTATTAATAGAGGTGTGGCATTAGTGTAGATAGTTTGGTGAGATCCAGACTCTTAATGCTCTGTATCAACATTACAAAGCCTTGAACTCAAAACTTAAAAGCATCTATACTTTTTTAACCCAGTGGAATTAGGGCTCCATATACAGCAACTGGAAATGTGTCAATAAATGTATTGAATAACTTGTGCAAGCAAATGAAATTTGGCACCAACATTGATTCCAGGGTCAGTCAATACTGTTAACAGTGTAGCATAGGCACTGTGTAATCCACTCCACACCCTCCTTCAGATTCCTGCGCACTGTCACCCACACGCACTACATCTGGTTGAAACTGGTTTGGAGCAACATGTCAATGTAATGCCAGTGTAGAGTTCAATTAACTGTGCCTCCCTTGTTCTTTTTTTTCACTTGATTTTTTCAGGCAAGAGGGGATTATGGAGCCTAAATCTTTTCTGTAAGACCCTTCCTGGCAGCGGACCTCTGCTATGGGAAAAAAGTATCAAAGAAGAATTTTTTAGTGCATTGAGTGTGAAAACCAGCTTCACCTTTTGTCTGATCTCTTCAGCCCTCCTCCCATTCGTACTCTGCTCCCTGTCCTTTCATCTTTCATGTTCACTTTTCTTTGAGTCCTTCCTGTCGCTTTTCTCCACTCCTCTCCTCTGCTGAATGGTTCAAAAGTGTTTCTGACCCGAGGCTATGAGAATGGGCACAAACACATGGTGATAGAATTGTATGATGCTGCAGCTGTGTGACAAAGAGCAACTCTTCCCTTTGCTCTCAAACAACAGCATGAAAGCATCCAATTACCATTTACAAAGCAGGAAAGACTATTTGGCAAAACTGGGCTTGTGTTTATTTAAATGTGATTCCAAATTTGTCTTGCCCTGACATGGCTCCAGATAGAAAGAGAATCATTATTTTAGCTGGAGCTAAATAAACTCTGCAAGTTTAGGTCTACTTTGTAAAAATACACATGTAAAAATTTAGAAATTGAATTAGATAGCTGAACAATACAAGTAAATCCCTGTTTGACTGTGTTTTCAGGTCCACATCTGTTTTATTTTTAACATTCAGTGTGACTGTAGGCCCTCGCTTTACAGGTATTTAAAAAAAATGAATTCTAGATGCATGAACTGTCTACATGAACTATTGATATACTGGGTTTACCCTATAAGTCTCCATCTCACCTCCTGTGTGAGTCCTTTCCGGCTATTTTTGACTCATAGTAGCTGCGTTTCGGACCGCATGTTGTTACCTGTCCGTTTAGGTTATATCAAATTCAGGTGATATTTTCTTGCAATAAAAAGATTGATTAGGATTGGATTTAAGTGCGTATATTGCCTTAATCTGTTCTCTCCGGGGAGAGGACTCCAGACAGTGCGCCCTGCTGGTGTAGTGTAGTGCTACCATCCATCAACCGGTTCAGACTGGACTGACGGCAATATTACCAATGTTCCTTGAGAAAAGTGGATCAAACACCCACTCCCACCCTTTTGCACATGAATCCCCGACTTTCAGCTTGACCTGTCACAGGCGTATTAAGACAAGAATAGCGGGTTCATTTTTCATGCATTCCTGATATTTTTTTTAGATTAATAACCTTTAAAAAAAAACTTGAAATGAATCTACTGATAAATAGAAAGCAATAGAAAACAAAAAATGAAGCAAAGCCTGTTTTTGCGTGGCACCGGAACCTGCTCGGTAGTTTTGTTTTTACAGGTGCGTGCGTGTGCACGCTCACAGTATTTTCCCCCCAAATACTCTACATTTCAGTTTTAACCTTGAGAAAATAAAAAAAAAGTACAGGGTATAACCCACAGCCTAAACCCACAGCAGTTACATCTGTGAGCTGAGACACTGTACTTCTCTGTGTGCTGTGCGCTCCAGGCGCGCAAGAGGAAGCAGCGCTCTTCCTCCCTCAGCTGCGTTCAAGCTGCTGCTGGACCAGCAAGAACAGCTTTGAACCGGTTTTGTCGCCGGCTACAAAGCAGTATGAAACGGATGCACAATGCGCATTGTTGATGCAGGGTGCTCTCTTGAAACAGGGAAGTCATAGAATTCTCCTTATACAGGCCAACATCCACGTACGAGGCTTTCTTGTTTATTTATCGTGATTTTTCAGACATTAAATAGGGAAGCCATCCTACATGGAAAGTTGCCGTAGAACGCGCAGCTCTGCAGGGTCCTGCTGCTGTTCTTGTAGATGCTGAGGTGAGTGCTGCATGTTTCTCTAAAAATGGATAACATACAACATGCGACAGTTTTTAATTTAATGATACGTTGCGATATGGTGGGGATCTGTTGTTATTGTTGTTGGTGTATAAAGAGAGGCTTTACACGAATTAATTATTTCTATATAATGATTTTCTTCGGAATAATATTTTCATACTTAAACGAAAAATGCTCTGTTTAATGTCAACATGCTATTAAACTGTTTTGTAAGCAGATAAATCTAAGGAGCTTTGCACCAACTTTTTCCCAAATAAGAAGCCTCAATGTAAACAAAGCGAGTCCAAGGGAGTTATTTCTGCTGCAGTGATGTATAAAGTTGCTTTGGGGTAGAGATTATTATTAATCAAGGTCTGTAAATTTATGTCAGCACAAAATATAAGCCTCTCCCATATGTTTGATATGGATAAAGACTGGATAATGGAAGAGGCAGGTTAAAAGTGCACAGAAGATCCTGTAAGCCTGCTTTGTAAGCAGATAAATTAGAGGAGTTTTGGACCAACTTTTCTCCACTAAGTAGCCTCAGAGTAAACAGAGTGTGACCAAATGGGTTTAATCCTGCTGAAGTGATGTATTAAGTTGTTCTATGGCAAAAAATAATACTAGAGCTTTGAAAAACTGGGGTCAGCACAGGATACAAGCCGCTCCCTTTGTGATTTCTGCAACAAAGATCAGGGTTGAATCATGGAAGAGGCAGGTTAAAGGTGCAGGAGATGGTGGGGGTTGGGGGATGCACAAAGTAGTGCAGTTTACTTTCTCCTCCTCCAAGGTGTGGTTACAGAGACAGGAACAAAAAGGGCAGTTGCTTTTGAGTAAACAGCAGTCAGTTAGTGATTAGGACCTCACACAGGTGACCTGCCTGTTTGCCCAGGCTCAGCGCTGCAGCAGCCTTCTTTACATCAAGGCTTTGAGTAAGTGTTCACATTGCAATCTAATGTGGGTCCAGATTTAAAATACCAGCAGGGGCAGAAAACTTAAATGTGCTCTATTTGTCATCTTTTTGATTATTTTGCAGCCAAATTACAACTTTAATGTTTGTTGCTATGTCCTTGCCAGGAACCCCTCCTCTGTCAAAGCTGTAGCAGACCGCAGAGGGCAGCAGTAACATCAGCACCATGGCTCCATCTACTGAAGTTCTGGACGGAGGCTGGGGATGGGCGATCGTTATAGCCTCTTTCATGGCCCAACTCCTGGCTTATGGATCACCCCAGTCAGTGGGTGTCCTGTACCCCGAGTGGCTGCAAGCCTTCCAGGAGGGCAAAGGCATGACGGCTTGGGTGGGCTCCCTTGTGGCTGGAGTAGGACTAATAGCCAGTGAGTAGCGTGCATTGTAAAAATGTAATAATCCTCAACATGGGTTCAGACTGAGGTTAAAGAGTCTAACTGACTGCTAAATGAATAAGAAAAGCAAGATGGATCAGGGAGGGTCTCAAGCTTTTGAGACATGTTAGAGCAGCTTTTTAGAGATAAATAGAAATGGGTGAAGACTGGTTTTATTTTTTTGTGCTATTTCTTTGAGATTATTGTTTTAGAAGCTGGTAATTCTATACTAAGCAGTAAATTATTGTTTTTGGACTACATGCAATTACAGGCAGT
Source organism: Acanthurus lineatus (assembly GCA_029814665.1). Lineage (NCBI taxonomy): Eukaryota > Metazoa > Chordata > Actinopteri > Acanthuriformes > Acanthuridae > Acanthurus > Acanthurus lineatus. Next base: position 16,783,653 of record JAPZDV010000003.1, read on the forward strand.
ATATCTGCTTGACGTGTGTGATTGTGGGAGAGATACTATGTATGCTTTGTATTTAGAGTAGAGCACTGGGTAATCACCTTTACTCCTATCTTCCTGTAGTTTTCTTGTTAATCAGACCACATATCAAAGCACTGATAACAAAGCAATCACAATACTTGTTCAAAGTCTGACCAAGACAACAAGGGGTAATACAAAGTATCACTCAGATTTATGTTTACTGTAGCTACAGGTGATAAAAGAGATCTCCTGATGGTAATGTTTCAACAGATTGGGAAGTAATGATAATTACTTTGTGGCTCCTTGGGCAGAGTTGCTGTTATTGATTTCTTTTAGAAGAGCAGACTAAGTAAATCAATTTAATAAATATAGGAGGATCACTTATCCCTGAATGTAAGCAACATCAGAAAGGGGAAGAAAGAAAGACTGTTGGACAGATAAACAGGAAGAGAAACACAGACCTAACAAATGCTGACTTCGATGAGCTAGGTTGTGCAAAATTATTTTACATTAACACGTGCTACAGTCATCTATCTCCCCTTCTGTAAGACTCCCTCAGACTATTTTTAACTTACGGTAGCTATAAGGCAGACTGCATGTTTCTGCCTTTAAGGGCCATTGTAAATTATATTAACAACAATAATAGTAATTGTGTAACACCTTATAGTGTGAAATCACGATTTTTTTCTGAGATGGCAAAAATCTCATACTGTTGCAATTGTAAGTCAAACTCAGTCACTTTTCAGTGATGTCTTGAGGTTATTATAGAGGTATGTTCCAGGACTGTGTTGAGCAAGGAGGATCAGCGATAGATAGTAGAGCTGGTTGACATTTCCCACTAAGGCAGAGGCCCCCCTGCCAGCTTGGCTTCTTGCTGTTGACTTTCTCAAAGGGGTGAGGTGAAAACCATGACTGGACAGATCTGGCCTGGGGCCTGGCCAAGTCCTGGACACGTGTCCCAGCTGTCAGACAGCTGCAGCATTGCAGCTTCTGCTGCATAACAGCACGGTCTTCCCCCTGCTAAGAGGGGAAGAAAACAGTAAATGTCGCATGATCAGTGAGTCAAGCAACCTCAGGACATGCACTTATTCAGCAAGCAGTAGATATGGTACTTACATTATATTCCTCTGTTGAGGAGTTGTAGCAAGCTGATGAATACTGGAAGCTGTCAGACAAATTGTTAAATTTTTCTGTTTAAAGTGGAAAATAAATTATTTTGAGGAGATAAACAATGAATATAATTGGTTTATCTAAAATATTTAAGGAAAACGATGACATTGGGCATCTCAAAATTCTCTTCAGTGTTGTGACTGCCACACCTTTTACAGGGTGTCAGTTGGAATCTAATGTGATGTGGCAGTGTCATTGTCAGACACAGCACTGCATTGTGAGATGGGGTTTAATTTTTTCAGACACCCTATTTGTTACCCTGAATACAATTAATTAAACAGCATAATATCATCACTATCCTCTGTTCCCTGAATAATTTTGTTCCCCTGTCATTTATTTTTTTCCCTCTTGACTCTTTGTCTCTGTTTCTTCTCTTCTTCCTCAGGTCCGGTCTGCAGTGCCTGCGTGGACAACTTTGGAGCTCGCCCAGTGACCATCTTCAGTGGTGTAATGGTGGCTGGTGGCATGATGCTCAGTGCCTTTGCTCCAAATGTCCAATTCCTCATCTTTTCCTATGGGATTGTGGTTGGTAAGGAAACACTCGATGACTACAATGGGGGCATCCTCTTGTGTGTTTTATTAAGTACTCTACCGCAGACAGACCTGCAAGTCAAAGCAGCCAACAACCCAGGGACTTAATTCCCCTGACAGTCAGACAGTCAGGTACAGGCTTAGGTCTGGTAAGAGGGAGAAAAAAATGTGTTTGATGTTGCTGTAGTCATGGGAATTAACTAAGCTTCTTATCAGTCCAACATAAGACAATCTCCTAACACATTGTATAATCGTTTAAAACATGCAGAGGTACATGTCAAGTCCAACTATTATGCAACATCTGAGGTTGATGATTAGAGTTAATGAATATTTCTACCATGACAACCATACAGAATCACACCAAGACAGGATATTAGGTTTGAGCAATGCGCCAGTTTTTTGACATTAATGTTTGTATTTAGTGGGGATGTTGACAGAAAAATAACATTATCTTGTAGCCAGATCCTCATGTGACCCTTTTATTGCCTAAGCACCTTCACTAGTGCGCCCGTGTGGGCCCAACACCACCTGTTATAGCACATTAACTGACATTCAAGCCGTTCTTAATCCTGGTAAACCCCTCACCAGTCAGCAGTGCTGACTGGTGGAGAGGAGAGGCCATGCATATTTGAACACTGCCATTTATTTTTAGAGATGCCTGTTTATGATGGCTGCGACTGTACATGCACGTGCAGCTTGTTTACTGTTCATGTATGCTTCGTTTACGTTTGCAAATTGTATTGCTCAAGAAACCTTGCGCCCACTATCCTCTTAACCCCCAGATTTACACATTGTAATTATATCTTTGTAATTTGAGTTCATCCACTGAAATTAACAGAGCACGGTGTTGTTTTATAGAGCAGTATGACCAAATCTGCTAAGTAGTAGACTAAAAAACATATTTTATCTTTTTAGTTGTGTATTAAAAGAAGTGAAAAGTTTTTGCCACTTTTATCTGAGCTGTTGTAATTCATTCTCCTGCCTGTCTTTGTTATCTCTCTTACTTCTCCTATAGGCCTGGGCTGTGGTCTGGTCTACGCAGCCACATTGACAATCACCTGCCAGTACTTTGACAAGAGACGCGGCCTTGCCCTCGGCATTGTCACCACAGGTACTGCCGTCTCTGAGCTCACTGGGTGCACTACAGTTCTCCATGCTCACTACTTTCATGTTTGAGCAGCTGGAAGCCTTGGGATGATGAGGTAAACATCTGTAGAGTAGCAAAGGCAGAGTGGTCTCTTGGGTAGGGACATGGATTGGTGAGCTGTGACTAGATCTGGTTTGGCTGAGAATCAAAACTTTGATGGTAATGGTTTGGGAAGGTTGAGTTGACAGTATACTTTTAAGCTATGTTTGCCAGAGTTTCCTTATGAGGCAGTTTGACCTGGGAACACAGAGATGAATTAGCTAAAGGAACACGTTGACTGAACTAGTTTTCATGAAAATTGTTTTATATTTTAACAAATAAAAACACAAACCATCAGATGAATTTTAACTCTACTATACTCCCATAAACTTCTACAAATAATGTCTCTAATTTGTATTAAATGATGTGTCACTTTTGCGCACAAACACTGAATTTTTTCCTCCTCTGTTCATTCAGGCACAAGTGTTGGAGCATTCATCTACGCCACAGCTCAAAATGAGCTGATTGTGTTATATGGCCTGGATGGCTGCCTGCTGATCATTGGAGCTGTAGCACTAAACTTAATGGCCTGTGCCGGCTTCATGAGACCCCTTAACATGCCAGGGTACTATCTCAAACAGAAGGCCGCCCTGGAACGCAACACAGAGGAACAGCTTTTTGAGAAGCCCCCCATGGATGACCTGAAGATCACAACAGGCTCCACCGCAACCAGTCCAGAGAAAGCTCTGATGGTGAAGGAGATGCTCATCACAATCAATGCCAAAGACATGGCCATTCAGACAGAGAATAAGAAAGGCAGTTTTCTGTCTAGAATGAACATCCTGAAAGTGATTAAGAAGAAGCAGCAAGCTTATTCAAAGTACATGCACTCTATGTATGAGATCCTGCAGGACCAAGCAATGGTAGCCTTCTGCATTGGTGTCTTCCTGTTCAGCTTGGGGGCATATCCTCCGGTGCTCTTCATGGAAGATGTGGCACAGAGTCAAGGACTCATTGAAGAAGTTTGTGTCATTCCTCTGGTATCAATAGTGGCCATCGCAAGTTGTGTGGGTAAACTAGTGCTTGGTATGCTGGTGGACATCAGGTGGATCAACAGCATCTATCTGTATGCCTTCACCATGTTTGCAGGAGGTGTGTCACTATGCCTCATCCCTATTGTTAAGAGTTATGTGGGACTGCAGATCCTGTCTGTCTCCATGGGTTTCTTTTCTGGAAACTGGTCTCTCACCTCTTACATCACCACCAAGATTGTCGGCTTAGAGAGACTGACACATGCCCACGGCATCCTCATGTTCTTCGGGGGGTTTGGAATCATGCTTGGACCCCCTGTTGTAGGTAGGGGAGCTTTTCTTTATCTAAATTTGTAAGCTGTGCAACACTTGCAATAATAGGTCAGGTAGAGACAACAGATATATTTTAGTGCAAAGATAAATTCTGTTGTAAGAATATGTTTTCAGTGACATTTCAAAAATCCAAATATTGATTCAGGCAGGCTGAGTTAAATATGGGGCATGTCAACCACAACAAGAAGACAGTTATTCATTATTGAGGTGACTTTATCTACTTGGGATCCCTGCTGCCTGTGCTCATAATATGTTTTTCTCATTATTTTCAGGGTGGTTCTTTGACTGGACGCAGTCATATGACTTGGCATTCTACTTTAGTGGCAGCTCTGTGGTGCTCGGAGCGGCTATTCTCTTTCTGCTCACCCTCCCCTGCTGGAACAGGAAGCACACTGAGAATGACAGAGCAGATGTTCATTACACCAGCAACTGTGACAAAGTTGCCTCCGTAGCCTGAACACGAGCACCTCTCACAAGGACTCACATTTCATCCTTACTGCCCAGCAACTGTCCGCTGATCTACCTAAACCACCTCTTGGAGGAGTTTTCTTTCTTTGACTATACAGGGGTTTCCCCTTGTTTCTGCTGCCAGGTTCCAATATACCAAAATGTTTCCCAGAGGTTTTGAAATACAGGCCAGGTACTTCGCCTACATTTCTCAGGTTCAAACCATGTATTGCTGATCTTTTCAAAGGTTTGACTCTGATGCCTGTTTATTTTTTTATTATTGCCTCATTTTACGAGGTAGACTGAACAATACTGTTTATCTCCCCAATCCTGCATTGTGTTTATGTAAACACTGATGTTCACTTTGCTGTAGCTCTAAAAAAAAGACATGGTGCCCTACAAAACACTGGGAAGAAAAACATCTTTAAAATTGTTGGGTTTCTAGTTAAACACAATAACAACATCTGAAACTACTCAACAAAATGTATCCCAGGAATCTCAATGGGACAGAGAATGCTGGGATTGGAATGAAGGAGGGAGAAGTTTTTTGATAATCATAGCTTAGCAACACAACTTTATTTTGTGTTTAGGTTTTAATATATGTACCTTAATTACACAGCTATATATCTTACCAAAGCGTCAATGATAGTCCATGCCTGTCAACACATTATGCCTGTTGGAACAATACAAGCCTTGCTTTATAGATACTATTTGTTTTCAAGTGACTTGACTGAATATATACTTTCTTTGTAAAGAAATGGTTTGATTTCCACATACCTCCTGTTTCTGGATCACACAGAGACTTTTTAAAGAAGTTATGGTGATTCAAAAACATGTAAAAACACTGAAGAGATTCTGCTGTATTTCCAACCATATTAGCATGTTGATTCTCATTGTGGCATGATGGATAATCATGAACTCTGCTGGCATTCGTTTTGACCAGGCTGGTCCTTTTTCCATCATGTTGTGCATATATGTTTGTGTGTATGTTGTGCGTGTTTGTGTATGTGTCTGCACACGCATGTTTACATAGGTGCACAAATTCGTGTGTGTGCTTTCTTTGATAAATTTTTGTATTAGCACTAGTTTGTAAAGTCATATGTGTTAGTTACTTTTATATGCACAAAACTGGCCATAGAGATGTAAAAATCTTTCTTTGTGTTCAAGTTTTAATTGTAACGAATGCATTGCCATAGGCTTTTAGAAACCCTTGAATGTTGTCAAACACACCACTACAAATGTATTTTTGATAGGTCCAATTTCAGACATAATGGTTAATCTGGGACATAAGTGTTTTTGTGTTTGTAGAGGGTAATTACAAGGTGCAGATGAGGTACGTGTTGTACCGAAATAGAAGATATAGTGTTTGGCTAGGCTACCACCTTTTAGCCACTCTTATTTTTATGCCAGTATTTCGATATTTATGTCTACATTTCTGTTCATTGTTTTATTTAAAAAGTGCCAATAAAAGATTTTTGAACTATAGAAATAAAGTGTTCAAGTGTGTATATCGCGTATCATGCAGTTAGAGCTAACGCTAGATTTGAATCCTGAATAAATGGTAAATGTGGAGTTATAGCAATATTTTCTGGCAAAGCAATCATGAGCACATGAAAAAAAAATCTGTACCTGACGACACATACTCCACTTTAGCTCATCTAAAAGAGAAATCATGAGTCAAACAAGTTCTTCATACCGTGCAAACCAAATGAAATCCGCCTACCTAGCTTTAGCATCTCAGTCTGTCTGCTTCCTCCTCTCCTGGCAACGGTAGTACGGGTCACTATGGTTACACATGTGTCACGTGACTGGCAACATAAACAATTTCCCATGAGCTAACGGTGGGAAGGTAGCTAACTGTGCTCCATTTTAAAAATAGAAATTTTCAAATTTTTCAAACCCTTAACGTTGAGATGAGATAAAAATGATTATAGCAAAAGTAACTCCTCTTGCGTCAGACTTTCCGAGAGTTTCTGGAAGCGGAGCATCATGTCGAGGAGGGAAAAATACGTCGACAGTTGAAACATGGAGGGTCCGCTGACATGAAAAATGGGAGCAAGCGCTTCATTATCTCTCTGTGTAAGTTGAGCCGCGGGAAGCTGTAAGCTGCTATAATTGCACTCTTCGTTTTCGAGCTGATTGTCCAATCTGTTACACACTGTGTGGGACAGTTTTACCTGCTAACATTAGCTTAAGAGAGACAGAGCTATTCTTTCCCAGTTTAACTATAAAGTAACTCCACGCACGAAAAAGAAAGCTAAGCTACCTGTTGTTACAGCATGGACGGATGTTTCTGTGGCTGCAATTGCTTGTCGTTTACCAAACGTTGGTGCCTTTACCAGTGAACTTTACATTGAATTCGAGACGTGTTGTTTTATCGATTAAATATGCCATTGCACCCTGACTGAGGTTAAAATCTTTATTGTCAAGCACGTTGACACATAACAATAACATTGCTCATCAGGAAGCAGCTTAAGTATCCACAGTGATCATAATGAGTTGGACACCTCTAAATCGTATACATGTTTAAAAAATACCTCTGGGCATCTAGATATGAGTCAGTAGTATGTTCTAGAGGAAACAATAATTTCTGTGTTTGCGTCAGATACTGCATATCCTTTTTTTTTCATGCAGAACGACCAGTCTTCAGTAAGAATCCTGAGACCCAGTGCTAAAGTCTGCCCAGAGCCCATCGCTCCCTCCCTGGTTTCAGAGCCTGAGCGGACCACCAGGTGTGTGTTTGGTGTTGCCTTGGAAACACTGAGAGAGGAGGGGCAGATGGTCTGTGGAATACCCCTTGTGATAAGAGACATTGTGGAGTTCCTGGATAAGAAAGGTATTTTAGGCACATGTTCGCCGCTCTTGTTCTGCGACTCCTCTGCTATTCTATCATACATTTTTAATCTATAAATATTTTCTTCTTTCTCCCTTACTTCCCTCTTCCCTATTGTCGCTCTCATCTGTATGTGTACTGACTGAATCTACATCTTATCACAGGAATGCAGCACAGAGGTCTTTTCCGTCTGAGTGGCTCAGTGGTGAGGACCAGGCAGCTGAGGCAGCGATGGGACCTTGGAGAAAGGGTGGACCTGGAGCATGAGCAAGACGTCCCTACTGTAGCCTCGCTTCTCAAACTTTTCCTTCGGGAGCTCCCCTCTCCCATAGTTCCCGAACCCCAGCGCAAACAGCTGGTTCTGAGCCTCACAGGTACTACAAAAACATATTAGAATGATATTTTAAGTGTTAAATCTAATCTTTTTTTTATCCTCAAGTCCAATTTTGAGTATGATAAAATTAATGTTTTTTTTAGTGTTTTAGATTCGAGCAAGCAATGTGTCACTGAACTTCTGGACCCCTTTTTACTTTTAACATCTGTGCAGAGAAAGACAAGAAAAGTGATCACGTGCTAAAGAATAACAGTGTTTCAGGAAAACAGTACTCTTTGTTTTTGGGACAATGGCTAAAGGACAAAAAAACTCATACATGAATAGAACTATATGATAATGGATATATATGCTCATTAGTGATGCAAGTGGATTTTTTTACTAATATTAATTGGAGTTGAACAGTTAATTAAAATCTAAATTAAATTGCAAAAGGCCAAGTGCATTAGTTAGATTTTCAGCAAAAAAATAATTGCGATACAGTACCCTGGGCAAATTGTTGAAGTTGTATTAATATTGTGATATGAGACTAGATGTGTTTCAATATTTTGGATATCATTGTACTCTGCTATGGCATAAGTTTTATCTTTTCCTGGCCTTAAAGACTGCATTACAGTTAAGTTATCTAATTTTCATTTTTAGGATATGCAGATGAAGCAGAGATGAATCAGTCGCTGAGAGAAAATCTTTGCCGCCTCCCTGATGACAACTTCTTTATTCTGTCTTACCTCATCCACTTCCTGACTAGAGTGGCTGCACACAGCCAATCAAATCACATGCCTCTGGAGAATCTGGCAACCATCTTTGGACCTTGTATATTCCAGTAAGTTGCTGTTGTTACTGCCAAAGTCAAATGCACTTCAGAACTGTGCTGACGCACCAGGTTCCTCCAGGACAGAGAGTTTCTATAAGAAAGATTGTTCTGCTGTATATAAATTTAAAAATGTTGGTTGTCCCACTCAGTTTTGAAAAGAAATACAGCTGGAAATATTTGTTTTAAAGTATTGTCAAGAACCACCTAGAGTTCAACAAATGAGAATGTTCTTTCACTGCTGGAAGTGATGCATTGGATTTGTCAGATCCAGATGTGGAAAAAACCCACTTTGTCTGTTTTTCATGAGAGCAACCTCTCAAGTGTTTGGCCCTGTTCACCAGCCTTTGTGGTTGTGTTTCATCTCCATTTTTCTAAAGCTGTACTGCTCATTCGGGCTCTCTGGCTAGAGTCAGGTCTGTCACCAAGGAAATGGGTGTGGATTATGGTCGATAACACAGAGCATGGTACAGAAAGACAGACAGATGTAACAGAAGTCATTAGGAGTTTGTCTGGAGCTTCTCCCGTCCTGTTTACAGAAGTGAGCCATCGCTGTAAACAAACACAGTCTCTTGGGAGACGTGCTTACAATTGGACTTGTGTTCAGTTTCTGCCATAGCGGAAACTTACAGTCACTAAACAGTCCTTTCAACCATTCCCTCATCCTTTGATATCCTAGTATCATCAATGCCACCCTTGTTTTTTCTGAAAGTTAACAACACATGAGTGGAATATGTAACAAGTCACACACTGAAGTTATGGATATTAGGGAAAAGTGACTGGATGACTATAGCAATGAAAGAAAGATTGGTTGCAGGGTGTGGAATTGGCAGCAGAGGCTTGGAAAAAGTTAGGGTTGGTGGTTTTGGGTTGCGGTAGCTCCAGAGAGTCTGAGAATGTCCTATGCATTTTGGTTCTAGTTGTACAGGCAAGACAACCATTAGAACAACAACAGAGGAATCGAGAAATATGGTTTGAATTTTAAAAAAAAAAAGGGGGGGAGAAGAACAAGAACAAAATAAGCTTAACACAAGTGCACAGCGTTTTTTGCTTGTGCAGTTATTTTAATAATGTCTTTAATAATGTCTGTCATTTTAAGATTGGTATGGCAGACTGTGTAGCACATGTTGCCACCATGCAGCATGTGTGACAGCTACTTTGGCAGAGGCACACCCCCATAACTCCTGCATATTTGTCATCAAAGCCTCTTTTTAAACCTGTTGCCCTTTGTTACATAAGCCATGTGACATGCTGCTCTTGTCATTCCAATTGACCCTCCTTACCATGCAGACATGCATCTGTTAATACTTTGAATATTTAAATTATCTATCTTGGGTGTATACTATGTTAACCTTGGCATCCAAAAAGACCTAAAATAACCCAGAATGGATGATATCAACAACAGCATGGCATATTGTAAACAAATAGATGCTCTCAGATAAACATGTGAACCTATTTTGGTCTGGTGTATCGCTTACCTCTGTACCATAAGTGTTATGACCATAACTGCACATAATCCTCATCTTGTTGCACTGTACATGTATGGCAATCACAGCAAAGATATGTTTTATTCTGTTCAGTCTCTGAAATTGAGAAACTGCCAATGTCAAAGTAAATCTTTACAAGCTTTAGCTGTATTGTTTATTTTCCAAAAGGTTAGGTTTTGATTTAACTTACGCCATCTGACAAGTTCATCTCAGTTCACTGCTGTATGTCCCTTTTCACTAGATGGAGCTCTTTTCTATTGTGCTTGTTGTAACATTTAACAGAGGACCATTTTAAAACCACATTATGAAGAACATGTGACATTATGTTGCTTTTATGCAGTGTTCCAGCAGGACCCAGGATGCTGGAGGAGCAGAGTGTGTGCAATGCCCTGCTGCTCCATCTTCTCAGGCATCAGAGGGTTCTCCTTCCAGTCCCAGCAGAGCACACAGTGGCCTCTTCGATCGCCTCCTCCTCTCCCCCTCCTCCTACTCTGTCTGCTCTCTCACACTTTGAGGTGAACAATGTTTTTCCTTCCGTTTCACAGAATTGTTACATCATTGATTGCATTACATGGTTTGTACAGTGATATAACAGTCACAGAGTACATTTTTCTGCATGAATAGTTTTACTTTTAATACTTAGAGTACACTTTCCTTATTATTCCTAAATAACTTTACTTAAGTAAAATTGTAAATGCACAACTTTGAATCATTAAACTGTTATTTTTGCTGTGTGGTTTATATAAGATAATGCAGAAAATATAAAGGTTTCAAGTTTTTTCTTTAGAAGTTATCTCTCTGTAGTTGTGTTTGTGTACTCAGTGTTGTTGTTGTTGTTGTTGTTGATAGGTCCGACCCAGCAGCTGTCACTCAGAGCAGAGTAGTGTGGGGAGGTCGAGGGGAGACGCCATCTCAGTCTCAGGGACCAGTGCTGTTAACCAGACCATATGGATGCATTCTCAACTCAGCAGGTACTGTCATCACCTTTACATTAATAACTTTGCAAACCCTCAAAATAAGATAGATTGATAGATTTATGTTCATGCAAACCTGTCATAACTGTTTAATCTGCTTCTGCCACAGTGAAGCTATCATGTTCTTTGGATAAACACGAGCCTCTCCCTCCCTATATCTTGCCATGGGGAAAAATTAGGGCTTGACCATTTTCTCTGTACCATTTCACTCTATGCTTAGCCTCATTTAGTCAGTTGTCAGGTTGATGATTGTATCACTGGTGATAGGGCTGAGACATCATTCACAGGGAATTAAGGCCAGCCTCTGGAGATCTTTTGCACTCTGTTCATAGAAGTCACAAAGATGTCAAACTGTGTCACTCTGGTCTATTATCATCAGTCGGGTACAAAAAGAGCAATGAGAACAATTTTAGGATAGATATCCGAGAAAATCTATTCAGTTTTTCCTTCATTCAATACCTCACGACTGAATTATTTCTATTAATTACCCACTTCATGCTCAGTAGATCAGGTGGCAAGTGGTGTAAAAACAAAATCTTTCTTTAAAAGCAAATGCCAACATACTTTTGGCTATAGAGGAGCACCTCCCAACAGAAATTGTGACACCCAGTGGATGTAGTCAACAAGAAAAGTGCTGTCGCATGTACAGCTGACTGACCTTTCAGTCTAATGCCAAGTAAAAATAGCATCACGGTTTTACTGCTTGAAGGGGAAGCTAAGTGGAACAGTGGAAAAGGGTCCCCCAAACAGAATCTACATACTGAGGGGCCTTCTGCTTGTAAGGAATCTTCCCACTCACAACTTGAGAGCTTCTGTGCTAATTTCTATTTTTATATTCTAAACGATGGTTGCAGTAGACACTTAATTACATATACAGATATATTTTCTATTTTAGTCTGCCCCCAGTCAGCATGCAACATGCCAATCACGTGCACTTAATTGTGTAGCCCACAGTGAAGTGTGTGAGTATATTTTTGCATCTAGCATATTATATTTTCATATTTGTGGGAATGAGAGTGCTGCTTAAAGATAAAAACACTTTGTTGTTGCTATTTAAGGCAGACATACTTTGTGATTTATATACTTTATGGTAAAAAAAAAAAAGATCTGTCTTTAGTAGTGCTCTGTTAATGATGAAGTAATTAGAAAACTAGCATGAGCTATTAGTTTTATAATCCTTGTTTATCAAAGGTGAGATGGCATATAATTGTCACAGGGGTATTTATAGGCAGCAAAATTGGCAGCCAGATTTTTAAATTGCCTGACAGTTATTAAGCTACTTGCACGTGTCAGTTAAGAATATTATATCAGTAGATGTGGCCTTGCAGATCCAACAGGTGGCACGAAATGTGCAGAGTCAGCGAGTGTGTGCATCTTCGCCAGCTGTCATGGTGGAGGGTTGGTGGTCGTCCAGGTCTTTGCATAACAGCAGACACAACTCTATTTATTTCCTCAGCTCACGTTAATGCAAAAACAATCGAACTAATCACCTGCCAAATTAATGTTTAGCGCTCACCCTCCTTTACGATACCCGACATTGAAGCAACTTCTTTATGTAGCCCGGGGTAAAAAAAGGTTTATATGTATAAAATGTGAAGTTCATCTCTGTCTCAGATCAGTTCCTACAACATAAACACTCCCACACACACAGCTACAGATATTAAATTCTAAGCTGTAAAATCTGTCACACATGCTGAAGAACTGTGCCAAGCTGATGGCCATGCTTCTCACTGCTTCTGTTTGTTTTTTAACACTCACAGGACAAATAAATATCAATAATTTTGCATCTAACAGCTTCCCACTGTCTTCTATTCAGCATGGATAAGATGTTGCATCATTCCAACTGACTGTCTAATAACCAACACACACAACTTTTCCTCATTAGTCCAAGCTCTGTTTTCTCAATCAATGAAAAAATAACCCCCAGTAAATTTTAGAGTTTGAAATTGTGTTCTGTTCTTGTAATTACATCGTTCATGACAACAGTAGCATCTCAGGATCCAGAATAAGTAAACATATTTCTCATGGTTCCTTCACTAAAAAGATCTGACATAAATTTATGTTGCATTAGCATATAAGAATGTTGTGAGAATATAACATACTGTTCCGTCCACATGTGGATGTTTATGCTGTGAACATGAAACAACAGTTCAGTGGTGGTAGTTTTGGCATTATTTTCATTGATAAAAACAAGCCTGTAACTTAATCGAACTTATTTGTGATGACAAAAACTATAATAAAATAAGTTAATACAACATTTAAGTCTTGTGACAAATTCCTGTCTAATAAAATTAAATAAAAAGGGTTTTATCTAGACACTGCCTATTTTCATCTCAAACCCACCTTGACGAAATGAATGATTGGGGTTGAAGATATTTCTCTCTATTATTTTCTTCTTGAGACAAAAGCTAATAGGGTCACAACTCGTCTCGATTTCCCCTCCACCAGGCATTTAATAAATGCTGTCAGGTTTATAAACCACAGGTGACATCTGACATTTAGTTGCATATAATAAAGACCAAGTAACATTTGATAATAATCACTGGCCTATGGTTTTTCACAGCCAGTTTTTTAGTTCACTGGTATAATTATACCTGCAAAGGTATAATTTCAATGTTCTGTTTACAGAGAACAAAGTCAATTATTCCTCTTGTCATGCCATTTATTCCTTAAATTATGTACAGATCAGGTCTAGTTACATCAAGAATACTTATTTCATATATGATGGTTTGTTGGTCAATGGACATGATAACTATCCTTTTATCAGCATAATAATATTGAACTTTACTGCAAATATGAATATTATGAATAATAATGAATATTAATTTTTTAACTTGGCCCACTTTACCTATATTACAGTGTAAGATTTGGTGCTGCTGAACCAAGATATGACGAATAACTGTATGTGGGTTAATGTGTGTATCTGTGTGTATGTGTGCTTGTTTGTGTGTGTGTGTGTGTGTGTGTGTATGTGTGTATGAGAGAGAGAGTGATAGAGAGCATGAGTTATTGTAGGGGTTGGGTTTGCTCTCTGCCTCCGGTTGTCACTTGTGTTGTTGACCGTCAAGAAGTCAACATCTTTGCTCTCTGTGCTTTATGTCTTTCCTCCATCCCTCCAAAGCAGCAAGCTGCTCACTGTCACATGTAATGCTAGACTGCTGTGAGTTTAGATGTTTTTAAAAGGATGTTTTCTTGTCTCATCTGCTTCAGCGTGAGAAAAAACAACCACGGGTCTTCAGCCCTTCACAAGTGAGTGAACTTGACCCTAAAGAGAAATATTCTTGCTTTAGGTCAGGGGTCAATAATGGATAAAACTTTATAAATTATATGCTGTCTTCCAACAAAGTAACTGTAGTTTGGAAAACAGGGGTTAAATTTTGCATCTTGGATATGAACTTAATGCTGTCTTCAGTTTTTGTCTCTCTCTCCTGTTTAATGATGCATGGTTCTATTTGTTTTCGCTGTGACATCTGTAAGTTTGAAGCCTGTTTGAAGAAGTGAAACCTTAGGCAAAGAAATACTCATGATTCTGTTTGTAAGTCAGGCTGCCTTCCACTTGACTCATTATCTGACAAGTAGCCTAAGCAGCTATCATTAGTTTATCATTAGTTTTCCATCTGCTGTAGGTTTAAGCTCCGGAGTCACACACTGCTTCAAGCAAGTACGTGACCGATGGACTGTTTTTGGTTCATGTGGCCCCAAATCAACTGTGCTTGTTTTTGCTGGGAGCAGCTCTTTAGAGTGTCATTAGACGTGTCATAGTGTAGCTTTAGATTAAGCACTGCTGATTCATGACCTGCTGGTGCAGAGGACAGCAGTTTCCTCAGGGAATCATTGTTGGACGTTCCAGACTCAACCCATGTTAGCCTCTGCATTGTGCACTTAAAATCTGTTGTTTTAGATTGTATGTGTACTGTAATCAAGTTAACATAAAATGGATTTATCTCCGTATCTTGATATTTTTTAGATCTAATGCCTTTTAAGTAATTTTAGGGCAAGGTTAATTTTGTCTGTCAAAGAGAAATTTTTTTGAGGTGTCAAAGCCAAAATGTAGGGCAAAAAACTGAAAACACAAACCGCCTTGAAACCATCAATTAAACCAATAACTTACCACAGTCAGTGAATGTCAGAGAACCTTATCATCCTTTAGCAGTAATCTAGTGTTTCTATGGTGGTGACAAAATGTCAAAATTTGCATACAGTATTCAAATTAAACTCCCTTGTAAAAAGTATAACATATTAACTTTTCCTCAGGTCAGCAAAAATGAATAATTGTGGAACAGATATGCTCTCTGTTCTAGAAACATCTCTTATGGTTGAACTGTACTTAGATCACTTGAGAGCTATGTCTCAGAATCTCATTTAAAATTGACAGAATAATCTTCAGAGATGGCTAGTTATTTGTTTCGTATGCAGTATAGATCAAAAATAAATCATAAATAAAAAAATAGTTTGTAATTGCTGATTTTCGAGAAGTCCCTATGTCTGATCCTCCAGTGTGACATTTGCTTTGAAACACCGATCACTGTCTTTTTAGATGAAACCCCTACAATTGACTGTTTAACAACTTCCTTTCTCAGTAAAAGGGCCACAGAGCATCTCGATCCATTTCTAATGAATTCATCAGCTTTTTTACAGATGCCATGAATTCTTGTAAGAATACTGTAAAGAATATGATTGTCTTTTGTATATCTTTCTCACTCTTTCTCTGTGTTTTTCCATAGTCCTGACACACAGGCGCGGGGTTGTGAAACCAGCTCTGACGTCAGCGCTGACATTCAGAGGCTGATTCCAGACCAGGAGGCTCAGGAGGAGAACAGTGATGGTACAGAGACAGGCTGTGTGCTCCCCTGCCCCGTTGACCTTGAGTCAGATCAACACCTGCACCAGAGCAGAACATCCCAGCTGGAGTCAGAGTGCACCACACAAGGGTGAGTGTATTTTCAGATTTTGGCTTTTTTGTCATGCACAAATGATGTTTTCACCTGAAATGATGTGACAAGGCGACAGCAGCGTTGCACCTGCTCACATCATTTAAAGAAAAGAAACATTTGCTCCTCACTTCCTCCTCTTGGAGGACTGAACATTTTAGAACTGTTAGAAGCTCCTTAACAATTAATGAGTGTTTCTGTATCGACAGGACCTTTTCTCAGTACAAGAGGCCACCATCCACTTCCATATTAAAGGTGAAAGAAGAAGAAGTAGACCAGGTAGAGAACAGAATGTTACCTTCATCATGCATCAGAGATGGCTGTTCAGCTGTGTGATGTTCTCTTATCATCTTTAGCTGTGAATATTATTCAGTGACAACTGTTGCTGTGATCGTTCTTTCAAGATTTAAAAAAATGTGGTGAATTTAAAGAACTGCAGTCAACTGCTGTCTCCTGCATTTGCCACTCAGCATTTGACATTCTGTTAAGTGTGAAGTGTTAAACATAGTATCAAAGTACAATTATATTAGAATATTTGAAGTGAAAATCTTGTTGCTCTTTGTGGGACTCGAAGGTTAAATCACACATACTGAATTGTTTTTCAGGCTCCCACAGTTGCAGGGCAGAAGTTGTCTATTTCGGGCGGCTGCATAGTGAATGACTCACAGAGCAAAACCCAAACACAGACTCAGCGCACTGAGAGGTGAGAGGAAGATTTCGGCATGAAGACTACACAAGATGACATTTTGTTGCAGTTGTGTTTTCCCCCTTTTGTTTCTGCTTTGCTTTGTTTTTATAACAGCAACCATTTGCTCATTGATTTTGTCAGATAAAAACCCAAGCAGAATAAAAATCACCACACATTCCTAAGACAGATTTGTGAAATTCAACTGAGATTGAAATGCAGTTTCAAGCCACAGGGAAGAACTGCTAGCCTGGTAGTAATTTTGAAGCAGTTAAAGTCTATCAGATTTAATTTGATCTCATTCCTGCTGCTGCAAGTTGTTTTTGTCCCCCCTCCTCTCTTGCTTGGTTCTTCTCTGTGTAGCTCATTTCTTAGCCCTGCAGTTGTTTGAAAAGTAGGTTATAAGAGCACTGTGCTGCTCTCAGCCATGGTTTTGACATGATTTCAGTCCAAGTAACCCTGACTTGCCACAGGGGGACACGAGCTGGATTAGGCCGACTTAGCATGGTGGCACGCTGACTTTTGTGTTTATGCTGCCTCCAGAGCCACAGGACAGGTCATCTCAGTTATGCCTCATTAGTGTCAGACAAAAATAAGCCATAAACTTAATGGCAGTGACAGATGACCATTTGGCCGTCAGAACTACAGAGAAAGCTGGGCGGTCCAGCCTGTGAGCAGATTTCATACAGTTTTGATTCCAAGTTCAGACAGAATACTGTGTGTATTTAAGTCCATTTGTTAGAGATCTTTTGAGTTTATTCTTTTCAAATATATAATGTGAGTTTATTGTATTTGCCTGGTGTTGACTGAATTTTATTTTCCAGTTTGCCGGGCTGCATGGAGACAACGAAAGAAGACAGAACCACCATGTCAGAACTGAAGGTAAACAGGCCTTTGTAAAGCCTGTGGCTACCATCTCCAAATCATTTTCACACCCCCACAGGACTGAGAGTTGCAGCCCAGGCTAAAAAAAATGTAATACACATAAAAAAAAATGATTGATTAATCTTTAAAGTCAGTTCACTGACGTTTAGAAGTTATTATAGATGCTTGATTACATTTCTGGCATAAGCAGAGGATAACATGTCAAACATTTTTGCTGTGAGTCATCATTGACGCCAAGACTGATATACAACAGGGTGACCTGATTAATCCATCGCAAAGATTTTTAGAAATATAATCAGATATCCTCAGGGTGCTTTTTTTAATTTAGAGGGTCACACAGCTGGATGATAACAGTTATTTAAACCATAAAATATGAGTCTTCTTGACTTAAACTGAAAACTCGGTTTGTTGAAGAATAATTTTTAAAAAAAACGTGATCCCACTATCAGTGTTACCTATACTTTGCATGTATGTAGGTGTGTGTGCCCACGGTGGTGTGTGTCAGAGAGTGGGCTCATATGCCGTCTCTTCCTGCAGGGCAGAATAGGAGGAGGATATAGTGGTTCCCCTGACAGACAAAATGATTGCATAGGCAGTAACAACATCCATGACGTAAGTTCTCCTTCCCCACAGTCTCTTTAGCTACACAATTTAAGACTTGCTTTAGGAGGAGGGTGTCTATGACAACAAGATAACCCTCCAGTGATTGTGTGTGTTTGTATGTGTGCGTTTAAATGCACACCTGTATGTGTATTGTCAGGTGTTAGCTTGCCTGCCTGTTGGTGTTTTTGCCTCAGTAATGACAGCCTCTCTCCTCCCCCTCCCTTCCACCCGACCACCTCCTCTGTGTGACGCACTAAGCAGTGTTTCTTTTTATGAATGAACAGCCTAAGAGGGTGAAAAGGGACAAGATGAACCTTTATTTGTCGCTGTTGTTGATGACGATGCTGAAAATGATGTCAGAGCACCAATATGAACGAAGAAAACGCCCCAAACCAAACTGCATTGTGCTCCAGCCTTCCCACTGAGCCCAGAGTGGATTTGCTGCAGCTCAATTACATCTCCCTCTTTAACACCATCACTATTTAGTGCATATACGTCTACATGCACACACACATACTGTGGCATGAATCCGTGCAGCTCCATTAAAAAGACTCCTTGGCTCATTCTGACAACGTTGCCGTGGAAACGCCTCGTCATATACAGCGCCTCTCTCCTCCCTTGCACACACACCCACACCACACGCACCAGCACACAGCAGCGGCATTCCCGTCTCCCCCGTCTTCCGTGCGTGATGAATAATCCATGTTGAGGCTGCTCAGCTGCAGAAGTGCCAGGAATGCCGGTCAGAGGAAAAACCATGTGGATGTAGAGATTCTCGTAGGTTGGAAGCTATAAACTCTTATGCTCGCACACCCACAAACGCAGCTATACTGTGGATGGAATTACAGCGTGTTGCTCATCAGGGATCCCACGCTGGATGCTGTCGCATGTTGGGAATCTGACTCATTGACTGACAAAAGTCAGAAGGATTCTAGTATAGCTGGTTATATGCCTCTCTTGCTGAATAGTTTCTTGACGAGATCCAAGAAGAGCTTCAGTGAAGGAAAGTCTGTTTTGGCATTGCTGATATTTATGCCACCTCACACGTGCTTTTGTAACCGACTGGGATCCTGGAAGGTTAAACATTTGCTTTTGGTTTTTTTTGTGAAGTTCCTCGAACTTGAGCCACCCCCGAAAGCAGCCTTGTCATAGAATTATATTCTGCAGTTTGACTCATTTCTTTTCTTAGGAGGACAACAAAACCACCCATATCACCTCATCCTACAACTCTCTGCCCAACCACGCGTCAGCGCCAGAATATTTCTTTTTATAGGATGGATTAAAATGGTTTCACAGGGCCTCTTAATATTTTCGAGCAGTGCATGAAACCCTGAAGACACTCTCCAGGCAAACTACCACACGTCTTTCAGCTTCTCCTGCTCCTGCCTGTCTGCATCCTTGAAGCCATGTTCTGCTTCTGTTTCCAGAGCCCTTCCCTCAAGCTGCAAGCCCTGGAGGCTGACACGGGACCCCTGCCACAACCAGCAGACCCCCAAGCTCAGGATAACCTACCTGCCCAGAATCAACCTCTGTCCTCTGAAGAGCAGAACCTGTTTTTGCCCCACAATCTGCTCCTGCACCCGTCTCCAACAGCTCAGGATCAGCAGACAGTCGACTTATTACAGCCTGGTAAGATAGTGTTGATTTACCAAAATGATAATATTCAACTTTCTTTACTGCTGGTGTTAAATATTTGTTTGGGAAAAAGAGGAAACTGATTTAGAAGTTGTAAAAGCACATTGCTAATAGTTACTATTTTTGTCTGGCAGGTATGGAGGTAAAAGCACCTCATAGTACAATATGTTCAGCTTGGGGGGCTCTCATGTGTAACTAAACCCATAATCCTGTCAGTATAAGAGCCATGCTTTATGTATACTGTATTAGTGCTTTTATTTCTAGTATTTAATTCATCATCTGTTTTACTCAAGGCATCTTTGAGTGCACGGCAAATAATGGTAAATAAATCTTGACAGTAAGCTTTGAGCTTCACCATTTCCCAGAGCTGGGTGTGTCTTTTCTTGATAACGGTGTGGTTTGATGCCAGTACTGTTGCATCACAGCACATCCACCTGTGTCATGGTGACCAGGTTCATATATTAACTAATAATGTAATGCTTTGATAACTAGACACAGAGTTTTTTATGTATTTTTTGGTCTGTTCTTTCCTTATTTTCATGTCTTATTCTGACTAAACATGAGAAGAATGAAGGTTTTTTTATCCACAGAGAAGAAACACAAAGAAACATCAATTATTTATTTAGTCAAATTGTCACAAATTTAGCTACATTTGAGCTTCAGTAGGCTAGAGCTTTTTGTTTATCTTTTATTTCCCTTTCATCTCCCTCTCTTTCTCTCCCTTTCTTACCCTTTTGTTATTTAATGACCCCCCACACTGCCCTTTTTTCCCCCTCTCACATCTCACATTTATCGTCCTATTTAATGGTCAAAAGAAAGGGTCATAGTTATTATAGATTGCAGTGAACATTGTGTCCTCTCTGTCTCTTTTACAGAACACAGCCTGTCCCCTCAGTCATCAGAGTCCAGTCCTGTCCTCCCCACTGCCATAACTTCTTCAGGAAATGAAACACTGCCGAGCCCACCAGGTCCTCATACCAGCCCACTCCTCTCCCGTTTTACGACGAGCGACTGCCCCGTTCCTTCGCCACGCTGCCCCAGCCTCAGTCACAGTCTGCGCTACAACCTCGACCCTGATGCAGCCCCTTCACCGCCCTGCTCACAGCATATACACATGTAAGACAACCGTTCCCTCACTAGTCTAAAGATAGTCTTAAATTTTATCATCTTATGGTTGAGCTTGGACTGAGAGGTTATGTGTAATACCACAGTGTTGATGATGTACAGATTTCCACCATGTTGAGAGAGTTGATGCGAGTTATATGCATGTATGAGTATGAAATCCTTACATCAAGAATCCAAAGGCAGAACATTGGGAGCTCTGGTAGATAAACGTGTTTTTCTGTCTCCAGGGCTCGCAGCAGTGTCCATGCTGGGCAAGATGAAGGCTCTGTGTCCATCTCGATGCTGAACAGGCACATTCATACCATCAGGAAGAGAATCAGGCGTTTTGAGGAGCGTTTTGAACAGGAGAAACATTACAAGGTGAGGCAGGAAATCTGATCAGCTTAGTCAGCTGGATTCTGTTGAGTCTGTTTGTTTGTTTGCTAGTTTGTCCCTAGCTGGGTGTGAATTAGTCATGTTTGTGTTCTGAAATGATGCTGTTGATGCTAACCACAAAAATCTTTTTATATTGAACTACTCCCTCTACTGGTACATCAGAAAAACTGCATATATTACACAATGGACCCTTGATCAGCTGGCTGCCAGAGCTGTTACAAAATAACCTAATTTTGATAAAAAATCAGAACTTTACCAGACCTAAAATAAGAAAATAAAAAATAAAAGATGGAAAAACACCCCGTGCTATAGATAGGCCCTTGTTCTACGAGTAATGTGAGTTTTTTTGGGTTTTTTGTTTTTTTTTTTTTTTCCAGCCGGCCCACAATGACAAGACATCACATCCAGAGGTGGCCAGACTGATGAAGGAGCTCATTAAGAGTCGCAAGCAGCTCAAAGGTCAGTTACATAACCATTAACACAAACTCCAACACAGAAATTAATGATTGTAGCAATGGAAGAAATGTTCAGATCACTGTGTTAGTGAAAGTACAAATGCAACAATGTTAAAGTATACTATTAAATGGGAAAGAGCCACATTTAAAATCCTTTACTTGAACGTATTGTTCAGAAAGATAGAGCCTGTGGCATATTATGATAGATTACATTGTGCTATTTGCCTCATTGGTGCCATTTTACTGTTCTTGCTGGTGTAGGTGGAACTAGTTTCAACTGGTTTTTGGGTAATCTTACTTTATAAACAACTTGTTTATCCAATTATTTTGCAGACAAGAGGTCTGGCCCCTTAAAGGGTCACAAGACAAATGTGAGGGGTTGTGAAATGATTAACGGGACAGTTTAAAAGATTACAAAAAGAAAAAAAAAAATGAATCTGTAAAAGAATTTTGGACAACTCTGTATTTCTCCTTTTTTGTGCCTTTTCTTTATGGATCTGCCTTTTTTATTTTGAAAAATGAGCTACATTTAAAAATCTTAATTTATTATGCTAAAGTAAAATCTTAATCTTCAAAGTAAAAACAACTGTCACCTTAATGTAATTTAGTCCCTCTATCACCTTTTTTTTCTTAAACGGCTGTTTAGAACTTAAGCTAAGACAAACAGAGGAAGGACTGAGAGGGCAGGGAGGCTCCAACTCATCAGCTGAAACATGTAGGACCAACAAAGACCAGATGGAGGCAGCACAAACAGGGACTGAGCTGCAACGACTAAACAACAACGGCAACACCAAGCCAAATGTGGAGGAAACAGTCAACATAATAACCAACAGACTGAAGGAGAGACGACGGGAGTTGGGCCTGCCTGACAATATTAAGGTTGGTATTGCAAAAGTGCTTTCAACACACACAAATATTGTAATATGGGTCTGATTCTCTCAGCTGGGGATGAGAATCTGTGTGCTACTGACTCTGGATAAACAGACTGACTACCTGTTAACAGTTTTCTGTGCCTGTATGTGCAGGAGATGTCCCACTGTCAAATGACTATGGAGAAGACCAACCTGCAGAAGTGTTTACTCTACTATGAGAGTCTGCATGGACGACCGGTAAGATCAGCCTGGATGTGTTTATATTTTGTGTTTTACTTGATGGCTCCACTTGTATCTAACAACCAAAGTGTTTGTTTGTGTCTCTCTCTCTCTCTCTCTGTCTTCAGAGTACCAGGCAGGAGCGTACTCTGATGAAACCTTTGTATGATCGGTACCGCCTTCTCAAGCAGCTGCTGCTTTCCTCTACGTCTCCAACCCTCATTACGACCATTGTGAGTAAACAGAGACTGCTGAGTACTGCATTTTAAAGAGATGGTTGAATGGTGAGACCTCTTAAAACTGGCAAACCCACTGTGCTCCATCATGTGGATGAAGCGGAACATGGCTTCTAAGGCCATTACAGATGAGTTTTACTTTACTGCCCTCTAGTGACCCAACATAAGAGCTACACCAAACTATTGAGAAAAAATTCAGTTCATAA
The DNA here is from genome assembly GCA_029814665.1 of Acanthurus lineatus. Lineage (NCBI taxonomy): Eukaryota > Metazoa > Chordata > Actinopteri > Acanthuriformes > Acanthuridae > Acanthurus > Acanthurus lineatus. The sequence continues at coordinate 16,806,951 of JAPZDV010000003.1, forward strand.
ATACAGTGTATATAAAATTAATAATGAAATTTAAAACCAAATTTAAATAAAAGCTGGTTTCACTCATGATTGCAAATTGTGCTGCTATTAAACTATTTAAATACAAACCATGCTGTAACATGACCAGCCCCCAAGCTTATATAAAGAAAGTAATAAATTCTATGGCAGTTTGACAAGTAATGCTGAACTCTGCCTTTTTTGTGATCCAATTCCTTTTTTTGTCAAATGTTAACTGTGACAGATTAGTGATACTTGTGTTTTCTGCGTAGGAGGAAGAGGAGGGCTCTGATGAAGAGAGTCCCAAACAGCAAAGCCCTCGGCTGCAGCCCCTCTGGTTAAAGTCTCCCAGGTGTGTGTCTTCAGATGAGTCGATGCATCTCCCATCATTAGAAATGTCACCTCAAGAAACACCTCTGGTGTCCCCACTGGAGGAGGTCAAGAGCCTTCAGCCCCAGATCATCACAATGGCAACACTACATGAAGCTTCCAGGTACAACTTGTGTATGTGTGTGTGTGCACGTGTGTGGCATCAACAGCTTTAAAGTGTGATCTCCAGTTTGCTTCAACACAGAATTAGTCAGTAATGACAAAAAAAATCATCCTTTTTTATTATTCATTTGTTTTTCTGTAAGCAATTTGTTGGTTTAATTAAAGCTGCACATTTACAAACAATAGAAAATGTCTAAAGAAATCCTTTGATTCTGTCTTCACAGACCAGAATTACTGGATTACCTCAGGATGACAAGATTAGAGAAGCGCAGGCTTCACCATACACTCCGAGAGTTTGAGGACCATTTTTACAAAAAGACTGGCAGGTACAGGTCACACACACACACAAACGACACACTCTGCATGTCCAAACTACTTGGCTTTTGTATTTTATTTTTGTCTTTTAATAAACTTGGAACATTTGGTTTTCAACAATGCCTTGTGAAAAACAAAGAAAAAACATCCACAAAAGAAATTCCATCGTAATGGTACGACAGTGTAATGCACACTCACTTAACGTTAATACAGCACAGAGAGCTCAGGAAAGAGACGAAGAAATAGACATTTGCTCTGAACTGTACAAATCCTTTGTACTGTACATGTTAGTCCTCCAAAGTAAATACAGTAAGGTTTTGATTACAATACATACTGTACAAAACTATCTGAATAAGGCAACATAGGGACTATCAACCAGTTATGAAAGCTGCTGCAGGTTGTTTGAAACTACTGAAGTTTTGCCTTTCGTTTGCATCTTTTTTCCTCCATGTTCGTTAACAGGGCTTGTCAGAAGGAGGACCGTGGACCAATGGCGGAGGAATACTGCCAGTATAAGAATGTCAAAGCGAAGCTCCGTCTACTGGAGGCCCTGCTCAGTAAACAACAGGACTCAACCAAGACCAGTTGAGTTAACTCACAGTGGGATTTTTGTCAAGAGGACTCAAAATTCTGAAAAAAATCAGGTGAAGCCTGTGGGTCTGGTCTTGTTTCATGCCATGCTCATTAAGTTAATGCACTTTACATGAAGAAAAGTGATGGAAATAGGTGACAATCTGAATTAAAATGCTGAGCAACTGCAGAGTTTTTTTTTAAGTCCCCAAAAACACATCCCTTGTCATTCATGACGCATCTTGTTATAAACCTGATGTAGCAAATGTATGTTATGTAGCACTAATTTATGTCAAGGACGAAATGTAACAACTGAATGTTAGTTACACATGAATAATTTTTTAAAATAACTGTTGAAATATGATGGCACCCTGTTATTTTCTTTATTTTGTGTGCCAAAATACTAATCTTGGACAGTTTTGTCCATAGTTATTGTGGAGCCTGCTTGAAAAAAGTGCATTCTTGGCAAAAAACGGTGTAAGCTTAAACGCAATGAGACAATCCTGTAGTGTTTGTGCATGTTTTTAGTCCTACATTGTGCTATGATATGCATTAATTTCATAGTTGAGCTAAATCGTTCAATTTACATGTTCACCTTGGAAAAAAAAGGTGTACTTTGGTGAACGTTTGCATTACATTGCAAGTAATATCTGTTGTCAAATTTGTGTTTATCCCCCCACTTTGCCTGTGTAAAGTTAAGTACCCCTAAATGCAGTTGTTGACAATGATCAGAGCTTTTGACATTGTGCACTTCTGGTTTATATAATTTTCTATATATATAATGATATATAGATATATATATATGAATGTATCAATAAAAATAAATATTTTTTCACATTTATTCTGCTAAACACAGTTTATGGTTCTACTTTCTTTCTTTCCACTGACTACATTAAAATAAGAGTGTTGCAGAAAGGTTGCTATGGTAGAGGTACTGACAGCTTTCATACCTACGCTGCACAGAACTGCATCATGCTTTTTTTTTTTTTTGAAGGTTAACAAGTTAACAAGTAGTTCACACTTGGTCATCAAAGACTAGGTGGATACACATTTTAGAGGCTGTTGCATTAGTACTGTTAAGATTCCACAGCGGTTTCACGTCAGATTTTTTTTTTTAATACCTTTGGTATAAAGAAAGATGACTCTTCAAGCTGCAGCCCTAAAAAATTGTCGTACCAGTATTTGCAACTAGTCAGAGGTAAAAAGAAGTCTGGATCTGTTTACTATGGAATGAAACAAAGCAACTCTAAAACATCATACAGTCGAAGTAAAAGGAAACGGCGAAATGCTCGTCCACACAGACAGTGGACACTCGATTAACAGCATATCAATAATAACAAGGCAAAGGTCATTAATGAAATATGGGACAACTTATTCAAATAAACAGCAGGAAATTGAATAGAAGCAGCCCGTGTTTGTTAGTACAGTTAAAGGGTTTGGTCAGTATGCCAGTGTTTACTTGCAGGATGGATGGATGGGTTTGTGTAGCAAGTGTCCCAGATTTGAATTGCTCAGTTTTAGGTATAATTTCAACATTTAAGGTAACCCTTTTTCAGATGAGTAACTGAGTTCACCTTCCTCTTTTTTTTTCTCCACTCTTCTTTGGGAATGATGGTCTCATGAGAGTACAGAATGGTGTCAGATATGTTGGTGTGCATGTCTGGGAGCCTACTAAATCAGCTGCTTCATGCATGTGTTGGTCTGCTTCATCAGTACATGTGGACTTCCTGTGTGTGTTTAGAGGTCAGTCACCTCTAGTCCTTCCTTCTTTCCTCCTCCTACATTCTGCCTTTTTCGTCTTAGCGTCCCACACTGATGTTGCAGGTCTTGCAGCTGGGGTCCTTCTTGGCGTTTACCGTGGACAGACTCATCAGCTGGTGCCCGCTGATCTCAGCCACCGTGCCCAACGCCAGGTCTAAAGGCTCTGTGTAGATCACCTCCAGGATGACGTCCTGGGCGTGGTGAAACACCAGGCTGCCGTCGCCCTCTTCATCCTGCTTGCAGGTGAGGAAGCGGTTGTTGGTGATGTCGAGTGCAGGGAGCCTCTGCTTACAGAACTCATCGCCCCTGGAGCCCTTGGGTGCCAGGACCAGGATAACATAGTGGTAGGCCGTATACATGCAGTAGAAGTCTCCAAAGTAAAGGTTGGTGTCGGGGTTGAAGAGCACGTCAGCCCGAACTTCAAAGCGATGGCGGCCGTAAGGGGAGTCCTGCGGAGGCTTGCCTGTGTTGAACTCTGTGTTGCAGCTGAAGAAAATCCCCTCCAGTTTTCCGCTGATGGGTGAGCCATGGCTGCCGCTGTTGTCCTTTACTGACGGCAGCATTCGGTTGCCCTGCGCCTCCCTGGAGTTTGGAAGAGAAAATAAAATGAAATTGGTTGTAAACAAGAAGCAAACATGTTGTCAGTTTCACTTTTGGCCCAATCAGTAAAAAATCTGCACACTGTTTTGAATAATTGGTTTTGATGGTGGAAATGCCAGAAGGAAGTGGCATTGTTTGATCAAGTTCCATTAACAAATCAGCAGTATTTGATTAGAGTTTGATGCATTGGAAAAACAAAACAAAACCAAACAAAAATATTTATTTCTAATTGTGACAAACTGCTGAAAAACAAAAGTGGCTTTCAGAAAGCAAATAAACAGATTAACCTTCCAAGCTAAGGATGCTTGTTCGACAGACATATCTTTACCTCAGACTTAATCTGCACCCGAGCTCCTACATATGAATTGTAATTATAGGGCCGTCCCTCCAGAGGTTGTTATTATACCCATAATTGACGCTTTGTTGTGGGCATTATGAAAATTATTCACCACGCTCCGGGTCACAGGGAGAAAGAGGCCTCATCAGTCTGTAAATTCAGTACCATTACTCCCCACATGATGGCACAGTTTAACAGAAGCTCTTTCAGTACAGATGCAACTCAGCAAAAAAGGAAAAATCTTTCCGGATGACGTCATGGTGCACAGCTCCAAACAAAAGAGTGCTCACAAGCTGTGGCCTTAGTACAGAAACTGTGTGCTCTGTTGGGCATAGAGAATTTCCTCCAAGAAAAAGAAGATAATAGGAGCACAGACAGCACCATCACAGGAGGAGGACAGGAGAGGAAGTCAGAAAAAGAGCAGCTAGTGTACTCTGTAACTGTACAGTGTTTCGCCTCACAGCTAAAGGCAGTTACTCCAGAGTTATTCTACGACTCCTCATCCTGTTACACCCTTAAATTTTGCTGCCTCTCCCCTGCAACCCCTCAAAAAAAACTGTCCTCTTCTGTCAGGCAGAATATCACCAGGCTTAGAAGAAAATGGCTGAATATCTTGTTGCACTGGTATGTCTGTGTGTGTGTGTGTGAGCAGAGGATGTTTTTGTGAGAACCATTTACTGATGGGTAGGTTGGACTGGCTGCTCGAGTAGTTTGATGAACCTGATTTATGCAAGAAATCAACATGTTTTGTGCAGCTCCACCGATCAGCTTAATTTCCATTTTAATTGACAGGGTTCTTTAGAGGAGAATACCTTTTTTATCAGAATTGCATTGTGCTGTTTGCGGACAAAAAGTTGCTGCTGTGATACACAAAACTGTAGTTGTGAGTCCCATGAGCGATGCATTTCATTAGGCAAGGCCATTAGCACAAGTATGAGAACTGTATCTTTTTTTTAAGTTAAAAAAATAATGAAAAAGTTAACCTCAGAAAGTGAAAAATCTCTGATATGTTTGTTGGTTTTAGTCAAATGTCAGGTTCTTGCAAAATGCAATAAATTCTAATCATGCAACAAATGGAAAATGACAGTTCTGAAAACAGAGTAAGATTTAGATTGGATTGATAATGGATGTTCAAAACTGGATGAAAATACTGTGATAAAAGTGCTAAAGCGTCCAAGGTAATCAGAATTCTACAATAGCAAATCACAGCAAATGATATTTCACAAAGCAAATAAATCATAGAGTTGAGTAAAGCAAGACAGATGCATATTTATTACAGCAAAAAACTGAAATAGATGGAACATAGAGCAAGTTTCAGACCAGTTGTTATTATGTTATTTTGGTCGCATTAATTAAAAATCTAAGAAAACAACCAAATGAAAATATAGAGAGCAAACACCATTTACATTAACAGCCAGGGTGGGTTCCCTACCTGGCGTGGTCAAAGTACTCTTTATTCTGGTTCCTGTAGAAGACAGAGAAACGCAGCATCCGGCCAGCGATCACCTCTGCCTTTTCCAGCAGCTGGTTTAGATGCACTGTGGAATAATCTGGAAAACAGACATGAAGACATGAACACGTTGAAATGAAAAAGCTCTCATCAGGAGGATTAAAAATCAGTGGACAAATGTCATTAGTGGAAATTCATTCTTTAATAATCAGGAACAAGAGAGACTAAGTGCACTAACGAGGACTGCGTATGTACTCACCCTAAATTATTCATATTCATAGCCTGGGCTGACTCAGCATTTAGACCAAAAAGCTTCCCAAAAAGTCTTTTAATGCAGTCTCCTCTTCACTGACCACAGTGTAAGTCTGTCTGCCAAATGGGTGTGGGTTTCAAATAATGGATAAAATAAGTTTTATAATGATAAATTCTCTTTCTCTCATTCCAAGTTCCCTACAAGCTCTTAGACGCACTGAAAAGGATGATTTGGGAGAAAAATTCCTGCTTAGTCATGCAAAGATTCTCAAAAGAATAAAAATGAGGGACGGCATGAAGATTGTTTCAATAGATTATAAATGTTGAGCAAATTTAAAGCAAAAGCTGCAAGGTGAGAAAGATACATCCAGCTATGCAGCTGTCAATGCGGTCTGTTATTCGTTGAACTTCAAGTCAAGCAGTTTAACAGTTTCTGTGAGGGTGAAAAGGTTCATCAGCAGCATCTATGAGGGCCTCAATGACACCATAATGATCTTCCTTCTTCTTTCTCCTTCCTGCCCTCCCTTGGCCATTTCAAAACTGCCCCACCCTCTCTGATTTTAGATATTTCTCTGAGCTTGCAGGATGGAAGGATACCACGGGGCTCACAGTGGTGACTTTTAACTAAATGTCTCATCAACCATTGGAATGATCGTCGTGACATTTAGTAGACTTATGCGTTCATGTCACCCTGAGGATGAACTGTAACACATGATTGATTGATCCATTAACCTTTCATCTATCACCATCACCAGGTCAACATTTATATCCATCCAATACTTTCACTTGCAAAACCAGAGCTATTGCTTTCAGTTAATCAACCCTTTCTTTTCAGGATCAATGAATTAATTGTTTTATCTATCAAATGTCAAAAAATTGATGAAAATGTTCATTATGTTTTCCATGACAGACATGTGACATCTTCAAAAAACATCTTTTTTCCAACTTTTTGTTTACTAAATCCTTACTACAGGAAGCTGGAAAAAGCAAATGTTTAACATTTTTGCTTGGAGAATTAATGAAACTTTAAACTGATTATCAAAATAACTTAACAGCTAAATTTTGTTTCAATCGGCAAATTGATTAATTGAGTAACTGTTGCAGTAATTAGCAAATGCAAGCTTTCTAAGATATTACACAGTGACAATTAGCATGTTAGCATTTACACTGCGAGCATGTTTTTATGGTGATGTTAGCATTTAGGCTGCACAACCTCACAGAGCTGCTAGCATGGCTGTGGGAGAGTTCTTTACGGATGCCTAGCTTAACGTAGGCTGTCTGACAGATGATGACGTGCAGCGTCACATGTTAGCATTCTGCCTCATCGGTTTCTCTCACCACATCTTCATTTCACAGACTCCTTCCCTGCCTTTTCTCAACTGCTGCACCTCATCCCTCTCACAACTTCCCCTCCTGATAAATTCTCCCCTCTGGTAGCAACACCACCATCTCCTCCCCTCCCCCACTCTAAGCCTTCAACCAGCTATGTTGAACTCATTGACCTCTGCGTCAGAAGATATACAGCACAGCTCCCCTCCATCTTTTAATCCTTCTTCTTTTTTTCCCCATACATCCCCTCCTCCATCCATCTTTTGCTTCACGGAGTATAAATTACCCCTCCAACCTTTAATGTTCTCTCTTATATTGTTCTCCATCCTTTACTTCATTGTATTCCTGTCTCTCATTGCACTATTATCCCGTCGCTCAGTTAGTCAAGTACAGGCAGAGATCAAAGGCAGCCTTCATGTCGTACACCCTGCAAACATATGTGGCCGTGCTGTTTTAAGCTGCATGTTGCTCACCAGCGGTGCAGAACTCGATGATCTCGCTCCATTCAGAGATGACGTAGTCCCCGTCGGTCTGTTTTGATGCGGTCTGCACGGCCACGGTGTACTCTGTGCGTGGGCTCAGGAACCAGTGGCCCCTGACCGTCATGGGCAGGGGCACTGCCTTGGCCACCAGCTTGGTAGGAACATCCTGGATGGAGGAGGGATGGAAAAGGAGGTGAATGATGACAGGAGGAAATGAGATAGAAAGAGACACTCCAGTTATGGCTTTCTTTGAGGTGACACACACATGCACATATTTTATATAAGTGGCAGACTGCAGTTTATAACTATGGCTGACCTTTTGTTTATATACGTATACTATTATGTGCTGTATTCACCCCACCCTCACATCTCAGTGGTTCCTTAGCGGCTCAATGATTGGCCCAGGAGCCCCTGCCTAGCAACAGAATCAGCCCATTAATCCACCAACACCGTTGCTGCACACAAAAATACTTGTATGAGGTTGCCCTCTATCACAGAGTAGAAAAAAAGAGTAACCCTCAGCCTCACAGCACCCAGGAAGTGACTGCAGGAGGGAAGGGAGACGGCTGATGAAACAAGTCTGTAAGATAACTAAACCGGATCACGACGATCCGCTGGACGAGCTGCAGTGCTCCTGTTGCTGCTGCTAGAGAGGGCATGCGAGCAATGTTAGTCAATTAGAGCTCAACAGGGAGTCTTTAAAAGAAACACCTTGAAATTAGTCTTTTTGCCTCAAAAATGAGGCTATCTGCAGGTTAAACATGATGCTCCTGTGTTAACTTGTTTCAGCTTCAAATCAATTGTTTTAGCATCCAAACGATTATTGAGCCTGCAGAGGTTTATAGCATCAGAGTATTTATCTTTATGATAATGCAGAATGGCAGCAGTCATAAAAGATTTAAGTTTTAGTCGCTGCCAGTCTCGTTCAGTACGGTCAAAACAGCAGACACAGGGAGCAGAGATCGTGTATCAAGAAGAAACCTGTTGTCTTTAGAATATTCATTACTTACAAACATTTTTTTTTACTGAAGTGCTTTTTCTTTGCAGGAAATTGTCCAAAATATCATATTTACACTAAGTTAAATTACATAGTATCATTGATATGAACATATTATTTAGAAAAAGAAAAGCTTTTGGACAC
>JAPZDV010000003.1:16815933-16827108 GCA_029814665.1 Acanthurus lineatus
TTATAGAAGGTTATGTTAAAGAATTCATTAATTTATCTTTACTGACAGTAGCACCTAGATGATGCTATCAAGGCACATTGTGATTTTTCTCGTGCACTGAATCACATAAACAAAAAGGCTCTTTTCTTGACACAGTTCTTCCTTACGAAACGCAGCAGTTTCTGTTCAGTGATTTTAAATCGAGACCTTTCGATGAATCATCTCTCCGGAGTGTTTCCTTTCTTTGTCTGCGCTAATTCAAGTGTTACCTTGTGTTTGAACTTGTTTGAGTTTTTGGTCTCCTTCTTGTTCAGGTCGATGAAGTAGTGTGTGATGCGCTCCTTGCTGCGCGGCTCCATGTCCCAGCAGATCTTGAAGGAGTCGCAGGTGATGTTGCTGATCTTGATGTTCTGAGGAACAGGAAGCGCCTCCATCTCAGAGATGGTGCCATCCTGGGATTTACTTCCTGTGTAGAAAAAAAAAATCAATATTGATATAACTGATGTCAGAAAATCAACAATATGCACAAAATTTAAATAATACAGTTTTTATATACTAGGAAATGTGTTGTGGCCAGTAAAGCTCATCTAAATTTTACACAATTATGATTCTGAATTATTGCTTGTTATAATTTAAGTATTATGAGAAATTAACCTTATTAGACCAGTATTCCTTTAAATTCTGTGTTTATTCCCAGCTTTTGTTCAGCCTTGGAAAGATCTTTTTCCTCATCTCTTTCATACTGAATATAAACCTTCATGCTGCTGCAGTTTTTCAGTAATTATTCCACAGACGGTGCAAACAGTAGTATATCCACCTTGTATCTCTCTCTCTCTCACACACATACACACACACTGAACTGCCTGTGTCGCTGACTGCCATATATGTTGCCATGGAAACACATCAGTCCCTCCTTACACACACATACGCGCACACACACACCTATCTGCTTTCCACAACATATGAAGCATTAAATATTTCAAACACTGCTGATTGAACCTCCTTGTTCACAGCAGAGATGGATTCAATTACGACCAGCAGTAAGAACAAAAAAACCTCAGCTACCACAGTGCAGGCAACAACGTGACAACAATAACATTTAAAAAGCTTTAGCCAGTCATTTAACTTTGGTAAACTTGGGTAATTTCAGTTGTAATTCCTTGCATTTTTGGCCTAAACAGAAAGGTCATTGCAACATTGTTTTTCACCGAATAAGCTGTTAAATCTTACATTTTTTGGAGCATTAATCAAAATGCAGCAAAGGCGTACGACCCAAAGTGCACTCTGAGGCCAGTGCAAATGTCAAAACAGGGGTTGAATGAGGGCTTTGTAGAATTAGGATGAATATAGACTTTGCGTCACAGTCGGAGAGACGCCCACTTGGCACGACAACAATGTGTTTTTCTGTGCGCGCTCGGGGGTCTGAACACGAGAGTGAGTAAAATGCAAGAATGCAGAATTTGAGAGTAACGCACAACACGGCTGGACTTTATTAGAGAGTAAACAATGGCAGAAGCAGCGGAGCATGGAACATCCATCTCCGCTCATCAGCTGAGAGAGGGCGGCATGAAAGAGTGAACCCATAATTGGACTGTGAGGACTCTCCTGTCTCGCCTCCACACAACTCTCTAACAGTGGAGCGTTTGTAAATTGATTCAGTTTAGGAAGTAGTCAAACAGGATCATTTCTACACCTGACGTGTGTCTTGCCTATGAGAGTTGAAGACTCCTTAAAACACTCATGGTTGTCTCAGAAATGTATGTTCTTTACTACCAGACCAGACTGGACCCCCCACTTACTTCAGTCCTAATCACTAGTTCCTAATCACAGCCAGCTAATTACCAAGATTAATCATCTTTACCTTAGAAAAAAAGTCATTGTTGATGTGCGTATTGACCACATTGCTGCTCATGTCAAAGGAAACTAAATATATCTTACACAATAATGAAAAATCCAATCTTTAGACTCCAGGATCATTGTTTTTAAACATAGGATTTATTATCTGGATCCGTCGCACATGGTTTAATCTAGATTTTAGGTGATTTGCTCTGAGACCTAATGCATCTCATGCTGCTGCTGGTCCATATTTAAAGCCCATCTCATTATACTTAAAGCCCACTGAGCTGATAAGTTTGGCTCAGACTGAGAGGGTCATGATGGAGAGGACCGCTGTCAGAAAATGCTAAGCTTGGTCAGCATTGACCAGACGGTGATGTCAGCACCAAAAAACGCCCCATCCGAGACTTTGTGTTGCTGACCTTTAACAAAAACATAAAAAAGACGAAACTTGCTGTCATTTACTAACAACTGTGTTACGGAGTGATGAAATGTACCCAAAGGAAGTGAAATATTGTCAAAGAATTTCCTTTTAAGATTTCAAATGTCTATGTTTTTCCTTTAAAAGTTATCCTATAAAAAGCTGAGTAATATGGGCCTGAAAGAACAGATGTGGACGTGATTTCAGTGTGCTTGAATAGACAGACAGACATTACATAATAGTGCCAATAACGGACTATAAATAATAAAACATAAGCTTCCATGTTAGTCATTCTATTCCAAATTCTTCCCACCTGTCATTGGCTCCCATGTGTATGACTGTAAACACTAACAAAAACCAAACACCACAGATGAAAAACCTGCTAAATTAGTCACTGCGTTACGCCTGAAGCTAAATGAATTTCTTTTTTTCTGCTCCTTAAAATGTTAAAGTCAACACTGAAGTTCTTCCTCAAAAAACTCAATGATTAGTCCCCATGTGGGCCTCCCAGCTCCTCGTGACTCCACAGTGCTGGTTTAGCCCTCCTAATTAACCTGCAAATGGAGGCATTAGACTGTCAGAGTGAAGCCTTTCAAATGCAGTCAGATATTGCTCACGTAACACTCCTGAGATTACGCAGTGGAACTAAAAGTGATGCTATCAGGGAAAACAACCTCTGAAAGCAGCAGTTTAACTGTGAAAAAAGAGGAAATGTTCCTGAGACAGACAGAAACTTACAAAACAGTCATTAAAAACTTTAAGAATGCTAAAGGAATGCCGACAAGTTTAGGTCAAAATTAATATATAGAATCAATTCAACCAGCTGCCTGTAAATATGAATCTGAAACACTGTTAACATCCTCATAATGTGTACCGGGCAGCCTTTGCCTGCAGGTAAATACACTGACTTTAAGTAAGAAAGTGCTAAGCTGTGCTCCGAATCCTCTGGGACTCTAGAAGCACACGATGAAAGATGGAGGAGCGAGAGCCAAGCAGGATGAAGGTCAGGCGGTGAGGGAGAAACTAAAGCACTTTTATAATCTCACACGGGAGGCCTAAACTCTCAGCTCTGACTTAAATTAATATGCAAGCATTTCTACTGTAAATGTATTGGGGGGGCTGCTGATGTGGCTAACATTCATTATGTCGGGTCATAATTACTTTACCTATTTATTGCACTGTATATTATGCTCTGCAGGAGGTGAAGAGAGGGGAATTTTTGCCTCTTCATGATCAATTAAAATGAGATACAGCATTTGAACTCTTGCTTAAGTGCTTCGATACTCATGCTGAAATATGTATAAGGGGACTTGGGAGGATTGTATATACTTCAAAGAGCACTAAAGTGAAATATCTGCACTAAAACATAAGCATTAAGCTTCAAAAGATGGAAAGCCTACTCTTGTGAATTTACTAAACCTTATTAAATGGCCCTAATTGGGTATTGCCCTTTTACTCAGCATGCAGTGAAATGCCACAGTGTCGAGTAGAAGTAGATGCAGAGGAATCAATAATAATCTTGTTAACATGCACATGTAGTTTCATCCTAATGGTTCTTTGTGGTAGGATTTGTTCCAGTCACACCTGGTTTGATGCTGTGAATTACCTGTTAGGACGTTTTTTCTGGTGAGAGGAAAATTATTTGATTTTCATTTAGGGTCATCTGGTTCTGGTAAATGTACCCTCCTGTCAGTGGTTGGTGATAAATGGCATTCAGTTTTGAAGGTCTGCACTTCTCGATTTCACAACAAGTCAACATTCAGTCAGTGAAGGCCAAGGTTACTCTTGGAGAATCAATTTTCCGAGTGGGCGTTTTGTTGGGAGGTGTGTTACGGTGGAAAAGGGATTTGGCAGGTGATAGTAGCACTTATTGTCTCTGACTGCACAAGTGGGCTCTCGGTTCAGACAGACGAGCCTCCTACAGCTTAAGTTGCAGTTTTCAGTCTAAAAATTGAATCGTAGACATGAGTTGTACAACAAACAGAGAAGGTATCGACACTCTCAGGTCTTTGAAAATTACTTTTGTTCCTCTTAATGTAAAGGCCAGACTGAGACAGGGAGCATAAACACTGCTCCGTTCATCCACCTTTTCTACATCAATAAGCACAGAAACAGCAAACAAAGAGTTGAGACACTTAAATAACACAACCTTTAGTGAGAGGGGAGTCTAGAATCGACTATCCCTGTTCTTACAAGTCAAATAAATGCAGAAGACCTTTAAAACAGACCTTTGTTTACAGACCTTTTTTTTTTTTAATTTGTCCAAAACCAGAATGACTCATCATTCCTAATTTGCATAGAATCTGAATTGGTTTTATTGTAAATGCGGTCTGTACCTCAACATATTTATGAGTGAAAAAAAGTTACACTTTATTGTCCGTCAAAATGTTCTGAACTATGTAATAAACTCAGAAGCGAGTGAATATGTTACGTGGCTGATAAATGGCTGCGTAACATGTATCTGTGGCTCTTGCCAGCACAGTCATGGTGCACAACTGCTCGCATTGAACACTCGCCAAACTAAAATGCCAGCTTACTCAGAAGATGCTTTATGTCAAAAGGCCTGCTTGCTAATGTACCATGTTGGAGCATGAAGGCTCTAAACAAGTCCACTGGTTATCAAAGGAGTCACTACAATACTAGCAGACTTGTGCGACTTGGACTCAACATTGCTTTGAGTAAATGCTGCAGCTTGCTTACATGCTCTCATTAGAAATGTTAAGTGTGCATAGTGTTTACTATATAGCATGTTCAAATTCTACATTCAGCATATTAACATAGTGGCATTTGCTAATCAGCATTAAACAAGCATAGCTCAGGCTAATGGGGAGTGTCAAAGTGTGGATGTCTGTACCAAATTTAATGCAGTCTATCAAACTGTAGTTGATACACATAAAAAATAACTGACAAAATTCAACCCCTTTGTGGCGCTAGAGTAAAAGTCAGGCTTTATGTAAATCAGTAGACTTCATCCCGTGGGGGGCCATTAATATGAAGACCAAATTTATTTCCATCTATCTGAAAGCTGTTGAGATATTTCAGTCTGAACAGACCAGCATCATCATCCTTTGAAGCCACTATGCCAGCGTAAACATGCAGCACATTTGAGACAGTGAGATAAAAAAGAAAAATTAGTTCAAGCGGAATAATTTCTTTCACTTCGTCTTAGAAAACTTCTCATGGTGTTTCACCACCTCCGCTGTGGTTTTAATGGGGTTGAAAGTAACCTTTTATTTAAGAGTTGCAGCACTTCCAAGTTGACACGCTCACTGGTGACGTTAAGGCACTTTTGGAAGATTTCCTTTTTCTTTTACAGCCTCAACATCTTTGTCTGTCTACAACGGGCACACACATGCACACACGCTGCCAGACTGAGCGTGACAGCTTCAGCAGCGGTATTTTAGGTTGAGAGATATCAGACAGTGCAGACACGGTACTTGGCTGCATAAATGGCAACCATCCATCATGGCAACTTAATTATGTCAGCAGGCGAAAAGCCTCATAAGCCATGTAGTGTGTATTTCATAACCTTTCCGTAAGTACACATTTAATATGGATATAACATCAAAATGGTGATCTGAGTCAGCGTGCGGAGGTTGGTGGCAAATTGGATTCAGTGCAACGTCATGGCAGCAGTTCTTTGTGTCTGCAGACCTCTGCACAGCAGCGGCACATGTGCCAGTTCTGTAATTTCCCCTCCGCTCATCACTCTTAGCAAAAAACATCCCTTAAAACCACTACTTATTCATGTCACAACCCCAAGACCAAAGTGAACCATTGAGGCTTTGACACCCCCTCTAACACAAGGGACACACAGGAACAACTTGTATCCGACTCTTTCTTTTGTGCATTGAGATGCTCAAACAGTCATCAGTTTGTGTGTGTGTGGTGTGTGTGTGTTTGTGTGTGTGTGTGTGAGAGTGAGTGAAAGAGAAAGCTCTTTCCCACAGATAGGAGGCCTTCTGAAGCTGCATGCATTCCCATTTGCTGGGTCAGCATAGGCACATAAGCCTCTCATGCTGGCAATTAAATATTAATGGATTTAGGGGATAAATTTAGAAAAGCTACATGAAACTGAAATGAATACAGTCCTTGAAAAAAACTTATGTATTGATCGGATAACAAAACTGGTTTCCAAGAAAGCTAAAAGTGGGTCTATGCAGTCTTCTACACAGGGTGTGGCAGGAGGAGCGAAAGCCAGACATTTTTTTTTCCTGGAGGTCATTTTAGGTGAAAAACTGCTGCATAAAAATTCAGGGAATGATCGAAAAGACAGAAACACTAAAATAGACTAATCAACACTACAAAAGAATCTCCAAAGAAGTCAACATCACAAGCTTCTCATCCCTCATCATAAAGCTCAAGTATGTTGCCTGCATTAGTTAACTGCACATATCGAGCGGTGATTATGATAATATGAGTGTTTTCGAGTAAATCACGGAGAGTTCATGAATCACCTTAACTAACAGTTATAGAAATTGCTCAGCTGTATGACAGCCACCAATTGTTCTGTACAATCAGCCCAGAAGGTAGACATTGTTCCTGTGTTGCTCCATAAACAGAGACTGGCCCATGTGGGTGTCTCAAGGACACAGAGACACTGTTTACACTGGGTAATCTACTTGATAAATAGTAAAGTGGCTCTTGTGCTGAAAAGACCAGGCTTATCAAAAAAAAAAAAAAAAAAAAAAGCACTTCCCAGTAAACCTGCAGCACAGGAAGCACAAAGCTGGCACAGGGTCCATTAGAGAAGTCCAGCAGCAGCCTATATACCATTATTAAAATTACAGCTTTAGAATCAGGCCAGCAAAGCACTAAGAGGATATAAACTGCGTCCTGCTGTATTACATTATGAGGAGAAGCTCTGGCAGATGAGAAACCAAGGCAGTACAATAACTGCACTGTGATCAGATGCTGGGGGTCGTTTTAAAGCTCAATAAAGACACACCACTGACTCCAGAAATTGCCCAATAACCAGCCAGTTCAAGTACAGATAAAGACAATGTGATGTAGATGAAAAAAACAAACGAACAAACAATTAAATCCAGCCGGCTGTGAAAGGTGTGATTGTGATTGTTTGATTTATTGCCATGGATGAGATTTAATCTACAGTCTTGATTAAAAAGTCTCTGTAATTCTGGACTCAGATGTGGAATAAATTGTGTGTAATTGCACTGATGGGTGTGTAGGGCTGCACCGCCTGTGCACACACGTGGGTGCAGCCATATTTGAGCCTCTCATTCTCTCCCTGATGATGACTTGCTTTTTTCCTCCCCACCATTAAATTCGTATTAGGGTGAAGCCTGCGCGTATAAAACTGCTTGTCCATTTTGGCATTGTAAAACGAGCTCGGATGCTTGTTCACAAAGCATCAAAAGCATATGTTATATCAGCTTGATGGCATATAACTAGAAAACTTTTGAATTCAGGGAAGTCAAACACAGATTATTCAGCATGGACGCAGCTGGAAGGAGGCAGCGGTATTAGGCGGGGTGGCTGCCGGTCTCTGTTCATGTCTGTGGTGCTGAAATGAATCCACATATCACTTTAAAATTTTTTCCATCGCTTGTGCATGATCAAGTTTACAGGAATACGCATTTATTTTCAACACAGATCACTTTTTTATGGAAAAGCGAAACCTAGTTGCCACTCCAAAGACACTCAGCCATTCCACACACGCACAAGCGCAACATCCATCCTTGATCCATCCAGCCAAGGAACCGGCGGAGTGACTGGCCCCTACTCCCTCCAGACACACAATAAGGGTACAGCATGCAGCCAGAGGCAATGGCAAAACAGACTGAGTGCGTTGCAGCGGCTCTGAAATGGACAATGGGGCCTAATCCACCGATATTTTGCGCAATTGTCTCAACAACCCAGTGAAAGCCAGTCAAACCCTTTCTTACCATCTCGTTCGCATAACTGTATGGCGTCCAAGCTCAGGTCCTTGATCATCCCCTCACAGGGACTTAATGGGCTGGTGATGTTGTGCGCCAAACCTGGTACCTCCATCTCTGCAGAATGGTCTGGATGATGCTACTGGTGATTTGCTGTCGGTCGTTATATATGGTCCACGGAGCTTGCACGAACAGCAGGCTTCCGTCCACGGTCGTCAGAGAAAGAGAAAGGGAAAGAGAAAGAAAGACCGGTTTCCAGTCAGTCAGTCAGTCAGTCAGTCAGTCCCCCGCTCGTTCCGTCGCTCACAGCTCTCCTCTCTGTCTCCTGGGTGGTGCGGCTAGTGGCGCGTCAGCGGAATCGTCACGGGCGCGAACAGCACAAGCCGCCAGTTCGGGTTTGCAGCGTGAAGCATAGCAGCTCCTGCAGAGATGCGTTCAAATGTACGTTGCGTGAAAGATATCACTTTGTAGGGGTTTATCTTATTTCATACGCTCCCCACGCACGCAGCGCGTCTGTGTCCTCAGAGCCACAAGTGTGTGTGCGCGCGCGCGCGTGTGTATCCTGTGCGTTATTCCGCCGCGGGACAGTTGAACATGAATAGTTCAGCGGATTAGTGCAGAGACGTTCCGCAAATTCAATGGCTTCTTATGTAACCAGATTAGCTCGGTGTTCCCCCTCCGGTTCAGGTCTCTATCTAAACCGTCCACACATCCCCGTTCTTTGCTATTTCACGTTCAACGTCATCCCAACCAGGGTCTCTCACATGTCCTTATTTGGTGAGGTGTGGCCCTCTCTCGCATGAGCGCAGGTGCAAGTGGACTCCACAATAATGAGGTGGGGGGCGACACCGACATGCTGCAGACATAATGAATGAAAAGCCTCTCATTTGGGGTCTTATTAAAGATCCTTATTGTATTGTTAATGGGACACATTAAAATGTAAAACCCCGTGGGTGTCAGAGAGCCATACTTCATGCTTGACCCCGGAGTGTGTGTTTGCAATTATCTCCCCTTGACTGTTACACCCTCTTTATCAGCGGCGGCCAGGAACAGGACTGCAGAGGTCAAGTGCGCGGGTAAATTGTGGCTAAACACAAACATACACTTACTGAAGGCTGCAGGCGCCTCTCACAACACCACCACGGAGTCATTTTCCTTCTTTCATTTCCTCAAGCAGTGTTGTCTCTTCTCCATTCCTCACAGGGGGGGCATCAGGATGACGCGATGTCACTGCTGATTTGTTGAAGTCTCCCTAAGAGTTACGCAAGGCGCCCTGAGGAGAGGCGACAGAGTGTTTATCTATTCAGTGGACAACGAGTTGTGCAGCTGCGCCCATGGGACCCCCTGAGTCATGCTGTCCAAAACCACAGAGGAGGAACTGCCAGCACTATATGTCATCCTGTTGAATTATAACAGGGGGGAGCCACCTAAGCTCATCTCTGAGTGATGCATACTGACACAGCATCATTTTCACCTCTGAAGTTGGAACAAAGAAGAGTTTTTTTTCCTTATACATTCTTTCACGCAGACACAATCAACTAGTTGGTGCGCATTTTCATGCACATTTGAGGATTAGAAAATGGGGCTACAGCAGGCAGGCAAAATTAAAATCCTGGTAAGCTCATAATCACAGTGGCATTCAGAATTCAGTAGGAAACATATTAGAAGCTCTGCTGAAGGCCTGAGTTTATTCCTCCCTTAGATTTCATGAGGGCGATGTTGCATCTGGCTCGAATTTCCTGTCCGGGAAAATACAACTCATCAAAAGTGAAGGTCAGCATGCTGATCATATCCTGCAAACACTGTGCCATCTGCGTCTGAGGAGAAGATGCTGCCTCAGTATTGATTTTAAACCAAGGTTATTTACGTTTAAAATCCATATATAGCGTGCTTTTATATGTTTACTATATGAATATGACTTACCAACTGCCCCCCTCCTACTGTCTTAGATGCCTAGATTATGGAGGAGCTTTGCACTGATACCCACAGATTAACACAGCATCTGTTTAAATGACTCTGTTTCCACTATAATTCTTTAAACCAGCAAATGAGCTCAACAAAGATCTACGGGCGGTGATGAAGAACATAAACAAAAGGAAGTAGAGCTCAGCTAATGGCAAAATAAATAAAGCTCATTCTTATGTGTGCCATCATGAATCTCTCTTTGTCGCCCTGTTTCCCTCCCCCACCCCATCTCCCCGCTCTGCCTGCTGCGCTTATCTGGTATAAGAGAGGAGGAGGAGGAGGAGGAGGAGGTGGTGGTGGAGGATGAGGCTGACCGATTCTGGAGGGCTCCTTCTCATCCTACCTCCATCCATCCTCCCTGCCATCGCTCCCTCTACCCACACCCTTTTCCCCCTCCAGCGAGAGTCATCATGTGTTAGCGTCAGTCTTTCAAGTGGGGGCTGCAGGAGGACGAGGGCGAGCGACACTGCGTCCAATGTAACACACACCCAGCCAAGTTCACCCCCTCCCCCCTCACTCACATCCTTCCTCTCTTCCTCCTCACCTTTTTCCCCTTCTATGTCCTCCTCATACTTCCGCCTACTATCTCATCTTCTTAAAACCTCTCTGCAGTTACTCTTAAGTGCATGTTACTTTGCGGTGCAGCCCGTGTTTGTGTGTATTCTCTACATGTCGTAGCGTTCCCTGTAGTGGCAGTCAACTCCGATCAGCTCACTCTGCTGCACTCACAGGCCATGCGAACACACGGTGACAGATGGAGAACTAGCAGGGAGAGAGGTGTAGTACGAGTCAGGGAGAGCAGGCCAAATAGGTTAGGTGATCCAAAATCTAAATCTCTCTCACCATATTCACTCCTTGCCTTTTACTCCATCTTCTTCTTCTTCTTCTCTCTCGCACACCCACACATACACACACCCTGCGGTCAGTGCACATCACTTCTCATCCAAGAGGTCGGTGATGAGCCAGTATTTGGAGCATGCAGGCCCAAACATTTTACATTAGCAGAAAACAAGAGCAAGTCTCCAGGGTAAAATCTGTGCGTGTGTGTGTCACTGGGTAGCACAGACACATTTTGTC
>JAPZDV010000003.1:16827730-16842256 GCA_029814665.1 Acanthurus lineatus
ATGTCATTGATTTGCAGTGTGAGCTCTGGCCTTAGCTTTGCTGCAGTTTGATTGATAATGGCCATTTGTGTCTCTGGGTCTCTAAATGAAATTTGGTTCATCTGAGATTTTCAAGATTGAAATCTAATAAATGATGAAATTCACTGCTAGAAAACATGCAAAAACAAGCCCACATGCTTTAATCAGGAGAGACTAATTAAAATCTGGGCTGAATGAGTTATTAATAAAAAGAATCTAATTGATAGAGAGTGCACAATTATAGGAAATGCTTAGAGGAATACTGTGACATTTTAGAAAGTGTGCTTATTAGACTTTTTGTTGCAGAGTTAGACTAGGAGATCAATATCATTCTAAGGTTCATATAATAAATATTTTACTAAAAACAATTTATTATTTTTCGTAGGGTTACATGCTAAACTAATTCTCGGCTCTGAGCAGTAACTTCCCAGAGTCCTCATTGGTTGCCCAGCAAAAAAATAATTAAGTAATAAACAGCATAACGAGAACTTGTTTTACACTTTAGTTTTGTAGATTAGATTAAACAAACAAGATATAATGTGTCATTAAATTTGCTTTATAGGAACTAGCAAGTGGGTTTTGTTACCTTATGATAGAGGAAAGATGGCTTTGTACCTTTGTTTTCAGTCTTTATGCTAATAAAAGCTAACTGGCTTCTGGTTCTTGTATCATATTTTGCATACAGACACAAGAGTGGTATCATACTTCTTATCCAACTCCTGGCAGCAAAGCAAATAAATGTATTTCCCAACATGTTTAATTACTTCCCTCAGAGATAAGTTAATGAAAAGTACCTTAGGCTGTATTGTTTTTTCCATGAGCTGCAGACGAATAACCCTCGATGAAGTCAAGTGAGATGTGGATGGATGGAAGAGGCCTGGAGGGGGAAACCTGGAGATCTAATGGACAGACTCAAAGCCGTCACACTCCCTGGGGCTGGTACAAATAAAATTGAGGTTGGTCAGTCAGACACTGAATGGACAGCTGACAGCAGCCTAAAGTGACTGAGGTTAGGTTTTAAATTGTGACAGAAACAAGAAGATCACTTAACAGAGGTGCAGACACATTCGTATTGTCCGAGGTGAAAAAGGTAAAATGCCCTCAGCCAGTCGATTGAGTCAGAGGCTGGAAAAGAAAAAACACAAACAAAATGTAAGATTGCTGGTTGAACTAAGCTTCATTTGAGGCTGGACAAACATTTCCCCCTGCAAGAAAATATGTTTTTAAGGCTGTTTGGAAACATAACTTTGGGTCTGAGGCTGAAAGGGCTTTGTGACTTTATTACGCCGAACATCTGAAATCAGTCAGTTTTTGACATCAGTAGCTTTATTACCTCCCGATCTCCTGTACTGCACAATCATTTACATAAGAAAGGATGAACAAAGAGGGAAAAAAAAACAGACGGACAGACACAATGAGCCGTACTTACCAGACACTGTGAGCATATTGTCCACTGGATGAGAGCCAGGATGGGCGTGATAGCAGCCCAGTCACAGCTCTTCTTATTAACACCTTTCCTGCAGAGACAAGCTGCCCATGAGAACAATATGTGATGCTGGTCTTCAAGTGGGGAGGCCGCCAGGATGCAGAATAAATGCATGGCTGGTTAATGATAAAAAGCCCGTTGCTCTTTTCCTCTTTTTCACTCTTTGTCTCTCACAACAGAACATGAAATTGAAATTAGTCATGCTGGGCACAGAGAATGATTGCCAGCTGTGCCGCACACGTAATCGCCCTAAGTGAGGCGAGACAGACTTTGATATTTCTGATTTAATAGCTTTTCTCTGGACTATTATGATGCATTTAGAATTGTTTCATGGGGTAAAATGTATGATAATGTGTTTTTGTGGAAGGCTAATCTACTTGAAAACGAACCTATTTTCTGACTAGAAAAGTGAGATTTCACCACAGCTCTGCTCTGTTTATCATAAGGAATTGCCAGCAGACACTTTAATGACTGTTTTTGTAATCATCCATCCTCCACGTTATCATCAAGCTCCTCAGGATTACATACTAGAATTCACTTCTTATTCAGCATTGTGGCGTTCCACGATCTTTACCTCACAAAGCTCCTGTAGAAAAACAACAACAGAGGAGGAGAAAGTGAGTCACAAGCTGCCACAGAAAATAGTTTAGTGGCACCACCTGTTTCTGTTAAGGGCTCATTTGCGTTGGATGAGAGGCTCTGTCTCTCTCGATTTGCCATCTGAACGTTAATTTGCTGCCACAAACAGAGAGGCCTGTGGATGAGGTTAGGAGCAAGTTAGACGTAGTACGATCATTAATAAATAGAAAATTGAATCACCCTTTTGACCTCAGGGCAGATTAAAAAAGTGTTTTGTATATTGCAAATGTGCAGGTAGTCACATACACACGCACATAATCATCTCTTAAGCACTATATTTTAAAGACTAAATTCAGATATTTGAAACTTCAAGGTAAATTAGAGGTGTTGTATGCTGCAAAATTGTCACTGCCTCTGCATTTTCTATTTGAATATGCATGTTAAATCCCACAAATGAACCAATTTTGTAATTTTATTTTCTTGTATTTCTAAGCATGTAATATTCTGTAAAATAACCATTGTTTATGGTTTTTTTAGAAGTCATTTCAAGAGACAACACTGCCCCCTTGAGGTTTTTAACTACACTGCCTTTGTTTCTGCAATGCGCAACACAGAATTAAGCAGGAAAACAAAAGCTTTAAACCAGGTGATTTCTGGTTCTTTACAGTCTCATTCTATAATATCGCTGAGCTGCTTATATTAAATAAGAGACTCTGTAATGAGTTAATGTAAATGTGCCACAGCTGAGCGACACAGAGCTGAGTTTGTGACCGAGAGCCCACTCAAACGGATGATTTTCAAATCCGACCTCTTCACCCCACAATAACTTATGGAGGAGATGGATTAAATGAGCTGAATAATGCTTTTAAAAAAAACAGGAAAAATTCAAGAGCGAAAAAAGTAAAATAAATCAATTGGAATAACGTGAAAACAAAACAAAACAAAACAAAAAAAGATCTCAATAATATAAGTTTCTTTGATGGTCCTGTAGCTTGGTGGACAGAACAGATGGGCAGTAATTTATGAGCTCCACACCAGTATAAATATTCTCTGCCAGAGTCTCCATCAGTCGCAGCAGATTCATTCGGCTGGATTAAGCAGATCCAGGCTATGCGGATTAGGCCTCATGTGGGCATGCATGGCACCATAACCACATGGCATGGGACTGCAGAGCATGTATGTGTTTTATTAGGGTCAGCTATGAAGCTTTCAAACAGAGAAACCAGTATAAAGCAAACGTATTTTGTTAGCTTAAAAATCAGCTCATATTTATAAGCCTTATTCTTTATGGGTACTAACTGTCAGTAGTATTTTTTACATATATATTTAAATGTACTGATTTTATGATACCACATAAAAAACAATGACTGCAGCAGGGACTTCAGTGCTTCTCCACAGCCTTTATAAGCGCTGCTTGTCTGCCATATGTGAACGCTTTGGAAGCTGCAAAGTTTCAGCCTCTTACAGACAATGAAAAGCCTGGATTTCCTGATGGCTTAAAGCTACTTTCATGTTCCTCCCATTCTGATACAGATAAACGATCATGCAAACGGATGCTTTGTCAGTCTTGACGTTTGTGTGTCACATGCAGAAAATAAAACCCCCAAAAAAGGACTTTGTTTGCATACATTTATTACCTTCATAATATCATTTGAATGTTTGAACAAACGGTTTTTTGTTTTTGTTTTGCCTGCTTGACAGTTTGTCCATAAAGTCCTGTTTATATCTGTACTACAATACAGTTAGAGTAACAATGGCATCAACAGACGCCACAGTGAACAGAGCTTTGGCAACATGGCAATGTTTTATATACAAATTCTTCTCTGGAACCTCTTGCAGAATTGTACCTTCCTCACACACACACGAAAGAAAAAAAAAAACCCTACAATGGTCATATGTGAAAATGTTGTACAAAAGTTACGTATTACATCACTTCCTTAGTGGTTTACATTTATTATAAATGTACCATTTGATTGCAGTACAAAGACTCCTTCGAACAAATCCCTTTGGGAACAACATGACTAAGGCAACAAATCAAAGACATAATTGTGAAACTATTCGTCAAGGGCAAAGACTAGGCACGCTGGCAGTAAACGATTTGACTCGAGTCCCTTCACTGATCCGTAAGAAAATCTGCAAAAACACTTCTTTTTTTTTGTTTTTTTTTTTAAAACAACATTCACTTGATACGACGAGAACCTCCGAGCAAACAAATCGGAACAATGTGAAGGACGAAAACAAATGTCTGCTAGGCAGGAACACGAGTCACAGCACTGGGAGAATCAGTGCTCAACAGTTTCAAATGTAGTACCATGATGAGCGGGGGCGAACCGGCCCCAGGTTTCCTCTCAGGATAAAGAATCCCTTTTCTATATTAAGCTTTCTCCCTCTTCATCTCTTTCCTTAAGACTTCGAAGGAAAAAAAAAATTACCTGGTTGGTGTCAGCAACCATGTCAGAATATTATTTAGTATAGTGATATTAGCTTGACAACCACATTGAGAATGGCTCAAATCAGATGCGAGTGAGCGTGGAAAAGTGGTTAAAAGTGAACATGACAAGTCAACTGAAGGGGAATCATTACGTATCGAAAACGGGTTGATGGCGCTTCTCTCTGTGATTGTACGTGGACTGCTTTTTACTTTCTGTCATAGCTAAATCTGTCCAGATAAGCGTTCGCCTGCTGCACAGTGTTCATTTCTAAGAAGCGTCCTCTACATACCTAATAAGACTTTTATATACTGTACTCTCATTTTAAACCCAGATAAGAAATCCTTCAGTCCTAGCTAGAGTACTTATCGAACTGCAAATATAAACACATTTTCCCCGAAAAAATTAAAAAAAAAACTCTATAAAGAGGCATTTTAATTGCACTTGATACAAAATGCTCAGGACCTTGAAAGATAGATTGGCTTGTTGGCTAAATCCTCTGAAAAAAAAAAAAATCAAAAACAAAACAAACTTAAGAAGAACTTACACACTCACACAGATACAGACACACAAAATACTTGAGTTATCCAAAGTTAATGAACAGTTGGAAAAGGATGTTTTCCTTTTTAAACCGAACATAATACAGGAGCCCAGAAGAAACACATGCTTCTGAGGATAAACACTTCTGCTGCACGCATAAATCCTGTTACTTCATTAAACACTGTTTAGCCAGGTTTTCTGGATATTAGATTGCACGACTGGTACTAGAAAATTCCATTTTTTAAATTTGTTTTCATATTAAATCTCACGGTCTGTCTGGTGGCTTTGGTTCCTTATCTTTGTCTCTTGCAGAAATGCGCATATGAAACCCACTTGGCTGTGAATATACTGGTTCTTTGTTTGATGCACCTCCTATCTGGAGAGAGCAGTCAGACCAAAATATTAGTGTTCTTAACGAAATATTTCCCTGCTGAAAAAACTAGTTATGTACATTGGCGCTTTTTGCTACAAAGGCATGGCGTTGCTTTGTTACGAGGTCTTTTTTTTTTTTTTTACTCTCAGTGGAACAGCCGGTGAAAAGGAAAACAAGACCACAAAAAAAAAACCAAAAAAAAAAACCTAGATAGCAACTCATGGTCCGGATACATGGAGGAGTGCTGTGTGGGATTTTAGGCACACAGAAAGGGGCCACAGGGAGGCCAAGGCTGACAAATAACAGATGAGACAAAAGACTGTGTGCTATAAACAAACGAAGAAGGAAAACCACAGAAAGATGCCTGTTGACACAATCAGAGAGAGAGAGGCCTGTAAAGCTGAGTCTGACTGCCTCACGTCTCTGCTGCTGTCTGATGGCACAGCCATTTCACGGCTCCACAGATTAAAGGGCAGGGGGAAAATAAAGCAAAAAGTTAATAATAAACTAATTACAAAAAAAAATCATAGAAACTCATTCATGAATGTATAAAAAAATACATATGTAAACTGATTACCGTTAAACATCCCACCCATTCCCCTAAAATGGTAATAAAAACTAAAAAATAAAATCATAATGCATACTGAGTACAAAATATTTGATTTTTTTTTTTTTTTTGTCTAGAAACAGACACACAAACTGACTGACTGGCTGGCTGACCTCAGAGGAATGTCCACCAATAGAAACACTTAAAGGCAGCCAAAGGTCAAAGGCCACAGTGATTCTTTCCTTTGGTACATGTGTTAAAGTTGATGAAGTCAACGCTTTGGTGTGCTGACATATTTTGCACTTCATTTGGTGGCGCCCTAATCTCACTGGTTAAGTGCTTACATTTGGTTAGGTACAAAATGCATCTGTGCTTTTAGTCAATAACAATAATAATAAAAAAAAAATGCATAGACATCATTTTAATCTAAGGAATTAGGCTCTCACAGGCAAAAATCTAGTATTATTAAAGTGCATGTCACTGATACGACAGCATCATACAAATGCACGAAGTATCAATGTGGAAAAATGATTGTACTAATCATTCTGCCTGTTCCCTTGAACAAAAAGTGGACAGAAATACTGGACAGTACCCTTCTTCAGAACCATAACAACAAACTTCATATATAAATGCTCCACATAGACGCAATGGCTCTACGAGGAGTGAACACTGAACCTCATGTATCCGAAACATCCCTTTTTTTTCTTGTTGGCACTTCAGGTAAAACTATGGCTTTTTTTTTTTTAATATACATATGTATTTATACTATATTGCAACATGAACACATTGAACTGTCTTGATTAAGCCTGAAGGTGAAGATGGTAAACAACAACTGAATCCTGGGCTGCTGAGGCACAGAGAGATACTGGAGGCGGGTCTCCATCATGGACGGTTCTGGGATGGCCTCGGAGGTTCTGGAGACGCCTACCATCGCCCGCTGATGCTGGCCATGTCTGCGTGGAACTGACGGGAGAGGCGGCCGCTCGCTCCCCCCTCCAGGAAGGAGGACCTGATGGGTGGCTCAAATAGCTTCCTCCGGTTCTTGTTGAGTTCTGTGCAAAAAAAAAAAAAAAAAAACGGGGGGGGCAAAGGTGATACAAACATGGTTTTTAGTGTTAATGGCCGCCCAGTGATGCTTTGAGAGCTGAGGAAAATCAAAACAGACAAATAAAGACAACCCAAGAAGTGTCTTTTTGTTTCTCGTTATCTTGCAGTGATCATCAACAACAAGAAAATTGGACTCAGATCACCAAAGGATTTCTCAGATCAACAAAAGCCCTCTTTGTGTCCATCTGGTTTCACAAAGCAGCTTGGACAAAACGCTTTCATAAAATTGTCAGAAGCACACTGTGGAATCTCTGAGTTATTCAAATGATAGCTATGTTCTGCCGCTGCCAGCGTAAACCTTTGGTTTGATTACTGGAGACATGCAGCTCTCTCTAGCAGCTCTTTTTACTGGCAGACTGGCTGGAAGTTAAAACCGGGAGTGCCTTAACTGGTATTCTATCTCTTTATAACGAGATGCCAAAATACCAAAAAGGCCTGGAGACAGACAGAGGAGCGCGTGTTCACGTTTTGGAGCCCTTGAGTCCATCAGCATAGATGAAAGCTGTCCTGTACTTAACTGAGGCGTAAGGTAAAACCAAATCTGGCCTTGGATCCCTCTGCTTCCTGAATAATCAGAGCACCTGGCTCACTATTCCCCCCTCCTTGCTCTTACTGTCAACCTCTGCTCCGGTCGGGAGTTTTCTGAGCTTTTATGGAAAATCCACGGCAGTAAGCTCTCAAGCCCGACACGAGCATTAATAACTCACACTGCTTAAAAACACCAGCTATAATAATGTCCAGCGCATGACATCAGTAATGAAGTGTGACACAGTAGATCCAGTGCAACAACAGGCCAGAGTCTACATCAGCATCAGGAAGGCAGCTGGAACAAGAGGAGAACCACGAGATCACTCATCTGAGAAGAATGTGTCTTAATCCAATTTACTGACTGCTGATACAAATCACTGAAATGTGTTTTTTTTTTATCTTTACAAGATGGTTTTCTTAGAACAATACGGTCTTTAACTTCTGTACGACTCTGCCGATTAAAGGCCACCTATAGCTTTTAAAAGCAGTGGAGATGAATGAACTGGAGAACAGTTTTTGCTTCCTGCACAGCTGGACTCCTCTCCGGCTTGTTGCAGCGGCGGACGAAATAGGAAACACTAATGAAACACATAAACCAATTTGTGTGAAGAGGAGCAGCAGGAGTGAACTGACAGGAGGAGGCTCCCTGATGGAGGCAGGTGTTTGTGGGTATCTCTGTAAAGTGTCTTCCTTTGTTTTAATGCTTCTTTTTTGACTAATTATGCTTCTTTGGGGCAGATGATGACAGACAGAGACAAGAATGAGGGTTGACATGAAAAACAAAGTGTAATAAAGACATGTTATTCTTTATTTGTACCAGAGATGGCGAGCAGCATTTTCCGGCGAGCTCCGAAGGTGGTGATGCCCAGTTCCTTCAAGTCCTGGTCTGTTAGAGTCAGGAATGTCTGAAGGTCGATCTGAAAGCAGCACCAAATTTTATTTAATACATCTATTTCCACGAATTCAGCAACTTCTACTAATAGGACACCATAAACCATACTGTCGTGACTAAAGCAAGTGGCATCCTCAGTGAAAATGCTCTATTAAAATTGCAATATATGACCTAAAGTACCATAATTCAAACAAGTCTTACTTAAAGGGTTTTTTATTATCATATTTTCCAGTAAATGACTGTAAATTTCATCTTTCAAAAAAGTGTTTCATCAGCATGCTGGCAGTGAGAGTTGGCAAACCCAAATCCACACAGCTTCTCTTTATTTCTATTCTTAATTTCATTTAAAAAAAATACTTAAATGCAACTTACTGCATTAAAGGAAACATCAGATTGTAGCTCACAGCACAGATTTAGCCATGCTAGCTGCGAATCTTTGAGCTAATAAGAATGCTAACATACTGATGTTGATGACACTGACATCACAGCCAGTCTGTTTGTGCAAAGAAAGAGGATTTTTTTTGCAATTTTGTCAAAGAGTCAGAGTCTGTACTCAGATCTTCAGTCTCATAGTTACAACACCAGAAGAAGATGGTTCATATGGCATTCTACCTCTTGTTGCTGGAAGACGTCCGTGTACTTCCCCAGGCCCAGTTTACTGAACAGCTCAGGCAGGTCTGATCCTTTCAGAGACGAGTTGAGGCTGCAGCCGTTGCTGCCAGTTACTGAAGAGATACAGTCCATGTAGTTGCTGCTGCTGAGGTAATGCTCTGCAGCTGCCCGTCACAGGATTGAGGCAAAATGAAAAGAAAAACACACTTCTGATCATTGCAAAGTCTTTGGCAAATACATTTGTCCGCCAACATTTTTTCATGAAGAGTCTTTTTCAAGGTATTTTTAGAAGCTTATTAAACACAAGATAGAATAAAAATGTGACCTTTTATCCATTATTTATGAAGTTCCTCTAATAAATTATTTCATCATCAATGCCAAAAATGTAATAAGCTGTTTTGTTACTCATAAGCTGAAGGTCATCTCTTTAATATTTAATAGTTCTTGTTGTCCTTGTTGCTTGCAAAGTTGATCAATGCGATGCCTGACCTCTATCAGTGCTTGTTTGTCCTTGTAGCAAAAAAAACATGAAAAGTAACTGACCGGACTTGTTCTGCTTCCTCTTCGGGCTGCTGACAGCGGAGGGGAACTCTGCGTGACTCGGCAGGCCGTTTCCGGTGCCGTTCCTCTCTCGCCAGTTGTCAGAGTCACTCCCGTTCCCGACGCCTTCTCGGCTGCTGGATCGAGACAAGGACAGCGGGGAACCCTGAGAGGGAAAACAAAGAAAAGACAATCCAAACATTTAACAAGGCTCTCTGAATGCCTTCATCATCTCAATACAGGGTACGAAAACATCAACCTACCACTGTAAATTGTAAGAAAAACAGAATCTCTAATATACACATTATGACAATAAAAGCCAATGAGGGCGAGCTTGTTTGTGAGAGACACTGAGGCCTTGTGTGTCTGACCTCGTAGGTGGTGCTCATGCTGGGCTTGTATGGAACGTGATTGGCTCTCCGCAGCTCCTTGATGGTCTCTGCTGGCATGGACTTTGAAAAGCCCAGACCACTCCAAGTGTTGGTCGGGGTCCGCACCTCAGTCACCACAGGCTTCTTTAACATAGCTGTGTGATTGCAAACACACAGTGAAACACACATTCACATATACAGAGATAATGTAAAATAACAACAGCTATTAAAAAAAAATACCTGATTTTATGACTTAAATGCTGTTTTACTTAAACTGTTTTAGAGTTAAAATCTTTTTTATACATACCGATTACAAGGTCACATGCATTACATGTTATATTTTTTACTTGTTTTAGCGGTTTATAATGGCAGCAGCAGAACATTTTTTGTTTTGTGAGGTTTTTTTTGCACATTTCACACAGTTCACATAGCTGTTGTCACTGGAATAACTGCAAAACATTTTTGGATAAAGTTTCGTGTGTTTAAATTTGCAATCACAGATCCATCAGAGACGTCCAGATTTCAGTCATGACCACAACTTCTGTCTTCAGTGATAAATGTTTGCGAGAAAGACACTGAGTTGCCTTTTAAGGAGAACATTGCTGCAATCAACTTAAAAACATTATGTGGCAAATTTAAATTGTATGACCTTATGTGACCTTGTGACCTTTAGATTATGTTTCAGTCTCTCCTCACACAAGGCTAAATTATGGGCTACATTTAAACACTAGTCATGAAATTGTTGTATTTACCTTTGGTCGCCAACAGCTTTTTCTGTTCATAGTCAAATGCCTGAAAAGAAAAAAAAACGCTTGATTCTTTTATTATATTGTGCTTTACACTCTTAAAACTGTGTGTTTCATGTGTTTGTGTGTTGGTTTGGTTGTGTGTATGTGTACCTGCATGTTGGCGAAAGAGGTCTGCGGTGCCAGTCTGATTCGCTCCCTCTCGTTCTGCTGTGCTGCCCTCTCAGCTGCCCGCTCGCTTCCGGGCGCCCTCTTATCCGCCACAGGACCGTCGGACGAGCTCGACTCAGCGTCTGAGAGTAGACAGTCAGAACTGTTGGGAGTAAAGAGAATAAATGCAGTAATGTGAGTAAACAAAACCTTGTCTAAAAAAAGGAGCAAAAAAAGCACAAAGCCACAAATGGTTGCATAACCTTCATCTCCTCATTGTATCACTGAGCCTGTTAATGTTCCCGGCTCATCAGGTTTGACTGCAGATGAGTTTTTATTTTTAAAAAACAGTTGGTTATTCCACTAACATGCTGTCAGGGGTGGGCGTGTGAAACCCAGTCCATATGGCAGCCGATACTTAACCTCCTAATTCTCCATATGGGACAAAGCAACCGTGTCTGTCACTTTGTGCACTATCATCCGTTTTTGTCCAGTTTTTAAAAATGAAAATCTGAAACACTGGGATTCCACTGAATGCAGTTTCATCCCAGTGTTTCACCCCCAGTGTTTAATCCCAGTGTTTCATCCCAGTGTCCCATGTGTGAAGCGATTAATAGAGCACTGCCAACTGTAACAGCATGAGCTGTAAATGATCTCAGACAAGATGCTAAACAGTAACAAGACGAGCTGTAAATGATCTCTGCATTCACACATACTGTAGATGGGAGTTCTTGGTGCCCTGCAGGAGCTCCACAGCCTGCCGTTTCCCTGATGACGTTTTGCAGGAAGCCAGCATCTGTTTCAACTCACTCCCATTGGCTGAGTGAGAGGGGCTTCTGGGCATGCCCACTTCCACGAATGTGTCAGAGCCTGAGGGGAAATAAAACACAAACATGTTTATATAACCGTTTTCTCTCTTTCTAGAAAATCAGTCTAATGTTTAAAACATGCAAAAACAGACAGACACAGTGAACAGCTGTTTTTTTGCACAGAAATTACACAATATTCTGACAACCATAGCTGGAATACTTCACGTGTTACCTCACAGGCTGTGTGGGCCTCTGTATGTGTGATGCGTTTAAGTGTGACAAGTCTCAGTTGAATCCTGGATTAATTAAAATCACTGCAGCTGTAACTATATCGTGGTTTTCCCCCTGCTACTCTACTGTCAATGTGACAGGAACGTGCTTCTTGTAACAGGATATGCGTGTGTGTGAGACTGTATGTATGCACTTGTATAATCAAAAGATATCTGCATGTGCATGGTGTACTGTGTAACATAAAATAATATGATGTCAGTCAATCTAATGAGGCTCTCTGGGGTTTAATGTTTGAACAATCTCCCTGTAGTCCCTCCTTCCAGTCGAGTCAGACTGGGCGAGCCAGTCCAAACACATTCTGGGACACAGGAGGAGGTGAAGGAGGGAGGGAGGGAGAGGAAACCTGACTGGGATGCACCACATTAGGGGAGGACCAGCTCAGAAAACAGCGGGGAAAACCGAGACGCGTGAGAGTGAAAAGTTTGAGGTAAGACACAGTGGAAATAAGGGCCTTTCTGAACCGCAAGGAGACCAGCAGTTAATCTGTCTCCGCTCCAACACAATAAACGTAGTCAAAGGGAGTATGAGGTTAGCAGGACAGTATGGAGGAATAGAAATATATTCATTCAAGGCTTTTTCCTGAAAGTGGGTTTAAGGGTTACATAAATCTCAAGTGGAAAAGCCTAACTTGGACATTAATGTTACGTCTGCAAGGCCGAGTCGCCAGCAGCACTGAAGACGTTAACAGCTCAAAAATTTTGTCTATTCAAGGTTAAAATCACACATTAATCACAAGATTTTAAGAGCAGCTTTAACACAACTGACCCACCAGAGGAAAAGAGACCTGCTATGAGCAGACTTTTATAATTAACTTCTTTCAAAAATTGGAAAGTTATATTTTAAATAAAAACACAGACTCTAATATCCTTTAAAAAATACAGGGCCAAAGAAAATAGTTCAGATTACTATAATGGTGAAAATATTTTGAATAAAGTTTGATATACAGGCAGTCGCAAGGTCAGGTGGACATTATAGATGATAGGCATGTGGGGGCTCTGACTGCCTAATAACTTGTTAATTTAAACAGGATGAGCTTGATATTTTGGGGGGTAGGTGATGAGCAGAAAAGCTCAGGAAAGTAGGCGCCTTTACGAGCCCCTACATTTTTTTAGGGCTAAAAATAGTCTGTGAAATTATTTAAAACAGATGCAGACAGGACTGTCTACACACTAAACTGTATGTCTGGATACACTGACATGGTTCACACATGTTTTTCAGCCTGCTCAGTCATAAATTTCAAGCTGCAGGTGGGCAATTGCAACACAGGCAGATGCTGCAGTTTAAACCATGTGAACCGTGGTGGTTCACATGGTTTGTGGTCAGGTAAGTATGATTTCTCCTTTAAACTTAGATAATATCACAAAGCTTCTTTAATCTTTCCTATGTGAGACAAAAAGGCGCTTTTTAATGTAGAATAAGAGCAAAGATGCACAACTTTACAGAAAATACTGCAGTTTAGCTCCTGGGAAATGCCACAGATGAATTATGGAGGTAAGAAGGACATTTTGCATGAAGTCTATTAATTTTTATTTTGGGTGACTCAAGAGGAATTACCTTCATCTGGACTGGACTTGCTGGACAGCGGCTCGGATGGATTATGTCCACTGGCCTCCTGGACCGAGTCACATGGAGCCGGACTCAAAACAGTCTCTGCGAGTGACGCAGTTGCTATCCTCCCATAGACTGAGCCAGGATGCTGTATGTTCATACACACACAGACATACACACACAGAGTAAGATGCAAATGAGAAAAAATAGCTTTACTGAGCAAGAAAGTCAAAGAAAAGCAGCATGCAGTTTATAAATGGCCCAACCTTGACATGTCCGTTGAGAGTGCAGGGGCCCTTGGTGCAGTCAGGGACCCCGTTTGGCTGCTTGTCTATGGGGGCGAGGCCGGGCGGCGGGGACGGTGTGCTCTGTGTGTAACCCTGCACGCCTGACAGCAGGATGCTGCTCAGGGTGGCCTGGGTGGCAGGGTGCAGCATCAGCTGAGATGAGAAGCCTGGAGACAATGAAGGACAAACAATTCTGAACTTTTTAGTAATTTACGAGATCTTTTAGATTATTACAACATTCAGTTTTTCTTATAAGTCTATGTCCTTTCTTTAAAAAACAAAAAACACTGACAAAAAATAAAACACTTTCAAGATCTGAAACGATTTCAAGGGGTGCAGCAGAATCTGTAATCAACATCTTTTATATTCAACACCCTTTTTTTCTTTGTCAAAACCTGGTGCCTAGATTACCCAAAATGCAACTTGACCCTGGACAGTTTGGTCATGGATTTGGGTGACTTGTGCTTGTAGCTGCCGGTTCAAGGAAGCTGGAGACGTCTGCTAATCTAATTTCTTTCTAAACTCCATCTTCTAAGATTATTCTCAGTAGTCTTATAATCTCAGTCAAATGACGGCGACTCAAATTACATCATTTAAGGTGAATGATCAGATTTCCTGCTGAGCTGGAAAGAGCATTATACTCTTTTGGGGGGGGGGGGGGGGGGGGGGGGGG
>JAPZDV010000003.1:16842356-16874128 GCA_029814665.1 Acanthurus lineatus
CCCCCCCCCCCCCCCCCCCCCCCCCCCCCCCCCCCCCCCCCCCCCCCCCCCCCCCCCCCCCCCCCCCCCCCCCGTTAAGACTGCTGAACAGATCTTGATTTTCTATAATGTACAATAGAACCTCTTTACATAGTTATTTTTTTTCTAATAATTAAAAATGCATAGAAATCTTTAAAAAACATGTCAGTACGAAAAAAAAAAAGAAACTGGGGTCAATAAACCAACCTTGAGTGCTGGTGAGTGAACTGGGCCACAGGGAGGGGGAGGGTGTGGGGGCGCTGGGGCTTGGGGTCTGCAGGGGGCTCATGGAGGAGTTTAGGCTGTTGAGGACGGCGTTCGGGGCTGCAGAGTTGGTGAGGGAGTGGGGCGCCGTCGCACCCAGGAAACCTGAGCGATGCAGACAGGAAAAGTGGGAAGAAATGAGAGAACGGGAGATGAATAGATCAGCGGTGGTCCTGTCAGAGCACAGGGGCCATTTCCAAGCTAATCACATGTTACATTAAGACCCTCAGAAAATAATCTCGGTCGTCAAGTTATTTAACCGGAATTCCATCAAACTGCCATCGACCAGACAAAATAAGTGGAGTGAATTTCTTACATTTCTCCAAGGTCATGGATGTAAAAGAACATATCTAGTGTCTTCATGCTCGATAAAACCATGTTTTTGAGAGCACTAACAATGTGGGGTTCGCTGTCTTAACCCAAAGAAAGTGTATGAAAACAGAAAGAAGCAGGTCTGTGGCTTTAACAAGGGGCTAGTTTGGCTCCAGGAATAAGGTCAGAGATTCTTCTGGCAGGCTGGTCTGTAATCTGACGATGGCAAGCATGTAGCAATTACTTAAGGCCAGGATGTGGCCGTCCACAGCTTCACCCCCGGGCCCCCGGCTTTAAAACAGACAGCATGAAGCCATTTCTACTGTACTGGGACTACATGGCACATTGTTTTGTTTCGTAACCAACTTTTTTAAAATTCAACTTTGCCATCTCATTTAATGTGGACTTAAGGACATAAAATAAAAATTGTTTGGAAAAAAAAAGAAGAAATACCAACCAATGTTCTCATGCTAAAATCTTGAAATTCAACACATATAAAGACCCAGTATCAGCGCTTACCTACCTCATATGTCCTATTTACATAAATCCATGGCTGCATAACAATAAAAAATTAAAAATACACATTAAAAATAAATAATAGTCACATTCCTTCTCTTTCAGACATGCAAAGAAAATATATAACTCACATAACTGAGATCTGATGTGGTAAGAATGTGATGATATAAATACACAAAACAAACTGCAATCATTTCTAACATTAGAAACCAGATAAACTGTGACAGATCTATTGCCAGCATATGTTTAGAGCCACGAGCTTCTTCCTGCCAGATTTATCCCACTATCTGCCTTCCTGACTGCCACCGATGCATGACTCACGTCCCCATTTGCATGTTCTAAATGTCTGAACCCAAAAATAAAAAAAACAGCATCATATGAGAGCTAAATGCTGGATAACTGGGGCTTAATATTTATCCTGTTATATTTCTCTTACTAGAATCGATTTGAGAGTCAGTCAGCCTTGGAAACAAAAAGACCCTGACGTCCGTTCCAAGCTAAACTCTGTGCCTTCATGTTGAGGTCAGCGCTGCCGAAAAACAAACTCCTACGCATTTCTAACCGTTCATCATCCAATGAATTATAAGTTCAAGATTCATTCAAAGAGCTGCTCAGATATTTGTGTTAAAAGTTATTTTGTGATGGTTCACTGATCAAAGATTTGTGAGACTAATTTTTTTGCATTAAATTCAGCTCTGCAGACAAACAGCTCCTACTGTAGAGTGTGTATGGATGATGGTGCCATGACTCACCAGCTCTGATTTATGTGGACGTTGAGAGGATATTTGTGTCTTTTTTGTAACAGGCTTTCAGAGGATCTGGCTCAAATATATCATTGTGTTTGATGGGTCGGGATGTGAATGACACTGAAGAATTCCTCTAACATGACATTTAATCTCAAACACAAGTCATGCACAGCAAAAAGGGGTCTTGTGCTTTTTTTCCTTGCTGATTTATCTCTTCCTCTCCATCATGAAAAAAGAAAAAAGAAGAAATCTAACACAGGTAGCACTTTCTCATCAGGTTAGATGGTGTCATTACCCAGATTGCTCAGCCCCAGGCCAGCTGAGGCCAGGATGTCCAGGCCAACGGGGCAGATGAGGGAGGGGGACGGACCGTTGGTGGCAGGATTCAACGCCACAGAGGGGGAGGAGCACGACACCCCGTTACTCTCCAGACCCAGGAGGAATTTTCGGGCTTCGTACATGTTCACTGCATTTCTCTCCACGCTCTTGACTATCACAGACTGAGAGATTGAGCGGGGAGGAAGAGGTGATGAGAAACCGAAGGGAACATATAAGGAGGAAAAAGGCACGAGAGAAAAGGCAGAAGAGGGAAGACAGGGGGAGGAATGAGGGATAGATAGGATGGGGAATGTTGGCACCAGGGACAAGGGAGAGAAAGGGAGGATGAGGAGGAGACAAACACAGAGGGGAGGAAGGAAGAGGGAATTAAGAAGAGATTAGAAGGATAAACATTGAGGGGGTGTGGGAGAGTGAAGCAGACATGAGAGCAGAGTTTGAGAGAAAACGTTGCTTAATCAATTGCATAACACACCAAACAGCATACATCACTTATTGATAAGAGGAGTTTAGGTAACACTCGTTACTCAAAGACTATTTACTCTGAGGTTGGCCTGTCCGAAAGACTCATTTTTTTTGTTGGAAGTCATATATTTCTAGAAATAAATACATTTTTACAAGCTTACTCTTTAAAAAGAGCTGTGAACTTTAATTTGTAAGAATATTCAGAAATAAGACTGAAAATATGAAAGAATATTAAATTATCCTAAGAAATAAAACACAAGTAAAACAAAATCACTCAACAAATAATTTAATAAGAAGAATTCCGGGGGTTTGTTGACAAAACTGAACTGAAATGCCAAAAGTTTAATATTTAAGTATAAAGTGATTCATTCCTTTTCAGGAAAAATACTGCAAATTCAGTTTTTGCAATGTTTGTAAATGACATTTATGTGCTAATCCCAAGTCTTACAATAGCAATGAAAAGCTTACTGCTTATTTTGGCTTCATTCTGGCTTCATTTTTTTGTAAACAATCACGCACGTAGAAACAAATGGCAATACTGCGGTCACCACAAATCACGGAGGCCATGTCTGCATATCCTGTGATAAGTCAATGATGTAGTTATTGTGACAGGAAACTATGAGGCACTGGAGTAACAATAGTTATTACCAGGCAAAGATTTAAATAAGCGACTTTTACATTTTCCACATCAGCAGGAGCCCTGTCTTTCATAAACATCAAATAAAAATGAATGTGACCACAAATGAAGTTGTGGCTCTTTGCGTTTTTTTTTTTAGTTTAGTTTTTGAAAAATGTATTCCAATCACGTTTAGTCCCTGTGAAGCACAAACACACACACACACACACACACACACGCATGCACACGCACTTATGCTCCCCTTTGTGGGTCTGCCAGAGTGCCGGGAGCGCAGAGGCAGCGGCTCAGCATTTGGCCGGGCCTTTTGGATTACTGCTGTCACCTCATCAAAATGTTTAAGTGAAGGGTTCTTAAGAGGATCTGGGCTGGGTCAGTGTTTACACTGGCACCTCCACACCAGTACCCACAAGCCTGTCTGGTTTGGGCAGTGAGCCCTGGCTCAGGGTGGGACGTGGGCACCTCAAAGAAGACAGATTTAGGACCAGGCCAAGTGGTGAAATATGATTAAGAATATTATGTGTTGTAAGACAGTAGAGCATGAGTAACTTTAGATGTTGGCTCTGATTTTAGCACATTTGTGCACCACAGTTACTGTAAGAGGTTGCAAATATGACATAGAATTGATGGACAACATATTTGACTCATACTCTAATGCTCTATTTACTGAAAGACTAAGAACACATGCAAATCACGCCAGTAACTTTATTTAGCTGTAGTAGCTGAGGTAAAACAGAAAGACTGAGTGACCACGTTCGTCAGGTGAGACGTGGATGGCAGCCTGCGTGCAGAGGACAGAGCTGACTGTAATTCATCGTTGTGGCAGATGTCATATTGCCAAAACTCTTCTCAGAGTTGGTAGGATATGATTCCCCTCAGCGTTTGGTTCCAGGATTTTTTCAATTTCAAGAAATAGTGATGAAATGTGACATAGCAATTTATGATTCATTTCAATGCGCGCTGGGACATTTGACGGAGGGTTACTCCCGAATGGAACAGTGACTTGTTTGTGTTCTCGACAGTCTTGTTTTTCTGTCTGACACAGCCTTCAAACATGTGAGACAGCAGATGGTACGCCTTTCTCAGCGTGAAAAGAATATGTTTTCATCTAAAATTAAAGTTTCGCAGAGGTTTTGGCTTTTTGGCACAGATTTTTCTTTAGTAATTCTGTTTTTAATGCTACTGCAAATTCTGAGTTAGCACAATTCTGTATCCTATTTGAAGCCACAAGCTAAATGCTAATGTCAAAATGCTAACATGCTCTCAATTCTAATTTATTGTGTTATCATGCAGATATGTAGTTATACAAAAAAAGCAGCACAGAACATTAGCACTAATACAATGATTTGGTTGGGGTTTTTTTAGTTGAGTTTTGTGTAACTTAAAATCCTTTCAAGAACGTGCAAAGCAAATGATATTACAATGCATCCTCAGGGGAACTTAAATACCTGTTGTGTACCCTTTTTATGGCATCCATTGAATAGTTGCTCAGTTATTTCAGTCTGGATCAAAGTGACTGGCTGACCAAACAATCCCTCTGAGCCATAACACCAGCGTGGCTAAAAATCCCCTAAAAACTCTCCGTGCTGTGTGAGTGTAAGCTCGGGGTCGTACCTTGCTGGGCTGTTTTGGCTTTGGTTTGATGCTGATGAAGACATCCAGCTGCTCCATGAGTGCTGTGATACACTGCGGCTCCACCTCAATGTCCTCTTTAATATCAAACATTAATACCAGAGGCAAGCAGCCCTGTGGAGCAAACACAAAGGAAAAGTTTTCTTATGTCAGCTGCAGACTGAAAATCTCTCAGAACCTGGCTAGTAAACTCAAACATACATATGTTTCTATATTACAGGCTATTTCTTATTGCAGCACTTAATTCCAATTCATCCTATATCATTTGAAGACCTACATGTTAGCAATTCCAATAAATATGAGATTCACTGCTGGAATTATCCCACAGAGAGCTCGGGAAATTCCGCCAGGAGCAATCTGTTTTGCATGATCACCACCACAAGCGCCACAGACATCTATATTTTGGGCCGAGTGCTGGACAGCGCTCCTATTGTGAGTGGGTGTAATTAGCAGCAGAGTGCATGGCCAGGCTGGCTCTGACAGGGCCTGAGATTTGAGCTGTAATCTACAGTCTGGCTGGAAGAGGCCAAATCACACAGTACGTTTACTGAGAGCAGGACTCCCCTCCCGGCCTTTCCTTCCAGACTGACCAACCCTCCCCCCCCCACACACTCCTCTTTATCATCATCCTCTCTTTCTCAGCCCCCATCCTCCTGTTCCATCCTCTCTCCCCTTTAAACTCCTCTCCCATAAATCAATTGTTTCTTGCTTTCTCACTCGGACAGACAGTGAGAGGCTCCTTCTTGTGTGTCCAGATCCAGAAAAAGTCATGTTTAGTCACTGCAACAACTTTGGCATTTGCTAAATGTCTTCGGGGCCAAATGGGAGACCGCAGACAAAGAGAAGGCAGCTCTGGCAGAATTACTGTCCCACATTATGGATCTGGAAACAGAAAGCCAAAGCTGTGTACGCCTGAGATGTCTTCTATGCATCAGCTCAGAGGAAAACTTTAGCCAACGGTAATTAAAAAGCCACCACTTTTACACATTTTTGAAACACACATCTGATTATATTCCTAAATAGTTCAGGTAAGAGTAGCCTCTGTGGTCAGAGGCAACACAACAAGAGTGACCACAGAGCATTTTTAGCCAACAGAAATTTAAATGTCTGGCGCTTCCTCCTGCTCCAAAAAACTAATGGTAACGTGCGGACTTCAGAATTACAGACTGGGCAGAAATTTAAATCCACCAAAATCTACTCTGTCTGCAAGCCAAACCAGTACCATTAACACCAATAAGGATAATCTGTATACAGACAGGACATTAAGACCTTAAGCCAGGCTGATGCGAATGTGTGTGTCCATTTCAGTGCAGGTATGTGGCTGTAAATCACGAGGGCTAACCTTGAGTCAGCAACAGATTGTTGAATAACTGGACATTTTAGCAGCATAAGCAGAGCCAAACAAATCTCTCCCAAGGCTGTTCAAAACCTCCAAAAAGCAATCGTGGTTTACTTCCTAAACCCACGCATCATTCACACATACCATGATGATGCTAGTGAAACGACAACGTCCATTATAGCTACCACACAGCATGTGAAATCCATAAGGAATATACAGCCCTGCCAATGCCAACTCTTGGCCACAAAAGCAAAGCTTAGTAGTTTAAAGTAAATCTGTTCAACCAGCGAATGCCAGTAAACAAAAGATACACACACATACACACACACGCACAACACACAAGCTACACACCATGAGGTACTGCCGTGCCAGGCAGACTGATTCAATGGTGCCCTGGATGTAGACTGTGGATTTCTTCTGGGGGCTGTTGGGGTCAGGGAAGTGGATCTGAGCTCCCGTTCTTTGGGTGATGTGTTTGATGTTGCTGCCGTTGCGGCCCTTCATGAAGAGGTGGTGCTGGGGGGCGATGTCCAGGTGGGTGGTGACTGAGATGGTGCTTGCCAGGCTCCCGGCAAGGTGCTCCAACAGAAGAGCTGTCCCCCTCTGAGGACACAAGGATGACAAGGTAATGAAATATACAACTATATATAGACTTAACATTTTATTTTTACCTAGTGACTCTAAAAACTATGTACTGACACAGAAGTGCATTGAGTTTAGCAAGCTAATAGCTCACAATAATATTGTTAAAATGCATACATAAAGAAAATATTAACCATTATCAGCGTCTTAACTACAACTGAGACTTATGGGATAGTCGATTTGGAGGTATTTTATCAAAAACTAAAGAATCCCCTGTGTTTGTGTGTTTGCATTAATGCAAATTTTCTGCCTGAATCCTTTGCAATAATAGAAACAAACAAAAGAGCAAAACTGGAAACAGGAAATGTTTTTTCTATCATTAAACAACATACAATACAGCATCATATCACACAGTTGTACAATGTGATGTTACAATGAAAAGTTTGCCATCTGCAAAGTCCCACAGATATAAAATTGAAAAAAATAGATGACTTACAGACTTCTCACACAAAATATCAAAAAGTACAAATTCAATCACATGACAGAGTTAATGAACAGAAAACAAAGCTGAAACAATATTTCATTCGGAGCAATAGCCAGACCACATGACAAACAGAGTGGTTCATGAGGAGAGCAGAAAAGCCGTTTTGCCCAGAGAAAACACCAGCATTTTCTTTAAAAACCAGTGGAAATAATTGTATTTTCCGCTGAATCTGCTGGCCAGTTGAAAAACCTCATTCCTCGATGTCTCTGCTGCGCCTCTGCAAGCCATCACTTGGCCTAGTAAAGCAAGTAATTTCCAGTGTGCAACAGGAATTCACACACTGCGGCCAGCATAACAACAATCCGCAGCGGTTTTTGGCAATCCTCGAAGGTGTTTCAAGGGTCTCATACCACCACACAGCATAGAACACATTTTCTGCTAATCTCTCAGCCTTAATCTAGCACGCTTCTCCATCCGGACTGACCTCTCAGACCGACCACACACACTGGAGGACGTGCTTCTGCATGCATCTGTATGCACATATTACACAGGAATGTGCAAAAATACACACCAGCATGCAAACCCAAATTGAGGTGCATAAGCATCCACAAATAACTTTACCTAGAGATGCATATATGTTAAATGGAGTCACTTGCAAACTGAAATAAGCTCCATTTTGTCAGCAGAGACTCTGCAATTGGAAAAAAAAAAGTGAGTTGATGAGGAGATAATGAGCAGACTCCTTGGCAGACTTTGCCACATCTCAGATGCCAGTTAAAAAAAGTGCATCTGTGTGTGTATAAATACATAAAATATTCAGTATGTTTGTGCATAAACAAGCTGCAGGCTGGAAACATGTTAAAAAATCTGATTCGAAGTAAGAAATGTATTCAGGAGAGTCTTTTGGGCATCCTTGTCCAGTAGTCGGGCAGTGTTTCTCTCTTGGGGGGGGGGGGGTTAAACCAGCAGCCATCCAGTTTGAGCAACCAAACATCTCTCAGCACTCTCTGGCTCCCGTAGTGTCGAAAGTAATGAGGCGGTTTATATGAGAAAAGTGAGGAACGCTGACAGTGTTGGTGAGTTTTTGACATAGTGTAGTTTTGGAAACCTTATTTTGGTCTGTGGCTCGCTGAGCAAACGGGTGGAGAGGATTCAGGGTATTAATGCAAACACTGCTACACTGAGGAGAAGTTTAGCTATCAGGATTCACAAAGTTATTCAAGCATCTGGCCTCCGGAAGGGTTGAACCTATGACCTTTATGGCTCAGTCGAATCAGTCAAATTTGAGGGGAAAATTCAAACTTAGACAGAGTTTATATATTTGCTATTATAGCAAGCAAAACAGTATCACGACGATCAGTGACAGTACAACAAACAGTTTCCTCTATTATGGAAATTAGTGCAGTTAGTAAATCAGGCTATCAGTCAACAAATAGTCCACTGATACAAAAACAAAATGACTTTGCTCTGGTTGATCCTGCATTTAATTAATTTATATTACACACCTGTTTCAAGATTCACTGCTTCCAGCCTCTAAAATGTTAAGATTTCCTCAAGATTTTTTGAAGATTTTTTATGTCACGTGCTGTAAATCAAATGTCCTTGCGTTTCAGACCATTTTCAAGACTAAAGGCACTTTAGTCTCTTGGAAATTGCAGTGGACATTTTCACCATTTACTAAAATGTTCAAACCTGTTCAAATTGTCAAATTAAAACTAAACTACATTATCAGAGAAATGATGACTGCCTAAGCAGTGCTGGTCATATGTTAATTGCAGAGTTGGAGGTTCAAGCTCTGACTCATCTCCTCCAAACAAGGTCCTTGACCGAGACAATGAACGTCAAATTGCTCCTGATGGCAGGACAAGTACCTTTTATGTTTGCTCTTCTGCCATCAGTCAGCATATGAGTGTGTGTGTGTGCGTGGGTTACTGAGAGGCAAACTTTACAGCACTTTAGGTTAAAGTACCAAATAAACACCATCCACGACCTGCAGGCATTTCGGTTTTTTAACTGTGGTTTTCTCTTAAAAGGAAACAAATTGGAAAAATGTCCGGAGATGAGTTTGATTATATTGTTTTGTATGACTCCACAATGCTGATTTCTTATTAATATTTCAATCTTTTTACGCAAATCTTTCATTTCTATGCAACAAATAACAAAAAGCACTGATAATCTCATTTATGCAACTTAGCAACACCACCA
The DNA here is from genome assembly GCA_029814665.1 of Acanthurus lineatus. Taxonomy (NCBI): domain Eukaryota; kingdom Metazoa; phylum Chordata; class Actinopteri; order Acanthuriformes; family Acanthuridae; genus Acanthurus; species Acanthurus lineatus. The sequence continues at coordinate 16,851,890 of JAPZDV010000003.1, forward strand.
ATCAATATTTCCTTCCAAAATCAAAAAGATCCTTCTCACCTTGACGGCGTTGGCGTTATTTTGCGAGCCTCGAACAACACCAGTGGCCCTGTAGAGACGAGTCGGGGGCTTGAAGGAGACTGTGAGGTTGTAGGTCTGTGAGATGTGTTGCACGGTGGGGGAGCTGGGGTCAGACTGCATGATGGCGGGAAGCTCGAACGACAGCACGAGGGGGAGCAGCTCCTGCAGTGTGTTTGGGGGAGAAAAAAGGAGGGAAAAAAAGAGGAGAAGAAGAGAGAGAGAGTCATTATGTTTTTATGAGCACAGTGTCACTGACACATGATGACTGAAAGGCTGCAGTTATGTGAAGTCGGATTGCTTATCATAAGGCTGCCACTGCTGCTGCGAGAACAGAGGGGAATAAAATATGTGGTACCAGATGTCTTAAAATCATAGCAGGCGCGGTATAGCGGCTTTGCATCACATTGTGCTGTCATTCAGACTGATTAAGACCATTTGGAGACCAAGTGAAAACACAGAAGTATAAAGTGTGATTTGTTTACATAGTGTCGACTTATGTGAGCTGACACACAGACATAACAAGCCCTTCTTTAGCAGAAGGTGGCAAAAATCTGTCAGCTCATATAAATCCGGAGAAGTTAATCAAAATGGGCTCGGCAGTGCCAGCAATAACAGCAGAGACACCCCCTTTTGTTACCAGTCAGTATGCCACAGAGCTCTGTGGTCATATCACTTAAGATTGATTTAAACATTACAGTTACACCAACATACAAGCTACAGTTTAAAAGCTTCGCAGAGCATCAGCGGTCTACGGTGCATTCACATACATTAATTTCAAGTCATCAGATGGAACCACAGAAGAAGCAACAGACATCAGCTCCTGTCATTTGTACCACAGCAGTCAGTCAAACCAAATGGATGCAGACAGGAAGGACTCGCTTCTTGCATACACATACTTATGCATGCATGGGAGAAAAAATCAAACAGGCACACACCCATGCACTGACAAACTGAGGGAATGTGCATATACACACTCTCAAAGATGAGAATGAATACACACTCTCTCTCTCTCGCACACATACATACACAGTGTTATCCAAACAGTGACTCTTGGACAGAGCACCACTATGGTTTTGGCTGCCAGTGAAGGGCAAGCAGCATGAATTGCTCTGACCAAAGAAATGCAACCCTGATCAGTCCCATATGCGCCTGGCCTTACATTTATATCACGTTTCAGCGTTCGCTCTCAGAGGGCTCGAGAAATTTAGGTCAGCACTGAGGGAAATGCAAGAGAGGACAAGCAGAACAGCAGGAGTCAGGCGCTGAATGAAGAATAGACTGATTTTTATGGTGGAGCTGACCTCAGCTTCTTTTTGGAAAAAAAAAAAAAAAAAAAAGTCTACCTGGCAGATATGAGTTTCTCGTGTATTCAGTCTGAAAGCGCTGGTAAAGCCTCAGTTCTCCTGACATAAGGCTGAGAGATGAAGAAAAATGAAAATATCTTCAAGGTAGAGCAACTGGCCAGACCTTTCATCACCTGCCCGTCAGCTCCACCTCTGAAAGCTCCGAAAAAAAAAAAATCCCCTGAGAATCCATCACCTCAACAACCGCCTGGTTACAGACTCAAACAGATCTCCACCCAAGAGGGCCTCAGGAATACAGAAGACAAGTCCACTGTGTGTCTGAATGTTAAAAAGGACATTATGGTTATCGCTAATGCAACTCAGAAAAAGAAAGAGAGAGAGAGAGAGAGAGAGAGAGAGAGGAGGCACAACACAGTCACTTCTGGTTTCAGAAGAGATGAATTTGAGGGGGGGAATCTGGTCCAAAGGCCACCCAGGACCAAACACAGCAGACTGTGTACTCACAACCGCAGCCTTCCTGCATTTTATGGTGTGGTGCTTTAATATCGACACAATAAAACAGTTCATATAAGAAGGTAGCTCATGTTACAACGATGTCATAACGCTTTCTCATTAATGTAAACGCTATTGTGTGTTGCCATAATAGTTTTCTGGATATCCGGTGTAATTTGAGCTGTGGCCACAGATGATCATAATGTCGTAATGTCAGGACTGTAAACAATTGGAAGGCTGGGTTTTTGAAACTCCTTGGATTCAAGGACCATTTCTCCTTGATAAAGATGATCAGACACGATAACTTCACTCACTAAAGACAAATACATCAAATCCTTCATTTTAACTGAGCAGATACATCAGTGCAGCAGGACTACATACTATTGCTTACTTGTTATCAATTAGGTGAACCCAAAAACTATAAGACTCAAACTAAAAGACTTTCAGACTAGACACAACTTTCTTATCAAAAAGGACAAACTGACTCATGAATTTACTCACTGACTCAACAGAACAGAGCAGAACAAGAAACTTAGAAAGGAACAAGATAAAAGCTTTGAAAAGTTCACTATGTTTTGGTGTTTTTATTTGAGTTTTAAGTCTGATCAGACATGGGGTTTGTCACCATGTCTGTGGGTCCAATGTGTCCCACTTTGGCCTGTTTTTAGAAAACTGGCTCTTATGTTTTTGTTCTATATTCAAATTTTCTTAATATATTTGTTCATTAAAAGTAATCTACTGACTCCAGTTTTTAAGTATGACTGCCACTCTGACCTACAAACATAGACACTGGTCCATTGTTTAGCTAACTAACCCGAGACAACATTGTGTGTCTTGCATGTTGTTACAAATATAGCATATATTTTGACTAAATAACAATTAATGATGGTTTACAGATGAGAATTTTCCAGGCAACATTGCAGTATTTCTCCTTTCCTTTGCTGCATAGACGAAAATTGCTTCCAGGTTACGTAAATTTGAAGCTATTTATGAAATAATTGTCTGGAGTTTTTTTGTGGAGCAGCACACAAAGTACTCGAACATAAGAGGAATGAGGGAAGTATCAAGGTCTGGTCCCATCAAAAGGAGCCAAGGTAACAGAGGGAAACCTGTCTTTTGATCCACCCTCGTCATCTGCTGACTGTGTTCTTTGGAGGCCATGACGATCTCTGTGGTTCTTTACAGCTTATATTATAAACCCCTTTGTACAACATGGCCACATTAAAGTTTGATTATTCTTTTTTTTCAGCCGTAGCGAAAAAAGTAGATGAACTGGGTTGCGGCTCGCTGCTTATGAAAACAATCATTAAACACGGAGAGGTATGGGTATGCATGATGCAGACATTTGCCAACACACACTGCACAAAATATTCAACATGACCTTCTCCTTCCATCACACACACACTTTACTCGCTCTCTCTCACATGCACTCACACAGCCTTGTTAAGCGGCGGTCGGTCGATAGAGGAGGAACGTGTTCAACTGCTGCAGTGTTGAAATGAAGCAAAAGTTCAGGGATGTAACACTTCACATGAGGATGGAAGTTGTTTGCCCGCAGAGTTGAGGCTAGAGGTTGGACTTCCAGTCAGACCAAACTGAAACCGAAGATGGAGATGAGGCTAGGAAATGGGCAGGAGATGGGCCTGCCAAAAGGGGTTTAGGATCATGCTTGTATTTTACAATTACTCCTGGGAAGTGGTCTAGGAATAGGTCAGGAATGGTGCTTGTGGCTACGAGGAAGTGCTGAAACCGTGTCTGAAGTGCAAAATTACTTACAGTAACCCTGAAGCTCCCTCACTGGTAGGATTAGGTAGGGAACTAAGCTGTCTTAACAAGAGACTGAGGTCCCGTTCAAACCATATCCGGCATTGTGATGAAAACGGAGTTCCCATATTTATTTTAGTTTAATAGGAATAGGCTGGGGTTCATAAAACAACAGAAAAAAATGTGGTGGCCCTGCGGCGGGAAACTGATGTACAGTCAACTTTAGAGGAAATGTAACTTGAAGTCTGCTGATTAATTAATCAGCTTAACAACGCTGCCATGACAGAGTACAAAGATGTTAATTTGCATTTGAAAAAATGGGCGGAGACTCTCGCAACGATGCATAAATAATAACTGTAATGCCTTATTTTATCCCCTGAACAACGGAAGAGCAGGAGTCGGGCACTTTTAAGGTTGCAGTTCAGCAAAAATTCACAAGGCAAAATCTGCTGAGGTGGTGTGGCCTGAAGCAGGGGGAACTGGAAATACAATGGTTGTAAAGCTGTAAACAAAAAGGGCAAGGGTTGTTCTGGTTCAAAGATTAACAACAAAAGTCCATAAAATCATTTATTAATCAGGTTTCATCAAACGCATATCAGTAATTTATCTCTTATTGTTCCAAGAACCATCCTTCCTTGTCTGTTGCTGCTTGAATCATTTTACTGAGCCGTTGTAAAACCAAAGTATGACCCCACCTCCTCTCTCAAAGTGGGTGGACACTGGAGAGCTTCCTCTCATGTGTCAAAAGTTCAATCTGATTGCACTGTCCAGGTTTATTTGCAACCAGAAAGCAAAGTTGTTTCACCCTCTACCACACAGAAAATAATGGCTAAAACTTTTATTCACTTGCCTGCTCACAAGTTCAACAGGGTCATCAGGGTCGTGTGTGCAAAAACTAAAACAGAGGCAAACTGCAAACTATCCGAAATTCCACTGACCACAGTTGTTGTGCTCCACGAGGGTCAAAACTACAAACTTAGAAGCCTGCAGGGAATCTTTTGGGTGGAGTATCTCCAAGACAAAAGTAGCTGAGTTCAAACTTACCCGTATTTTTACTCGCGCTGCCTCGACTCCTCCTGGCTGCCCTGCAATGGACACCTGTTCAAAATGAAAAAAGGTAACATGTAAGTCATTCAGCCAGTTAAAACCAGATCTAAGGCAAACAAAAACTCCGATCGATGCACACAGTTGCACTTAATTTCAGTGTTGAAAGCAAAATCTAAAACAAACACAATGTAAACCGCAAAAGTTTGAAGGCCTCCTTTGAACTCAAACCTAATCCCTTTTTTTGTGACAAATTTCCAGTTAGAGTTTTATATTCTTGAACCACATCATTACAGTTACCACGAATCCTCCATCTTGATCTGAAAAATTGGCTTGGATATGTGAAGTAATTGATCTTTTTAGACAATAGGAAACATGGGAATCCAGAATGATAATAAGAATCATTTCCATAGAAATGAGAAAGGTGATTAAGGTGATAAAGAGTCTCATTAGATTTCTCTTCTTCCTTTCACTCTCTTTCACGGGCAACTGCTCACCATTAGGGAGCGAACCAAGATCTGATCGGCAGCGTTAACTGCACCAGAAAAAAATAAAAATCTCTTTTTTTTTTAGGGAGCAAAACTTTCTAAAAATGAAATGACTCAGCAAACATTAAGCAGGTCAATCTGGTTCATCTCTGGCCCCCATTACTTTGACACAGATGTGCACACACACACACACGTGGCAGAGTGTGAGCAGCAAATACATATTTGAGAATCAAAACCATCCTTAAGCCCTTTGCCGCAAACATCTGTCTCGCTGAAGTGTGCGGAAACTAAATCCCACCGGCTCCAGTGAGAGTGACAGGTAAGTAGCCCATTCATTGCTTTTCACAGTTGTATATATTTGCTTATCAACACCACTGCACTTGTCCAAATCTCAAAGGCTTTTCTGAGGGCAGTAAGCTTTTGAAACCAGAAAAAAAAGAGACACAGCTTAAAAAGGACTCGGGCCTAAAAGGAGCGTCTTGCTCCTTATCAGCCTATACTTGCATCATCAGAATGAGACAGGAGGGGCTGAACAGTCTGAGATGCAGAGAGTGGGGAAGTCCAAAGGTCTAGGCGCTGTAGATATATCACACTATGCAAAAGTTTAATAAATAAAGTCAAAATCAGTGAAGTAGCCGTTGGTAAATAAATGAACTTGACAGCGCTCTCATAAATAGGTGCACTGTGCAGCACCTGGCAATGATAAGTATCTAATGCCAGCGGTGTGCTTTCCTGAACTCCTCATACTACACTTTAATGGTAGTTACAGCAGGATCCGACTGCTCTTCCACCGAGTCCAGACAAAACACCGGCTTCCTCTGGGTCGGCCAATCAAAATATTCAACTGGACCGACTTTTCTGCAACCTGTTTGGAACCTTAAAACTGTCAACCTAAGAAACAAGCGAAGAAAATAACTTGCAGAGACTTGAAAGTAACCGCTCAGAGCAGCTGAATGCAACCCACTTACGCTCAAAACACAAGCTCGCTGCAATAATGTGGTTCAATAGATCAGCAGCACACAGCATGCTCCACTTGTCCATGTCACTGTAAATCCATGTTGCAGTCAAACAGACCTGGTTGCTTTTCTCTGCCTGGTTGTTCCTGTTGGAGTCCGGGAAATGGATGTGGCAGCCCGTCTCCTCCATCACCCTCTTGATGTTGTTGCCACCTTTGCCAATAACGTGGGAGTGCTCCGTGTGAGAGACGTCCATCTTCAGAGTTACCCTGTTGCTCTAATGAGCAGAGAAGAGAAGGTCAGGGTGAAATGATGATTAACATCGCTTGTGGTGAGGAGTGGAGTGTGGTGCTGAGGGTTCATGTTTGTATTTAAAGAGGCATTTGAAAATAAAGATAGAAATGAGAAAAAAAATGACAGAATCTTTCATTTTAGTAAGTAAATTTACACAAGATTCATTGCAGTGCATTGTGTAAATTAAATTGTAGCAATTGCAGCCTTTCCCAAGTGACTTGTGAGTAATAAAACCACCTATTATATTACAGTGCAGTCGATAAAGTGCCTGAGGCAAGATAATGATTCAGTACAACCCCAGACAGCTTATTAAACTCACTGTATAACCATCATCACTGATCAAATTAAACTTGTGTGTTTTATGGCCATTTGACATTTCAAACTGTATCAACAAACAAGAAAAATTGCACTCTTTCACTCCCACGCTGCTCCTCTGACTGGAAATGCTGCTTCACTAAAAGGCAAGTGCAGCATCTGTCACCCTTTACTCCACCTAAGAAGTCACAAGACCCAATACTTCCAAATTCCTTATTTCCCTTCATTTAAACGTTACCACATGCTGCAGTTATTTTGCAGGGAAGGAAATGAGCATCAAAATATGCAGCACTTGTAAAAAAAAAAAAATGAATCAAATTATCAAACATCTCTGACTAAAATGGCCTTTTCGTGACAACACCATATGAAAATGTTGCAAAAGGATGCCAATAATGTGTTGCTCTGTTGCATGAGGCTGTTCAGGAGTGCATGGAAAAGTGCCTGCCCCCAGGGGGTGCTACAGTGCCGGGTTATGTGATTTCTTGTGTTGCCATGGCAATGAAGCCTGCAAAGCACACACTGCAATAGACGGCGGCTGAGCTCGGGATGCGAGTATCTGGCGAAGATTAGTGCCAAGTTGTGCCACACTGCTGTGTGCAATCTGTCACTCGGACAGTGGGAGAGCAGAGGTGAAATAAACTCGGCCCAGCTGAAATTGAGACGACGGTGAGAAAAAGAGACATGGAAGCAAAGAGGAACAAGAAGAGAGAAAGGAGAATTGCACACATAAATAAGACAAAAGATGTTGACTGTACCTTTGTGTCAAGGACGGACATAATTCTGTCTTTTGCTTCCCTCACGTTCTCCCTCTTCCCGCACACCTTTATGTGTGGATCTGCAGGGGGGGGAGGAGACAAAAAAATAACATTTGAAGTGATTAAGCATATGTTTACTGTGCGAGTGAGCGAGTCAGTCAGCGCTGATAAAGAGCAGAGACAGAAAATGTGAGAGAGGAACACAAGTTATAGCCGTTTAATCAAACGTGACACAGCAGTCGGCATTTGTCAACAAATTACGGCGCGTCAGAGAGCAGCTCTGCAACAGTAATTGCTGCTTTGATATCTGCCGGGTCTCATTTAAAGTCGGCCCACCAACCACACGGTGTTGTGAGAGGGGTGGGTGGGTGGTTTTAGGGGAGGAGGGGTTGGAGAGGATAGTTCTGTGGAATTGTATTCAGCCAACAATCCATCAGTCAGCAGAGCCCGCAGAAAGAGAAACACTCTGAGCTGTGGAGAATTTTTTCTGCTGCAATTTAGCCTCAATAATCACAGAGAGTCATGTGATGCTTATCGCCGCGTTTCCCCGAACCTCATTCTGTCACTCAGTCACTTTAAAAGCACACAAGTTATTCAGTCTTTTGCATAATTCTCATCGTGTGAGTGCTTTTTTTTTTTTATCAGCTGTCAAACACTAATCTGTCTCCTCAAGAAACGGCGACACACCACCATGTGACAGCGACTGTGACATCACGCGTCAGAAACTGTGACATCCTAAACTTTGAATGTAAATACGCACCAGATCTTGCAAGTATCCCTTATAGTCTGAGCATACTGTGCTCGCAGAGACCTCCTCACCCTTGAAATACTTCAGCTAAAATAACCAAACACTGCATACCTAAACCATTCAAAGCTAATGCCTGTGTCTGTGTAGTGTTGGGTAAGTCTGCATCTGGCTCCGCCACATGCCGGACCCCTGGAGAACGCAAATGTGAAAACACATGAACGAACACACACACGCGTGTAGTACACATCCATGGTCCATCGACCCTGTGTTAACTGTACCGGGCAGCAGGAAGTCGGCTAAGCCCCCTTCCAGGAAAACCCCTCCCCATACACTCACACACATACACACACACAGCAGTGCAGATTTACAGTGCAGCCTTCAGACATGACGTCCTGTAAAGTCACCGGGACCTCAGAGAACCTCACAGATGCGTGTTTAGACTTTTCAAAGAGCTTGAAAGTGATATAAAAAAAACATAACAGTGCAGAGATGACAAAAAAGAAAGATGGTCAGGACATTTTTTGTGATGACAAAGGGAAGTTCCAAATCTACAGAATGTTTTTGATGATGCAGAACTTTGTCACAGCTCACAAAAGCCAAACCAAGATGCTCTCGGAGGAGCTGCAAAAATTCAAGGACAGCGCATGATCTCAGTCTTCTCTGGAGAGCAGCAGGACATGGTCTGTTTGAAATGAAGAATTCTGTCCTCTAAAACTTTTTAAAGGAGGTGGACAGTAATGAAATGCAGATACTTTGTTATTGTACTTGAGCAGAATTTCAGGAATCTTTACTTTACTTGAGTATTTGTTTTTTTTAACAACCTTTCTGCCCCCACATTTTAACAGATGTTTCTGTATTTTCTACTTTCCGCATGTTCAAAACAGACTTGTTACTTGGGTCTTTATGCTTTTAATGGGAATTATAAACTTCTTTATTTTGCAGTATTTTTCACCGCCTTTCCAACATAGAGACCAATTTCAGCCTAAATGAAGGACACAGTAAAAAAGAAAAGATGATTCCTTGGTGTAACTTCTAGTGCATTTAAAACCCATTTAAAACGACAGACATTACACGACAAAAATGATGTTAAAGTCGTATAATGACTAAACAGACAAAGAGAGATGATTCTTCTGTGTAGGAGAGCGGTGTGTGAATGTGTTGTTAATGACAGATCGGAGGGAAAGGGAACCTGCCAGCATTGCAGATGGAGCATAAGGTTTTGTTTTACGATCTATTATTGTCCCTGAAAAACTATTTTGCACATTGAAAAAAGTTGTTTTTAAATTTTCCCTTTTTCAATATTGTTTTCCACTTTAATAAAAATAAATTGGTTTTGATTTCATTGTCTTTAATTATGTTAATATGACGTAAGACTCAGTTTGCACAAAAACAGCCAATATAAAAGTCTTTCAAAAGGCTATTTTTTATGGTTAACTTTGAGTAAATTCAGAGTTTGTACTGTTTTACTTCTATTTGAGTAAGAGAGTTGAATCACTACTTCAAATTCCACCAGTACTTAAGTAAACAAGTAATTTCCGCCACCTCTGAGATGTTCAGCTCTTTGTTTTTACGGGTATTGAAAACTTAAGGGACAATACGGTGCCAACAAACAAGCACTGATCTTCTTAGAGCATCACAGAGGCCAAACTCAAAACACACTACAGGAGACACTAGATCACATGGGAGAGTAACAACAGCTCTCAGAAGGCCTGAGAGGTACAAACCAAACATAAACAAAGCTGAAGTGTGAGACAGGAAAAGAAAACAAAAGGAGAAAGAGGACAAAGCGACCCATCACACACTCAGCATTGGTTCCAGGAACATTTCCCATCATACAGCTGTTCCTGCGAACAACAATAATCCCTCCACTTCCTCCTGTCGTTCCCACTATGACCATTAGAGGGAGTAGGGCTCTTCAACAGTGTCTAACCTGCATAGCACATCTGGCAAACATTAGCCAGCCTAAACGAGTGTTGCAGTCGTGATGCAGAACACCCCCGCATTTTTGAAACGGACTGTGCTGCGTGCTACTTTTTTTTTTTTTTTTTTTTTTTTGAAGACTTAAGTATGGAATACAAAATGAACACCTTTAGTCTTAATTTGGCACAGACTACACTTAGAAAAGCAAACAAAAAACAAGAGAAGACTTGCAGCTGCATAAAGTGTTTTCAGTCGAACACGTTTTACAGTCCACTTGACAGAGAAGGACCCTTTTGACCCAGAGTTCTGCGCTGGCAAAGCTGAAGCATTTTTCCAGCTGAGGACTACATTTGAAAAAAAAAAAAAACACCATACAAATGAAGGAAATTAATTCCTTTTGGCTCTGCTCTCCTCATTCAAAACATCTGCAGAAATATTTAAAAAAACAGAGAATTGGAAATTTATCACATGAAAACAAAAACAAAAATCTTAATCAGTTTTAGAAATACAAACGTGTGTGAGTAAAAAAAAAAAAAATTGCACAGTATTTATTATTCTGTCACACAGTTGCAGACCAGTCTCACGGGTGAGTGATATGGTTTCTGACTGTATTAAATCACCAGCAGGGTGCTGATGACGGCTTGACCCAGAGGCTAACAACTGGCCTTATCACACTTATGCAGGTGGCAGGGACAGCTAGCTGCAGGTGATGAATGAAGCAGAGGAGCTGGCGTTTTTGATGGAGTGTGGTCCTGCATGGGGAAGAGGTTCCAAACATACAAATCCCCTCACATCTGCCGCTATCCTGCAGAGTCTAAATGATTCCAGACCGCACATGAAAGACAACGCTAATGCATAATTCTAGGAAAACAAGTCAAAAGTAATACTTAAAGAGTATGATTTTAGATTGGGATAACTTAAAATAATCCACACCAACAAAACAACTACGTCATCAGCTATTTTAAGGGCAGGACAAGGGAGTTATGAGTGGGTCATATTTAACTAAAGAGTGATGAGCAATGAAAGGAATGCAGATGATTGTCCCTAGTAACTTTCCAAATGACCTCTGTAAGGTTTTAATCTTCTGGTGCTGCAATATTAAGCCCGAGCTGAATATTCTCTGTTAGCCATCCTTCCCTCACTCCCTCCCATGAGGTTCAGGTTGTTGAAACACACAGTCAGATCCTAATGCCTCTTCTCCCACAAATGCATTCGCTCATAAGATTAAATGAGAACGAGAATCCAAAATTCTTCACCTCTGCTCCTCTCGGTTTACGCAACACAGGGGAGAAGTTTGGCAGGCAACATATCACAGGTCAGAAATTTGAAATATCTTCACATCGCACACAGTGCACATCACTCCCAGGTGGTGCTGGAGAAAAGTTTTGTGAATGAACTCATAGTTGAGAGGGAAGGATGCTTACGTGCGTGTGTGCGTGTGTGTGTGTGTGTGTGTGAATGGATTGCCAGGACCTTCGGTTGATTAAGCACCCAATAGGAAAAAATGTTTAAAATTGTGATGTAACCACGTCAACTGTTTTCTGTACAAGAGTGAGTGAGGAAGTTACATAATGCCTTTGGATTCCACATCTGGCTTGAAGAAGCACAATGGCGATCCCCCAGATGAAAAGAAAAAGTGTGCACAGCTACAACTCCCCCCCCCCCCATTCCCCTCGAACCCCAACTCACCCCCCCTCCCGAAAGAGCTTTAAATAACCGCGATAATGTTTTATTGGTGACAGAGTGCTAAAGCAACTTGGCCAAGAAATGCGTCAGCTTTCAAACAAGTGACACCCACCCCTCCGACACCGCCGCAAAAAAATCACAAATTCCTCAGCGAAGATGAAGCTTCAGGCCCGTGAGGAACGGAAAACATGCAAGCTTTCTTCTTTTTAACTTCTCAATCAACTCTGAGATAATTAATGCCAGTGAAGCCTTGAAATTTTTTCCCCTCTTGTCTGTCCAAAGACTTTGCCTGAGAACATATTTCTGGTTAAAACCACACTGACTCATAATCATTAACCTCTCTTTGGTAGCAGTGCAATGGAAAGCATTTAAGAAATATGTTTCAGGACAGTCATGAAAACTGAGCTTATGGACTTTGATGCATGGCAAGTTAAATATTTATTTGAAATCCCACTTATACATTCAATAAGGCCCATCATTCACCAAAACCTCGAGTCATGGAAGGAAAAAAGCAACAGAGGAAGTTCACTGATCCAACAGAAGAATCATTTAAATAAAGAATTCAAAAGGAAAAAAGAAATTATCACCTTTTTTGGACTTGGCTCCGATTTTCAGTTTGGACGGCCACGCTATCTGCGTCTGGGTCTCATCCATGATCTGCAACAGAGTGAAAGGAGAGCTGAGATCAGCTTGTCACGGACATCAGTATCAGTACCAGATTCCAAACACACATAATACAATCCTGAGTCTTCAATCTTAACAATCATGATTATACAGTTTTGCAGCAGCACGCTCGACACAGAGGTTACTCACATCGTTTTGCAACATGTGAGTTGGCTGAAGAATTAACTATCTGCCTGTACGAATATGAGGTGCGATAAAAAAACTTGTAAGACTGTTCTTGTTCACCACGAACCTTGAACGTCTCGGTCTAAGGCTACGACCATGAAACAGTGGTTTCAAAATTGCATGTAACTTGGGCGCTGATGTTGACTAAGCGATATTACTTAGAATACTTACTCAGGAGGTTATAGTTTGCACACAGTACATGCATTAAAATATTCTGCAACGCTCCATTTGTCTGCAACATGAACAGTCTCAGAAGTCTTTCATCACACCCACCATGTTGATTTTACTTATTTCATACTTTAATATCAGTAAAACCTAATATCCATTGTCCTCCAGTCAGTATTTTTTATTGGACTTTTGTAGAACTATTTCAGTGTCTTAATGTGGCTTTGGCTTGGCGTGAAGTGTGGACAGCTTGCTTTTTCTGTTATAACAAAATATTTGTTTTATAAAATGCAAAAAAACAAGGTTTAAGCTGCCAGCAGTTACAAAAAAGCTTGGCTTGAAAAAAATCTTTATAAGTTATGGAGGGCAGAGAAGTCAAGAGAGCGGGGAGTAGAGTTTAGACACGTCTGCTAATATAAAAAGCTCTATGATGTTTCCAGACTTTGCTTCGTTTGCTGCTCAACACCCAAAATCCTCCCAACACCACCAAAGAGATGAAAACAAAAAAAAAAATTAGAAAAAACACAAAGTACACTTGGCTTTGGTACACGTGAAAAACGCCAACAACAATCTATGTGAGAGCTTTTGACAAGTGTAGTCATCCCTAACCAGGAGCATGTGTATCCATGTAAAAAATAGCAAAACTGCTGGCAGAACGGTAAAAGGCAAAAAAGCTGGTCGCGATGCAGTCAGTTCTCCAGTCAGGAAAATCAACAACCCAACTTCCTGCACCCCCCCTTTCAACCATGCAGACGCTCTCACCTTGCATGGTTTTCTGGCTACAAAATTCTCAAACTAAGTTCTTGAGAGCCGTCAGCTATGATGAGTGGTTGATGTTAGTGGAAAAATGAATAAAAGAAAAAAAAGGTTAAACCTTCCAAAAAACGAAGGTTGACATGCTCTCTCCTTAATGGCCCTGTCCTCCATGTGCACTATCCTTGTTTTCACAAAGGTCCTGCGGTCTTCCGTTTGTTTTAATTCTTTCCAGGGGTTTGTGTTTTCGGGGTGGAGAAGATATGCATTTCTCAAAGTTTTCGGCCATGTGATCGAGCACCCGAGGACGGCCTAAAGCCATTACATGAGCAGCACTTAATGCTCCTCGGTGGTCCTGCGCTTCAAGCTGCGTGGGCCACGTACTGTAACTCAAATGGGAAAGAGGGGTGCATTAAGAGCCATCAGCGGTCCCAGTGAAGATTAGATGCTCGGCTTATTAACGCTGCTATGGTGATTCACAGACATGATGTTACAAACAGTTTCAAATTATATTCGTCCTTGCTAAACAATAGGAACTTCAGCCAGTATTCCTGAGGGCACTGCTGCACAAATCAAAAAGGGAAATGCTTAAATTCCTCCATATGCTTTTCTGGAAGTAGTACAGTCTGTCTGGCATCCTTTACAACAATCTCTGACAGCTTATCCACTTCCAGTCTCACACACCTGTAAAACAGAGAGGCAGCTTGGATGTGTGCCTTTCTTTACTCTGCAGCTATATACTCCAGAGTCCATGATGGTTGACTGGAAGCCCTTTCAAGCCTCACTGACTTTCTACAACATCCCATAATCATATAAAAATGCAGAGGCTAGATGAGCAACAGAGAGAGGTGCATGTGTCATTATTCGGCAGACCAAGACAAAACAAGTTAGAAACCTCTATTAAGCACCGTTTGATTTATCAAAGCAAGCTGTGCGTGTTATATTTTAAGGCCTCTAGGCTGTAAATTCACAGCAGAAAATTAGAAACTTTTTCTTAGAGGGGGAAGTTTGTCCATACTTAAGCAGAACAAGACTGTTCACTTCTCAGAAAAACGCATAAAGCGGATTGTTTGAAGCCAATAAAACTATTGCAAAATCCATTTGTATAACAGGAGCGCATTTACTGATGTTTTGTTGCACTCTTCAATCTCCCTCTTAAGCTTTTGGCCCAAGCTGCAGATCTTTGGGCGTTATCGTTATTCATATAATTGCAGACAAACACTCCTTTAGTCATTCTCAGGATTTCTCCCACTTGTGCCTCCATGTTTATGCCTAGTTTGAATTATGGCACCAAAAGGTATTTTTGTTGTCATTTGGTGCGATAAATACAAGAGAATTCCTTAAGGATGAGCTCACTCGACTATTTTTGTGAGGAATTTTTCTGTGGTACCATCAAAGTGACTGAGCTGAAAAGAGTTCCAGATTTGGCAACCAGCATGCTAATGACTCCCCATTATGTCCTCCAACTGGAAACCTTTTCTTCCCTCTTTCTCTGCAATATTATCACAAGTGCTACAATAACGTTATCAGTCTGTGCACTCAGGATGGCTTTATATGCAATGAAATTTAGGCCTAAAACCAACATCTGATGAGTTCTGTGCTCCTGGGTTTCATATTAGCTGGAGGCACAGGCGACTCTAATCTCCAACATGACACCCTGCTGCTGGTGTCTGGTATATGTAAGAAAGGGTAATAAATCACAAACACCCGTAAGGGCTAAATGCAGACTTTCTCTCCATCAGCTGAAGTTCTGTGCCGTAACAGCTGGATGTATCACAACAACATTAATGGACATTCTGTTCCAAGTGCTATCAAGATATTCCTGTAACTATTGTTTTCTTTCTGGTTTTTCTACTTAATGGAGGATGACGGCTCCACATGGATGAGTCTTTGCTATGGTGCAACACTGCATATATCAAAGTATTCGAAAGTCTCTTCCTGTAGTTTTTTTTTCTATTATTAAAATCAGTCTCTTGTGGCAATGACAGATGTTTCTGGATTTTGTCGGTAAAGCTTTCAATTTTAATCCACAAAGTAGAGAAATATGACACTGTTGAAATGTAACCTCTAAGAGGTTGAAATTACAGGGACAATATGGGGCCAATTGGTTGTTTGTGACTTCTATTTTATTGTGTCAATAAAAAGCGGTTTATGGAATTTAAAATATTCTATTAAGTCCTTTTTGTGCAGCTGCATGGAAATATGTTGTGAAAGAATTTAGTTTTTAAAACCCAGTAAAGCAAAAGTTTATGATAAAATGACAAAAGCATTATATATCAGAAAAACTCCAGTGATTCTTTCCTAAAATTATCAAACTATATGGTCCATGCCTCATCAACATTTACTCTAAAGGAGCCCTGTTCAGAGAGACCTGTTTACTGTCCAGCGTTGCTGTTCTTGGCAGCTTCCTGCAGATGGGACTGATTTCTGACAGACCACACACCAATTTAAAGGGGTGGATGGCGTTTATTTTTATGAAGGGCCTTGCAAATACCTCACATACGAGTAAAGATATTTGCACAAATTAAGTTACCTACACATTTAGCGTTCCGCCCTTTCTTCTCTTCCATCCCACCCTTTCTGAGACGAATAAATACATAAATGACGACGGTTCTGATCATTTTCACGGCACAACCTTGACACGATGATTGGTTCTTGGAGGTTTGCAGCTGGTGCGTGCAGACGTGTGCAGAATTGTACGAGGAATCAAACAGGATATCATTAAGGCGATGTCCTGGGAGAGAGCGCATGTGTTTAACGCACGTGACGCTGTGTGTACGTCTGCGTGTGTGTACGTATTACAACTGCAGCAATCAACATGGCAGAGGCAGAGGCATGTTTCCAGTGGTGCAGCTGTTGATTCAGCTGGAATGTGTGTGCGTCTGTGTGTGTGTGTTTGGGAGGTGGTGGACACAGAACACTGTTTGGGGGGGTCGGGGGGGGGGGTGTAAAGAGGTTGTGAACGGCGTTAAGAGACTGACTGAGGGAACAGCATGGCCCGAACCTTTCCCATGAGACTCAGCAGTCACAACTGAGTTCATGTTAACAACCCGAGTGCTAACTTGCAGCTAAAGCCCCATTACACCTCAGGCTAATACTAACATATGCACGGTTATGAAAGAGCAATACAGTTTACAAGAAAGGGCGCTTCTGCAAAAACATACTACCGTTGAAATGCATTAGATTACGCATAATTATAAACAAAGGCAGCTGCTTGATAAACAAAAAACATTTATTTATATACATTTTGCATTCATTGCACTCATACTGACCCTGTTTTTTCCAACATCTCGCAATTCTGTTCAAACCAAATATTTCATCCTGAGCACTTTAAGTTTTTCTTTTAGCCCTGTTGAAATACAAAATGCTCCAGTGCCGTAAACCCAACGAAATGAATTGCGCCTGGCCTGAGATCTGAGCGAACTGGCACTTATATATCACGCCTGGCAATATTTACAGAGCCACAACTGCTGGGACGGAGAGATGGAAGAGGGATCAGAGATGAACTCGCGAGGGGTTCAAAGGCATCTCTCAACCCAAATCCGCTCCAAGCTCGTCTGTGGTGCAGAGTTATCATCTCAACCAGCCAAGCTTCTCGGCTTTTTGCTGTCCCATGGCTCAACTTCTCACAGCTCTCCAAACAACTTTGTGGTCTGTGCCAATGATTTGACACTCCAGCAGCTCACAATCCAAAAACTTTCACTGCATAGCAGCGTCCTGAACCGTTCACTGCCACAAGTTGTCTGTTAAACAACGAGGCACTTCAGTTGCTAAAAAAATCCACTTGTTATACCAGACCGAAAACAACGAGACACCACTGGATTAAGAAAATGCAACAATGATAAAACATTAAAACAGCAGGAGGGAAGAAGGAGACAGAAGGATGAGCTTGAGGGAGAGCGCAGAATGCAGCGACCAAAACAAAGACTGCAGAGAAAAAAGGGGACATGTAGCTGGAGAGATTCCCCCATGTGACCAGCGGGGACTTGCATACAGCTCATGTCCCAGCTGTGGCCCCCTCCTGTGGCCCTTCTTTGTCGGCTTTCCTCCTTTTACTTCATTGAAGACACAAATAGAGTGTACTTTTGCTTTCTATGACAGAATTCTGTTCTGGACTCAAAGGAAGTCCTGCAGACAGTGAGTAAGAGGGTCTGATCCACACAGCGACCGGGCCTGGGGAGAAAGTGCGGGGGTGGATCATTTTCTGTTGCTCTCGTCAGCGACTCAACTCTCAAGTCTCACTGCACAGTCAACTACGAAATCTCCCTCCCAAAAGTGTGGTGAGTAGAAGCGTGTGCGTCAAAAGTGACCATACGCTGCCTTACGCGAGGGAGGGAGCTGCTACGCATGTACTTTATTAGTCTCACCGAATGTGTGTGTGTGTGTGTGTGTGTGTGTGTGTGTGTGTGGTAGATGGGTGTGTTGGACGGGCAGGAAACAGTCCAACTAAGAGTTTCCATTTTCATCAACTTCAAGGTATTTCACACACCTCATCCATTTTCTTTCAACAATACTGTTCCACAGTCGCGCTCCGAGTTTATTTTCCCGACTCTAATTGGGCATGTATGGTGATCACGCTATCAGAGGGGAACTACGCAGACTTATCCAAATGGAAATTCTACAATAAAAACACGACTTTAGCACTCCTCCTTCACTGCCCTTCACCAGCCTGCCAACCCAAACAGCTGCACACTAATTTCTAATCGACAATTTAACCTCGAGAAACCACCGTCTCTTTGAACGAGCTGTGACAACATTTGAGCCAGAGACTTTAAAAGCCATGACTGGCAAAGTCAACACGCCAACAGCCGAGCTTTGTCAGAGCAGCTTTGTGCAGCGAGGCAGACACCTACACCAGATATCTTAAACATAAGAGTTACATGCAAACCAAAAGAGGTGGAGGCAGAACTGCAGCATATCTAGAGTCCTTGTTAAAATTCCAAGGAGGAGAATCTTAAGGCGCCTGGTTTGCATTAGTTGGTTTTTTTTGAAAATCTGCTTCAGGAACAGTTAAATTGCCTCCTTCTTTGGCATTTAACTTGGCTTCCTAGCCTCCAAAAAACCATAAACGGAAAAATAGACAAAAGAGAAATGCTTAAACAAACCGCTGTCCATCATTTATGTCATTACAGCCTATTAACATGCTATGGACGGAGTTTAACATATTCAGGAGTCTGGATTTTAAAACAAAAATGAATCCACTTGAGATACTTGAAGAGAACCACATAATAACTCATGATAACTGCTGTCAAAATTCAATTAGTGTTGACTTTGATTATTAAATATGTGATTGCTTTCATTATCAGAGTTATGTGATTAGTCTGGTACTGATTCATTATCAGAGTTCAAACTAAACAAATGGAAAAGATCAAGGTCATATGTTAGCCAGCACACGAACACGTCTCAGCCAATGTTAATGGCTGCTTTCCCTCCAAACGATTCTTCACGAACAAAAGTGATCTGAGTCATGATTAGCGTTTGGCAGAAGGGGGGAAATGTTTTATTATCACCAAATTTATTCACTTTTCTGCAGAGTTTTAACTTTCCCAGTAGTATTTTGATCCAAACTCTTAAAAAAAAAAAAGTTGAATAAATTAATTAATTAAAATGAAAAAAAATACACAAAATAAACAAAACTTTCAATTTTGTCTGTGTAAATTCTTGCAGTGTGAAACGTTTACACATTTTCCCTGGAATGATTATGTAACTGTTTGGACTTCGCTTTGTTTCTGTGATGTTATTGATGACTAGTATTCCAAAGTTTATAAATGTCATATTGGAGAACATTTGCATCATATTCAGGAATCCAAATAGTTTATATCAGTCAGCCCTCGTCAGTATTTTTTGTAGAAATAGAACCTGAAGTGAATCATTGCAGCATCTTTAATGATTGTTCAGAAACATTTTCTAGGGACATGCTGGTTTAATGGAGCAAAAACTAATAAATGTAGTTACAACATGTATGAAAAATCATTAATAACAAAAAAAAACTTTTGAAACTTTACAGTTTAACCAGACGAGGTCTCACACTTCATTGATCATGACCACCAGTGAGTCAAGGTGATCAAGTTGTGATTGAAAGAAACCAAATCAAGACTGTTTCAGATCACTGAGGCAAATCTTTGTTTATCCGCATGTAATGAAGCTTTGGAGCCTTAATTAATTAAATCAGTGAGAAAGAAGAATCAATGAGGCGGAGCTGACCGGAGCAGGCAATCGTTCAACCTCTGTCTCACGTTAAACTGCACAGATGATCTGCTATATTATGGCATGTTATGTAAGTGAGAGAGGCCCGCAGTGTTGTGTCAGCTGTGTTATAAGATCAGAGCCCCGCAGTGACTCAACGTCAGTGTTGTTCCCTTGTTTTTGTTTGTTTTGATCTGTAATTTCGAGTGACTGGAGGAGCACCTGACATCTGCTCCCTTACCGAGAGGGAAGCGCCGGCTCAGTGGGCTTGAACGCAATCCAAGGACAAAGCAAAACACTATCCAAGGGCAGACTACACACTCACCTTCTGAAAGAAATCCTCCCCGCCATTGACTCTCCCTTCAGAGGCAGCTGGAGAAAGACAGAGAGAGAAAAAATAAATTCATAAAAACCACACAGAGCCACTCAGTTTTATGTACACAATGTAACCTTAACATAGCAAAATCGCCCACAGCTTATTCAGTCTCCACAAAATGTTACGGTATCTTCGCTCAGAGCAGTGTTCATGGTGGATCTCCGTTTCTTTGGATATTGTGTTTGGCACGGTTACCGATACAGCAGGAATGGAATAAAATGTTCCAAGTCATTTTCTCTAATCCTACAGATTGGATGCAGCTTCCGTGTAACAAATTGATGGATACAGTGAAAACATTTGGGCATCTTACAGTGGCAGTAAATGCAGCGTTTCATGCCACACTTGAGTCAACTGGGGTCCGTTTTCTCAATTCTTACAAAAGGCTTTGCACTTTTTGAAATTCATCCGTCAGCATAAGCCTGATTTCCACACAACACTTAAATGTACCTAAACCCTAAATTTGCTTTGCATTTCAACCGCAGGTAGTGTTCTTAAATGTAAGCAGGGTGGTACCGAGGCTTTTGGGCTAACCTCCTTTCACTTTTCCATCAGTTGGGAAACAACAGACGACATTTTTCTAGGTCAAGAGAAGCCGCAACATTTATTAACTGACCCAGCGTAACCTATACTTTACATTTGCTGCCAGATTTACAATTACTGACTGTTTTGGGGGTTTTTTTTGCAATCCTTTTGCTTTCACCGTCACTTCTCTGCTGCTCCATGCTCTCTCAATCACCGAACAAAACACTCACTACCCACATATTATTGTGGTCTTTCCTCTCAGTGTGGTTGTTTGTTAAAACAAGGAGACAAGTTTTGTTTGAGAGCTGTTTGCAAGCAGCGTGACAAAAGACTGATGTGGAAAGCAGGAGAGTTTGGGAAATCCTACATCAGAGTGCAGATAAGACGACACTGGCTGCTCGGTTCGTCTCTGACCATTTAGTGGACTGTGGTGGCTTTAGATCAGTGTAAAGTTGTTTTGTTGGTACTATCCACAATTTTTGAGAGTGAAAATGTGAAATAACCATCCTGATTGTGCAAAGAGCTGAACTGAACCACACTGATTGGTGGAAACATGGCTTCATTGTAAAATTCCAACTTTGGGTACTACAGCATATAAAAGAGCTGCAAAATTACCAGGCCGAGATCACCTGTAAACGAACTAAGCACTGAGGAAATCCCTGGTGTTTTAAAGAAATTTTCCGAACAGGTACAAATGCCAAGAAACTCCCTCAGTTGATACAGCAAAGCCGGATAGAAACAGAGAGCCAGCAACCAAAGCAAGTCAGGCCTGAAGTCGCTCCAGCACATCTGCAAACCCTTCAAACTGTGGCAGCCTTGTTGATGCAAAATACATATCTGCTCTCCAAGGAGAATTCTCATGTTCCTCTGTCATTTGGGAATATAAGGAAGGTTTAATGATGCATCTCAGCCAGCGATCTCGACATGGATCCACCGCTGTCTGTGCAAATCTGGGTCAGGAGCTGTAAGTCGATGTGGGTTATACAGTTCAGTGATAAAGGCTATAGACAAAGAAAAAAAAACTGCTGTGAGTCATCTGCTGATGACTGAGCTTTTATTTGAGGACAAAGAGCTGAATCATACAAAACATAAAAATGATCAGGGAGTTTAAATTTACAGAGGATGTAAATGAGTTTTGGCTGAACACGACACGCCAAGGCTGATTAATCCACCAGTTGATCAATAGGAAACTATTTAACAACCCTTTTGGTAAACTAATTTAGTCGTTTCTCGAGAAAAAAATGCAAAAATCGTCTGGGTCAAGTTCGTGGCTCTTAAGTCGGCTGATTCTCTTTGTCTTCTATGACAGGAAATGCATCATCTTTGTGTTTTAGACTGTGACGAGGCCACAGCGGTTTGTACTGGAAAGAGTCCTATAAAGAACTACTGGCAGACGTGGGCACTGTTAGGTGTGTCCACAGTGAGAAGACACTCTTAATTCACAGGCAACAAAGACGGCTGCTAAACAGGTTAGCATTCATGTTGCTAAAGCATCAGTTTTATCAAAACTGGAGAGCTTTTCTTCAATAGAGGAAGAGCAAAGAATGACACTGCAGATGTGT
>JAPZDV010000003.1:16874365-16891272 GCA_029814665.1 Acanthurus lineatus
TAATGCAGTAAAAACTGTATCAACACACCGCAATGACTGTCATGAACTGTCAAGAGCACATAAGTCAAAATGGAAAAATCTTTCTTAAAGCTGACTAATACAGCTACAATTTTATTTAATAGTTCTTAGAAAGTACAATATCTGTTTGCCTAATAAAGACAGTGTACACAGTGCTATGGAATATAACAAAGTGTGAAAGGCATTGTTATGAAATCCCCCAGCAACACCACGTTTCAAGGCACAAACACGTAAATTTAAAACCCTAGCAAAACAGTTTCATTCTCAAGCAGACCAGACATTATGGCCTCTGGCGATGCAGTAATGCCTACATCCTGAGCATTTAACAAGTGTTTGTACGTACGCAGGCTGCCCAGTAAACAAGTCCAGGCCACAGTTTACGCAGACAAAGACTGGTCTGCCTTGGCTCAATGGGTAAGTCAATTTCACATGAAATTTGTGTACATCAAGCGCTCACCACTCCATCTCATCCACTCAGCTGATGAATTCTGGCTCCTTGTTGGCTCAACGTTCAAAACAGAAGAATAACAAAAGGAAATCTGAGACAGCCGTAAATTAGAAAATGATTGTGAATGTGGGGTTACGATAGTTTAACAGCATACCAGAGTCAGCTTTCATAAAGCAGCCTCAGAAATAAGAGAAATATTCCCACCACCAACTACAACTATTCCGTCATTCTTCCTTAATCCACTGTATAAACATCAATGCAAACAAGACGATGTCCAATGCAACAATCAGCCCACAAAACAAAGTAAATACGCAGACTGCCAATCCACTGAGCTACAACACATCCCAATCATGGCAGCATCTTAATCACCAGACCTGCTTTGGAAAACTATGTGAAAATTCCTTCTATTGTGAATCTAATGGAAAGAGTAACATGAACAGATGGAAAGTGTCTTAGATGGGGAAATAACAAGGTTGCTAAATCAACGTTGGACGCCTCAGCTGCTTCAAGAGCCTCCTATTTGTGTTTAAAGTTACAGTAATGTTTTACTGAGAGGTTGACGCTCACAATGATGCACTTGGCGTACAGCCAGACGCCGAGTATAAATACTGAAACAATAGAATACATCTTGCACTGTCATTGTCAATAACAGATCTAACAAATCTTGCGCACATTACACAGCATACATAGTTATTGTAAAATGATTTTTTCTAACAGCCCTTTAAAGGCTCTAGCTGATGATAAAATAATCTGTGTGTATATTTGGTGCATCTTGATGATTATAAGGAGATGTTTACTTATATTTAGTTTAGATAACATCCAGGTTTAAGGTGGAATGATGTAGAACAGCTCTTTGGTGGCCTGAAATCATTCATGATTATGAAAGACCATGTTACTGCTCACAAGTGTTTCCTGAAAGAGCTAATACAAACAGAGAGCAGCAACATCCAACGGACTTCCTTTCTTTTTTACTTTTCCACTAAAAACTGAGATAAGAAGGCCAGACGCTTTATTTCTCTGTGGTCTCAATATTCTTTTATCATCTAAACAAACTAAATCCCAGAGGTAAAGTATCTGTCACTGGTAAATTAAAGAGACAGACATAAAACAGCGAATATGGTTAGCCAATTAAAATGCTACTTGAAAACATGTCATTTGCACAAAGAGTCCTCAGTAATGATGCTGATCTGGATCTTATCTCGTGTTTCATTTGAACTGTCAGTGATTTGTAAGCTCCCTGGATGTGTAACAGAGGTCTCTCATCCACAGAGAAAACATTTACCAAAAGGAAAGAAGAAAAATAACCTCTGCTTTACGTATGCTGTCAGGTAAAGTGTGACAGGAATGCTTAGTGATCGCAGGTGCAGGTAGCAACATCACGATACCTACATTTTAACACAAGGATTCAAATTCCTGCCTAATTAAATCAAATATGGAATTTGAACACATTTATCCAGGAAAATGGCATTTCGGTATAAACAGTAAATTGCAAAGAACTTGATCTATGGGACCTCATCATCTCCTGCTCACACATGCACGTACAATGATGGATTACATGCTGATGATTGCACATAAGAATTTAATTTAAAATCAGCCTTCCTGTTGGAGGGAGTCATGCATATGTGCACATATGAAACTGCAGCTCCCTTTTTTTTCCCCTTTTACCACCATAAGTCTACATAAAAGTCTTTTGTATATATTTTTTATGTGGCAGCCTTTATGTCCAAGACAAATTTCCCTCAGGACAAATATAGTAATCTTGAATCTCGAAGGCCTAATCACATGAATCTCAAGACAAATAAAAAGCAAAAACATAAGTAAAGGTTGGTTTGTCAACCTTATAAACACCAAAGACAAACAAAAGGAGCACAGCAGCATTTTTGGCATCTGAGTGTGTACGGAGCTGAAAGAAATCTGATACGGAAACATGAGCGAAAACATGAGCCATGTGCTGAGAGGAAAACATCCTGTTGGCACATGTGTGGCGTGTAAACTGGCCGTGGGAGAACCCTGAGCTGGGAGACAGGAGGGGTACGGCAGACCTTCCTATGAGCTCTGAGACAATATGACTGTATGTTACCACTTATTCTAAATCTGCACTGTCTTATAGCTTAAAAATTACAGGGTGGTAGAGCTTTCTATAAACACATGAACAGTAATTTTTGACTTGAACGCTGCTTTAATTTGGCTATAAGGCAACGCTGTAGCTACTTGAGGCATTTGGAGCTACTTGAAGAGCTTTTCAGAGCAGACAAACTGTCTTCATTACCCGACATAAGCACTAGTCTGTTTCAAGACCTCTGAATAGAAGGATAATTGTTGTGTTCATTGATGGCCGGTTCTCTGGTTGGAAAAACAACTGAGCCAGTGAGAGCTTTGTAGTCCGAATTGAGAACGGGGGGATGTGATCTTCTTCCAGAGTCAGATGATGGCAAACAGGAATGAGATGAAAAGCTGTTACAGAAATAAATCAGTATGTCTGGACAATCATTGAAGGGGAACTGATTTAATCTCGAAAATACAGTTTACTTGTGGAGTAAACTGTATTTTGTGGAGAATTTGTGGGAGAAAAATAAACTGAATAAAGCTTTTTATGGCCCCATAGGGTGCCTCATTAAGTCTGATGTATTGCCTGTCTGATAGCTTCTGTCAGATTTTGCTATGATCAGCACATGAATTCACGAGTTATGGTCAAAAAAATGTGTTTTATGAGGTCACTGCAAGTTTCATTTTTTTCCACCAAATTCTGATCAGTGTATCTTTCAGTTCAAGTGGACATTTGAGTCAAATTTAGAAAAATTCCCTCAAGGCATTCCGAAGATATCCCATTCAGCAGAATGGGATGCATGTGCAGCCAACCTGAAAACCTGATGCCTCTGGCCTTGGCTCTAACTGACACGGGGGGCATAAAAAGTTGTTGTATAAAGGCTTTTGTGGCTCCTGAAGGAGTCTGATTAATTCCTTCAGGTGATGACACTCGAGTCAGCATAAGTTGGGTCAAATGAAAGGCTTAGAAATGAAAAAAACAAATGAATAAAACAGCTTGCCAGACCTCTGCACTCTGCTCCTAATCTGTCTGAGGTCATGCTGTTTGAGGCTACGTTAGCCGCTACTAGCATGACATGTAGCTGTGACTGAACTGTTGTGGGTTAAGTTGCATTGTGGGTACTTTAAAGGCCAAGTTTAGACAAGACAGAAGAATAAAAACAAAGACAAGAAGATGGAGATTTACAAACATTTTTTTAACCTGTCCATCATAAGACTGACAATGATATGCAACGCTAAATCTCCCCTTACAGTTAAATACAGTGCAGTTCATTGCTCTGTATAACAACTGCCTACTATCACAGTGTCAACTGACTACAGTGTATACAGGACAAAATGAGGCAGTCAGTAATGAGTTAAAAACCCCTTGATGACAAACTTCTAATATTAACATGATGTGACTAAATAATTTGTGTAAACAAATGAGACACTCAAACTGCTCATTATAAAACCTCATCACCGCCTTGTGTCATCGTTGAATCATGTGTCACGGTTGTTTTGCATGTTGCAACCCACTGACTAAATGTTTTGCTCATATTCTGATCCCTGCTGATCATTTTGTTGAAGTTATTTTTAAATTAAAGTGCACATAAACATCTTAGATTTGAAAGTCAGCAGCTCAGTGGAAACATTTTTAATGCAGGGAGGGAACAAACAAATTCAAATGTGTTGCTTTGCAAATTCACAGCATTCGTGTTTTTCTAGTTTGACTTGTAGATTTTACTTCCCGACAACATAAGATTAAAACAGAAGGAGCAAAGATCTTTTTTTAATCTCTGCCCATTTTCTGAAAGAACTGACAAGCATTTTACCTCAAAAATGCACAGCTCATGCCTCATTGCTTAGATAACTAAGAAACCTATTATTTTGTCTGCCAATGGAAAAACCCATTCTAAATCACAGGCCTTGCTTGAAACAAAGACTACTGAGCAACTAGATGGGAGTTGAGGAGCACATCTCTAGTTCAACATCTATTTTTCAACATTTAGCTCTGATTAATATTTAAGAAGCTTCCTCTCATTTAACTCTCGAGTGCTAAAACAGTCTGACAGTGTTTTGCTGGTCCAGGTTATTCGAGGAGGCTCCTCCCCTGCAGGGAAACAGATTGAAAAGGCATCACAGCTGCAAAAAGACACAAGACTCCAGAGCTCAGATTAAATGCTGCAGTGAATTTTGTCCTCTGGTGTTTTTTTTGGTTTGTTTTGTTTTTTTTAAAAATACGGAGCAAATAATGTGCGACTGATATAAAACAGTTATCTCAACTATCTCTTAATGTGACATATTAAATCTGGTCACAGTTAATCAGATCCACACCCACTAAATCTCTCCGTATAATTATTTAATGTATCTAATCACTATCAATTTATGGGAAGAACTGAGAGAAGTTGCAGGGAACAGCAAAAAACTACTGGACACTGGCAGATGGAACAAGGCCTGTTATCCATTATTTTGCGGAGAGACGAACTTTCTGGGAGATTCCACTGTTTTGACACAGAAGGAATGTAAACAGTGTTGATTTCTACAGTTGTGGCTTCAATTCACACACAACAAATCAAGAAAACAATAGGAACATAACTCTAATAAACCAGATCGAGACAATGTGACATAAATTTCTTTGCTATTAGCTAGTTTCAGTCCTACACTATTCAGGTTTAATGAAAAATGTCGAGAGCGAGCAACAATTCAACAAGACAAATTGGAGCTGACAAATCCACAACAGCTCATAATACCAAGATGGCAAAATAGCATCGTGCAGATGTCGGCCAACATATCTTTGTTTTGAGTACGTTACATCAGTCACTCCAAAACCACCAAATAATAAAGGGGGAGTTAGTTAACCCAGTGTTTGTGCTGTGCCAGACCTATCAAGCGAAATCCCTCATGTCAAAGGATTTTTATGAACACAGTAGCTTTAGAGATTACAAGGAGCAAAGGGAGCCCCTGAAGGCACCAGCTAAATCTCTAAACTGCAGAGTCGCTTAGACAAAATCCTCCACACTGGCATTATAATCACACAAGGGCTTAAGGTGAAACTTGGGACATTCGCAGAAAAGTCTGCGCAAGCATTAAAAACAAGAAAAGAGTCACACAACTTCTATTTCACCTGGATAGAGTTTCATCAGAAACGACAACTCTAATCAGAGTTCTACTGTTTGACGTCTCCACCGTCTGCTCGAACGCCTTTGCTTAAGTGAGGCAGATTAATATTAAATCCAGACTTATGAGGCTGACAGGACATTGATCCGAATGAGGGAACTACATTTCCCATATTTCAGGAAAAGAGCGGGACAGCATGATGTTTTCAAACCAGCTCTCTGGTGTTTCCTCCCTTCAGTGTGCACAGCAGCTCACAGCTGATTCAACAAGGAGCTAATTAGAGGGGCCTCATATAGCAAAACGCTAACACACAAGCAGTGTGACAAACCCATCGTATAAACAAAACGTGCAACAAAATGTAAACACAAGCATTTCTACTGTATTGTACAGATGGCAGACCTGACTATTTGCAATCTATATGATGTCTCCCGTACATTTTAAAAGTTCAAGTGTAATTTAAATATATTTTAAAAAATAAAAGTGTCTGAATTAATGTCAGATCGGATTTTTCACCTGAACGTCATGTGACAGTCAAAACATAGTCTGAAACTGCTTTAGCGATAATTTCTACTGCAAAAGTGGAGACAATTTGACTGATTAACTTTATAAACTTTGGGAAAAAAGTTTCTGTATCATTTTCTTTATTTTTTGCTTCTTGGAGATTCTTTTGTAACATGGACCGGTCTAATTCAGATGCAGGCTGGGAGCACAATACAAAGGTAAAAGCAGTGCTCTCTTCATTTAAATATAAAAGTGTAACAAAACTGTTTTGTCCCTCAAATCGGTGAATAATCACATTCAAAAATAAAGGTGATTTCCTATTCGGTTGTGTTCAAACAGCCCTAGCCTCACAGTATGCGTCCTATATGTATACACACACACAGAGTAATTTAAATACAAAAAGGCTGTTTAAAATGTGAATAAATTCAGACAGTAAAGGAAACAGTCAGCACATTTGCATTCAGTCAGGTTGTTATTCAGTGATGGTTGCTGTTCCCATCAATCAAACCCAACGCCTCATTTCAAAGAAAGGACGTGTCTGCAAGTGTATCACCTTGCAGCTGACAGGTACTTGGCATTGATGGAAACTGGGCCTTAATGAAAATAGACAAAAGCCAACACTTTAGCTTCCCTGTGAGCCGTCTTGGCACATTTCACACAAGCTGGCACCCAAACAAAAGACTCCAGCGCCTGAGAAACGCTTTAACTGTTTCTCCAAGACAACAGCGGTATCTAATCACCAAGTTTACATATAAAACACAACCAGCTGTCTGTTTTATGTGATCTTTCTTATCAACAGTGCCAGAGAAGCATCCTGAGCTTTCAACACTGACCATTTTTATCTTTGTATAAAGATAATTGGGGGGCTATTAATATTTTGTGACGGACAAATATGCCTCCTCCTACTAATCCTGCTCCTGGGAAAAAAAAAAACCTGCTATGCCATGAATCCATCATGTGAGATCACTTGTTTTGAATGTTAAGAGTTGCTTCTTTAACATTCACTTCACGCTCACTATGGTCACTTGGAAAACAGTCTGTGAATACAGATGTGCTGCTTTAGAGTCTGAGCAAAAGTGCAAAATCTTTCATCATGCCCCAAAGAGCTGCTTTCCTCATAAATTATATTTTACTGTCCATTTTCTACAATACAAGCAATAGATTCTGTAATTATACATTAGATCTGAGACTAGAGTCCTTTAAAGTTATAATGTTAATAATTCAAACTCTAGTTTTTATCTTAATTTTTTTTTTTTTTTAATCAACAGCCATTCAATGTGTTTACTTTCTCTAATTACTTCTCTGCGTGGTAGTTTTCAATGTTTATTCCAAAACTGGATTCAAATTACCTTCTTTGTGATTCAGTGTTAGTGTTTTTTAATTTATCTTATCAGTTAACATCACTGATGTCCCCTTTTACTGAAAATGAATCTGAGGGGCATCAGATCATAACTGCAGTGATTGAGGTCTTAGGGAGTAAAACTTGCTTCAAATCCAGTATTGCTTATTTGCAGAAGTTGTGTTTATATTATGTTCTACAAGGTCAGCCATCATGGAGTTATGCGGATGTCTGCACAGAGCTTATGCAAACACTCTTTGATGATGAAATTTCGGTCCCGTAGATCCCGGCAGACCTTTGTGAACACGTATAATTTCAGCTTCACACTTCTTCAGCTTTGATAAACGACATTAATACCCACAAAACTAACACCTGTCATCGCCATTTCTGTGCTGAGCAGAAGTCGCTGTGCTCAAAAATTGCTCCTCTCAACTCCTCCGGGGTTGCCAAGCAACTGTGCAATTAAATTCATGTAAAAGTGGCACATTTTTGCTCACTGGCAGACAAAGACGAACGCCAAGCAGAGAAACTTGTCTCACTGACCCCCAAGGTGGCACGGATGAGAAGGTCTATAATGCTTATTACCACAAAGAGTCACTACAGCAGAGATGATGTCCACAAACACAGAATACATCATGACCTTGTTAACAGCTTTATTTACACATCTTTGAAGTGGGATCATCCAGTCCAGGAAACAAGACATCTAGCATCAAGCTGTAGTTGGTTACATGTTTGGGTTATCGCCTCCTTCTTTATCTCCCCCTTGTGTAAATGCTGCCAAGTGATTACACAACGCTGTACAGTCCTGGTGCCTGGTATCTACTGTTAGATCCCCCATGGAGCGAAAGGGAGTCAGTCTCACTCAACAGGCCGAGAGTTGCGCTGTAAACATCACACTGTACTGTTGAGAAATCTCTCACATTTCACATCCATCAGCTTTTTATACAATCAGCCAATCAGTGCAGGATTTTATTGATGGAAGTCACTTCCTTGATTATTGTACTTGATTACTCAACCTCTTCAGTTTCCATCACTGATATGTCCAATCAGAATAATTCATGCATAACAGAATCCAGCAAGGGGTTTTTGTATAATTCCTGTCCTTGGACCAACTTGACCAAAATGACTTTTCCTTTTCTTCTGTTTCTCCCTCCTTTTCTATTTTGTTCAAGTGGAGAAAATCCTGCAAACGGCCAAGAGTTACATGAAAGGGGCACTCTTATAAAAATGCTTTCTCTCCAATCAAGGCAAGTGGAGAAAAGGCAGATTGTACTGGATGTTGAATGAGGAGAGAGAACAACAAACCAAAACCCGAGGTTCTCCAAAGATAAACACCGAAAGCTCTTGGGGAGGGTTAGGGCCTGGGTGGTGTGCATGAAAGTGTGTGCCTCTCTGCATTTATATGTGTGTGTGAGCTGGGTGCGCACGCGTGCAGGATAAGTAAGGGGTGCCCCCCCAACCCCCCCGGAAACATTTCTAAAATAGCAACCGCAAACCAGACAGAATGTAAATCTGCACTTTGAAAAGGGTTGAAGTAAAAGAGCTTTGAGGGCCGTAGAAAAACAGGTATTCATTTCAGCCCATTTACAGTTCCAGGAGCATAGAAATGGGTCACAGCACTCCAGCTCCACTCTGACTGCTGAAATAGGACTCCTGGTTTTATTTTCTTGAGTAATGAATTACAGGTTTTTCCAACGGCTGAAGCTCAATTATATTACAGCTCCTGAAAGCTTCATCATGCCCAGGACGCAGGAATTCAACGCGTAAGCAAAGTTGAATAGAATTGTTTAATTGTATCAGCATGTTTCAGTAGAAATCTTCAAAAAAGAGAGGAGAGAGCGGGAGAGAGAGAGAGAGAGAGAGAGAGAGAGAGAGATGGTGGCAGGAGGCAACAGAGAAAATGTAGTGGTTGAATCAATTGACCCGTTTCAATTACAAACTGTATATTTTGTTGTGCGTTTGCTTTTTAGAAAACTGTTTAGCTTTTTTTTCCCTTTAACATTCACTGGCATTGAAGTAAGCCTTTTATGTTATTTCCTCAATGGCAGTATGACATACAGGGAAACACTGGTGTCTCCATTATGGAGGAAATTTTCCCACCAGTTAATAAACTTGAGGCAAAACCAGTAGTACTGATTACAACTAACATGATCTTCAGAGCACCGTATTGAATTACTGCTAATGCGAACCGAAAATTTCCTACTTCTGTAGCTTCACATTAAAAGTATTAAACAGGAAATGTGACGTGACAGAGTTCAGAAATGTGTTTACAAAACAAGACAAAAGTCATTACAACCAATTTGCTGACAGCAGATAATTCCTAAGTTTTGCTGGGTTAGAGGTTACCAACTCCTTTCCCCTACTAACAATATCAAATTCTCTATTCACACCAAGCTGGAATCTGAATATTTTGCCAAATAGGCACTTTTGTTTTATTACTTCAACACCAAATCCTCAGCTATGGTCTATGTGGTCAACTCCTCCCACTCTGGTCATGTGATGAGCTAAATCTGACTCCTGCTACTCTGCTGCTGCTGCTGTACAAAGCAGATATTTCAGTCAATTTTAGTTTTCATCAAACAATTGAACGACAAGAATGGGAAATAACATAAGAAGGGTTAGTACACATAAGCTGGTGGAGCTAGCATGGCTAGGATGCTAACTCTCCTCTCTGCTGCATGAATTCATTCATAATTACAGCACAAAATAAGAATATATACAATCAATGCCACTTCAACAGCATGTCAACTTTACCTTTTCCCTCAGACAGACTAACAAATGACAGAGAAAATCTCCCTATTTCACAGGTCATAGTTCAACCAGCCTGAACTGTGTGTGAAGGAAATGAGGCAGAACATTTTCCTGACAGAAGGAAAAGCATCTCTACCTAGTTGAAATGAATAAAAAAAAGTTTTTTTTTCTCCTGTCAGTGGCATCTATTCTTATCACAGTTCACAACTGTGAAAAAAGAACAGTTACTGGTTTGGCATTTTCACAACCCTAACACTTATTTAGCTCAAAATCCAGTCAAATCAGGTTTGAATATGCAATTATCTTCAAATAACAGATGACAATCTCATCTGAGGGATTAAAACATTTCTTTTTTGCATCAATGCACGAGACAAGGATTTTCCCCTCGAAGTTCTGGCTCTTAGTATTGTTTTCCACGTTTCACTGCACTTTTTTCCAAAGGGTGGTGGTCTGCATTAGGTTTCTCTCCAATTTCCCAGCTTCTCCATCTTTACTTTCACTTTAGACTTCACAAAATATAAAGGCGCTAAATGACCAACAATAACATACCTGAAAATCAAAGTCAACTATATGGTACCTTAATATTGATTATGGAGTTTGTCATATGGATTACGTTTGTTTGTCCAGACCTCAAATTCACCTTTTCATCTGCAAAACTGAATGTTGCAAGAAACAAAAGCACAGTTGCTTGTGATCAGAGTGTTTTCACTAACATCTTTGTCTGGGTTGGGTCAGGTTAGAAGGTTAAAATGGGGATTGTGCTGTAGCGTAAGGATAAAGACCAGGGAAAGTCCAACAACTCCACTGTGGATCTGATGGAAGCTGGAACAACAGAGCAGTGTTTGAATGCTCAAGAGGGAGCAATAGAGGGGGAGAAGGAGAGAGAGAGAAGAGAGAGCCTGAAGCACATTCCCCACAAGACACTCACTTCCTGCCTGTAAGTCTTACTCAGCACCCAGGAGAAAGAGGAGGATGAAGCTCTCTCTCTTTCTACCTCTTTCTACCTCTCTCTCCCTCTCTCTCTCTCTCTCAAACACACACAGACACACACACATCCTTCATTATGCAGGAGTAAAAGCCAGAGAAATTGTTCTCTTAACAATAAAAAGGGAAAATTATTAAAAAACAGTGATCACATTTTCACTTGAGGGCCAGCTAAATTTCAGAGGGGAAGAGTTCACACTGGCCTCTACAATAATCTAGTCTATTTTTTTTTTGCAGACAATAAACTGTGTGTGAGAAACACTTCAACACAAACATTCAGAATAACTCCAGGCATTAGCATCCCTGACACAAAGGCACGCAGGGCGAAAGCTGATCTGCCATTTGGTCTGCAAACAATTTCTAGTGAGATAAGAATAATGAAAATTAGCATACAAAATATAAACCAGTGTTTTAATTTTGTTTTTGTTAGATAAAAAGCTCTACTTGTGTGTAATTTCTGATTATTATTTTCATAATTTGAGCGTAATGTGATATGCAAGAAGTCAGTAACCTGGGATGGTAGTAATATTCAGTATCTTCACAACACATTAGGCCTTCGCTTACTATGCTTATGTTTTGGCTCTCCAAGGGACAAACATTCAGCATGCCTTTTCTATTCAGAAGATTTTGCGGTGCTTACTGCATACTACAACACTGACACATTTTCACTACAAATAAAAATACCTGTGAGAACCTCGTACTTTCTCATTGCCATATGCAACCGTTTTGTGCTCCAAGACAAAGCTCCCCAATAATAGTCTGTGGCTCAGGAGCAGGAAAACAAATTAGTTCAATGAAGAAAATGATTCACTTAGCCTAATTGCAGGTTGTTGTTGCAGTTACTCAGCAAACATGTTGTTACGATGTGTGCACACACACACACTGGCCCACCAGGAGGCTATGCTCAGTCGCAGACGCCAGGAAACTCTCATCACTACTGGTGTGAGCAGGAAAACCCGCAGCCACAGCTCCATAACGCAACAGCACAGGTGATGTGTGCTTTCAAAACCAATAGAAAACCTTATTGCACATGCAGACACTTCATTTGGAAAATCTGGGTTGGATGAAATGTTACCTCTTTCCCACACTTGCCCCAAGATATCTTAACTTAAAAATGAATGTAAAGAAAGGAACAAAAGTTCTCTTCAAGTTCCTTGTACACATAAAACTATCTTTCAAGCATGTGTCACGGTCTCCAAGCCATAAACTACAGAGCTCTATTCTAGGGTGCCAAGAGTACAAGAGCAAAACCCAGATGGCTGTCATGGTGAGATTTTGTTGTCACTTTACACTCTATTTACTGATCCACGGCCAGGAACCTGCATCACTGCCAATATGAGAGACAGTAAATTTGTAATTGCTGAGCAGTTAACAATTTCCATTTTCTCCTAAGGCGAAACTGTGCCAGAACAGAGGAGTAAAACACGGCAAACCAAATAAAGGGTAGTTAAAGTGTGTATGCTGGGGCTTCACTGCGGAGACAAGCTGGTGAGTCAATAACACATATTTTTAATGGGTGCCGAGTGCCTCTGGATCATTTTTATTCTCCAGGATTGATGCAACTCCTGACTGCACGGCTCTTCAGCAGCCTGATGTCCCACTCTGACCTCTTTCCTCTGCCTTCTAAGCACAGTCTGGTTTATTTTAAAGGGGAAATAATTTCAAGTTCCTCTTTATAAAAGGTAAATATAATTGCGATTGTGACCTCAATTTCAGACAGACTGAGATATAAGCAGTAACAGGAGATCAAATTTTTCTGAAGCAAACTATAGTAGTCTGTCTGTGGCATTAGTGAATGAAATTTTTAGTGAAACTGAAGTAATAATAGATAAAAAAGAAATAATTAAACAAATGTTTGATTCAAGTAAATGAAACATTTACCCACATGTGCACTTGAAGTTATCCCTAACTTTCTAATTACTTCATACAGGAAGATATTTTCGAACAAATGCTTATAAAACATTTGTGAATTAAATATGGATCCAATAAAAATATCTTCATTTGTTATCTGTCTTCTGCTTTTAGTCCTCGCCTGTGACATTTAAGTCTGAGCTCCTTTCGAGAAGTTGTGTAAACATTTGGACACCTTTTAAAAGATTGCATCTTTCAGTCAGATGGGAAAAAAATTAGAGCGGAGAGATTTCACACAACGTCACAACTCCGTCACTTAGAGGCACATTACACTGCAGCTAATGTCAAACTATATCACATCATAATCCCACACTGACTCATTAGCAATGGCTTATCAGACCGCAAATCGAAGTTAACAGATCCAAGTTCTCGGGTATTGATCAACCAATCATGAGTCAGGTACAGGCTGCAGACAGCACATGAAGGGATCGGATCAATACAGCCTGATCATTCATTGCATTTATTGGATGCAATTAAAAAGTTAACTGTAGCAAAAAAATCAATTGATGTGTTAAAAACAAAATATATTTAACAATTTAATATTGTATAAACTTTTTCCTATTATCATTTTTTAAATGAAAACCGCAATTATTAGTCCTGTAATGATTCTCAGTTGTACACCATCTTTACCATCTTCCACCATCTGATTGTTTTAATGTATAAAACATCCCTGTATTTTGTGCAAATAACTTGAATCTGAGTTATGAATTTATAAGGTCAGATTTTGTCCATTAATAAAGAATAAAATCAATGGCCCCATCTTTTACTGAAAACTTTTAATGACTGAAGACAGAGATGTTTTATCCATACACACAGTAAGTGAACGAAGTAAACCATGAACTATACTGTACCCATGAAAGTGTACCTCACTGCACTTTACTTCAAAACTACCCGCTGAAACAATAAATCCTTTAAGACGTAGCTCTGAATGCTGTTGCCAAAGCAAAGTATTTTAAAAGTTTCCAATGGCCAGTTTATAAAATATATGTCAGGCTCCGAAATACAATCTGAAGTCATAACACATCTATATTTATAATTTCTGAACCATATTGTCATTGAATCCTCCAGAAATAAAACCTAGTGGCAGAGTGGAAGGACATATTATTGCTTGGTTCTGGCTGAAAAAGGTTGAGTTGATAGGTTTTTGTAGTTTGAGAGGTGATCGCCGGATGAGTCGACCCCGTGGTTCTTTGCCGAGGGTCCGGTGCACTTAATTTTCCAGAAAAGAGAAGCCAGAGATATCGTCACAGACAATAAAACACTGTGCAAAAATACACCGGACTTCCAATAAAATCATTTTAATATAGTCCAAACTCTGGACTTCAGAACATGATGTACCATGTCAGAGTCTAAAAACTTATCCAATCAAAACACAGCCAGATGTTAAAACATTCTGACTAAGCTAGATGAGTCTAAGAGAGCCATTTATTAAGACTTGAGTTTACACCTACGCATTCAGAAGAAAAAGGAGATGAGAATCTTTTGTCTGGACGACAACTGAAGCTTCTTCTGGTTATTAGCGCAACATGTGCAAAACATAACTGATGCAAGGACTGAATAATATCTACTAAAAGATAAACAAAAAGGTAACCAAGCTAGGCATTATGTAACACATCCACACATGGATTCTCCCTGAAGATCAGAGGTCAGAGGTCAAAGCACTTCCACAGTTCAGACGGTGTGGCTTTTAAACGTGAACCTACAACTGACCAGAGAGAAATCTGAACAGTTTCTACTCCAAAGCCCAGCTGCAGTGTCAACATGAGCAATGTCAGCCATGATGTCATGACACAACAGTTGGGAAACAAGATGTTGGCGGAGATACGAGACCAAACTAACAAACTGTAAAGTCCCAGGAGGATGGACAGATTATACATTATATGCGCACACAGATGCACAGACGGACACATTTAGGCACAGAGCGAGACGTGGCGCATGGTATGTCCGGGCCACTCGGATTTAAGGGCCGGCCTCTGGTTAAGTTGTTTTCCTGGAAGAGTTAGGGATGACATGGAGCTTTGAGGAATGTACCGAGCAGCGAGGCAGCAACCAGGACATTCACAAGGGGAACTACGTGTGTGTGAGTGTGTGTGTGTGTGTCTAGAATAAAGGATAACTTTAATTCAGGACTGGCTTCTCCCTGAGGATGACTCCAAATTTAGTACACAAATTAAACACTACCGACAAACAGCTATATTCATTAACAATGCTGACAAACTCACTGTCACGCTCGTTTTAATTACAATATGATTATGGGTGATAATGCTCCTCCCGAGAAGCTGCCTGGCTGCTTCTCAGCTCCGACTTACTGTCTTCCTGGAAGTATTGATCGAGAAACCAGCCCTTTTACCTAAGGCATTAATATTCCACACGCTTGTTTTGAAATGTGTGATAAATGACCTCAACCTCTGCGTTTCCAGAGACCTCTCAGCAGAGACCGGCCTGCCCCGTCTTTATGAGCCTGTCAACGCTTGTTTAAATCTTCACTGTGACTTGCACGTCATTAAGGGAGTGATCACAAAGGGAATCGATTTTATCACCAAAACAAAAAACTCTGTAATAAGCTACCACACACGCAAGAATTATCAGTATGATACTGTCTGTTTTTTTTTAAAAAAAGGAGTCTGGTATTGTGATAAACAGACTGTTATTTTCTAATAAAGACTGCTGCTACTGGTCTTAAACACAACCTGTCTGATAGATTACCTATCAATTCTCTGT
Organism: Acanthurus lineatus; assembly: GCA_029814665.1. Taxonomy (NCBI): domain Eukaryota; kingdom Metazoa; phylum Chordata; class Actinopteri; order Acanthuriformes; family Acanthuridae; genus Acanthurus; species Acanthurus lineatus. Next base: position 16,890,181 of record JAPZDV010000003.1, read on the forward strand.
TCCTTTTTCTTAAAAGTTAGGCCAGACTCTTGTGTCAGGGTTTTCTGTGCGCAGGCTATTTCACTGGCAAGAAAAACTGCATGTTCAGGTCAACTTCAGTTTAGTCTAAAAACAAATGCACACCATGGGAGTCTGTGTAGCGGCAGCTTGTGGTCGGGGTGTGTAACTGCCTCCATGAGGACGGCACGACATCACTGATGTGTCATGTCTTTGACCTATAAACTTTCTGTTCAAACTTTAAGTTTCAGAAAATACACATGAATGTATGACTGTGACCTGAAAGACTTTAAGTGGCTTTCAACATTTCAGTTTTTGTTGTTTCATAATCTGGTGGCACTAATTAAAAGCCCGAAACTAATTGACTTGACTTAATTGCCTTAATTGATTCGTTCCGGTTCACGCACATGACACGCTCAAGTTTCCAAACAATCCTAACATCGGCTCCTAAAATTTTGAGCAACCAAATGTGGTAATTGTGCCCTGAAAGTATCTTTTTCTGCGTCTAAAATAAACAAAGGGCCGTTAGAGGGCTGCAACAGTGTGCAGCTTCTCGAAAACAACGACAAGCTACAATTACATGAGATAAACGAGAACCAGGACAGGCCTTTAAGTTGAAAATGTGAGCAAACTGCCATATACCACTAACTTTGAACTTAGTTGATATTGTTTTTACCTAATAACATGATTTCCAACTTCTTGCGGTCCACCCGAAACCTCTCCTCAGTCCACTCCGGATCTGGCAGCGGATGAGGTCCGCTCAGATCCTCCTCCGATCCCGGGAGAGGAGAGTCGGTGCTGCGCTCGCTGTTGGAGCCATGGTCCGACTGCTGCATGTATCCGCTTAAAGTGTCGCACTGGGCAGCCATTGCGCTGCGCAGCAACTTCTCCAGTGGCCAGGTTGTCTGCCGAGTTAACGGAGAACCGCACAGCACGCAGCAAACATACCAACCAACTCCTCGGGCTCGGGAAAGTTTCACGTGTCATCCTGCAAAAAAAGAAAAAAAAAAAAAAAAAAAAAAAAAGTGACTCATACCACAAACACTTTTTTTAACAACTACCACCCCCTCGGTTCAGCGGTTTACAAAAGTGAGT
>JAPZDV010000003.1:16891372-16928645 GCA_029814665.1 Acanthurus lineatus
CTCCCTGGGGCGGGGTACTTTTTATGTTTTCATCCTCAAAAAAAAAAAAAAAAAAAAAAAAAAAAAAACGGGACTCCTCCCAGAAAGACTTTTTTGAGCATCTACCTCCCCCTGGGTTCCTCGGTTTCCAAACGTTAGTATCTGTGAGAAACTTACTGGATTCAATTTGTGTTTTGTGGGACCTGTGGAGTGTAAAACTTTTATGCCTCATTTATGGGAAACTGTTTAGAGTTACAGCCAGTTATAGCAATCAAAAGATATTGCGAGCAAAAAATTATATCAAAGCCAATTAATCAAAACTGGATATGAAAAAAAAACTCTCCATAAAAGATAACGCGCAACAGCAGGCTGGACTTTTACGTATTTTCTCCAGTCAGACCGGCAGTTTATAGTAACACCCCATGCAACCAATTTATTGGTTTATAGAGGAAACATTACATATCCTGAGAGTGGGTAAAGGGAAGCAACACAGGAAAGAGAAACCAAAACAAATGTGGTGCAGGCTTACATTAAGTAAAAGAGATTAAAAAAGGATCTAAAATCCTGAAAAGAACAAAGATGATGTACATGATGATACTGAATAAAGCAACAGAACCAAGAGATATGAAGGTCTCTGATTCTAGTTTTGTGTACAATAGAAAGTTTGAGAGTTTCTGTATAAATATTATTTCAGGTTTATTCCCATGCTGATGCCGAGAAGTGGAAATGATTTATAACAGTTTCCAGTAATAAACTGCCTTGTGAAGTTTTCCGTAAGTCAAATTTTCATAGTTTCAGCTTCGTCTGTCTTTGTTCAATATTCTCTACATTTTGTATTCTTATGTCTTCGTAACAGTAATCAGTAAGTCCAAAGGCTAGTGATGTTCATCGCTGCTGTTTACCACATTTAAATAAACTAATGTAATAAAGTTGAGGCAATTTTATACAACACCCCCAATGACAAACGTAATCTGACAGGCGGAGGCTTTCATCACTAAGAAAATTTACCATGTTGTTCGTGTGCCTGGCTCTCAGCCCACTTGTTCATTTTGAGTGGAAACTTCCATCTTCTGGAATTAATGGTGGAAATTACCATGTACTTGACAACTTGCCTTTAATCTTGAGAAAAAAAAAAAACATTAACTGCATGCAGGTGACCAGATGTTTTAAATATTTTATTTCCTTTATCAGGAATGCTCAACCATTTTTATTCCAACGGATCAAAAGACTTTTTCCAGCACCAAGATTTGTGTGCTATACAACCTCAGTGAACAAGCATACTGCTTAAGTCACAATAATACATTACTGCAGTGATTAAATGTGTAAACTACTAAATTATGTTTGTATTCTTATCCCACTAGTGTACAGCAACTGGGCTGCAACAGGCAAAGTTGATGATAATGAGTGGTCTTTAATGGACAGAACATCTCTTCTCATTTTCATTTCACTGCTAAAGCAAGATATAACAATAGCCACAAGCTAAATGAATAACCATTCACCAAATGGATCTAAATTAAATGTAATGGAAACATGAATATTTAGTTGTCCAGAAGAGAAACTGCCTTATGTAAAAGGAGTGAGCAGTAAAAAGTAAAGGCTACCACCTAGTGGTCATATGAATAAACAAGAGGGAAGCTCTGATTTGTTGTTTATACAAATACAAGGTCAACTGAGGGAAACTTATTCTACAACAGCAATACAGTTCAGAATTTTAGTTTACTCTTGTGTATTGCTAAGAAACAATTTACAATTCACTTTTTGATTAATGTTTTTTTTTAATGCAAAATGATGAAAAATAAATTCAGTATAGTTTTGTACAATCCATTAAAAGAAAAATAAGAAAAATACAGTCAGGTCTTCTCATCCCAACCATAATAATAATAATAATAATAATAATAATGCAAATTTAAGGGAAAAATAAAAGTAAACAGTAAAAACAGTTAAGTCAAGTAAAGTCCAAGGAAAGAAAGTGCCCCAAGAGAATAAAACACCTCAACCAGAGCCAGTGTGGATGAGCATTTTTTAGGTGTCCAGGGATGCATCATTGTCTTCACATTGCATACTTTTGAGTCCATTCTCTGGCTACTTTTTCGTACCTTCAGGGGGAAAAAAAACAATTATACAGGGTTTCCAAAAAAGAAAGACTGATTCAAGTTTTTTCACACGCCAAACTCTTTGGCTTTTCTACTTACTCTTTTCTGTTCGATTTGTAGATTTGTGCAATTTCTGGTACGAGAGGATCATCTGGATTTGGGTCACATAGCAAAGAGCATATGGATAATAAAACTGGAAAAAAATAACAACAAAAGGAAGCATACAAGCTTTAATTAAATAAAATACAACCTCATAAACTTCTTAGCTCAAGCTCCAGATATCAGCTTATTTACAAATTGAAAACTTTTGAATTCCTGCAACTTATTATCAAAATTCTTTTTTATAGGTCCTCATCCTACTACTTACTTCCATCACAGATATTTGAACACTGTCGCATTTGCTTCTCCAATTTTACAGTATAAACACTGTAGTTTTACAGTTTTCAAGGTGACAGAAGGACACAGAATGCAAAGGTTAATTTTAAGATAATCAGCCCAAAAATCTTGTTAACTTTGTTTGAAGGGGGAACTACTCATTTAGAAGAATCCAAATTTGGTGTCAGCACAGTAGATTGTTTCACTCAAGTGGCATTACTGCTCTGCTATGTTTGATATAATACGAGTTACCCATCTTTGGCATTACCTCCCTGTCTGATGTTTTGCCCCAACGTCCTAGTTTGACCTCAAGTATTCAACAAATCCCTATTTCCATGTGACTTCAAGGTAACTCTTATGTATGACCAGATAGCTATGCAGCACTGATTTGATGTACTTACTGCACAGTACAGGCAAAATGTTGATGTTAGTTACCTTTTGATACAGTAAGTGCAGGTGACCACTGTGACCTCAAGATGTCAAGGCAGATGCTACCATTGCTGTTTATATTTGGGTGATAGATTTTTGTTGTAAAGGCAACCTATAAAAATAACAAACAAGCAGAAATGACCGGTTTTTCAAGGTTAGGTTCTCTGTAAAAGGGTACACTCACAAAAAACAATCATTCATCTTCTGTAAAGGACTACAAGTACCAACAGGACTACATATAACAGTACTATATCTTTAACAATTGAGGAAACTAGTTTAACATGCCTGCTATAGTCATGTTATGTACCTCTGGGCTAATAAATATCTGAATTATCTTACCTTTGGTGGTTTAAAGGGATAGTCAGTGGGAAAATGAACAGAAAGAAAGAAAACTCCTCCAGTATATGGGCTGTCATTCTGAAAAAGAGGAGTAAATAATTGTTAAAGTATGCCTACTACTGCATCCTTAAAAGATTAAATACTTGCTGCAGTTAGAGAGAAACCATATATGAAGAACTTTTATTTGCTTTTTTCTTGTTTGTTTAAATCAAGACACTGTTGAATTGTCTTTTTCCCTATTGTCTATGCAGCGCCATGGGCTGCAGTGAGAAACACAGGGACAGAGTTTGCCAGTCAATGCTCTCCATACAGAATAGAAAGGGCTGTAAAGTCAACATAAAACACTATTGTTCAGAGATCCAGAGAGACCATTAGAGACAGTTTGGTTTAAAAATATTCAGGAAACTAATCCAGAAAAAGCTCACCGGTCCCATGATGCTAGCTTGCCAGTGAAACACTTAGGAAGGGGGAAAAAAAAGAAACAATCTGTAAGAATATTATTAGATAACAAGGCCATGTACACACAAATCAGAGACATTGCAACACATAAACGAAAGTACCACGATATTAGTAACAAGTATATCAGTAGCAGGTTATAGTATTTAAATACAAAGAAAATAAAATGTGTGTATATATATATATATATATATATATATATATATATTTCATCAGGTATTCCCACACTTACAGTCGTCCCCTGCAGGTCCGGCTGAACATTGAGTTGGAGGATCCTTCTGTAAGTCGGTTAACTCCTGTCGACATTAACAAACGACAGTTTTAACTAATGACAACTTCAGTTATACATTACTACACAGATGTTATCTAAGTTTACAGTTTAACAACCTGTCAGTTTACAGTTTAACAGTCCATATACTACCGTCAACAAACGACAAACTGGCACTTCTGGAATTGACGATACGTTGAAAAGTAGCCAGAAACACACCCTTAAGTGCTTTCACATTTCTCGGAAAGTGGGCCAACTTAAGCTGGCAGGGCGAAGTTAGCTCATATAAGTTTAACTGCTTAGCTAAGCTAACTGGTTTTAGTGTAATGACACCATCGTTGGCTTGACAAACGGACTTGATGGCAGAAAGAGCTGTGTTTTGAATTAATTGCCTACGTTAACATCATTAGAAAACGCTGGTACAGTCCTTAACCACATTAGGTTAGAAAAATAATGTTATTGGATGACTGACTAGCTAACGTTACAGCAACGCTTCCGTATCGCACCAACATTTTCTGTACATTAAATAAATTAAGTAAAGACGAATATCTCTCACCTTGTTTATTCTTTTCAAAGCCATGGTGAACCTCTCAAAACGGTTGTGACCAGCTACGGTGTCAACTTTGACAGCTGTCAGATACAACTACGCTCACTTTCCGCCGACTGCTGTTACTTGTTTTGACAAACTGATTATTTCTTTTGTTTCCGCGTTTTTGTTCGACGACGAAGAATGGGCTGATGCATTCTGGGAAATCGAGTTTTCATCCTAGCTACTTAAAGGGACCGTTCACCTAGAAATATGATCACAGTTCATGCTTGTGAAGCCCAATCTATGAAACCGGCAGTGCAGCAGTTTTTTTTAGCAACAAGGTTTAGTTTCTAGCTTACAACATGATCCGCATCCTTTATTTATTTTCCACTTTTTTATGCAGCTTTCTATACTTTTTCATCTAATATGTAGGTTAATAATTCACATTGTCACCTTTCCATTTAAACCTTAAAATATTTCAAACTTTTTGTAAGTTAAAAATTTAACTTCAAAATTCAATATATACCTTTTGAAAATAATAAGTTAAGATATTGAGGTTAAGATAAATTGGGAGCAAAAAACCTTTAACCTCATCATCTTTTAATACATTTATACAGTCATGTTGATTTTTCTTTTAAACTGAACAACATTCAAGACAGTTACAGCTTTCTTACTTTAATTAAACTTTTTTCATATCTTTCTAATAGTAACTCTTCTTGATTTGTTGTTTTCATACTCTCAGGGAGCAAATTCTCCTTACTGCTTCCCCATTCTTTCATGCTGTTTCCCCCCTTCTTGTGTTTCTATGTGTTCCCAGTCAGTCTATTTCCTTGTTTGTGTTTGTGTGTGTGTGTGTACACTTGGGCGTGGCAAAATTCTTCACCTCCTGCACATTTGCCTGGACTCACACCCACTTATAAACTGCCGGGAGGATATTGAATATAGAATTTCTCCCTCAAGTTCATCTGACTCATACTCATCTGCCTAGTCTTGCAATTTCTACTGATTTGCTGAAAGAAACCTGCTTTTTCCTGCCTGTCTCGCTCCACTTGCTCCACTATAGCCAGCATCGGATCTGAAGACTGCTCTGTTGTAATACCTAAAAACATGCACACCTTAGTATTAAACAGCAACATTTTTAAATTCACACATTTTTTAAAAGGAAAAACTGAAGGGCAGAGCAGCAGCTGACAAAAACCTCAAAAAAATCTGATGAACTCCTCTTTATGTCACAAGTATGAGGCAACACAGGCAAAGTATGAAATCACCACCAATTACTGCACTATTGGGTTTTTAAAGAGGGCCCCCAGCTGAGGCAAGGAAGATAAATGGATGGCATGAAAATCAGCCCAAAATATTAGTAGGGTATAAATACAAAGCAAAACAAGCTTTAACAATATTGTAAAATTGACTATATTACAGTAGAATGAATTTAATTCACCAACGCAAAATATTATTTAAAAAGAAATAAAAACTGTAGTAACATAATTTTGCCGCACATTAACAGATGTCTCCAAATTGAAATGAGAAAAATTAAACTGCAGCAGAGAATATAGTCAATCAAAGGAGTGGGATAATAAGAAAGTCTTCAATTTAGATTAGAAAGTGGCTAAAGTTTGGAGGAAACGAGGATCGCCAGGAAATGGGTTTATTCTCTGTGCAGCATATTAACTTAGTCCAACGCAGTGTTTGGTTTTGACTCAAGGCACTTTAAGCTTGCTGCTTCCTTAAGATCTAAGGGGCCTACTGGGTTTATATTCCTTTAGCATATCAGAGATGTATTTTGGCCTGAAGCTATAGTGATTTATTAACTAACAGCAACACTTTCAGCTGGTTTCAGCCTGTTCTATAGCTAACAGGAATCCAGTTTAAAGATGTAAAGAATAGCTCATGTTGATAAAGGCGTGACCAAGTTTCCACTTATTCTTCTATGGACATAAAACTTCTAATATTTGCTAATTGCAGATCAAAGGCTGATGCAATGACTGCCTTAATGTGTCTATGGAAGCTCAAACCTGTTTCCACTAAAAACATTTCTAAAAGCTATTTTCAGACAAAACCTGATAATGGCATCATTGCGCTCTGAAACCCATTACTTCCAGTGGCTTCAGCTGTGCAACAATTACTTTTTGCTGCATTGACCAAAGTGCATGCAGAGCTCAGGTAACTGCTGTGTGAGTGTGTATTTGCACTGTGATCAATACCTGCGTGGCTAAATTTAAAAATCACAAAAGGAAAGCCCTATCTTGGTAACATTCTAACCAAGTAGACAGATGTGTTAACAGTTATGTTTTGTGTTTTAAATCTAAATGGGCTAATGTGAGCATACGCATTTTTGTTGTTGTGGACAAAAAGTTGCTGTAATCCTTCTAGAAGTTTTAAAAACAATGTCAACTTTTCTTTGTCCTTCCAAACACCTACTGTTGGCTGAACTCAGCAGCAAGCAGAAAAGCTCAGACCATGCTGTGTCTGCAGAGGCCTTGACTCTACTCTACCAGACTTAAGTCTTGTAGTCTATTCACAGCCATGAAGTGAGACTAGAGTCATTTGCAGGATTACAGGATTTGGCCTTAAGGTAGCATAAAGGGATTGAATAATAAGGACCTGAGAACTGAACTCTGTGTAAATATGCATGTCTTAGTGATTGGTTCAGATTCATGACAACAAATGTCAACAACATACCCCATACTTTGTATTGAGCCTAAGCCGGCAGTCATATCAGATTTTCAGCTTATCTAAAAGTATTTTGGAATCATCATTGTCTGCTTTGTAGTTTCCAGAAAACAGCAGATTTTCCCCCAAACTACTGATCAGGCGAAAGTAAGTGAGCACCCTTATCAGTTCAGTCTTCACCTATTTAAGCCAGAATTAGAAAAAAAATAAAAATTCAAATTTACATTTATGATATTATTGAACTGAATAAGAAGGAGCTTCCTTAAAATTTTATTGGTAAGCCTATGATTAAGTAACATGAGAAACTGCCTGATAGAAGTGACCCATTTGCAGCACATCCAGTTTCAGCAGAAGCTACAGCACAAAAACAGATGATTATCATAATGGAAACAAGGAAAATAAGAAAAGATTGGATTAAATATGGGTGTTAGTCGACACACAGAATCCCCAAAGGCTATAACATCTATTTCTGTTGTGGCTTAGTAACCTATTATCTTTGTGTTATAAGCACATGGTGGTAATACATTCCAGTAATTCTGTAGCCTATATGTTTAGGGTTCATATTGCTGAGAGCTTAAGCCCTGAGTGAGAGAAAGGGAATGGAAGACAGAAAAGAGATAAACATACAGACAAATACAGTAAACAGGGAGAAGGGGCACATCTGCCGTCTTTCACGCCTGGACTGCTGCATACCTCAAAGCCACAGACTGCAACAAATTAAGAGATTTTCTACTTATTTATTCATTTATTTATGCAGCCCAGAAAGTCTGCTAATTTATAGAATTATCTCACATTTGTAGTCAATGTCTGATGCAATTTCATGGGCATTGGTGTAAAATCCAAATGTTGAATTTGAGTGACACACTGTAATGCAGGTGGAAAAAATATTTTTACCTAATTTTCTGAGAAATATTAAGTTTACACGGAGATAACACTATTAGTTTAATGGATTCCTTATACTGAAGTGTGTGCGCTCTACTCTAATGATACTAGCATTAATTATAATGTAGGTAGGTGATGTTTCTTTATTAATAGTTCCCTCAAGGTGTTACTTCACTGTCTACTAATGCTGGCACTTCATTTACATTGACAGCATACATGCCACGTGAATTCTATGTTAAGAACAGTAGTAGACCAAGTATTCAGATCTTATCTGTACCCCCAACAGCAAAACTACAATACTAAAATGCTTTTCAGTACGTATATAAAAGTCTCACTATACAGGTGAACTTACTTCTGTCAGTCATTATCATATGTGGAAAACAGCCTATGCATGAACATTTAATCAGCACTGTCATATTAATAGGTTTTAGTGGAGCTAAATCATATTTTATATACTACTGACTGTATAACTGCATTACAGACCCACAGTATCTAAGTGAAAGATAGTGGAGCAGGAATATAAAGTAAAGTAATTAGTTTCCCTGAGTGTTGCTTTGAAACAGTTGTCGAGTAAATAATTTTCCACCGCTGATTAAGAAAAAAAGACCAGATGCTGACTGCATATTCCATTAGGTTTAGTAATTAATTAGTAATATATTAAATGGAAATTTTTTCTGACTCAGAAAATATGGAAAATCAGTGTTTTGTCCATTCTTGACCTCTGATAAAAAATGCTATTGTTAGAATAACAATAATACCGCAACTCTTTTCTTTCTCGACCTAGCTTTCAGATCCAACATATGACTTTGATGCTTAAAACAGTACAGTTTAAGCAGCACAAAAAAATAAACAAAAAAACACCCTCAGCCTGTATGTCTTCAAAACGGGTTGTAATTTATTCTTTACACGCGATTGGCCGTGGATCGATGCGCGTTCACGGCGCTCGGTGGTGGCGCGCCCGTGCTTTCTGAGCATCGTTTGGGAGAAGAGGAGAGAGGAGAGACGGAGACACGGAGCTGAACCACACCAAGTGTCCGCCGAATGTCTGCCTCCTCACGCTGCCAATGAATAATCCTCGCATTCCTATGTCAGCCAGTTCACACACTGAACGCGAAGGATCGGGCCACCATCTCTGCAAGGATTCAGGAGTCGCGTTTTTATCAGGTAAGCCCCCCTCCACCACCACCACCACCACACACACCCTCGTACACCCCCGCCACCTTCTCCTCCGGTGACCGATGTCGCTGTGTATTTACGCGCAATTCGTGATTAAGGAGAGGGACGGTAACGGGCGCGGGCGGTTTTTGCGGTAGCTGTCCAGGGTTCTGAAACGGACCGTGGCTTGTGTTGAGGCACAAAAAAGAAAAAAAAAACAACAAAAAAAACAGTGTACGTACAGTGGAGCTAACGTCCTCGTGTTAAGAGCAGGTTATATGACTCCGCTGTTTGCATGCAACGGGCTATTTAGTGTTGCAGACTAAACCTCCCAAAGATGTCGTGTGGGTGTCGTAAGGAGAAGAAAGAATGATGAGGCTGTAACGTGCATACGATCCCCCGTTACATTTGCACAGTCTAGCACGTTCGGACTATGGCTGCTCGGCGCGAGTAGATGTATAAGCTGCATCGTAGAGTAGCCTACCTCCTTTGACGGACGGTGTGTTGTTTTACTGCATTTACCGCTGTCAGGGTCCGGGTCTTAAACTCACCCAGTCTTGCCGTTTTCCAATCTTAGGATGCATAACAGGAGCCGTGCATGAGTATCGCTGCTGATCCCTCTGATGTCAACAAACAGTAAAATGTTATCACTGTTGCAGACATTGATTTTTGTGCACAATGAATCCATCTGAGGATAGAGTGATAGTGGTCCTACATGGTGCCAATCATTGCTATTCAAGTTGAACTTTTGCCCCATTCACTGGGATTTCACAGTGTACCAGTATCAATGCTTTGTGCAAAATCATACGCCTTTCTTAAAAAAAAAAAAAAAAAAAAAAAAAATGTCCTTGTCAAGACCTTGTGAAATGTGAACACATGCAGCCGAGTCGGAGCTCTGCACATCTGTTCAGTGTTGAAATGTCAAATATGTTGAAATGTGATCCACGGCCACAAGTCATGTAAAATGTTTTCTTCTTGGCAATGTGAGGGCAAGTAGCGGTGAGGCTCAGTTGTTCTTCAAAAATATCCACTGTGTCCAAAACAGGAGCACCTGACATTTCCTGTGGCAAATTTACTCACTGGATCATGGCACAGACCAACAGCGGTGGGCAGGGGACCAACGGGGTAGCAGATGAGTCCCCCAACATGATAGTGTACAGAAAGGTAAGGCAGCTGCTATTTTTAGTCTGCACGTGTATGTTTGTGAGTGTGTGTGAGTGAGTGTGTGTGTGTGTGTCTGAGCTGGAGCGTTTGTAACTCTCTTGCATCAATTAACTTGACAATGAGCTGTGCAGTGGAAATAGCTGAGACTGATGTGAGGACAGTGATCCTGTGCCGTGGTTGATTTGGGGTTGTAATGCCACATCAGCCTGATGCAAACACGGAGAGAACATGCAATTATTCTCACACAACACGCATGACGTGCAAGTATTCAGAGCATGCTTGCACAAATATGTAAACACACACACAATCACACACTGACACACATCATGAGACACTGACAGGCGCACACGTTTTCCCTCTTAAACCAACACCTTTTTTTTTTTTTTTTGCAAACATGTCGGAGGATTTATTTTTAAATAAATGGCATTAATGGAACCAAAAAGGACGCCAAAGGCTTTTTAACCATTGTTCATTAGGCGTCTTTGTTCATGGTTAAATCTGTTACTACATTAGAGAGTTGAGAGAGGGAGGGAGGGGAGTGAAATGCTCACTGCTGAGACACCTTAATCCTGTACTGCTGCAGACATGAAACAGATTAAAAAGGCATAATATTCCGCAGGGAAGGTAGCATTTCTTTACTTTTAGGCATGAAGTCCAATTATAGCTTCGTATAGGAACTGAAGCATCCCTGGTGTGAAATATAGATCAATAAGGATGTCTTCTCCTCGCACTAAAACGGCCAAATCATGGATCTGTTTTAGTGTAATCCATGCTTCATATGTTACGTTTCTTGCACATAAGGCTCATTGCCTAATTCACTTATCCCAGATATCATTACTTTGTAACTAAGTATGGCTGTAGTGAGGCTTATGGTGTTCCACAAATGTATTAAATGTTCTACAGTATCGCACCAGAGCCGTAACAGCTGTATGTACTTGAACACAACATTGCCTGATGGGCAATGTAATGTTCTACTTCACTCTCAGATGCACCAATGAAGTAATCATTTTCTCATCTTACTTGTGGATGACTCAAGCGTTGAGTGAATTTCTTCATTTCATTCTCTTCACCCTTCAGCAAATGCTCCCATTCCATCTGCGACAGCTTCTGCACACCAGGACGAGGATACACTTAGCATGATATTATAGATTGACTGGATTTTATAGCACTCACAGCGTGTTAGGCGATATTACTGGCAGTGTGGGACAAGATTTGCTGGAAATGCCGCTTTGGTTGTAGCAGAATGGGGTACTTTATGTTTTCTAAGTCACAATATTTGGGATCCTAGCAAAGTGAGACGTCAGGCTCAAAGCTGGACTGATCATAAATTAGGCCAAATATTGAGGATAATGAAGACGGATGAGTGTTACTGGTTTTGTTTTTCCTTGTAAGTTTTATTTGTGGTGACGGTGGAGGAAATGGTGTCTCATACTGAATTTAATTTAACTGCATATATGCTAAGGCATGAAAACTAGTTGCATCCTGTGTAAAAGCATCACATATTGAATTGAGGTCTTGCTAGCTATTCAGTTACATGTGGTGTATCTTCCTCTCTGCTGCTATTGATTCATAAATCCAGCTTTTTTCGATCATTTCATGAAGGATCTGTAGAAACAAGTATGCAAAGAAAGCAGTTTAACCCGTGTGTTTATTTGCAGACTTTAGCTGACTCAAAGATTGTTTTATTACTTTTTTTCAAAATAAGGAGGCAAGGTGGATTTTAGATTTCAGGAGCTGTTTGTTCTCCGACGTTTGGTCAGATTAATATCTTAGTCATGAAGCTTTCATACATCATCCATTGCTTTACTTCTCACCACTCGACCACACATCGGCTCTGTACACTGACTGACCTAGATACACTGCAGAATGAAAGAACATGGTGAAGGCAGCAAGGATGAAATTATGTTTCTGGAGTGGGTTTAACTTAAACTGCAATTGGAAGAGTGCTGTCTGTAGACGTGCGGATGCTGCCAGGATGAACAGGTGCCCCAAATGCTTTTCAGATGGAGATGACTTGGCAGAGGTGTTGCAACCCACATTGACTGAGCCGCACTAAGACGAGGTGGATTCTCAAGTGGGAAACATGCTTTTATGTTCTGTTTTGCCGCTCAGACCTCTTGTACATCAATATTGTAAATACACAGTGGAAAGGCTAATGTTGCTATTAAGTGACCGGCCACATTTACCCGGTGGTTGACAATGTGCTAGTAGCGTATAGTAGTGGAGGGATTACGTAACATTAGCAGAGGGAGTTTTATGGTTGAGGACAGCAGAAAGTGGTCTGATAGTCTTTCCACTAGGAGTATAAACTATATCCTTTCACTCTTTCAGTCCCTCTCTCTCTCTCTGTGGCCTGTCCACCCCTTCACTCCTGTCATTAAAGTCTAATGAAAATGGATGGCTGAGCTGAGGTGTTGACCTGTTTAGTGTGGTAAAGCATTCAAAGATGTCTTTTTTCCCTTAAGGATGCATGCATGCATGCATTCGCCTTGCCTTAAATGCGTGCACAGAAGTATTGAAAATGTTAACACACATGGCATTTAAACAGTTAGATGTGCTGAAACACATGCACAGCTGGCTTTGTGACAAACTGATTTATCGACAACAGTCACTGGTGACCCTGAAATTTAATCACTCGATATATATATAAATTCAAGAATAATGCTAACTAGTAATATGTCAGAACATGTCCCATTTATCAAGAAATACCAATAAAATGTTCAATGGAATGATTGAGTTGATATGCGCTGCATGTCTGGGGGTCTCGATCATTACTTACCATATAAAAGCCTCAGTGATGTTATGCTGCTCTATTCACGTCAGGCTTATATCATTAAGTGTACCAGAACGTACTGTATGTGCGTGCTTTTTTTTCATTCCTGTACACATGTGTGCACCATGAATAATGCTGTGATGCATGTGTGAGCATGTGTGTGTGCTGTATGTAGGGTGAATGCTGCGAAGAGCAAGTCCTGAATTTTTTATGCGAGCCTAAAAGAGCTCTGGCGAAGTTCGTAGCCGCTCAGCGTGAGAGGGGGGGAACATCTTCTCTCACCAGCCAACGCTCTCCGTGTGTCTGTTTGTGTCCTTGAACGTATACATCTGTATGTGAGACCATTTTTGTGCTGTTTGTGAGTATGTGAGCCATGAGAAAGAGAATAAAACACAGTAACATATATTAAAATCATCATGTTTCATGGATAAATATAGTAAAATACAGATTTTTTTCTCAATCAGAGTGAGAATATACAGTTTCCCACATCAAATTTTGTAATATATTAGATATTCACCTTTATAACCTCTCCTATTTGCATATCTTAGACATATTTTCCCTCAGAATTAGCACAGCGGTTTGGCTTTTCTCCATCACAACCTATCTGTTGCACTAGAGAAAAATGTGAGATATTTTCACGATTGAAAATGTCTCCTTTAACCACATTAAAATTGACAGAGCCTTTTAACAAAAAAATGCTCATCTCCAGCTATTTTGCCTGAATGTGATAATATGACAATCCGTGAGTCACAAAACTACACATGCGGCTTTTCCTCTCAGAGGATTTTTGCAAAGAGTAGAGTCACTTGATTACAGAAAATTTGTCCAAATAAATTGATTTGCCTTCCATCAAAGGCAGTTTTTCTATTCAGAAAAGTCAGATTTATGGGACTCTATACAAGAAAAAATAAATTGTTACTGTTACAACCTTTGTTGTATACTGTAACGACTGGGGTTTAATCTTCCTCTGTGAAGTAGTATCTGACAGTTGAGGCACCAGCCCACTCTTATTTACGTCTGAACTGCTGACGGGCATCCAGTAATTGTTCTTCCAGCAGCCAGTTTGGCTACTGTCTCTTTGTGGAGCCTTAATCCTGTATACTATGTTTAATTTTCTGTTCTGTTCTGTTTCTCACTGAGCACATGCAACATTATATCTCACTGTTATTTTCAGTCAATACAGGAGAGTACTGCTTTACATTCTCGTGCTTACATAAATGTCAACGCCATGCTTTTTAAAGTAATTGGTCCCTTGTGAAACAAAGGACACTGAAGCAAAAAGAGCGTTTGACTTTGTGGTTCTTATTGTTCTGGCACATTTTACTACTTAACTTTATGTAACTTAACTAATGGCGAGTATTATAGTCAAACAGTGTCAGTTAATGGAGCTTACCTCACATAAGGTATAATCATTGTTACTTTTATATTATGTTCAGGTAGCTATTGACCCTGATAAAGAGCATGGAAAACAATATTAAGGACTTGACTATAATCTTGTTTGCTATGCCGAGCTGGTTTCTAATGTTTGTGTAACAACTACCAAAGAATCCCAGTGTGCCAAAATAAATTTGCATGTAATGTATAATAGAAATAACCCTCTAATAATGATCAAGTCAAAAAGATTGTTAATGATTCTTTACCAGCTTTTCTTTTTATAATGTTGGCTGTGTTTTCAGCTTCAGGGAACTCTGTCCTTCACACTTTTGAAGTGGGTGAGAAACAATGTGAGATTTGAACCATTCCTCCTAACTGCAACTCAGTAATGAAGTAACGAACAAACGGAAATAACAAACAGGGCAAAGGTATGAGTGCATACTATTGATTTGTCAATTGATTAGGTGGTTGTGTACAAGATATCATTTTGCAGGGACAAGACTGTCCCCTTCTGTATCCCTGCAATACAGCAGCACAGCAGTGATCCCTATTGTTGGACGACGCAGAAGTGCAGTCATTATTATTATTATGCTGGATCTTGGTTTATTCAGCAGAGATCTCCTCACTGGAAAACATTTTTCAATCCAGGCCTAATCTGCATCTATTAAACCTACCCTATATCAGCCTGGCCCGTTATCAATACAATTTCCAAACCATCCTACATTGTTCATGAGTCATAAAGCGGAGGGAACTGAATACATTTTCAGCTTTTTCTCCGTTAAGAGCCAGATTGAAGAGTTCTTGTGCTGCCTGTCTGCCTCATTCTGCAATCAGGAGATCAGGAAGACCGGGAGAAAGTGGGAGAGAGGGGGGTGAGGTGGGATGATCTATAATTGCCAGATCAGAGAGAAATCTTTGTGTGTGAAGTGGGGCTCTTTGTATGTCAGCTTGCCAGCCAGGCGATTTCTCTTCCTGTGTATGAAAACATGCGTGTTCTTTTTTGCACACACTGTTCAGGGAAAGTGTGGGTGTTTTGGCAGACGCTGTTGAATGGGAAATTGGCATTTATGGCTTTGTGCGTTTCAAACTAATCCATTTTGAATGTATTTGCTGAAATCAATATCTAAATGCCAATTAGAGGGGTTGGCATTAGTGACACATGCTACAGCCGTTGGTGGTGTAGTTCTGGTAAATCTCATCATACTGCCGGGGGCTATGATAATCCACACAGTCATGCTGCATTTGTCACAATGCAATGATGCATTCCACAAATACCATGGATGATGAGAGGCTTTCTTGATAAAACCAACCTGAGATGAGGCCTGTTACATGAGTGGTTCCTTCTCCTCAGTCTCTAATTTTGGTCTCTAAAGAGGATAAATATGCATAGAGAAAGGCACACAGGGGGGATATACACAGTAGGTGGCATTATCAGAGGCAAGTTATGACTGTTACTCTATTACAAATCTTTAACTCGAAAGTACTTCTTCTTTAATAGCTTAAAAATTAGTCTACCTCCGTTGCTACTAAACATTTAAGCTCTGAAGCTTTTCTGGTTTTAGCTTCTGCATAAACTGTCTTGGGCTAAAAGCCAGAGCAAATAAAATGAAATTCTGTGTCTGAAACTGTCTGCAGAGAATTATTATCACCCAGTATGCAACTATTTTGTAGTAGCCAGTCATCTTGGGGGCAAATGTAATACTACCTCGATTATGCTTCATCAGACAAAATGTTAAAACCACTGTATGCATTTTTTTTAAATTTGGCACCCCACATTTGATTTAATCAAAATGGACATTGAGGCCTGTTGCAATGCCCCTCATGCTGAACTGAAGACATGCAAGTTTAAGATATCTGCAAAACAATGGCTGTCAAAGTGCAGCTTTTTTTTGAATCCCTGCAAGAAACAAGTTTATTCGCTTTGTTGAAGGGAATTAGATAGGAGGATCAATTCCACTTTCATGTCTTTCTGTTCTGCCTTACAGCACCTCTGAAGCTTGCTAATTAACATGTTTTATACATATTTGTATGCATTGAATGAACGAGATATGATGTGTTAATTAGTGTGCTTTGAAAATGCTGGTCCGTGAATTTTGTTTCCTCCTTGTTTCCAGTCTTTATGCTACAGCTTGGCTTTTAGCTGCAGTCTGCGGCTTCATTTTGACTGTAAAATTATGAGAATGGTATCAATGTTCTCATCTGATTCTGGGAAATAATGAGATTAATCATATTTCCAAAAAGGTAGGACTATACCTTTAAAGTATGGTTGATTTATTCATAGGTTACCTGTCAAGGTCTGCAAATTATTTTCTTACACAAGACAAGGATCCACACCTGGACCTATAATCTCAGTTTTGGCCACTGAATAGAAAACAGCAGTTTTTTTTCTACTATTTCACCAAATGCTGAGCATCATGGGCTCTGGTTGCATGTGAACAGAATAACAAAAGATAAAGCTGCACGGCAAAAACCAGTGCGGTAAATCATATTAAAAATCTGGACATGGATCGCCTTGTTCTGCAGGGTTAGTCGGTGACGTGACGGATAAAAGATTTTGTAGTGGACTCCACTGCGTGACTGTTTGAAATGCTCCAAGAAGACACACTGAAAAAATATTTAGGCCTGTCTTGCTCTAAGCTCTCCCCTCAGTATATGTCTGTCACAGCTGGAGTCTTTAGTCCTGTCTGTTGGGGTTATATAAGGGTCTAAGAAAGCCTGGGCATTAAGATAGAGGCTGACTCAGTCCTCGCTTCTGTCTGGTCATTTAAATCCAGCTCAACATTTAGCAAAAGATTACAGTGGAACCTCTGCCAGAGTTGTGAATGAATGCTCTGCCATCTTGAGTGTGATGCTCTTAATGAGGACAGAGATGCTCAGTTAGGACTAAAAGAGAAAAAGGGAAAACGAGAGGATGTAGAAAAAAATAAAAACCAGACAGGATGAAAGTTTTTTCTGATTTTTTTTTGCTGTATTTTTCTGGGTTTTTTTTCAATGTGCACTGAGTTCTGTGTCTGTGCATCTGTCCGTAACATCTATGTGTCCTTGTTCTCTCCTTGTTTATATCTCTGTCCCTCCACTTCCGACCCCCCCAATCCCTACGTACACCATCTGCATTGCAACTGTGTCCATGCAGTCTGCACTTCTAATGCACTCCCCTGTTGTTTTCTGGTAATGCTCATTCCTTCCCACACTCCGTCTACGAAGTATAAATTCCCGCTTGCCTGCTTGTCTCTGTGTCTGGATGTCTTTGACATTGCGTCTCTGTTTATTGTAGAACTCTGTATCCTGTTTGCTTCTCATTTTGCGGTTGCAACCCTTTCAAATATCTTCACATCCAGGCGCATTTAGCTTATAGTAAATAATTATTTGTCATAAGCTAAAAAAAGAAGGTCTGCAGCTTTTTCCTCCTGCTGTGGCTTAAATCAAACAGCAACTAAGTATTTAAAATCTGCATAAACTGAATTCATGTATTTTCTAGAATATAAATATTATTTATACAAATATATTTTGAATATTTTTGCAGAAAGACATCAGATCCATGATGTTTGAACTATATCACCATCACTTAGTTTCTCCCAATTGCAAAAATAAACTTTTCGCTTTTCATTTCACTTTTCCTGTCAGTGCCTCTCAGACCTATGACTACAACCACTGAAGCGTTCTGCCAAAGATGAATAGTTTATTGGAGGGACGCCGTTCCCCCACACTGTGTATTCTGCAGCACCCTCAAATCATTGCCAGTGCAAAAAATCATGTTTGCAAGTTTGCAAGAGCTTTCAAAAGTAGATAGAAATAAGAAATCTTGTTATTGTCTCTGCGGAGTGTTTCATGCATTACCTCCTTTCTCTGCAGTGTATTTTGGCAGCTTGGAGCAAGAATGTGTTTTTTTTTTCCAGCGTATCATCCTTTTCTCCGTCTTTGTGTCTGTCTCTCTCTGTCTAGACTTATGAAAGTGTTACTCTCAGTCCCATGACTTTTTCATCCCAGTTTCCCTCTCGCTTTGGTGTTCACACTTTTACCCTCTCCTGGTTCTATTCTCCTCTGCACCCCTTCTCTTGCTCTCCCCTCCCACTCTCATGCCCTCTTTTGTTCCGTTTCAGGTCTTTGATGTTTCTCATATACTCGCCATATCACAGTAACTTTCTCTCTTTGTCTCTCTCACCCTTACACACATGTGCGCTTCACTCTCTTTCCACCTCCCTTCCTTACCAGTGGAGCTCCATCCACCTCTGTCTCTCTGTCCCCTCCTCTCTCATCCTTCGCCTTCCCTTTGAAGTCATCAGAGCCCGAGTCAGAGCTCATGCCACTCCAGTCAGCTTTTATCCTCACACAGAGAGAAAAAGAGAGGAGAGGAATGTATTTAGACTCTGCTGGAGCACAGTTATCTCTCCTCCTGTGTGAAATGATTCACTTATGACTCATAGCTTTATTGGGAACTCTCTC
Organism: Acanthurus lineatus; assembly: GCA_029814665.1. Taxonomy (NCBI): domain Eukaryota; kingdom Metazoa; phylum Chordata; class Actinopteri; order Acanthuriformes; family Acanthuridae; genus Acanthurus; species Acanthurus lineatus. Next base: position 16,910,305 of record JAPZDV010000003.1, read on the forward strand.
TAAACAAACAACCAGTGGATGTGGCATTTTCCATCCAAATTGACTGGAACTGTAACTGAGAGTGCTGGCTTGATTGTCCTCCTGCAGCTCGGTGCCTCTCTCAACAATGAGGAGTCAGTCTCCTAGAAGCAATCATGTCTCAGTGATTAGCCTGCCATGACTGAGTGCCATTGCACAAATCCAATACGGGTGAAAGAATAAAAGTCAAACAGCAATTGTTCCAAAGGGTACATTTTCATACGTTTGAGACGAACATTTTCATTTGCCAAACAGACGGAGACACACCTTTGTCTAGAATAGTGCGCTTCTCAACTCATCATTGTGGCAGGCAGACGCACACACACACTCACAAACACTCTCAGCTTGCAGGTTGCACTGTGCTAAGCAGCTTCCACCTGCAGCCTACTGAGGCTCACAGCTTCACACCATTAGTTCAGCTTAGCAAGCACAGCCATCCACAGTACAGTCTAGTCTATAAACCTCAGGCGCCATCTTGACTCAACCTGCTGCTGCTCCTTTTCTCAGCTTGTGCTTGTGACTGCTTAAATGAGGAAAAATAAAGAAATCCAGCTATGAGCAAAATGAATGTATCTGTGATTTGAGTATCCTTATATCAACACCAATGTTTCAGTAAGCCACCTACATAAAGTTCAAGCTGGACAAACTTTAAAGTGCCCTCATAAATATTTCTTTTTATAAAGCTAAGTTTAGAATTTCTTTTATATGTTATATCTAAATATAGGGAGATTCATCCAATTTAAAATGTACTGTGTAATAAGCTTAGCTTGTGGTTATGTAACCTGAAGCAAATGCTAAGCAGCCCTTATTATTTCCATATATTTAAATATTCAGAGATGCACTTAAAAAGCATTATGGAAACTTTGAAATATGAGGAGGTGAATTAGAATTTGAGTGGAGGAGTTGACTTCATTAAATGAATACAACATCTGTCTTTATTGCCCAGGCAGCCATGTAAACAAGATGATTAACTGCAGCTCCTCTGATATAGTTGGCAATGGATATGCATGTACAATTTCTTAAAAATAGATACTAGCTGTGCAGCTCTATGGATGGCACAGTTGGTCGGCCCACCACTCTGATTCAGACTGAAATATCTAAAAACCTATTGGATGGATTGCAATGAAGTTTTGCACAGACTTTTATGTCCCTAGGAGAGGATGAATTTGAATCACTTTTGTAAGCCCATTAACGTTTCTTCCACATTGTTATGGTCAAAATTTTTGATTTCTTCTGTACTTTTGTTAGGAACCAACACCTGCAAAACAAGTGCTGTTCTCATCAGCCTCAGCTGTCCTCTGAGACCGGCGCTATTTAAAAAGTAAAGTAGATGATAGCATACTTACTTATTAAAATAAGAAGGTAAACAAAATACCTGCTGACACACACTGGTGATAGCACTTAGCTCAAGCACAGCGATGCCTAGCAGTCCCACAGAGCTGCTAGCTTGGCTGCAGACTCGTAGTCTGAAATTGTGCTGTGGTGGCTGCTGGTTGTTCTTTTGGCGTCCGCATGACAGCCACACCGGTAGTCTGTCAAACTCCATTATCTCAAAGACTTGTGTCTAGCACACCCTTACCATGCAAAGGCACAGAAAGTGAGCCTGTTTATGCGTGTGTGTGTGTGTTTCAATATATCTGCGTTAGCCCATGCGTGTGATTGAGCAAACATTCACACACTTTAAAGAGTGCTGCTCAGTCCCTGGAAGCCAACAGTGCACTCAACACCTCTCACATATGAAAAACACATATAAAAAGGGTGAAAAACTGGAAGCATGTGATCAAGTACTGTACTAAAGTATACAGTTACTCTTCAGAGTTTATGTTACTTGTTGCTATACCTCCACAACATCTAAGAATTAAAGAACAGTAGCCTAAGTAGTTCCAGTTAGCTTCATTTTGGCCAGCCAAGACAACAAAATCCCTTCATTTATGTCAGTAAAGGTAGACTAAATAAGAGAAACTTCTCCTGTATGATGCAGTATGGTTCAAAAGTACAGAAACTACAGTGTGTAAAATGACCAGACAGTTCAAAACCTTTCCAAAATAGCTTTTAGAAAACACTTAACATAAGAAACTTTGTGAGAGTTTAATATATTGATTGACTGCTGAACTTTAAGCTAATCACCTGGCAGTATATACGACAACTTTATTGTCAGCACTTTTACCAAACAACCTGACAAATATTTAAACATCAGGCTGAAAAAAAGTGTTTCACTGCCTTCTTTGGCTAAAATTCTTAAGTGTGAGACATCATGGTCATCTTTTATGATGTATGTCTTTAGATGTGAGCTCTATTGCACCTGTAAACACCCTCAACAGTGAAGCCACTTTGTATTGACCCACCCTAGGGTACACTGTTACATGCAGCAAGGTGAGAAATTAAAATTATCATCAGCAAAAGTTTGACTTTTAACTTTAACTGCTCATTAGGTAGACTATACTTTGCTGTTAATGCTAAGCACCTTTCCTTCTTTCACTGTTGTCTTACTTTTCAAACGGTCAGTTTGCTTTGTCCGCCTGTGATAATTAAAACATACTCGTACTGTTTATCAGATTCTCCTTCTTGTCTCTGTTTAGCCTGTGAATGAGTGACTGGAGAGTGTTAACAGTGTTTCTCATCTCCCATTAAAGTCCTACCATAGATCTCTTGGACATGTATATTGGCAGCTTCGCCTCGTCTTTCTCGCTGCCTGTGCTTGGATGAAAGATAAAAATATATGCTATCTAAGCCTGAGCGGAGTGAAAAAAAAAAGCCAAGGTCAGGTTTAACAATGCATTAGGACATGTTAGCAAGGGTTTCATATTCCATGCAACAGGCTGATTTGATTTGTTGATATTAGCTTCCTTTGCCTGTAATGTCAGCGGAGCCCTGCTTGTAAATGGAAGAGCAGTCGTTGGTTCAACTGAGAGGGGATGCGTTGGGTTCAGGATGGATGCACATGATGTGAGTCACCAGAGTTTGACAAGATTTACTATTAATGGAGCTCTGCTGCATGAATGTATGAACTAAGTCCATTTATTGTTTATTGTGTCGAGTTGACAACCTTTTGACTCTTGTTTATTATGACACAAAGCACTCTGAAGAATGATAAAAGTTTCAATTCTACCTGTTTTCAATTAAGTGAGCTTTCCATTTGAAGCGTCGTCATATTACTGATCTTTCCTAGACAACAATCTGAGTCATTCCACGAGTGTCTGTCGTCATGAAAGCTTCCATCATCTTCACTCCTCCGTAGTTCAAGTGTCACTTGCGTTAAACAGTCTGCCCTTATCGGTTTATTTTCCAAGCCAAATGTTGTGTCCTCTGAAGTGTGTATGTGTGCGTGTCCTGTCAGATACCCAGTCCTTGTCTTGTCTGTGTTCCGCAGACAGGAAAAGGCAGAAGAATGTCAGCCTGCCAGTATCCAGCTGCTTCGCTCTTATTGGTATTCGGGGCACACAAAGTCGTCCTGAGTGTCTGTTGCACGTGCCAAGGAGGAATGTGGGAAATGAGGGGATGGGGAGAGGAAGAGGAGAGAAGCGAGGCCCCCTCCATCTCATGTTATGTGGGTCTAAAAATAGACAGCATCCTCCCTTCTGTTCTATTCCCAGTGCATCTCCAAAGCTTCTCGTACCTGGCACTAACATCCGTCTTGGGTGAGCCGATCACAAGTGGACAACTCTGAGTTCGTCACTTCACACTTCACAGTACCATGTGTACGTACATGCGGCTTGATTTGCATACAGAATAGGAAAGTGATTAAATATCACTTTCCTATTCTGTATGCAAATCAACATCCACATCTACATTTACTCAATTTACAAGAAGGCCCAAACATTTAAGGCTTTGTAGTAAACAGTGATTCACAGAGATTCAGAAAGATTATAAAGGTGCCCGCAACACAACAACTCATAAAATGATGTGACTTTTAAAGGGAGTCAAGGGGCAGCAAAAAGTAGTCTAAATTGGTTGCTGTTTACTGTATTTGCCAACTTTGACATGTTTACTAGCAAAAACATGTTGTTTTTCATAAATCTTCTTGAAATATTACATCAGCAGTAACAGTATGTTAAAACAGCTTCTTAATGTTGGCTGATTTTGGACATGGAACAGTCCCGCATGCAGACTTATGTTTTTTATTAAGAAAAAAATTAATAAACTGTATTTAAGATAAGTGTAAACAAAGACAGAAGTGATGAAGAATTTGCCTGAACTGTTTTGCAAAATTCATTAAGTGTCTTTTTCTCAATTACTCTTAAGTCACTTAAAATTTTAAAGGGAGTCTGGGGATACTTGTGAAATCAGTTGAAGCACACAATGCATCCACAAGCACCGGACAGCTTGTTTCATGTGCACTTACAGAAGACATCTGTTGAGTAGGCGGTCCTTCGATGTGGCCCAGGACACATTAGCGTACACACTGTTCGAAGAATGTGGCCGTATGCTTCTCAGACCGTCTTTCGAATGTGTCCTGAGTGATTTGATCACAAGATGAATTCAGGGGCCCATTGGGTGCATTCACAACTGTAACTTAGAGCTGTCCACTTGTGATCTGATTATCTCAGACACGGGTTAATTCCAGGTGTGTGCAGGCTGTGAGTTTTCACACTCAGTGTTCTTCCCTGGTTCTCCTTCTCTCTGTTTTCCTCTTATCCTTGGCCTCTTCTTCGTTGTCTCTCTGTTTAGTGTAAGTAAACATGCTGTCTGGTTCCTAATGAACAGACTGTGCAAGTGCAGTGCCAGACAGTAGAGACTGCGAACAGACTCACCTTGATTAGGGATTAACTATAAAGGTGATTTTTTTTTAACACCCCAGTATCACCATTAGTGCAGGGCAATTTATCATATTTATATATGTCAATGGTCATATGGCACAAGTCTCCTCTTTTCCTTGTTTTATAGGCAAAAATCCAGTGAGGAGATGTCATTTTCTCTCTGTTTAATATTTGCCTTTACCTCCATAGGTATTATATCCATATTACTGACAATTTAAAAAAGGACCAGTAATACCTACCTGTTTTTTTACAGTGTTGTCCCGGTTTGTGGCAGAAAACACTTGGATATATATATATTTTGTACCATCCCTTTCCCCCAAAACACTGAGATTTATTAATTCCCATGGCCAGACAGCAGCATAACCACAAAAATATAAGCTTGATTGTTAAGTGCTCTTAAGTACAAATCCTATTATTCCTAACAACTGCTAATCGCAGATCACAAAATCACAGTCTTTTATTTTGGCTTAATTGAGTCATAATTGAATATATAATTATCTGTGTATGCTTGATGAATGCATAGCATGTTTTTTTTTTAAAGAATTTCAGGCATTAGTCAATTAGATAAATTGCTGTGCTGTTTTTTAAAAAAATTGCACAATACTTCTAAAAGTAATGCAGCTTTCTTCTTCCTTTATCTGCTAATTTCTGAGAGCATGCTGTTTGAGTGATGAAATCATGGTAGGTGGGCAGGAGGGATATTGGCTTTCAGTGGATTATGTTCTAGTACATGGCCAACCTTGGCTTAGTCATCGCGCCCACTGACCGCCCACCAAGAAGATGAGAGTGAGAGAGATAGCGAGCTGGAGAGAGAGAGAGCGAGAGAGAGGCCTTGCCCTAGGAACACTATCCAACCAGCAGCCAGGAACACCAGATCATAGTAGACTTAGAAATAGACAGATATCGGTGTCTAGAAAGCAGAGTCAGATAAAGGTAGAGACAGAGGAGTGAAGGTCCAGGTCCCAGGAGTGCTATTCCAACATGAACCAGAAACTGATATGAAATAGTGATGAGATTATGAAACAATAAAGACAATACTAAAAACAGATGTAATACAGGAAAAATATACGTGTGTATGTCTGTGTGAGAGTGTGTTATGCTGTGCCTCAGGTCACCAGTGTCAGGGAAAAAAAACACAGTATCACATTTGCTACTTATCAGCAAATGAAAGTACAAACCGTTTTGCAGTGAATCTTTTCCCACACATAATCAGTGTCACCACTTACTGTCCCTTTGGTTTCTGCTGCCTACTACTAAACACATTATGCTACTCCAAGGAATACTATCACTACCCACTGCTTGTACTGCCACTACTTAGGAGTGATGGTCAAACTTCCGCTTATCAACAATGTGCATTGTTGTAGATTTGTTTAATTGATAATTTTCCACATAATTCCACATTCAATAAACAGGGTTTAAAGTATTCAGAGAAAGAAAGACTCCTGTTACCCCCGCAAGAAAGTTACTGCAGTCAAACAGTATCTACAGCCCAGACAAGCCGGTTTATTATTAGTTATTATTATATCCAAACAGATTATGGCTCTCTTGTTAACAACCTTTTTGAACCAATGAAACACAATTAACATTAACATTGATTATTAACATTAACATTGATTATTAACATTAACATTGATTATTAACACTGCTATTTAACCTTTCCCAGGTTAAATTAGTTGCATTAGTTAACTCTTTACTGGCTGTGCTTGTTTACTTGAGACCTTTTGATGAGAATTTATTATTGCAATTGGGTGAAAAACATTGATGTCCTGCAGTTAATAATCTAGGCAACAACTTTTTGTGAGCAGTTGATTACTTTTTAAATGCAACACTCAGGAATGTCCTACTAGTATTGTTTACTATTTCTCTAATTTCTGTATGCAGGAAAAAAAAACTTAATGATTTAAAAAAAAATAGCATTACATATACAAAAGCATAAATGAGATGAATTACCGTATGAAGGAGAATGGCCTTTGGATAAAAGCAATGCACTTTATAAAATTCTATTTATTTAACTTAAAGCAGGATTTATTGATTTTTTGGCCACTTGGGGTCAGCACAACAACTGTTGCTGTAAACACAGCATATTAATAAACAGTTGCTCGTGTACATGTTATTAGGCTACATGCCTATGATTAAGCAGGCTGCCTGCAGATAGCATTGGATCAAGGTCAAATACAAAAGTGCACCAACATGTTTTACCATTTCTAAGGAGAAACTTCCTGTTCGGAGCTTCAGTTTTGTTCCAGTATACTATGAATCAGAATCAGAAGAGTTTAATGTTATGCTAAAAGGTTAGTGAGATCCTCTGAGAGCCAACTACAATGATGTTGAAAATGATATGTTAATTTTTAACTTTGAAAAACTCATTATGTAGTCCTTTAATTTGCATTTGAGTATAAGACTCTACTACAATCCTGTGGGAATGGTATGATACTTTAAAATGTGCAGCGGATGCATAAAGCATGAGATGGCAGAAACCTACCGGCTGAAAAAATTTGGAACAAGAACTGCATTAACCACAGCAATGTCAAACGAGGATAAATGCCAGTGTGTTTTTTTTCAGGCATTGCTGGCTGACTACCTCTCATCCATGATTCAATGCTTGTCTCTTTCTCTTGTAGAGGGCCGTCCCACGGGATTGTAGATGTAAAAGAGTCGAGGGAAATATTGAACATCCCTCCGTAGCCGTACACCAGGGATGATGATCCTCTGGGGAGGGAAGGAGGAAGGAGGCTGCGTGCTCTTAAAAGCTGCAAAAGTTGATGAAAATACTGGGAAGGATGGGTACTGTGGATGCAAGTATCTGTTGGCCACCATCTGGATAGCATTGCAAATGAAGTAGTGATGATACCACCGGTCCGTCAAACCAGATGAGAAGACTGTAACTGCTGCTTCTGCTCTTGTGCACAGGAATGAGTTTGGATTATTATTGCACATCCAGTATGGAAACGCAAGAGGAGATGATGCACTCTCAACCCAGCAGTATATCATAAAAATGGCTTTTAATGATGTTAAAGGTGTAAAAAAATACCTACATTACTCTAGTTTCCTGGAAAAATAATTTTGGCCAGTGTAAGGAATCTAGCAAACACTGCCTGCTGATTTACACTTTACTTAATGTAGTCTGGCAACACCATGGATGAATTATTTTGAGACAGACATCAAAAAGGCTGTACAACAGACGTCCGACAGTTCCTTTTTCACTTTGACAAAAACGTGAGCCTTTCCAACACCTGATTAGACAAAGGTGCCATTCACTGGGTTGAACTGGTTTGTGCCTTTTGATTTACAACCTGGAAATATACCAACTTTCCACTGAAATTGGTCTCTGAATAAATTAGGCAAGAAGTAAATCATGCAGCTGCAGCTTGGAGCTCACTTTATGTCTTCAGAACCACGTTTATATAGTTGTTTTTGAGGTTCTGGAGACTCATACGACAGTAATCATAAATAAAATTGCTCCTGAAATCTTGCAGCAAAAATGGGGCTTAATAGATGTAGTCTATTAAAAAAATGGCATTGCTGCTGCAGGATAACAGTATCAGAGATGAGTTATAGGTTTGAGATCAAAGGTGTCAGTTTGATAAAAATGAAAGTGTCTGAAGTGTTTATAGCTTATTTGAGCAGTACTCAAAGGTCGGGTGGAAAGCCTGCTGTCATATAGAGGGGCTAAATGCAGTGAAACATACAGATTAGGATAACAATGCACACTTTCAAAATGTCATTCCTTAAATGCATTTAGGTTGTGCTCACTTGCGCTCACAAAAAATGTGTCTCGCCTCTGCACACCTGGTATTTGCTGTGAGAAGTAGACGTGCTTTCGGGATTGCTGGTTTTGAAAAGTTACAGAAATTGTCGGCTGCAGACCCTTCAGTTCTGACCTTGAAGAAGTGTGGAAGAGCAATAAGCACTTTGAATGAAACCTACTGACACCGTAATGAGTCTGATGTTCATTTCTGGCACATAATTTTCAAGCCTCACACTACCTCTAGTGACAATGTCTGCATATTATGTACCATATGTGACATGTTACTGATTTCCAATATGTTGCTTCACCTGTCACAGAAACATAATGTTTTTTTTCCATTTTGGTTACATTTAATCACAATTTTAGCTTTATTCAACAGCTAAAATTTAAAAATAGACAAAGTAGGAAACTCACAAGCGGTCTATGAGCCTGTTTTGTTGCTAATTGACAGGTTCCCCGTGGAGTTTTTAACCCTGTAGGTCTATGGAGCTGTTGATTTACAAGTGGGGCCCTGTTTTCTTTATTGTGTGTGTATGCGCACACACTTCTGCCAATGGTTTCATACTTTTTTCACTGATCTACAGGTGGAGGCGACACTGCATGATTTGCTGCAGTGCGCCAACAAAGACAGGAAAATAAGGACTGCCAGCAAGTAAACAGATGAAAGAGATGCTTTATTTAAAATGGTGCGACTCTATGAGACTACATGAATACACAAAGAGATGCTACATTCAAGCACACAGAAAACAACACAACAACATGCCACTCAGGTAACCTTAAATCAATAACAAGCGCGCAAGGAATCAAAGATCTTCTTGTTTGCTTGCAAACATCAGTCTCACTTTCATCCATTAGCAAATCAGACCAAATCAGATCAAGCCATTAAAAGGCTCACAGTCACACCTTGAGGAACATATCAGAAGCTGTAGAGGCATCATGGTTGACAACATCCATTCGTAATTATTCAGGTCTGTAGTAGGAAAGCCATCTGTCCTTCACTGTCCATCAGAGCTTGCTTATTATAATTCTCCTGCTGCTTTGAGCAAGAGTGCCTTCAGGTTTTTCTTATCACAGTTCTCCATAATGGACAAAGCAGTACCAGCTGGTACATTATAAAACACATTAATGATATTAGGTGTGAGGACAGAGAGGAGACATCGAGGAGGAATAATTATCATCTAAAAAATTCATAGATCTTTGCGGTTTGCTGGAAGGATGAAGACATGAGCTGCACATGGTAGAGGAGCATTTTGCATCTCCAGGTTTCTTTATGATGGACCCTCCTGGATGTGATGTTCTTACAAATGACATATAATGAAGAATAAAAATGCCGGAGGGAACAAATGTGTAGAGTGAGACAACATCCCGAAGTGTGAAGCAGCGAAGTGACATCCTAAGAAACAGATGCCTCATTTGACTGATGGCTCAATGGAGCTTGATTGTGTACACAGAGACAGGAGTGTATTGATGAATGCCATCATAAAATCAGGGCTTATCAGGCACCAAACTGCAGATGTTTGTAAGCTCTGGTTTGCAGAATCTGCCTCGCTGCATAAAGAAATGAGCCTTCAGTTTGGATGGGATAATTGTCTAGACTCTGGGCAGTGTTTTCACCTGGGCATCTGTTCCTCATGTTCTGTGATCCTCGCCTGCTGTGCGGCAGACTGTTGTCCGTTCTCCATCTGAGAGCTTCGGCGTATGAGAAGCGAAAGGTTGGAACAATACATGTAAGCGAGAAACAGACCAGGAAAATGCAAAATAGGGAGTCTTAAGTATAAAAGATGAAACTCGAGATGGAGGAAGAGAATTTAATTTAGGACGCATGGTTTAGAAAAAGAGGGGAGGTCATGTGAGATTAAAGGTGGGCATAGCGATCAGATCGTGACCATCTGTTGCCAAAGCCGAGAGTAGACTTCTAAATATTCTTTCAGTGTGTATCAGAGTCTTTTTCGCTATATTACCTTTAATGCTGAATATTTTACGTACTCTAGTCCAGCCCTTCTTCTGATTGGTTGACCTCAGAACGCCAGCTAGTGGGCTACAGAGTCAGTGGCTGCCCAAAAGTTCAGGTAAAATAAAAAATTGCTGTTATTTTTGGCGATTACTTACAAAGATATTTATTTTTATATCTAAATATACTCAGGAATAGAAGAGTGGTGAGGAAATATGACCCTGAATGCATTAAATTTAGATTCATTTTGGCAAGCAGTAATGCTGGTCTATAAGAGTTTATGTTTTCTACTCTTTCATCTGTTTTTGTTTGTTTTTTTAATAATTGGGGAAGTAGTCCTTAGATTTTATTTTTATCTTGAACAATCAGAGGTTAGCCTTTAGATACAAAAATTTGACAACCCCTGCTTCAATCTATGGGCTTTAAATGAAACGTTTAGTTAATTAGTCAATCAACAGAAAATTAAAATCAATGAAGATCAAAACTATTTTTATGAAATAATCATTCAAGTAATTTTTGGAAAAAAAAATAGAATTATTTGATCAGTTTTACTGATCAGTTTTACGGGCTCATTTTCAATATAAGTGAAAAATCTGTAGACCAAACAAATGAACAATTAATGTAAAAATTATCTTGTGGATTCATCAACAATGAAAATAATTGTTCACTGCAGCTCTAATATTGTCACAGAGATGGTTAGAGATAATTTTATCCTGAGGCAAAGACTTTAATGGGCAACTTAAATATTAGCAGTTACTGTAATGTACCACATACAGGGTTTCCTATAGCTTTGTTCTATGACACAAGTAAAGTTATGAAATTAAAGTGAACCATATGTGATGGGAACAAAAGAAAGAGAACAAAGGCAGCAAAATTTCTTTGTAGCTTTTTTCTATAGAGAACATTTCTGTCTTTTTTCTTTCTTTTTATCCTTTACATCCCCGGCCCCGGCCCCCATGCTACCCCCACAGCCACGTTCTTCCTTTCACTCTTATGAATGAGCAATGGCGAGCTGCCAAAGATGTCCTTGTGATAGTGGTCGCAGGCCGCGTTGCTGTGGTAACTCGGAGACTTAAGATTCATGGCATCTATTCAACAACCTTGTCAGCATGAGCTCAATAACTTCCCCCCACCTATCTGCAGGGTCATTTTATTTTCAATGCCCGAGTGGTGCAGTGCTGTACAGGTGCAGGCTGAAGTGTCTGACTAACTTTGTTTGGACTTAATCAGTAACGTAACAATGTTTTTGTTCGGGTTCAGGTACTTCTGTAACTTATATGTTGTGTATTTGTCAGGTAAAGTTTTGGGTTTTACACAAATATTGTGTGTATTGATATCTAACTGGTTTTTGGAAGTTTTGGTGTTGCCAAAGTGAACAGATGAATATTGCAATGAATATTTAAAATTAAAGACTAATAGATGGAACTTGACTTTCAGCAAGAAAAATGTCTTTTCTGTTTGAATTTGGGTGTAAAAAAGTGATTGTTGTATGATTCTTAAATGCATTAAGTCTTCATGGTGTCGGTCATGATACAGACTAACTGATGTAGAGACTCACTATCATGCAGTAACAAATCTGTGCATTGTGGTTATTAGATTCCTTTCATTAATAATTAGGTTATCTGGCCTGAAAATCTAATGCAGCATATTCCTCTTTAGATCAAATAATGCAACCTTTCAATGAACCCAGCTGTATTCATGTGAAATGATGGAAACTCATCAAAATGTTGTACTTCAGCAATATTTTTGATTGATTTCTCTGACACAATGTGCATGCAATGCGGTTATGATATCTACCATGATTATAATTGGACTTTTACTTCGTCTAAATGTGTTTGGAATAATTTTGCTGAATGTGAAAGCTGATGTGAGGATTTTTAGTCTGGTTTCTGTTATCCAGAGACTGCTTTTCATAGACTTGTTTTTATACAGTTTTAATGTCTGTGATTGATTAAAATAAAGGTTTGTGGTGAACTCAATAGCTCCATCATGCTCGCACAAGGTGCTTACAGTTTGAATGCCATTGGTCAGTAAATCTCTTTTGTGTTTGGTATTAAATATATGCTGACCTCTACATTCTTTAGCAGGGCTGTGGAAGACTGTGCATTTATCATTTGTTTGTTTGTGTATGCTTAATGTCTTTCAGTGAGTAAAGAAAGAAAGTCCTTCAGTTGGGTATAAACAGTAGTCTGTCATTAGAGATTTAGAGCTTATATAAGAGGTGCTAATCTAATTAAGGCTGTTGGGAAAAAGGTGTATGAGTTCATCAAATGCTGAGTTTTCTCTGCATCAACTAAATCTAGGTCACCTTTGGAGCGAAACAGCATCACTTGAAAATGTCATCAGTGAATACAGACACAGACGGTAGACAGGCAGGGAACTTTGTGTATTAAAGAGAATAATACGAGGCAAATTTATATGGCCGATTGTACACTCAAGCTGTCTGAGGGGCAGGGGATAAATAAATAAATTAGAAATTTTAAAGGGTACCAGCTGCTTTGGGTGGGGCACAAGTGCTCAGAAGCTTTTCAAGCATGTAGGGAAGCTTATGTGGCACTGCATTGTGTTTTCTCCACTGGAAGGGCACAATAAAGGGCATGTGATCAAGTTTTCTCCACTGGATGGGCAACCTAGAGGGCACTTCCTCATGGTTTCTCCAATGAAAGGGCACCTTAGAGGGCATTTGATCAAGTTCTCTCCACAGGAAGGGCCACCGAGAGGGCACTTAATCATGTTTCTCAAGCCCATATTATGTAACCACCAAACTGGAAGTGAAATTTTTTGAGGTTTGTCTCCACAGGATCCTTTGCCTTTGTTGTATCCTACCCTTACATAAAAAGCTGATTAAAAAATCTTGTTTTTTCTGGAGTTGCTCTATATGCAAATGCTCCAGCACAGCTATTAAAATTTGTGGAGTCATTTGTGGTAACATGGCTTTTCACTATGCTTTAATGCAGCCGTGTTGTAGACCTTTGAGTGGTTTTGTTCCCATAATATTGATCCTATTAACAGCTACTGACCTTGAATCTCATGTGTATGCTGCATTTTTTTCCTTTTGTAAACCACTGCTGTTTTTTGAGGGCAAACCAAAATGTGAAACAGTGTCTCTCAGCCTCCATCACAGGTGGAGTCTCATCTGTAAAGCTGAGGACTGCAGCTCAGAAGGAAATGAGATCAAGCAACTGTTTTATCTCGTCGAGCCGTCATGCTATATAGCCGCAGGTTCTCTTCAGGCTGCTCTCGCAACGCCTTAGGCAGCGAGACTCGAGCTGGGAGTCACCAATTTTGATGTTGTGCCTTTTAAATATATAATAATTCCCCACCTTCTGGGTTCATAAACTTTCATAATATGTGTGGTGGTGTGTATGTTTGTGTGGTGGGTGTGCGTATCTCTGAATTCTGTCAGAGTGCATATGCTTTGCATGCATCTTGACTGATAATCACTACGCATACACATTGTTGTTTGGGGGTGAATAGCTGCTCTCCTCATGTAGACACACTTGTCCTCAGATAACACTGTCAAGGTAATACCGTTCTCCCCGTGCATCTGATGCAGTAATATTCACCAGGCGCAGAGCAGGCAACAAGACAGAGAGAGAGAGAGGGTGGGGGAGATGGGGGAGAGGCTGGAGGGGGAGGAGAAGAAGAAGAAGAAAAAGAGAGCTTTTAATTTCCTCACCAGTGCAGTCAGCGAGGTTTTTGCATCTGCACAGGTGGACAGATATGAACTGTAGGTTAGTTTTTAATCAAATGACAGGACAAGCTGAATTTGATAAAACGTACTTTGATCAAATGTTGGTTTATTATAGAAATTGCAATTGAGGATAAACTCACAATCAATCACTTTATTGCCGATAACTTCCCAATATCCAGCAGGAATACTGTACGAGGCTCTTAAAGTGTTCCACAGGGGTCACATTATGCAACATGCATCCCAGAAGAAAAAAGGCTGCCAGAAACACACAGGTGGCTTTAGAATAAAAAAGTGATTAGGGTGGAAAGTGACTTTGAGCTGAATACGTACTCCTCAAACTTAATGTTGTTATCCGGGTTGAAATATTAGTGTGATTCGGTTGAATCTTACAAGGCGGCAGTTGCACCTTTAAAGTCCCTCAGAGACAGTTCAAAGAGGGGGACAAGGCTAACAAATTGCTTTTCAGATACACTTCAACGGTTAGCTTCATTATTGGCACTATGGCTATTAACAATACAATAATCTTTTATTTTGCACTTATTTAAGCACCCTTAAATTTGACAGCATGTGCATGTGCATGTATCTGAGTTATGTTGTGTGAGTGAGCATAATGTCAAGTTTCTTCATTAAAAATGCAGCTTGATGGGTCCTTTAGTGTCTAATGAACACTCATCCGTCTTATGGGATTTGAGGCGTATGTAGGTAATGATTATCTAATTATTGCCATAATTTTGGGCTCATCAAAGACTGCAGATTTCTTTCCATTCCACTAAATCTAGGTCAGCACTGCAGACAAACAGCATCTTTTGTTAAGGAAGCAAACTGTTGTTTGTAAATGTGGAGGTTGTGCAGTAAAAACAACAAATGAATGCTTAATGGCTCGCGTGTAGAGGCCATTTCAAATGTCAAGGTCATTGTAACTTACAGTGATTTTGAGACATGTTTTCTTGAAGCAGTTGATTCACTGATCTCACTTCAGCCGTATAGGTGCATATTATCACTCAAACCATGTAGTCACTGAACTCCAAGTAACTATTAACTCTCAAAACAGTCATCGGTGATATCTACGATAACAATTCTTTTTTTGCCCTTTTTTAAATAGTTTACAGTCATGAGAAACAGGATAGAATGGATCCAGTTTCCACAGTGCATGATTTAAACCTGTCAATGTCTGATGTCTCTGTTAAATCCAAAGGTTGCTTGATAAAAAACCGCAGGGACCTGTTCTCTGAATCTTGCCTCTAGTTTGCTAAAATACCTGTAGGAGTTTTTTAGGAAAATGCACAGATGCACCTTGTTTGTCACATGCTGTAAACAGCTATTCTCAACTAGTGGCCTAAAGCAAGCTTGTGGGCCTTAGGGCGCCATCTAGTCAGTGACAGAGGTAGTGGTACTGTGAAATGGTAAAATTAAAATAATCCCCTTTGGGTAATTTTTAAAGCTAGTTACTTTGAATTTTAAATGTTAATCATTATGTTCAACAATTCATGTAAATGAGGAACATTTAATTAAATGCATAATTTCAGTTATGTTTGAATATCACCATGCCAATCACGACACATCATTGGCTGGAGACGAACGTGTTTCATCACTTTTAGCCAGCTAACTTTCCCTGGGATGCAGTGACACAAAATCAATTGATTTTTGTAATGACAAGAGATGTGAGAGTCATCCCTGCATCAGTGAAAGCTCCAAAGCCTGAGAGCGAGCAGAAAAATTAATTTTATGTCAGTGCAGCCCACAGAGTCATAGCAAGTTTATTTGCTCTCTTGTCAAGTTGTATTTTTTGATTTCATTTTGTTCAAATGGTGGTCCCAGGAACCTTTAGAACAAATCAGATGTGGGACTTTGTATACAGAAGGTTTAAAACCCTGCTTTAATAACTCTGTTAAAGTAAACAACAAAGGTTACTCCAAATGATCTATCTTGGGACATATTATAAAACTGCTGATGCTTCCTCCCAAAGATATTCTCACCTTCCTGATGTGCTCAAGATAGAACCTTTCTAATGAAAGCTTCTTTTATCACCTCACTTGTCTCAAAAAACAGCCTGTCAAATAAAGGACTTATGGTGCACTTAACCATGGCTAAAAAAAATCTAAGAGGCCAGCATTGATTTGCAGACCCAGTTTGAAAATGTTTTTGCGCTCCAAATGGGGCTTCAGAAGATTCTGATTGCAACCTGAGTGACCTCGGCAATTGTCTTTGAAGTGCTCGGAGCCGTGTGCTGAAACTCAGTGTGTTGCTTATATCCGTAGCTTTTGTTAGTCACTTCATATGCACTGAGTCCTGTGTCATCATTATTCAATGATTCACACTGTGCAGCCAAAACATTCACTCTTATCTGTTAGGAGGCTGCAGAAACGCAGTCAGACAGCTCTGGGTGGGTGGATGGGTAGGGGTTGGACAGAAAGAGAGAGAGAGAGAGAGAGAGAGAGACAGGCTCTTTCTCTCTTGTGGGAAACGACTTTCCTCTCTTCCTCACAACATGAAGCCAGAGAGCATCCCGACTTCAAGAGCTTTAGATCCTGAATATTCACGCTGGTGGCATTTTACCATGTGTAGGCGGTGAGGGTTTGCAGAGATAGGAGAGAGTGTGTGAAGTATTGATCCCTGTTGCTGTTGTCCTTGTTTGCTCTGTGTCTCACAGTGCTAGCTAACTCTGAGAGAAAGACCATGAGACATAGATACAGGAAGAAGGTTGGCGTTTTAAGGCTCACTTATTCAACAGGGATGTGCTGAACACAGTTAGGATTAATTTAAAGAGATATGCTAAAGAACAGCAAAATAAATGATGTATTGGTCATATAAAAAGAGACAGCATTGGCACTGGTATTTTTTTGGTTAAAGATGACTAGCTTGAATTATATAACAATATGAAAAATGTGAGAATAGTTTTTGGTGTGATTTTTTTTAAGTTTCTTACAGAGATTAAAAAACAAACCTTTATCTTTAGAATCCCACCTTTTCTTTTAACTTCAACTAAACTCTTCCTCTGATTCTTAACTGTTAGAAGTCGACATTTTTTATTATGTTGCGATCAGAGTCTCTTTTTGAAATTCACCCTTTTTCCTTCGATGTGCCTTATCTCTGATTAATTCAGTGCATGACTTCCCACATGTCCCAGAATGACTTTTAAACAAAGTAGTGAAGGTCTATGATTGCTGCAGTGTGTGTGGATGCAGTGCATTGTTGTACATTAAAACTTTCACTGGCAAATGCTTTTATGTGCTATTTTGTGTCATTGGTATCAATGGGAACTTCTCTGAAACAGTACACACATTAGTAATGTATGGGTAATCCACCGATAAATAACAAAATAGGAGTAGAAATATAGGAATATAGAAACTATGGATGGCTAGAAGAATTTATTCTCCATTACATTGTTATCAGAACTTTAATTTTATAGTAGGGAAACATAGGTAATCTTGCAACATGCTTAAAATTCGTATGAGCAAGAGGTTGATAGAACAGACTAAAAATATCTGAATATTCTTGTTTTGAGTTCTTATTTTTTCTTTTATTTCTCCATCTATCAGTCTTGCCATCCCCTCAACTCTCCTCCTGCAGTTCTTTAGTTCCAATGTTTGCCTGTGTTTCATCATTGTCAATTAGGCTCTGAGCACTAACTGGGAAGATTTTGGCTCCAGGGTATTTGACTAGCTACAAGCTTTCATCATAACATTATGCTACAGTACTAACACACAAACTGATCCTAAGAAGTCACAGATTTACAAATAGAAAAAAGCTATTTTTCTATAATCAGAAACCTTCCCTTTCTCACGAATATGACCACAGAAATTAATTTTCACCCACACAAAACCTTTTTTCATATGGAGTAGAATTGGCTGCATTCACATTGTGTTACCTTGATGAGTTCCACTGATAAGTTGTGTGTGTTTTACGAAGACAGAGAGGAAAGAACATTGAGGGGGATGATCCATGAAGTCAGACCTGTGAGAATAACATAACACTTTAGTGCAGTGCACAGTCACTGCTTACAGACACCACACATTTAGTTAGGTGCAATCTGATGAATAGGAAGCATTTTAACCAAAAGAGACAAGCCCAAACACAGCATTATATTAGATTATATTAGATAGATAGATAGATAGATAGATAGATAGATAGATAGATAGATAGATAGATAGATAGATAGATGGATGGATGGAT
>JAPZDV010000003.1:16928745-17001935 GCA_029814665.1 Acanthurus lineatus
TAGATAGATAGATAGATAGATAGATAGATAGATAGATAGATAGATAGATAGATAGATAGATAGATAGATAGATGATTGTTTCATCTTTAATCTGTTTTTGTCAACTTTAGATGGTTAATATGTTGCCATGGCCCTTCATTCTTATACAGTTTCCTATCTGTAGTGTGGTGTTCCTCAGGGGTATATCTCGGGCACCCTGTTGTTTAAGCATTACATGTTATTTGTTGGTATATTTTTAGAACAAATTTTATGAAAACCTAGTCAAATACATATTCTACTGACATCCAGTGGAAATTAAAACTTAGTTTCATATCATGTGCACTGGATTTTTTTACTCATAGATATCAAAGATCTTAATCAAAGTGAGAGAAGTCTAAGATTTCCATGAACATAATCAAAATAATCACTTGTCAAGAGTGTCACCTGTTATTCTGCCAGTTTTTGATTTTCTTTTTAAAAGAAAATGGTTCTTTATTTAGGGAACACAAACAAAGTTAAAGCTGTACTTGGTACCATTGGAGAAATCGCAAGAGTATTCTAGATTATGATAAAAAATGGCATTCGAGTATTGATATTTTAGCTGTACTTTCTCTGCCACTGTTGCACATGTAGGCAGGTATGTAGGAAGACAGGAGCCTCATTAATTCAACCACAGATACTGAATTGTAGCACTTTTTGTTAAACAATTAGATTTATTGATTGCTATTATGCAAAAAAAAATCAACAAACATTAAACATGCTTTTAAAATTTATTACCTACTGGGGCTTTAAACCTGTTGCTGCCCGGATGAAGCAGTCGATACTCTTTTTACATCATGCCTAGAATATTGTCGGTACTGGACTTTTTACCTATTACTGCTTCTTTATACTGTGATGTTTAGAATTATTCCAGGACCTTCATTAAAGGAAACATTTTTGATTGATTCAGAAATGAACAGGATCAAGCATGCCAGGTAGGAAAGCAGCATGTGTTGTAGTGTGCCACAGCATAACTGTAAAGAGTAGCACAAATTGTTGCTTTAATGTGGAAAACAAGAGTGTGGCCCAATTATTTTACTTTTAATGTTCAGACACTGTAACAAAAAAAATTAATTAAACCTGAGACCTTGTGTTCCTGACTGCCTTTTTTTTAGAATACTCTTTCGGTAAAAATGCTATCATTAACTGGTTGTGTTTTAATTACATGAATAAACCTTGACAAAATCCCCACAGCTGAAAAAACAGGATATTAACCTTACAAAATGAACAAAGCAGAGAAAATTCTTCACAGGTTGAAGATATTAAAAAGCTTATTTTGACAGTTTGCGTTAACATGTGCCTGCTAGTTTGTTGCCAGGTCGTTGAACTCTGTGTACATATTTTCCATGTGTGTATATTTTTATACTGAGGGAGGAGTTTGGGGAGATCTCTTGGCATCTGATCCAGCTGACATATCGGGGCCATGCTCTACTCTCTGCCCTGCTCCCTTATGTGTGCTCATGGAAACGTGGCTGCCTTTTGTTGCCCTGCCAGACCCTTGAGACAACTCCCAGTACATTTCTGTCTCAGTGACGTGTGCTAGTGTTTGTGTGTTTGCATGTGTGTATCCGTCTGCTGCCCTCGGTGAAGCTTTTTGGTTCAAATCTGTAACTCAGTCGATGCCGGATAAAAAAACATTTGTGTTTGAAATATTGTTATAAATTCTGCCCTGCAAAGTTTGGATGTTGTGGCTGTTTAGGGACACAAATATACTGTGATGGATAATGACAGGAGACTTCATTGCCAGACTACCAAAAATTCAATAGCTGTTGAAGAATTCAATAAATGCAACTTACCGGCGGTTTTATGTGACAAATGACACAAATGGGTGAATTTCTCAGAGGAGAGGTAGGAATGTGACAGCAATGATTGTTAGTCACTAACTGCCTCGCCTCACGCTCCTTCCCCTGGAGACGAGGCTCAACCACACAGGACCTTGTTTTTGTGTCTGTTTCCCTCTTTCTGTCTGGCTCACACAAAACTCCACTTACTTAGGCAAGTTCACAAAAAAGTACTCACTTTCTTTCTTTCTCTCTCTCTCTGCTCCTTCCCTCCATCTTCCCACTGTCCCTTTGGTGTCCAGATGGAGGAAGTAATAGCACGCATGCAGGATGAGAAAAATGGCATCCCCATCCGAACAGTGAAAAGTTTTCTAACCAAGATCCCCAGTGTTTTTTCAGGTAAGGTTTTCACATCTTTTGCTCTGTTATTGTGCTCCTTTGCCTTACCTCACCTCCTCTCCTCTCCCGTCCTCTCGTCCACTTGGCTCCCGCCCACTTAGCACCCTAGCCAAACAAAGCACAGAAAGTATTTAGAGAGCTGTCCATTTTGCATTTCACACCAGCAGTGCCAGGATGTCAAGAGAGTATTGGATTTTCGAGCAGTGCAACCTAACAGATAAGATTTAAAGCTGGAGTGATACTCCAGAAGAGGTTAGTTAAGTTAACACAGAGTGTAAAGAGTGCGGTCATGCTTACTGTCATTTTTACTGTACATAAAGATATGAAGTATACCATGCACAAAGGACTTTGATATATGCTTTTAGCATAAAAACTTACAGTATGAAAGCATCAAATTGAAAGCCTGTATCAGCCAATAAAAAGTACAGATCAATAGGGAAAAATCATAAAAAAGGCTACAGACTATATGCACAAGCCTCTTTCTTTGCCCCAGGGCACCAAGAAGCAGCCAGATTCACTGTTTACTGTCACTGCTTACTACAGACCATGTTTGGTTTGTCACTTTCAGTAAAATGTCCAGGCTCTTCTGTCATAGAAGGCTAAGATGAGCCACAGATACTATGAAGATTAGCTGTGAGCACTAACATATGAACACCACACACAGATGGATGTATATTACAGAACATAGCTGTAGTCACGCTGCTGAAAAATTGAGGAATAATACAGTTCTTTTTTCTTTGCCTCTTTCCTTTTTTGATGCTAAATTTACAGATTGTTAGTGTGTGTTTGTCTTTGTTTAGAAACAGTGGGAGGCTGTGTCGATTAATGATTTTACTCTGGCCAGTAACAACAGACCAGATCCATCTCTTTTATGTCAGATATTATACAATTTGTACAGCTAGCAAACAGCTACACTGGTTACATCTGTAGCACAAATCAGAACTGAAACAGATGGCTCATATTTGTGACTTTGCTTATTTAATCTATATACAATTGCCTGCACTTTACGGACATGTCTAAAAGTGACATCATAATCATAAGAATTATTATTCTATTTTTGTCAGAATGCATTCACTTTCTATCATGAGAAAAAGTTGCATCATATTTGGAAGTATTTCTTGAATTTTTCCAAGTTTACACAGTCACAGTCCTCCAGCAGCTTCTTTTCTGTGAATGCTGTCTCTTGTGTTCAGTGAGGCACTTGGCGAAGTTGTGTAAGAACAACAGTCAGGGATGCTACCCAGGTAGCTGCAGTGTGTTTTTTCCTCTGCACCACTCAATTTTTAATAAAATATATTGATTTCTTTACTTGACAAATTGATTCGCTTGTTGCTGTTACAGCACTTGCTCTCAGATGAGTGTATTGTTGACAGAATGGATGTTCCTTGAGCCCAAACTCAGTGCTTTTTCCAATAACTGTTGCAAACTGTTGCATATTTGCTTCTCTGCTGGAGAGATGAGTTGCACACTTGTATTGTATGTTCTTAAACTTTGTGAAGTTTCTAATCACGTAGGTGCTCCAATGGTTTCAGCTTATATTTGTCAGCCATATATATTTAAGAGTATATACATAGCATATGTCACATTCGATTGGTTTTCACAACTTGCCTATTTACTGTGGATTTTAACATTACACAAATTTTCCTCATGATTTTAGTTTTGTCTTGTTCTCATGTGGTTGTTTAGCTGTGAGTTTTATAACCTCTAAACATTATGGTTACATTATTTTAATTAAATAATTTTAATGCATTATTTTTACATCTGTGATCAAGCACTGATTCTCAGCTGTGCGTGTTGTCCTTTGTTCCATCCTGTAACTAATTGCTCCAGCGATTATCCAATATCTGCCATCAATGGGATCATTAATTATTGACGTAACTGCTTAAGACTCCATTTATATTATTGTCACATTCTGATGCACGACATGCCTGCACCCACACACAACACAAACACACACACGCACATACACACACATATGCTTAGCCCAATCCATTGCCATGATATTAATCAATTCAGAGAACGGCCTTGTTCGAGGATTACCTTACACATCTCATTTAAGCTCCCTCTTAGAAAGTGGGTCAACTTTAATAGTGTGAAAATGGGGTTGTATTAATGATGTTGATCCATGGAAAATCTCATCTGGTTGTGGGGGCGTCAGGAAGAAGAGGGTGCAGTGAAAGAAGGGAAATGGAGAGACAAAACACAGACAGACAGATAGCTTGATGGACAGAGAGACAGCCACAGGGGCTGACTTTCTCACTGCATGAATTCCCTCATGTTTCTATTTCTCACCTTTTCCCTGTCTTCTGTGGCACTCATCTCTTCAGCACACCTTCACCTGACAGCTTGACAGGCAGTAATAATAGCTTGGAAAATATATATTTAGCCAAAGTGGCAAAGTCACATGTTGTGGTGGGTGTGAAAATGCCCAAGGGGCAGAAGAGGCTGTTATGTTTTCTGAGATGTGAAAATAATTCAGTTGCATTCTCAGACGGAGAAGATGAATTACAAAATGGCAGCCACCATAAGAAAAAGTTTGATGTCCGTTCAAGAAGAATGGCAAAAATAATGTTAGAGTCATCTCTTTTTGATGATTACATCCTCTGTTTTTTTGAGAAATGACAGCACGCCGCCTTGTTTTCTGCTCAGTTTAACATTTATGCATTCTTTATCTCTCCCTCTCTGAAACCTGAACTGTTCACATCTTAGTTTTTGTTTACGACAGTGTGAAATGCTCGATGTGATGCATTGACTTATTAAATCAAAAAAAACAATTGCAACTTTAGTGCCTTTGCTGTGACTGAGTCAGAGAAATTGTTTTGTTACTGTACACAACGGATGCTTCATTATGCCATTGTACCTCTCTGGTCATTTATATTAATGGACTACAGCTTGGAGAGGGTGTCTGAAAAACAAAAAAACTTGGTAATGGATGGCTTATTGCACACCCACATTGTGTGAGGCGAGAGGAATTGGTATGCAGCGTGATGATGAGCAGAGGTGGGCAGGGTTAAGAGTGTCATTGTTTTCCCTTTCATTTGCATCTATATGCAAAAAAGGTGTTTCAGCACACTGTGAATTTATTAGATATGTCAGTGATTCATATTTATGTGCTTTCTCTCATTTCAGGTTCTGATATTGTACAGTGGATGATTAAGAACCTGGACATTGAAGATCAAGGTAAAAGAGCTGATCGTTGTTAATCAAAAAGACGTTTTCAGATTTTGTAGGGACAGACACGAGGCAAAGATGCCATGTAAGGTGAAAAGACAGGGGCATTCTGGGTATTTTGTTATTATAGTAGGATTAAACCCTGTAATATCACGGTCAGAGCAGCAGCAGCAGTCATGGATGAGACACACTTGAGGCAAGATTGCCACAACTTGCGTCAAAAGTCTTGCTACTTCTTGGAGTCATCATAACTGAGTTGAGTTTAAACTCACAACCACGATACAAATATATTTAGATGTAGCATTACTTACACTTAATTTTTACTTTTCTTTGATGCCATCTGAATTGATAAAAATATATAGATATTGATTCAGATATAGATCCAACAATAATCTTAAAAAACTCCTTTCAACTCAATAATTCGTCCAAAAATCATTACATTTTCAAGATTCTGTCTGTGCCCAAATGATTCAGTGATAGTTTTCCATATATCTATTGATACATAGCTAATTTGCATACTTCTAATGGTGTATCCTTGCTGAGATGTAAACAAATACAGGCTAACAATAGAGTAACTTGTACTAACAGCAACATTATACTTCCTGTTTGCATTCCTTCATTAACCTCCTGTGGGTGGAGTGCAGGTGCAGTGTCATCTTAAGTGATAAAAAGATATTGTACAACTTTATGAATGTCAATGTTTTCAGTATTGTGCACTGTAAAAGAGGAAAACCTAGTTTTCTTTGTGGAACTTCTGCGTAACATTAACTTACTAGTCCATTTTTCTTTGATCTGTCTTTTCTTGTCCTTGAGCTACAGCAGACATTGCATTCCTTGTTCCTGTTCCTCCTTTTTTCTTTCTCATTATTCTTATTTTATTCCACTGAGATAAAGTAGAACTAGACTGTCATGATGGAGTTTCCAGATCATTAGTTGAGCCCCCTCATTGCACATAAAATGACTAACAGTAGGCAGGTTCAGCAGTGATATTTATGAAAAGTGCAAACTGGTTGCTCGCTCGCAACAAAGCTGGTGATAAAGAAATATAGCTAACGATGTGAAGAGCAATCTTTTCTCAGTTTTAGGTGTTTGTGTGTGTGTCATGTTTGTGTGTGTTTACTTGGATTGTGTGGTGTTGATGTGTGTGGGTGTGCTCTCCAGCGTTTGTCTGCTTCAGGGTGTGCTTCAGTATTGTGCAGCCAGTTCATAGTTCTGATATTTAGCTGACTCATCAACTCACAATTCCTTTGTGTGTTTCATCATTTGCATGCGAGGAGCTGTCTGTCTTTTTCTACTGTATGTTTGTCAGTGGTGCATGTTTGTATCACTGTTTCACAGTGTCCTTATGCTTTGGTTTTCTTTCTCTTTTGTGTTTTATTTTTGGTTCTTTAATTTATGTGAAGAAACTTTTGACTAAAAAAATGATGCTTTTCCACTCGGCTCCGACTGTGTTGTTTTTAAAGTATCTGCATCACAGCATCTTTAATACACCGAAAAGAAAGATAAACAGCCAACAACAAAAAGTCTTTCTGCTTATTATGCCAAACTGGGCCTAAAGTTATTATTATTTTTGTTGCTTCTCCTCTGAAGTCAGGCGATATAACATATGTCATCCCCTCAAGCAAATATACATGTATTGTTTTACATTTTCTGTCATCTGCAATATTAAAATTCTCTTTCATAATTGCACACTTACAAAAACTGCAAAGAGTCTGAAAACATGTATCAAATGACAGATGTTCCTTGTCCTCTAAAACTAATTTTTTTTTTATCTGCTCACTTTTTTTTCCCAAACAAACACAAAACATGCTGTCGGTTGCCCTGCGGTGTTGAACAGAGTGTGGCTTCAGCACAGAACAACTCCTGGCGGAGCTGACAAACACAGCAAAGTGAAATGCAATTAATTTGGCTCACAGCACGATAGCAGCATGTTTATTATGTAAAGGCAGAGGAGCTTATATCAAAGTCGACTGGGGATTTAGAGGGTTTTTTTGCTAAATAATAGGCACAGATAATATACTGACACACTCAAGATGAACTCATTATCGTCCTATTTTCCAATCTCTGTAGTCTCCAATCTTGTTTTCATTCAATACTGCATCTGATTAGCTGACCCAAATGCCTCAAAAGTTCTTCTTACAAGTTTTAGATCTCTCTCTCTCTCTCTAGTGAAAGAAAGTTTTGCATGTTAAACTCTTTGCCATAATGCTGTCATTAAGATTCAGACCATTACGGATCATCAAAAACCTTTGGTTAATCTGGCAGGGGAACAGCTCACCACATATAAGGTGGCCCAAACTTGATTTATTTACGTGCTTTAATGTGCAGTCCGGGCCAGACAGCTCACCATGGGATTAGAAACACGGAGAAGATAAATGTGAATGAGGAGCCACATGTTGACATGATCTAAGACTTGAAGATTAAGTGTCTGCTGTGGAGGCTGCATACAATCCCTGAGTTATACATTTAAATATTTTAGTCATACACCAGGAAACTCTAAGCTGACTGGGGATCTGCTATTGTGAAAAAGTACATCCTGTTTCTGAACATCCAACATTTTTGAACCGAAAACCCTTGTTTTGGAACAAGCTTGATTTACTCTTTCCAATAAAATGACAAGCTCTGATCCATCACAGATAAACGTCCATAAATCCACTTAGAAATCATATAAAGGAGACTTTTTTACCTTGAGATCTCTGCTTTTTCTGTTTCAAAAGTAATCCAGTTGTTCTTTCAGTTGTGCTGGTTCACAAAAACCTCACTGACTGAGTTCATTGCAACTTTGTACTTCTTGTTTTTATCACCCAAAGCATGATGGGAACCCTGGTGGGAAAATCTCAAAGTATATCCAACCCAAATGAAAGAAAAAAACAACGAAACTTACAAAATCCTCGAAAATAAACAATTTTTACTTTATTAATATGCTGTTTTTCATGCCGACAGAAGCTAGGACATGCTACGATAAGCTTGTTAATGAAGGAGGTGAAAACTGAGCAAAAACAGACTTAAGTTCAAAGAGGTTAATCGGCTACGGATTGATTCATTCACAGTCGCTTACAATTTGAATTATTTTACCTTTTGATCATTTTGATTAGACCAGGAGGGTTTTAACAGCCCACTCAGCTTCAGCATCACTCTTCAACTCCTCCAACCTTTGGTCTGCCCAAAAATAAATCCTCGTAGGTGCATCAATAACATGTTATTGCTGAAATAAATTCTGTCAAACATTAAAGTTCTTACACATTCGGTCAGTCTCTAATATTTAGATTGGATATATATGATACTAATATAACAATAATGCAGACTTGTAAAGTTAATCCTTCACATTGTTCATAGAGGTTTCATTGCCAATTTAAAAACGTTTTTGAAATGACAATGTAGCAATAACATCAGTTTATTGAGCTTTAAGTATCATATACAATACATTTATTAGTCATTAGTCAAAAATAACAGTATGTTCTGTGGGCATGTGTGAACATCTCTGCATGCAAATGTGTGGATGTGTGTATTAGAAAAATTAGCAAAATGGATAACCTGAGCTGAACTCACATATTCCCACATTAGGGTGATAAAAGGGTGCTAAAATTGCTCCATTTCAGGAGATTGTTTTCTTTGATTGACATGTTGTTGCCTAACAGTCAGTTATTGCATCCATATGTATGTTTGTGTGTTTTGTACTCGTGTGAAAGTGCAGAAATGACGGATAAATGGATTTCTCATTACATCATTATAGCTTAAAAAAATATGAAATATTACTTCTTTTGTTTTGTAAATGTCACCAGATTAGAGAAAAAACAGTTTAGGGCAAATACACAAACACTTAAAAAAAACCATAAACAAATTGTAGCTCACTTTCTCAAAATTTTAATCCCTGTGAGGGAAATTGAATTGTCAAATAGCAACATTCAAAACATTCGAAACACTTAACACTGACTTGATAACACAAATAAAACACTCAAATTCAGCACAACACAACAGGACATCAACAAAGAAAAAAAACTGTCAGCCAGTCAGACCATCAGTCAAGCTGTCTGTGAGTGTGTGTTATTAAAGGTGTGAATTGCATATAAAAGAGCACCTAATCTGATCAGTGGAACACCAGGAAACAGTGAAATGATCTCTGAGGGAGAAATCGTGGCTAATCAGAGCAGCATGTAGTTGACGCATGCTGTTCTGTATCACGGTCCTGGTTTTCTCCTCCAACCTTCTTAAAACATCCTCCTCCTCTGACTCGAGAGACGCTCTCGTGTTGGAGCACTTTAGATGATCATTTTCAGTCTCCTGAGATCACCACTCTGCATGCTGCTACCCTGCCTTACAGATGAATTAAATCCTTGAAAAGAAAAGCCTGAATTTATGAAGCAGTGTCATTTTTTTCTTTCACCAGTCCTCTCAGTAGTTCAGTTACATATTTTATTTTTATGAAACTGTTATGAAATCAGTTGTGGAGCAGAACTTAGATTAACTTAACGTATACTTCAAAAAAAAAAACCTCTAAAAAATCCTGTTAAATACAGCAAATTAGAGGTAAACTAATTCAAAAGTAAAATGGAAATACTCTCTATACCACTGCTCATAGTCTCATCACTGCAACTGAAGCTTTCAGGGGCCCATAAAGGAAGGTGATTATAGCCACTCAGCTATTATAGGCCAAATAACTGGTGTCACTGATCCCTCAAAGTACTATTCAATGGTAGCAAAAACTTCTTTAACATAAATTTAATAGCTATATAAAATTCTCACACCTTGTGTTTTTCACCAAAGGTTTTGTTTTCTTGTGTATGTAAGTGTATGTGTGTGTGTGGATGAACGAACGCCTGTGTTGGTGGCAGGAGAGAGGGCCAAGAGAAGTGTTTGTCCTGAAGCCAATCACAATTATGCAGTGCTGCTGCTCTATTCACTACAGTTTTTTAATAAATGAAGCTTTGCATTAGTTATGCAGGACATGGGAGTCATGCATCCCAGCTGTAACCAGCTGACAGCCTCCCAGTTGAGTCATTGTTACCTGTCAGTCTCTCACCAATCACAGCCGTTCTCTCCATGAGGCGGTCCATTTATATATGATTCCTTTCTCACGCACCTCTCCTCAGTGCTACAAACATTGCTGCTGTCACCATCACCCCAGCCTCCACCTCCTTTTAGAGTCAGAGCTTAAGGAGCCCCTCTAAGTATAGGGGGGGTTTCTGCATTGCATGCCCTGTTTTGGCTTAGCATGCTGCTTGGTCAACCCAGGAAGCATCTTAAGAGTGAAGACAACAGCACCAAGAATAACTGTATGTCCATTTGTTGCAATAAAATGGTTAAATCTATGACAGGAGTGTTCCTGACAGAACTACATTTTGTTTCTTTCCTAAAGTGCTTAAAACAAATATTCTTAATCACCTTAACATCTATAAACAGTGTCGTATAGTGCAGAAAATAAGATCAAAATATAACCACAGTGCAGAGTCTCCCGTCTTGTCTTTAGATAAAGTGCCACTGGAAGAATACTTCCACACTCCACCTGGCAGGCCTCCAGTCTGCAGGGTTTTTGGCACGGAGCTGCAAAATATGATGAAATCAAAGGGTGTTTTCCCCCTGACTCTGAGGCTGCCCTTTCTTGACAACTTGACTAATTTCAGTCCAAGGTTTAGTCAGCTATAAAGCTTAAAGATATGTTAAATGGAAGCCAGAAGCTCCCCTGCTGCCCGGAGCCGATCTCTGCAGACTCCTAACAGAAAGACATCAACTAAACAATCTTGGTTTATCTTTTATTTAAGGCCATGAGAGAACCCTCCCATTACATTAGTCTGATTTTGCATTTTCAATTGTATTCCTTGTGCC
The DNA here is from genome assembly GCA_029814665.1 of Acanthurus lineatus. Taxonomy (NCBI): domain Eukaryota; kingdom Metazoa; phylum Chordata; class Actinopteri; order Acanthuriformes; family Acanthuridae; genus Acanthurus; species Acanthurus lineatus. Next base: position 16,939,938 of record JAPZDV010000003.1, read on the forward strand.
CATCATGCTGTATTCTTTCTGTACATTTAGAAAAAACAAATTCTCTGTACTTGGTATTAGATTTATTAGAACAGGCTATTTAAGCTTCAGCTTTTTGAAATTGTGCTGAATAATTTCTCTAAACTTGAAATGAGCAAAACAGACTTTGCAGCCAGTTTGCAATATCAGAAAGGGAAACTGTTGTATCAGATATTGTGCGTGGGAATGATATTCAACATCCATCCTAAAAACGGCGAGAAGAACCCTCAGTTTCACATCAACAAAAGCAGTGAGAGCGAGAAATCCATCACATAGGCAGACTCTGTGTTTGAGGAAAAGGTGACAGCAAGCTTTAACTGCAATGTCCTGGATGTCATTTTTCATACTTTGCTCACTTAACTTTCATCTGACATTCTGCCAGTCTGAGATAAAAATCTAGAAAATGAGATTTTTTGAATGGATAATAAGTGTAAACATGGTATCCGTTTATTTTGCTTATCCGTCTTCTGGATTCTTCTGTATTTCGTGGACTGATGCTTATGTTCAGATGATGTACGCTCCCTGACAAAACACAACGCTGTCTCTTTCTGACCTAATAACAAATCAAAATGGATAACACGCAGTAAATTATACATATATTCACGTGGGACTATACTGCTATAAGAAATAGTACAGTAGATAAGAAGGAAGGCGCGTGTGTCTAAGTAAACAGGTCTAAATAACTTATGAGTCATAATTTATTTATAAATGGAGCTCAGCCACACGTTTGCGTGCACTACACACAAACACACACACATGCGCACACACAGAAACACTCACACAGCACTCACACACTGTACATACACCTGAGCATCCTGACCTCTTAAAGCTGTGACAGTCACCTTATTGATAAAGGAAAAGTCAATCTATATTTATCTCAGATCTCAGAGAGTGAGAGAGCAGATTTATGTATATTTTATACATGCATTCAGTAATCTCTTATCACAGCATTCACTGCTCTGCGTATTGTGACCATGTCAAGCATTTTAACCTTGGTATTTGTTAGCTTGTTGGTGTATTAAGGTAACACTTTACTGCTTGCCTTCCTTGGGCTTTCCACAAATCACTTAATGATAAAAAATTGAAAAAGGCAGAAAATGACAAGGACACTGCTGAATAAAATGACATGTAATTTAACTGTAAAAAAAATGTTCAAAATGACAGAAAAGTGGCAAAAATTGTCAGCCGAGGTCGACGCTTTGAAGGGGTTACAGGTTGAGAGCAGCAGGAAATGACTGGTGGCTGACGAGACAAACAGTTGATGATGATTACATGTTTTCATTATCTGATTGTTTTAAATCAGGGACAGTCAAGCATGTGCTGCGGAGCGCTGAAGGGAAGCAGGTTTTCTCTCCAACCAAGCACAACACCAGGTGATTTGGCTGATGAGTTCCGCCTCCCCGGCTGAAGGTGGGCTAATCAGTGAGACCTCCTGTTGTGCTGTTTGGTTGGAGCAGAGACGTGCCTATCCCTCCGTCAGAGCAGTGTTAGAGCCTGTTAGAGCAGCAGCTCCTAATTCAGGTCGTGATGTTCATTGAGGTTTTTTCGTCAAGGATGAATTTATACCAAAGGATGAAAGGTGAATAAAGTTAATTAGCTGGCGGGTTAAAAACAGCATGCTGGTTCAGGATCTGTGATGAGAAACTATTGATTGCAGGATGATAGGAGAATCTTTTAGTGAAACAGCGAGGTTCCAAAGATGAACCTCATCACTTTGATTCTATTGTTTGACATTTTAAATAACACACTTTTTATTTATATTCTGGAAATAGTTACATCATCAGACTGACGCCAATCTCATATCTGTGTTAAATATGAAGCTACATGAAGCAGGCAGTTAACTTATTTTAGCACAAAGAATGGAAACAGTCATCTGCTCTGTCAAATACTGACTAACTAGCCAACTAACACAAACACAAATAAAAAAAAAACGTCCCAATAGACTTTACTATTGGATGGTGTCTAAATAATATCTGTGGCATTTCTGATATTTCTGCAGTTTTATTTTATCTTCCTCCTCTCACTTCATGCTATGGTTGATAAGGAAGACACACTGTGGTTAATTTGCCGACAACAGGGATGGATCCAGTAAAGGCTGAAGTCTCTGTGCTTAGCTAAGCTAGCATGACCTTTAGCCTTTTATCTATCAGACAGATACGAGAGTTTTATCACCCTCACAATCTACATTGACTCCACTGCAAAGAAAATGAGTATATTATCTGTAGCTATTCCTTAGAGCCTAAAAAATTACAAAAGTAATATTCAAAAAGTGTTTGAAGAGTTTGTCTCATTTTTTGAGAAAAAGATCAAATAGGCTAACAGTTTAATAGCAGTAAAGATTATTGGTCAAATTTGAATTTCCTTATGAGTACAGCTCTATATACTGTACATGCAGTTAATTATTGTGTTCCAAAGTTCACACTAAAAATCTCTAAAGTTATTAATTCATGGAATAAATTTTTAACACATTTTTAAAGGAGAAAAAAATAGCCATTTAATTTCTGCAAAGCAGTTAAAGGTGTTGAATTAAACTTGTGAAAGTTTCTCAGCGGCTCCAATCTTTCTGCCCACAGCCATTTGATTCAACACACTCTGAAAAATGCTTATACATTATGTTTCGCAGTTCATGCATGAAAGTAAAGCTGCATTTAAAGCGAACAGAGAGACCGAAAGTGTTATGAACTGACTTTTTGTCTGTGTCTTCTTTCAGTGGAGGCTCTTCATCTAGGAACTCTGATGGCTGCACATGGTTACTTCTTCCCCATCTCAGACCACGTCCTCACTCTCAAAGACGATGGCACTTTCTATAGGTTTCAGGTGAGAATAGAAACAGAAATGGTAAATGCATTTATATTAGAACTTTTCTAGTCTTTCAATTTAGCTTTGCAACGCAAGGCAGCATTCACGCATTAACAGCACGTGACTTGTAAATGAAGAACAACTATTAACTAAAACATGACAAATTCCAAACTCTGTGTGGTAATCAGAGTTTTTGAACCTTTAGACGGTGGAACATGATAGAGAAAAACCTTAAAAATCTGTCAAAGTGTCTTTGTGTGATATGCTGTAGTTACATCAGTCAGGCGTTGCTGTGATCCAGGATTCTTAGAGGTTCATGAAAAAAAGAAAAAAAAAACAAAACATCACTTTGAATTCAATACTGACATTGACAGTAGTAGTGATTTTTCAGCGCACCTTCCCAAGTGTGCATCACAGACCAAACCAAAATAAATCAGCGCCTGAGGCTGTTTACATTACTCGCAGGCTTCTCTTTGCTCTTTGCATGTAATGGGTTTTCATCTGGAGCCAGTCCGTACAGAGCTGCCCGACGTGGGTCAAGATTCATGCTGGTGTCTGTCCTCTGCGCTCGCTCAAAGGAGCTTATGTGCTTTAGACATTAGGATGAGCCCATTATACAACAAACTGTTTCATTGTGACAGATGCGGGGCTGTGACTACGTGCCCACCTTGCATGATTTAAAACACCATGTGATTACCTGTGTGCAGTCGAAAATGTCATATTTCTTTTCGTTTTGTTTCTTAATGACCTGTTTTCCTCCTCAGACTCCATACTTTTGGCCATCAAACTGCTGGGAACCAGAAAACACAGACTATGGTGAGAGACCTGTTAAAGTCTAACTCCCACTTTGTGCATAGTGCAGTTTGTTCTGAAGGACTAATGATGCAGACTGTTTGTTTGGTGCATAAAAAAAATCTGTCCGGTCGTTGTGTTTTTACTGTTGATGTAATGAGAAGTTCAAAAGATGAAGCATAAATGATGCAACTGCAGTATTTGGACAGAAAATAGACGAACAAACACCAAAACACCATTTTATTTTAGATTCTTGGCCCAAAGGTAGAATCACTTATCGTGCAGTCGGCATGAAATAACTCTTTTGTGCTTCCTATCTTTTTTTCAGAGTAGAGTTTAACAGTTTTATGATGCCAAAAGTGGTTTGGGCGAGTAGCCGCAGCCTTGGTGGTCTTTTATTTGTTTTTGAATTGGCGGAGAGGAAGACAGCTAAGGCTCGCTGTGGGAGTAATCCTGTGAGTGTTAGGGGAACTTAGAGTGCCTCAGAAGTAGCAACTGATTCATGTGAATAATGCCCCGTAATGAAAACAGTCTAATAGCATAATGAAGCTTCCACATAATGGTCAGTTGACAAAGTGATGAAGGGATCGTAATAGTGCAGGAAGACATCAAAAGTCAGGCGCACGCACACACACACGCACACACACACACACAAGCGCGTGCTGTAACAGATGCTCAGACACCATGCACAGTCAATGACCTTTGTGATTTGCAGGCCAGTTTAAATGTGCAGTTGAGAGGATTAAATGAGTAAACGCAGGGCCACTTAAGGCTGTTAAAACCAGGTTGAGATCCCGTTCTCCCTCTATTACCAGTCTCTCTCTCTCTCTCTCTCTCTCTCTGTCTCTCTCTCTCTCTCTCAGCTGTTTACCTCTGCAAAAGAACAATGCAAAATAAAGCACGTCTGGAGCTTGCAGACTACGAAGCGGTAAGTAAAAGAGGTCTTTTAGTGTCAGCGCTCCCCTCTTCACATATCTGTTGATGCTGCTGTTTTGGCATCACTTTCAGGCTTTATCTCTTCTCTATTTGTTCATACTGAGACTGAGAATGTTTGTTTTTCTGCATGTCACTGCATCATTTGTAACATTCCTTTCAACAAAGCTATTTAATGAATCACAGGGTTAGCTAAACTCTGGGTTCTCTTCGTTGTGTGTGAGCAGGGCAGTGTGCAGTAAACATAATCAGCCAAGATCCCTTAAAAGTTTCTTTTTTTGTCCTTTTTTTTTGTTTTTTTTCTTCACTTGCAGGAGAGCTTAGCAAGGCTACAGAGAGCTTTCGCCAGGAAATGGGAGTTCATTTTTATGCAAGCAGAAGCACAAGCGAAGTAGGTTTCTGTCAGAACCACACATGCATTGAACCATCATGAGTGAGACCCTTTTACACCCTCATTATGATAACTTTGTGGTTTTACGACAGCCCCTCCATAATTGCCAGCATGCAAATTCACAGATAAGATGCACATTAAACTGTCAGTGGATCATACATGTGTTGGAATGAGCTACGTGCTATGTAAAAACAGTTCTGAACTTCCTTTTTTTTTATCAGAGTGGACAAGAAAAGAGATAAAATTGAGAGGAAAATTCTCGACAGTCAGGAAAGAGCATTCTGGGACGTGCACAGACCAGTGGTGAGTGAAATTACTGATGTTGTCTTCACTGTCACCTTCGCCGTCACAGATATCACTGCTGACATTATCAACGACATCTTAATCTTCCCCGCAACGGTTTGAAAAATTGAAAACATAATTTCAAGCTGACCACACACAAAGAATCAAAAGAATAATTACATACTGTAGATATGGTAAATCATTTACGCTCTCTGGGTTATTTCAATCCATTCCATGCATTTCACAGGCACTGGAGCTGAATAAAGCTTTTTGACAAAGACAAAAAGTTTGGAAAGTCTTACTGACTTTTCACAGATTATGTCACTAACACACATATGAGCTATACACTGCTGATAATGGTGGAAAGACGTGGACATACTATGAATCCCCCGCCGTGTATTCCACTGTCACACACATGAAATGCCGCATCAATAACTGTCACAACACATCATCCTCACAGCTGCTCTTCACCTTGTTCATACACACTTGTTTAGCATTAGCATTTAGTTTTCCCCGAGGTTATAAGGTCTCCTCGGCTGTATTTCTCTGAAAGCCACTGCTCCGTGCTTAATTGGAAAATAAGTCCAATTTATGCGTCCTTGGAGCAACATAATCAATATTAATTCAAATTTCACAGTGATGCCGTCGAGCCACTTAGCTTTGTTCTTCTGGAAGAGACCTAGATTAGACCACTTGTTCAATCAGTCAGAATTTGCACACTAAGACTCTGATTTCCTGCTGGTTTACTTGTTTTGCTGGAATTGGCACATTCCATGTTTAATTAACCAGCATCTGACGCATTGTCCCGGAGACTTCTGTGGAGCACTTCACACCCCGACTAAGCATATTGCGTTTGATTGACCGAAACTCGTGCAATGGTTGCGAAGTTGCACCTTCATCCTAGGGGGCGAAACATGAACAGCTTAAGTCGTAAAAATTGGTTTACGATGAGTTAACTTGTGGTTTTCTGATTGTCTCACAGCCTGGATGTGTGAATACAACGGAGGTTGACATAAAGAAATCCTCCAGAATGAAAAACCCCCACAAAACCAGAAAGGTAAAGTACATCTTTTCATTGTTGTATCTCTCTGCTAAGGTCACAGCTGATAACACTGTAACTCAGAAATGAACAGAAAGGCTTCTTTTCTTCGCTGTGTTTGTCAGATGTTGTAAGACAGCAACCAATAGTAGTTCTATGCAGTAATATAAATGTTTTTATTTATTTTTTTGCTGCTTTAGTCGGTGTATGGGCTGCAGAATGACATCCGCACCCACAGCCCAACTCACACCCCGGCCCCTGAGGCCAAGCAGCCCACAGAAGAAGAACTGCAGGAACAGGTTAGACCTGCGAGTGGTCTCATATTGTAGTTTTTATTTTCCATTTGTAAGTGTATAATAAAGCTGGGTTATGTAGTACAGGATCTAAAGTGCAAACATAAAGTCGGTGTATGCTGATTGTTCCCTGCTCTGGTTTCAGATCACCTTTTGGCAGTTGCAATTAGACAGGCATCGACTGAAAATGTCTAAAGTGGCAGAGAGGTGAGTGATGTTGTTTGTGTCTTTATTCAGTTTAGCCATCGATCTGTTTATTGAGCCTTTAAATGGCCTAACATGGTGTGGAATTAAGAGCTCCAATGACCTTGAGGAGTGACTTGGTCCCGACAATGCCTTCAGCCAGCGTCAATGCTGGGGAAACCAGATACTGGCTGACAGACTTAGTGTCATTTTGTCATTTTCTCCTCTGAAAAGAGAGGTGCATTCAGGAAATAGCTCCCTATTTTTGTGTCCAAAAACGGGGTCAGCCCCTCTCATCAGGCTCTTGATTTATTTTTATTTGAATTGTTTTCTCTCAAGAGGATTTCACTTCTCTTTTGTAACTTAAAAACTTAAAATAAAAAATCCAAGTCATTTATAATCCCTCAGTTCACTATGTTTTAATAAATATCACATTTCCACCACTAAAAGACTTTGATCTCTTTCGTTTGCACTCTCTTGTGTCTCCTAATAACACAGTTTGCTGGGATACACAGAGCAGTATGTTGAATACGACCCCTTCCTCACGCCACCAGATCCTTCCAACCCCTGGATCTCAGATGACACCACGCTCTGGGAGCTCGAAGCCAGGTGGATACATCAGAAGAGCAATAAAGATATTCAGATGGATACATATAATGTTTGATCATGTTTTCAGATTTATACTGTAAGATGGTTTAGTGAACACAAACTTCACCTGTGAAAGATGTGTTGTTTCTCTCATCCTCCTTCAGTAAGGAGCCGGGCCAGCAGAGGGTAAAGAGGTGGGCTTTTGGCATTGATGAGGTCTTCAAAGATCCTGTTGGGAGAGAGCAGTTCCTCAAGTTCCTGGAGTCTGAGTTCAGCTCAGAGAATCTCAGGTTAACAAAAAATACACTAAAGAACAAAGCGTACTCCTTTACTTGAGCCAAAGTACATTCATATACATGACAAGAGAGATTGACTTGTTTTTTCTGCCACATTTATGTTAATAAAGCTTTTGCATCATCATTAATCTATAAACTACTGTAGTTTTTGTGTAATAGTAATGTTAAATATAATTGCACTTGATCGAGAGAGCAGGTTTTAAGTATAAGTATTATGAAGTTTACTCTAAAACAATTCACCATATTTTATGATATAATTATGCTGTTTATGCAATGCCTTAATTTGCAAAGGAACCAGCAACTACAGCAGTTAGATTAATGCAATAAAAAGTATGCTGGCCTCTGAAATATAGCAGATTTAATGTATAAAGTAGTTTAAAATGTAAATGCTCATGCCAAATACCTGAAAAACGCACTTAACCAGGGTATTTTACTGCTTAAGCCTGAGTATCAGCCCAGCAGGTGAGATAGCAGAGCCCACTCTTGTGTTTTGAATTGGATTATGGACTGTGCCTTTAACTGTAACTGCTACTTGGCTAATCACAACCCTCACAGTTGTCTAAACCTTTGTTAACCTCAACCACAAACTGAGTCTTAAGCCCAAAATAAACGGTTAACTTTCGTGGGACTAGCTTTTTTCGTTCCCACATCGGTCCCCACAACGTGACTGTGTGAACAGATATTCCTCGCCACAACGTGATTAATACAAACACACACACAAACACACATAAATGCACACCTGAGAGACTGTGGAGGATTTGACTCACACTTTGATGCACCCCCAAACCCTCCCCCCCTGCAGTACACACTCACAAACAAATTAAATGCTCTCACACACACACACACACACACATTATGAAACACCCACAGAAATATACAGTTTGCTCATTGCAGGACTCCCACTGTATATGCCCTCCTGGTTATATCAGAGTAACTGAACACAGCTGTAGACGTGGCTGGAATAACACAAGTGGGCACGAATATTATGCTAATTTGTTTATTCATGTAACAGGAATACTGCAGAGTATCAAAGGTGCATGCTAAACACTAAATATGAATAGAGTAATCAGTGTGCGGGATAGCTTCTCTGCTGCTTCTCTCGGTGAAAACCTGTTTTATTTCCACCCAGAGCTCATCATATGGTTGGTTTGATTACATTTTAATTTAATATCTCAGTCAGTTGAGCATTTTTTAACTCCTTTAAAACTGAACAGATGCCTCATAAACAGCATGTTGCTCTACATGGACTTTTTAACATTGATCCTGTGTTCAGATTGCTATATTTGTCTACAGTTTAACATTGAATTTTTGAAGTTAAGCAATAGTGAACATCAAAACTCTTTCTATTGCTGTTTTTAACATGATTTTTTTCTATATAATGAAAAGATTACGAATATACTGTATGTACAAAAATAAGTGTAGAAAGAAATGAATATTAGGCATCTTATATACGTTAAAACTACTATTAATAATTAAATTGACAGTGGAGAATATTTTGAAACTTTTGGGGTTTAAAAACAGTATTGATATGATTTTTCTGATGACTTGGGTCTGTAGGTTCTGGCTAGCGGTTCAGGAACTAAAGAAGCGTCCCATCAGAGAAGTTCCATCTCGGGTTCAGGAGATCTGGCAGGAGTTTTTGGCCCCCGGAGCGCCCAGTGCCATCAACGTGGACTCCAAGAGCTACGACAAAACCACCCAGAATGTCAAAGACCCTGGACGCTACGCCTTTGAGGATGCACAGGTGCGAAAGATAAAGATGCATTAATCACATCCGTAGCTAGTGTCTGTGGTTATTCAAGGATAGTTTTATACTGTGACCTGTGACTTCATATTGCAGCTAATAAAACAGTAAAATCTTCACCTCTGGCATTTTATGACTCACAGCTCTGTTTCAGTGGTCAAGGGAATACTGTCTTTTATAATTCTTTTATTTTTACATTACATTGCTTCCTCAACAGGAACACATCTACAAGTTGATGAAGAGTGATTCATACAGTCGTTTCATCCGTTCCAGTGCCTACCAGGAGTTATTACAGGCCAAGAAGAAGGTAAAAAAAAAAGAAGTTTGATAACCAGATTAGAGACAGAGAAGTTTATGTAGATAATGGTACATGCTAACAACCTTTGTTGCACTGACTCTTCAGTCCTGAGCATGTTGAAACCTGCTATTTTGTACTCAATCAGGCCTTTGGAAAGTCTGTCGAATCACATTTTGAGCCCAAACCATTAATCTATTCACATACAAAACAAAGGCAGACGTTTAGTTTCTCTTGCCCTCAGCTGTGGTGACATACATTCTGCTACAGAAGCAGGATTTGATATAATTATGCTTAATGTATATACAGATATTTATGTACACTTAAGGCAGATAATTATAGCTGGTTCAGACAGTAAAGGTACCCAGATGAGGTTGTTTCTGTTCCCTTTTGTTATGGTTTGGTTTCCACCTATTTCTAAACAAAAGCTAGTCTGTTATGAGCTACTGTGACTTAGTTTATTGCTTTTGTTCCCAGTGGATTTGCTCAACCAATCATCTCCCCTATATTAAATACAGTCATTTTTGTTAATGAATAAAAATAATGTAATTCTGGTTGAAGTGAGATAAGATATAATTAATGTTTCCTATAAAGACACACTGCAATTAAAATGGAGTTCAAATTCCTGAGTACAGTGGTGTGTATGGTAGAGCTGCTTAAGGATCAAAAAAAAGGTCAAATCAAAGAACTTTACAAATGAAACTGAACTCGCGTGCCAGTAATGCAAATATGAGACAGAGATACTAAATACAAAAAATATTTATAGAGCCTGTTTCAGGTGTGGATGATGGAGCAGCTGATCAGGACTCCTGTCGAGCTTGTAGAAACCATTATGCACAGCAGAGACCAGAGGCTGTCATAACACGATGAATAATTCAGAATTATTCAGGTGTATTTATGTGCTTAAAAACCTGCTTTGTCTTACGCCGCCTACACTTTCCCTGCCTGTCATTCTCGCAAAGTAGATTTTGGTATTATAGCGAGGGATTTTCAATAAAATATCATGTGAACTCAGCACATTTGAGGTGACTATGGGAATGATAACGATGGCTGAGAACTCTTTTTCTAATTTAAACCACAGCTCATCTATCTGGCTTGCAAGCTGTTATTCTCTACATATTATAATTTATGTATGTCCCCCTGAAGCCTCTGCATGGTGAAATTACTTCATTTAATGCGTCTAATTTTTGTTCCAACAGAAAAGTAAGAACTTGTTCTGAAGGCTCTGGCTTCCAGGTAAGGTCCAACATTAATGTCCCATTTCATTTTGTTGCACCGGCAGTGATGATGCCAATAGCAGATTTTAACATTGTTAAAGACACTGTTTTCGAAAAACTTAACTTTTAATTAAATATACACACTATTAGTAATGCCATCCTTATGGAATCCTTAAATTTGCACCGTGCATGCTCTATAGAAAATACAATACCAAACCATGTTAATGACTTCTAATGTTGATTTTAAAACAAAAGAAGAATGTGTTTTGTTTTCTCTCATTCTCACTTTCCTAATTATCTTTTGCACCTGTTCTGCCTTCCTTTCTCTTCCGCCAGTGCAGTGGAAACCACTAGCATCCAAGAGGCTGACCAGTCGTGTGCCATCATGCTAAAATCAATGCCATCTCTCTCTCTTGGACATGGAGAGAGGGACCATCTCATCTCTTCGTCATCATTGTCTGTCCATTCGCTCTTGGCTCAGCCGGGCGATGAGCCGGGCTGTCCGTTCGTCTGTTGTCCACCGGATGTTGCATGTCCATGAGGAGGATGCTCCTTCTTCTCTCTCCTCTTACAGTACCTGATATATTTCCAGTATTCTCAGAAAGGAGGCACTGCTGGACTTGTGAGGACACTGACAGACTGGCGAGATGAAAAATGTCAAATCCGGTGCTCCAGTTCTTTCCATTGTAACTGCTGGATTGGAGCCCCCAGTCTCACTTCCAGCTGCAACAAATGATGTCAAAGAGAAAAAAAAAAAAGAATAAAAAAACCACATAGAAAAAATATATGAAATGACAACTTAAACTGATAAATCTAACCAGTGTCATCGCTTTACATGATCTGAGGTCACAGATACTTTGTCACGCAATGGGAAGTGTTGTGCAGAATGAATATACAATATATATAAACATATATATTATGATTATTATTATTATTATTATTTATTGTGCATTTATTTTGCTTCGCATTATTTAATTTTACTACAATAACTAGCACATATGGTTTTCATTGCACTTGTAAAGTCACATTCAAAATGACAAAAAAGCTGTCTCCTGTCTTATGTAGAACACAATTCTTTGTTAATCTCTCCTGCATTTATTTTTATACCATATTTAAAGACACTTTTACTTACTTGTATTATTAAAGTTGGCCCTCTATCTGTTACTACGGCCTGTGTTTGTTTGTTTCGTGACTTTTTTAACTTTTTTGAACACAAAGTGCCCAACTTAAGCAATGAAATCCTAGTTGAGCATTCATTCTGCAGGGCTTGAACAATGCACTTTTGTCTTTTACCACTAGATGGCGTTATGTTGTTTCCTACAACAGGGTTCTGCCTCTTTTCAAACACCGTCTCCTTCTCAACACAGATCAGCAAAATGCACTGTGTTTCTCTGCAGACAAATGAAGTTTTAGCATGCAAAAGTGTCATCATTCTCTGGTCGGCTGAAGGAGTTATTGTTCAGACTGTACCCGACTGAGGTTTTGCAGGGTCTGTTGATGTTTCAGCTCTTTGAAGACTGAACTGACAGTCAGTGTTTTCAGTCTCTGTGCCCAGTGGTCAGCTTAGCAAGAGCCACAAAACACACAAACATTATTGTCTTCAGTTGCGTCAAGGAATGTGAATTGTGGCATTTTTCAAAGCGTCCTGCTAGTGTGTCTGGGTAGACATAGGATGATTTATGGATGGGAGCTTATGGGCTGTAATGTGATGTGGTCACAATAATGAAAGAGGACAATTTAGGCTTTTTGTAGGAGATCATTGTTTCTTCACAATTTTTGTCCTTTATTGCTCATGGTGGCAAAATGTCGTCCACTTCCTATGAATGTAAATGTAAAAGTAAAACACAGGGGGGAAAAAAAGACAAAAATTACAATAGCAAAAAAGGAGACAAAGGAAAAGCTGCCATTATGATATGTTTGATATACCATAAGTGTGCGTCTTTTAAAAAAACTATCAAAGAAAAGATATCAATGGGCTGAGAGAGACAGACACAGGAAGAGAAGGACTTTAAAATGAAAGAAGTGAAGTTTGGTTTGATTCCCACAATGACCAGGGCCAATAGGATAAACCCTCCCAGTCTTGAGGAGGGAAGGGGGTGGTGGGGATTCAAACTAAGGCAGGCTTTACAGTGAGTCAAACACTTTCAAAGACAGACTACAGACAGTCTCCGCAGCACTAAGATACAAGCTCACTGTGACAGAAACCTGGAGCCTCTAACTTAAACCTGGCAACAGAAGGACTTAACAGAGAAACTTAGACTGAGAGAGAAAGAGAGTAAGAAAGAGATATAGCTCGTCCAGGACGATGGAAAACTGAGGGTGTCCAACACTTTTAATCTTAAGTGGAGGGCGAAGAAAGGAGCAAAGACAAGCCTGAGGATACTACAGATTACGTTGCCATGGAAACCAAGACCTGGAAGCGGACGCAAGGACCACTGAAGGTGGACAACCACCCTTGACTGCATCCTCGACACAATACTGTCCCGCCGTGCACTGTGGTGAGAGGTACATGAGCCAGGCTTTATGCTTCACTGCGATAACACCTGTTTTACACCTTAGCACTTCATTTAAAAGACATTTCAACAGTTTTACCAGCTGTGAGATCTTTCTAAGGCTGTTTTAAACATCAGCCACCATGACAAATAGTATGGACCAATCCCACATTAGTGCCATTAGATTTGATAAAGTTATCAATGCAAAGATGATACATGTTCATAAAAATTGCTCCGCTGTATTGACTATCATTTAATTTTCAATAACATTTTAGAACAAGCATACATGCTTTGAAGATGGACATTCTGTGTATCATAAGTGTGGAAAAATATCAGATACCAGTTTGATTTTTAGAGAAAAAAGTAGCTAACTGAGTGCCGGATTGACATATCCAATGTGAAGGCTTTGAAAAAGTGGGCAACAAAAGACTGACTAAGACAGTGACACTTGGTGACTCAGTGAGTCTCTGAGTGACTAAGCTCAGAACCATGTAATTCGACCAGCAGTAGCTGTACTTAGTATTCATGCCAGCACTGAGGGTTTGATTCCCACTGGGGCCACCCATAGTAAAAAATATACGCCTTCAAGGTACTGCAAGGTGTTCTGGATAATCATGTCGATTAAATGACTATAATTAGTGGCTGGAGGTTTCAGGGAATTAGTGTTGTGAGTGAGAGAATTAGTGAGTGATGACAGTATGTTGTACTGTGCATCTCAGTGAGATTAGGCGTCAGTTTATGGTACTTTTTCCAATGTGACAATGCAAAAAAGGCAGAATGACAGATAATGGTGTTTCTGTACATAATGAACCTGTTTTCTGTGTGTACAAAAATAATCTCTATTCTTTTCCCTCATGTTCATATATACAGGTGTATATCTCTGTGTGTATGTGTGTCTGTTCACTTTTGTGTCATAAATCTATTGTGTGTAGTCATGTGCATGCTGATGTGTTTCCAGAGTGGTGTGTGAACATGTGTGTGTGTTTCATCAGTATGCGTGCAGTGAATGGTAGGGAGTTTGCCTTCTGATCCTTCTTACAGCTCTGGCGACTGCACCACCTTGTACAGTCTGCTCTGATGTCAAAGAGGATTTAGCGTGCAGACACATTACAGTTTCTTTAGTAACAGAAAACACTTCATTGTAAGCCTCTAAAGATAGTAAAACTGGTATTTGATGGAAGCCTTAAACATTCTTAACCAGTGAGCTTTAAACATGAACAGGTACCGAGAAATCACTGAGGAAAAGCAGATTAAGATGGCAGAACATTTGGCCATTTGTGGTGATTTTTTTCTACAAAAAAAAAATTTCAACATTTTTTTGTAACCAACAGAACGTTTGCCTCACTCATGAGCAAAATATGGCTTAAAAGGACAACTTTTAAACCTCTTAGCACATAGAGGCCTGCTGCTGTGCCAGTCTTTGCAAACTCATGCTGAGCAGCCAAAAATAGTTCAAACCACAGAACTCAATTTCAAAATTTTAATGGAGATTCTTAAGTTTCCACAGACACCAAATATATCTAAAATGGCATTGAAGACATTAAGACAAATTATATTTGATGGGATGGTAAAGTCTTAAAACCCACTGAATCCTGGGATATTTCGCTCTTAAAAGTATTATAGCTTTAATAAAGATCCGGAATGAGCTGGTGAAAGAATAGAAATGTGACACTGTCAGACAGGGTGAAGTAAGGTCATTTTAGAAACCCTAAAGTTACTTGGGGGGAAAATTGTGTGTTACGGGATTAAAAAAAGTTCCACTGAGAGTGCTAATGGAAGGTGGTGTTAATCACTGCAGCTAATAAGTGCCATCCCGATCTGAAATGAGAAACGCTGCACTATCATAGCATCTCTAATTGCCCCTCATCCTCCACTAAAGCACATAATGTTGCTGAGGCGAAAGGAGGTTGCCTTACATTCTTGCCAGTACTTAGCTTGGAAAGCATTATATATGGGCTGCTAGTCATTATCAAGATGGATTGTGGTGACAAATGGCAATGTTGGCATTAGACACATTTACACAGAAAAGCACCCAAAAGGACCTCAAACCCCACCAGCCCCCAACCCCAACTGTTAATGAGCCAACAGCCCGGCGCAGTTTGGGAAAATAGAATCCGCAAATGCAGATAATGACATGGTTCCTCTTTGTGTAATTGGCTCCGAGTGAAAACATTTCATTTACCTCTCTTTCCCTCTCCCTTTATATCCTGTGTATGTGTGTTGCAAGTCTGTGTGTGAGTGTGTGTGCATGTGCGTGTGGTCACGTACCGGTGTTGTGTGTGCGTGCATGTGTGTGCATGTGTGTGATTGAGGTTTGAGCTGCACGGTGAATTAAATGCAGTTCTACTGTAATTAACTGCACTTACCAGTCTGTGTGTGAGACTTTCTGACGCACCAATAATTGAGGCATCAGGTTTTGTTTGTTTTAACCTGCCTTTGAAGGCATGCTGGGAAGATGTTTCACATGGTTTAGTGGAAGTACATCTGTGTGTACTAATTTTGAAAGTCTTGAAAGGATTCGTGGCTCTTTTTTCAATTATTTAAACAACTGGATATCAGAAATATTAAAATATTTAGCAGATAGACTGGATTTTCATGGCTAAGTGTTTTTCATTTCACTTTGAGAACAGAAAAAAAGAGAGCCATTGTTATCCAGACAGAAAACATTACCACGGTATTAAAATGCCATACTGAAAAACAAAACATAACAAGTTCCCACTGATGATAATAGTTGTTTTCAAAAGACTTGTGTGTAGCTCAGCAGTCTCTCTGGTATTTGTTTCTGGTATTTGTAACTTCATTAGAGGTCTGAATTTTGGGAACCAAGGTCTGCCACAGTTCATTGAAGCATGTCCCCCAAGTATTTGCGGTTCTTGTAAAACATAAAGCTGTGTTTGTGGACAATATTAGCGTTTAGCAGACAGAGAGGTCCGGTTTGGTTCTGTCTCAGCATTAACACACAAAACCACAGTCTCCTTCCGTCTCCGGGACGCTGTGATGATTAGTGCTGTGCGTCAAGGAGAGACAGACAGATAGAGTGACAGAGAGATACAGCTAAGGAGAGAGAGAGAGAGAGAAAGAAGCAGAGAGGCAAACAGCTTGTGGAGAGATATACATCTGTGGGAGGAGGGCATATACTATACATGAAGCCAAGCAGAGCTGGTTTTGGTTCCCAGTTGGTCATCTGTCGCAAACCCCACCATCCCTTTCCTTCTACCTCCCAACCTCATCCACCTCAGGGCTCCCTCCCCAAAACCCCTGAATCCCCCAAGACCGCAATTTGTCCTGCAGCTGAGATTGATGAGGATAGCTTAGCAGGGCCGGCACTATCATACTTAGGCTGAGTTCTGGAGTAGAGAGGGAGCGCGGCTGCTGACTGTATAGGCCATCCGTCATGCCCTATGTACACAGTCAGTCAGGTCATCGCTCAAAAGTCCCCGAGGCTTTGCAGACTGTAGCTCACAGGAGTCAAAGAGTGCTTCTTTGAACGACGGATAGCGGGAGAATAGGGAAAACGAAGAACAAGAGGCTACACACAGAAAAAGAGCCTGTTCCCTCTGACCAGGGGTTCATGCATTTAAATACACAGTCAGCAGGAATGAGACAGAGCAGCTGAAGACAAATGAGACAGTGTCGTACATGGAAGGTAGATCACTGGAAGATGGAGTGGGGTCATGACTCCCCAATGCAGTAGGTGGTGGAAGGACCCAGCGGGAGTCTTTGGTTTAGTTATTCTAACCTTATGATGGGTGTGTGTGGGCGTGTGCTGGCTTGTGTCTGCGCAGGCAAAAAATGCGTGCCTACAGAGGAAACACAGATCTGAGATGTAGTTTCCATCCTGATGAGGATATTTAAAGAATTATATTATCAGGCTAAAAAACTCAAAAAACGTTTTTCCTGTTCTTTCATTAAAAGTTGATTTTAAAATAAATTTGGGTATGAAATGTCTCATGTTAAAACAAAAACTTGACTGTAAGAGTGTGCATGAAATCCACAATAACTTCCCTCCTCTGCAGGTTTGATTTCTTAAGAAAGAAAACAAGCAACATTTACCGATTCATCAGATCAGACTTGCACAACAAAGCGACTTTTCTTTCCGACATATCTCTCAGTGTTACATAGAAAACGTCTGGTTAGAAGTCAGACTACGTCTCTGCTGGATAGACAAACAGCTGCTGTCTAGCTTACAGCAAGTGCTGCTGGGATAGTGATATACAGACCTGAGTGCTCGTGTAGTTCGGACCGAGCTGCCATGACCTCTGGGTCAAGGGCAGAAAAAAGGGGGCAAAAACCAGAGTGGATTACGATAAAGTAATTTGTTACATGTCAGTGAGTTGCAGGTCCAGAAAAGAAAGAAAGAGAACATAGAAATTTGCACAGCAAAGAAGAGTCTGTGAATAAGAGCAGCCGATGGCCTTCAGGCAGTTTGGTTCTCTGTCAGAATTTCTGACTTGATGTCATGCAACGCTTGTCAAGAGCAACATCTGCTGAAAAGATGCTTGAGTGATGGTCAAAAATGTGCTGGCGCAAACGCTGACAGCATGCACACGGTCGGAGACTCCATCCAGAATAAAAATCATTTCTCTGAATCAGACCGTCTTTCTTGTGCTAGCATGATAGGGGGGGACGCTATGGTTCTTATGGACACTGTGGGTCATTCTCAGTTCAGTTTGCTCCATAGTGTATCACCAAAGAGCAGAAGAGTGGACTCCCAAAGGGTACTGTAGCGCTCCCCAACTCTTCCCCTAATAACATGCAGATGGGCCTCTCTAATGCCTGTTTACATATCTGCGGCATAGTTCATGACTAAAGTAAGCAAAGCCCTAATTATTTTACCCGGCGACGGGACCAATAAAATCAACTTCCCCTTCTCGTTATGGGTGTTTAAGTGTATCCTTTGATGGCAGGGTTTTGTTTATTTTTGGAAGAGTTGCGTAGCTGAGAGGAAAGCAAATAGAAGTAATGACACAGAGATGCTGACAAATGGGGGCCCTGGTGATGGATTCATTTCCTCAGTGATGCCTGGAAGGCCAGGCTGTGAAGGTGATTTAACATGACTGTGCCTTAACACAATCGAACACATGATTGGTAAAATTGATATCATGTTAGGGATTGCAGGCTGTTACGCATGCATCATCACATTCTGCCTGAATTAGTGTTACAACAGCGTCACTGTTAGTAATTTTGAGACTGTTTTCGTGTGATAACAGATGTTTTACCCTCAGAAACCATCTTTTCTGTGTATAAATAAAATGTAAAGTGATGTGTATGTTTCTGTTTTGCAGAATGCTGTGGAGAATAACTATTCCAGTCATACTGGCTGGCGTTCTCTGCATCACTGCAGAGACTAAAAAACCTCGGCCTCAGGGATCGATCCCATCCCCACACAAGACCAAAGGGAACCTTTCCTCAGAGCGTCACCACCGGCTATTGCAGCAGAAACCAGAGGTGCTATCCTCCAGCCGGGAGGCCTTGGTGGTGACAGAGCGGCGCTACCTCCGCAGAGACTGGTGCAAAACTCAACCTCTCCGTCAGACAATCAGTGAGGAGGGCTGCCGCAGCCGCACTGTGGTCAACCGTTTTTGCTATGGCCAGTGTAATTCCTTCTACATCCCACGCCATATGGGCCCCAGCTCGGGTCAGGGCCAGAATCGAGGCCAAGCCTCGGGCTCTGGAAGGAAAAGCCACAACAAGGTCCAAGAGCCATTTCAGTCTTGCTCCTTTTGCAGGCCACACCGCATCACACAGCTCACAGTGCAGCTAGACTGTCCGGACCTGCAGCCCCCTTTCAGACACCGTAAGGTGCAGAGGGTCAAACAGTGTCGCTGCATGTCTGTGGACGTGGGCAGCCATGGAAAACTGTGAAGGACTGTGACTTATAAGGTCTTCGAAATGACATGAGCAATCTCAAAGACAGAAATGGACAAATTTCGCCTAACAAGGACAGGCACCGAGTTGAACTATACTGCCTCATGTTGTGCAAATAACGGCTTGTCCCACAATAAACTCGACTGGTATCATTAAGGCTCAACATTGATATAATGATAGACTAACAGCCATGTTGGCAAGCTGATGCTGTTGAGACTGATTCAAGCGGCTGCTCCAAGAGACACTGATGATGAAGCAGCCAAGATTCAACAAGTTTTTTTTCTCCTGTTATTTCTAAAAGTTCTTATCTACCTGGCTATTTGTACTTTTGTTCTTAGCTTCTTTTTGTGATAAAGGAGTCAAGATAGTGTCTCAGAGTTTCTTAAATCACAAAAAATATGGACACTGCTGATAATTCAGTTCCTGAAAGATGCTAAACTGTAAACAAAGTGTGACCCCTTTCAAAAGTTTCTGTAATGTGACATGTTTTTTTGTCAGGTGGATTTACAATAATTTCAGTTTGCCAGGTTTTTATTAGCAGGAAAAGAAGCTGACAGTGTTATAGTTTTGTATCTGTCATCTTATATCTTTTCCTTAAGTTCTACAATGTTCCAAAATTATACTCGAGTTGATGCCAGGAAACAATTTCAAGAAACATGAAGCAACACAGTAATGAGCAGTGGTGTCCACCTGCTTGGACTCAAGCCTGGCTGTATACTGTAGACCACATTTGACACAAATATACTAGCCAGTAGGAAATCCATACTGCAGCATGTGCAATGCAATATATACAGTATATATTTTATGTATGTGTGTATGTATGTATGTAAAAAGTATATTAAATCTATTTCATATAAAACAACTGTAGTTCTGTACCACTCAATATCACCTTTCTGCACAAATGAGAAACAGAAATCAGTCATCAGCAGAATAGTTTCCATTAAGAATGTACATAATTTCTTTTATTCAATAAATATATATTTTTTTCATTTTAAGGGTTTTCAATAAAAACATACTGTTGGTATTGCACAAAAACATTACATAATATGAATCTTTTGCTCCATTAACATATGGGAGTTCACACACTCATATACAGGAAAGACAAAATTAACTGCATGGATTCTGCTGAAAACATAAAAGCAAATTGAAAATACAGCTGAATAAAACTACACTGAATCTACATCAGATCACACTGTCTGCTGAAGGTATGTATGGTCTTTCTGGATTAAAAAAAGCACTGAACCATTATAAGGATTATCTGTATGTATCGTTAGGTTCTGAGACTAACAATGAAACTATTGAAAAAGTCAATCTAAACATGTTTAAGCTAAAGAGAAAATGTTTTTCTTTTTTTTACATGTAACATTAAACTACATATGATATGTCTCAGAAATAAGCTTTGTTTTGCAGCACTCATTTGACCACTGAGTGATAAGGCACTTTCTGTCTGACAGGTTAGTCATATAGAACATACTGACACATTATAAAGTTATGTGCTTTTCACCATAAAGGAAGGTATAAAGAGTCAGTGTTCATGCCGTCCTGATAAACTAGGCTGGAGAACTGTACAAAAACCCAAAATAGGCTACATATGGCTTACAAAATACTAAGAAAGCTTGGATATAATGTTGCTACATATTTCAGACTCCAGTGAGCATTTTCTGGCAAATAATTCAATTGCATTAATCATCTCGGCTTAAGGATGTCTTTTGGTAGCAATATTTCATTTAATAATGCAAGTGCTATCAAAGGGTGGCTGAGAATGTGATTTTTCATTCCACTTTTAAACAGTATAATGGCCACTTTGAACCAACTCACAATAAACAACAGGTTTAAATCAACTGAAAACAAATACTGGAAGCAAATGTTGTATGCAAATGTTGTAAAAATGACTGATGAGTCATGTTCAGATTGTACAAACAGTGCTTGTGCAACAGACTTGGCGATGATAATTTTCCATTCTCTGCTTCAGATCTTGTGACCCAGCTTTGCTTTCTGTGGAATAAAAAAAAAAAAAAAACAGGGTCTGAGTTATTTACAGCTGGCAGCGCTGGCACTCACCTCCAGAGGCAGGAGTGTTTCTTCAGCACCCTGACAAGTGTTTTTTAAGGAACAAGGTCTTCGCAAATAAAAAGAACAAATGATATGATACAGTAACTGTGGTAAGAAGAGTAAAAAAACCAAAAACATACTATTCCAGTTGCATGTTTTGGTTTCACATTGTAGGTAGCCTTCTCCCTGGCCTGTTTGAAGCATTCTTCAGCCATTTTGACCCTGAAAAAAAAACAAGTAATAACCATCAGTCATCCAGTGGAGACACACTCATTCACATTGTTGAAATTCACTGTTTCACCATAATAAAGGGACACAGTACAAAAATTCAAACTTGGACCATCCAGTCTATGGTCATGTGGTATTTGGACACAATGACCTCGGTCTGTCATAGTTCCAGTCCTCCTAGTTTGAAATGACTCACGCGGGTTTACTACTGCATGCAGAGAGCCAGAAGTGTCACTACTCATTTGTGCTTTCAAAAGAAAGAAATGATCAGCGAGTTAAACAATTTATACCAGCAGACATGCATCCTGCCTCTGCTCATTTAGTGGCTGTGGTGTGTTTCTGTGCTACAGGCTTGCATGTCCACGCAGCGCAGGTGAGGATTCATATCTCTAAGTTCCACTGGAGGAAAACCAGCACAGAGAGAACTGGAATGATTGCCGATGGCAAAGGGCAGAGGGTTAATGTTTTCAAATTTGTTTCTATTCTTTCCTACTGACCAAGCAAGGCTTGTGACATTTCACTTCTCTTACAAATACATATCACAGCCCGATCTTCATTTGACATAATGGACCAATTTGCTTTTTGTTGACATACACAACAATATCTTTATATTCATCAAACCACTGGAAGCTAACTGGATGCTGCATGTGTTCTTTTCATTACTGGGGTGAGGACAAAGGTATGGGTCATTTCACCTCTTTTCCCCTCATGAATTTGAATGAATCTGATAGGATCTTTGGTGAACACGAGATGTACTGAAAGTTATTAATGGTTTGGGAACTTACGCTTGGGGAAAATTCTAAATGTAGGAAGATTGGTGTATCTGTAATGACATTTTGAAAGTCAGAAAGTGGCGTACCCTTCCCAAATACATGGACAAAATGAACAAAAGGACCCTCACATCTCAGCAGTTTTTTGATTTCAGGAAAATAGGTTCAAGTGTACTGTTAGAAGTTGGAGTCTGAGTCAAGTACAAAAGTCACAATTTTTAAGAAGAAATTTGTCTTCTCATCATGTTCTCACCGTTCCTGTAACATCAGCTTATTCTGCTTTTTCCACTGCTCTTTGAAATCTGTGGAAAACTCATGCCAAATGGTGAAAAACGTGTTGGGAGAGACCTCTTTCTCGCCTGCTTTGGGTTTAACTGAGAAGGATCCGCTCAACTCCAAGAAGCTGAGGACAGAGAAGAAAAACATTACTTGGAGACCAAACTCTTACAACATGAGATTACAGAAACCTACACTGGTTGTTGTGAAACCTGGCCATGCTACGCAAATATGCAAAATATGAAAGTTAATCTTTGAAATAATATGCTTTTTTAGAGATTTAATATAAGAGCAACATTTAAAAAAAAAACCCAAACCGATAATGACTGTGCATTTCAGAGAAGAACAGTGGGCACAAAACAGAATAACTGCCACTAAAACCGCGTAGTCAATCCTGTTTTTCTGACAGATTTACTTGCAGAACTAAATCAAACTCTTATACTACTCACATTCAATGTTTAGCTTTGTCACTCTTCTCCTTTAGCCTTTATGTAAGTTTTGTACATATACAGGCACATACTGTTCACTACATGTAAGCCATGGTGAGGAAAGAACAGAGGGAGAAAAAAAAAGATGTCTGACTTGGAGACAAAGACAGATCCAGCAAAAAAAGGAAAGCATGCATATGGCATGGGGATGACATATGTTAAAGTGTTAAATGTGGCGGCCATTTGCAGTGGATCAATACAGTGGACAGGTTGGGGTCTCTTTGTTTGGAGTGTGCTATAGGAACACATTCCTAGCCAGCAGTAACAGAAGCCTGGAGCCAAGGCTGTCTACTCTCGCTCCGCTTAGATAAACAACACAGACACCGCACAGGGGGCCTCCCGTCTACTGAAGGCCTGGCATGATGGCCTGCATGTAACTGAAGGAACCAGGAGTCCTAAATATTGACAAAGCAGCGAGATTATATTTCTTCACCACGGCGAGAATATAACACTTCAAACTGTATTGGATTGCATTGTCCTGTGACGCCTTCACTTTCAAATTCTGTGATCTGTGATTACTGTTTTGACGCTTTGGACCACATGAAGTGAGAGGGAAGTGACTGTTGTGTGTTTTGCAGGTGAAGACGCTGCTGGAAAAATTGTCTCAGATAAAGAGAGCTCTTACATCTTCTGAGTGTCTGCCAACTGCTTCTCCTGCGTTTCCAGTTCGGTTTTGGCTGCAAAGGAAGGCATAAGTAAATACAGGATTAGATTAGGATTAGCATTGATACAGGATTTCCTGTTCCATCAGAAAATACATCTTTCACCTACAATGCAAGTTTTATATCAGGAGGATTCCACGTGTCACCATTACTTAAGATCAACACTCATCCTCAAGGTCGGTGCTGTGCCACCAGGTTATTAAGTGTCGGACAGTTTGCTTGTTGCACAACTGACAAATGAGCACTGCAGCTCGCAGGACAAGTGCTTCTTTGTGCAGGTTTACATCAAATGGAGATGGATGACTGTGTGAGAGGTGTGAGGGAGTAAAAGAGAGACAGTAAGAGGGTAAGAAAACGGAGAGAGTTGGACACCGTGGTACACATTATGAGATATTTCCAGCAGGCCGCAACATTTATCTCGGCGGGCCACAGGATCCTTTTAACTGTGTTTCAAATTATGATATAAGAGAACAGCAGTGAGATGTGACGGTCTCAGTCAGGAAAATGCTGCAGGTCACTGCTTATCGAATTTCAGATCCAGGGGTTGATTTTTCCAGTCAATCCAGCTGTTTTTTTTTCTTTTCTTGTATCTCTATATCTTCACTGTGCTGCTGTGTGACAAATTTTACTCCAGACAGCTTCTCCGTCCCCCCTCAAGGCCAATTATCTGTAAGCTGCTGCTGCCTCAAACTGTCAAATCAGAAACGACCTATGGCCTCCTCGTTGCTCTCCGAGACAGACATGACAGTAGATGGGACAGAGAGTCTTTCCTGGCACAAATCTGTGTTCTGCTCTTATCCCGGGAATATCTGGTTGCTAACGTGTAATTGAAGCCAGAGCCACTTTTACAGATTTCAGACAAACCCGCTGAGACCAGCACTATTTTTATCCTCCCACGATGCTAAATCACTCTGTAGCTCAAAACTGTGTCGCTCCTGCTGACAGCTCATTGATAAATAATGACAAACTGATAAATAATATAAATAGATCTATAAAGATATGCTATATTTGTTTATCAGGAATGTACTCTGCAAAGAAGTATTTACCTCTTATAACTTCTGCTGTGAGTGATGTGAAATATTCTTTCAGAAACACTGACTAACTAACTCTTTCCTGATGCTTAACATTTCAATATGACTTCAATATGATCATTTTTCTCCAAGTTATATTACTGTGGTGATAAGAAGACATTGTGGCTGTGTGGGACACAGTGATTAAACTGATAAACATTGTAATTTACAACAAAATGGAAGAAGAAAACATTTCAGAGAATATTATTAAAAGATGTCAGTTCTGTATCACATTATGTGGTTTAACATGATAAAGATCAACATGTCTGTTTAATATGTGATTTTCCCATAATGTGGCACACATAAACATGAAAAATTATAGTATAATTTCGATTTTAACCAAACCTGCCTACATGATTTGACAACCTAAGAAACAAAGTATTAGTTGGTAGAAAACGAAAGGGGAGCTTGACATCAGTCTCCCTAATCTTCATGTCCATCAGAAACAGATTATCACATGGCCGGTGCTCTTTTGCTAGTCACAGTGACTCCATCAAAGGCCTGCATGCATGAGAATTTGTGAAGCGAGTGGGGAAAATCGAGCTAGACCAAACAGCCAAGCTCCAACAAGTCCGCTCCCACTGTTATTCTGTGGTTAGTTTCATGGTCAGAAAATAAACAAAAGCGGTTTAAACTGTGGAGCCAGAAACAGTTTAACCCCGGGCTTTTTAGAAATTACAGAAATAACAAAAATAAGACATTTGGCTGTTGTTCTTTTTTTTCACCGCCGCAGTGGAGGAACCCCAAGAATCCCGTCTGGAGCCTTCTGAGTCACATGTCCATGTTATGGTGCTTACATTCTGCTCTCAAAGGAAAAACCTCGTCATTTGCATCAAAGAGAAAGCTCCCATATTTCTCTCAAACACAGGGGGAGAGAGAGAGAGAAAGGAAAAGCGAGGAGAGGAAAGAGGGGGAGAGGTGGAAATGGGAGAGATGCTTTCATCTGCAGACTTCCTTTAAAATAGACAGTAAGCATTACCCACGGAAGAACATATGCTATATATTATACTCTCATCTGAATACAAAAGCAGTTGGAAGAGAGGCCTGTGAGCCAGGTCCTTCAGAAAGATTGGTCACAGTCAAGTGAATGTAGCAAGGGTCAAAGCCAATGCTTCATAAAGAAAGACATTTGGCTTGTAATGTTAAAACAAGCATAGCAAACAGAGTCTTACACCTTTGAAGTGGACCACAATATCCCAATACTGTTTTACTGTAGATGTCAGATTATGGAGAAAAAAGCATGATGGTATGACATCTGGTGGACAAGACGGACAAACATGTCTCCTTTTAGGTTGATTTTGCCGTAACAGTATCCAGGACAAAAAATGGGACAGTAGCTATTAGCATACTCAAATTTTTTTCCTGTCATAAGGTTGCTCTCAGGGCGTCAGGGAGATTTTTAACCCCTCCAGCTGCATGGCATTAGGGATGACAGTGATGCTCAGTTGGTTGACCTCTTTGTCCAGATTAAAATATCTCAGCAGCTTCTGGGTGAATTGCCATGAAATTTGGTTCATTTATCCATGGCTTTGGTGATCCCTTGACTTTTATTTAGCATCTCCAGCAGGCCAAAGTTTTCACTTAAGGAAAACATCTCAAAAACTTGATGGATTGGCACAAAATATTTGACTTGGGCTGCCATGAGGTTGACATATGTGGTATTAAGTGAAGTTTCTCTCAACAACTATCTGGTGGATAGCAATAAAACACGCCCCAAACCTTTCCATTCCCTGCAAGATAAACTGAATTTATCCTCAGATTTTCATCCATCATTATGTCAAATTTAATTTGTCCAGTAGTTGTTGTTCTTTTTAACCAGACATCTGAAAAGGAACTAACCTCCCCATCAGCCTCGGATGTTATTTTTGTTTGACCTAACTAGCAAACCTTAGCATGCTAACATGCTAAGTTGGTGAACATAGAAATCATTTAACCTGCCTAGCATCAACATATTAGCATTTTTGTGAGCATGTTAGCATGCCGACTTTAGCATTCAAAGCACCGCTGAGCATGGAGCCTCACAGAGCTGCTAGCATGGCTGTAGACTCTGGTCTTGTTGGAACGAAAGAGCAATAGAAAACGAGGCTCTCAACATTTATTTACAGTCAATTCATCATTGTTTTAATGTCCCTCTCAGAAGAAACCTCACTGTGAGGTTTATTTGATTTTCTAATAGGGGTAAAGGAGTGTCAGAAAGAGAGAGGAGGTCAAGAAGGCAGAGACGTGCCTCTAATCACTCTGTCATTCCACTAACAGAAAAAAAAAGGGAAACCTTGTTATTAGACTGGGACGGCAGACACAGACTGGAAAAATAAAGGAAGACAGGAACTGAGGAAAAGTCATTAACACTAGGAAAAAAGTTCAAATACATGATTTAAAAAAAAGTCATGACGTCAAAAGTACCAAGTGAAAAGGATCAGGTGCCGAACAAGTCAGTTTTATTTCAGCCTCTCGGGCATACGGTTTTGTTCTCCGCACTCAATTTAAAAAGCTGCATGACAGGTTCATCTTCGGCCATCCTGAATCTTCCTTCGAGGCAGAGCAAGAAAAAATAGTCTAAACACGTAGAGATCATGATGAAAGACCCAGCTACCAAGCGCAGTCATAATCTGTCAAAGTAGATAGGCAGACTTGGAACAATGGCTGTGAGTTATTCAATACACCCTGGAGTAAACAGACATCCCTATGGCAACGACACTGAGTGAACCCTGGTGTGTGTACTGTATATCAAACCAGAAAACCGCATGAAACATCCAGATTTGGAAATATGACTGCAGACGGAGAGGACCTGAATTATTCTGATTGAAGAGTCACCCCGTAATAACTATTACACCACAAATGCTTTTTTTTTTTTATCTGAGATGTACCAAAACTATCAGCACAGAATACTTTTTGATGGAAAAGGGATACATTATTTGTCTCTATTGTCTTAATGGTGACACAGAAAGCCCACATAGCTTCTTTATATAAAAAGACAGGCAATATTCTGTGTTTGTCTGTTTGTTAAAGAGCAAAATTCAGTGACTAAAATACATTGGTCCAATCATTCCTATCCGGTCCAAAGTACTGAGCCAATTTCCTGAACACATTAATCTTTTTTTTTTTTTTAAAAAGGTTGCATTAATTAATTGACTCAACAACCAGAATTGACAGGTATCAGATAAAAGGGTATCAGTTGATTCTGCTAAGCACAGACTCTTGGGAGTTTTTTTGTGATTAATTTGGTTTTAAAAAAACAAGTGAACAATGTCGTTTTTATTTAACTGTGCTCAAACAGAGGTAAAGAGTGTTTTTATTGAGGATTCTTTCAGCTGTGGATTTTGTAAAATAAGTAGTTATTCAGGGTAATCAACATGACATACAACAGAGCTGCTCGCTGATGAGTTTCAACAGTTTTTGGGAAACGGAGCGATAATTAAATCAGGTCTTGGCTGAAAAAGACATTACTTGTTTGTAGGATCAGTTTATTGTTAATTTTGTTTCTAAGGTTTTGATGACAGGGAGATAGATGAAGAATCTCACCAGATTTATTGTTTAACAAGAGTAATTAAAGTCTTATCAATCATCAGTTTCCACTGATTTGGAAAAACATACTCACCTTGGCAAAGAAATTCTTCCATCTTTTCCTTGAAGGGTTGCAGGTTCTCTTCAGAGGACAACTTGAAAACTTTCTCCGTCTCAGCTGAGCATACTGAAAAAACAAGAGATGATCATGGTTACAGAAGAAAGTCTCAGCATTCAGCATTTATGCTTATGCAATTATACATCCTGAACTTTGATGAATATCTGCAGAATAAGTGTCAGCGAAGACATAATGACCCATAATGACTAATAAGGCATCCTCAGGAACCAGGAAGGCCTGCGCTTCAATCCCGAGAGAACCTTATCGTCATGCTCCATCGGCAACCATAACGGATACACAAACTTAGCTCAAGGCCTTAGAGGTGCAGAGGCCATGAGACGCTGAAGGGAACGTAGAGGTCGGGACTGGGCAAGAGGTAATTCATAGACCATATGGTGCCTGAAACCCCCCCCCAAAAAAGGTACACAGCAAGCTCTCTTCACTGTGTTGCTTGCTGATGTCCTTCAGGCCAGCCAAGGCCATTTCAGCGCCGCCTACCTATCGGACCCCCTCCTGGGAACTGTCATCGAAGCCCATGTCTGCTAGAGCGCTCAGCGGGCCCTGCTAGGTAATGAAGAGGTCTGCAGGTACACCATGTGATGATGTATTTATGTACAGCCAGCATGTGCCACTGCCACAAGGGTCGAAACAGATGCAAGTCCATTTCCTCTGCAAGCAACTCCATCTTTATGAATTGCAAATAATGAACAGCCTAAAGAATCATCATGTCAGAGGAAAAACAATATTTGGCAACACAGATCATGCACCTGATTGGTTTAGCAGAAAAGATACATAAAATATGATAGAGAACAGACCAGGTTTAGGGAATTGTCAATAGAGCTGCAAGCACACAAACTCACACATACATACTCACACGTGTGCATGCACATGTTTGCAAAAAAATACACAGTAGGTTTTTACCACCTGAAGGCACTTGAGTCCTTGGACAGCGTTCTGACTGCTGAGTGACTTGAGGCAGAGTAATGGAGGGGAGGTTTTTTTTTCCAACAATCTCCTTCATTAGGACTCTTTGCACTCAACCAATCAGTTTGGCGTGACAAGCATAATCCAATTTTCTCAGTGTTTTTTCCGAGGTTTTGATATGCAATGACATAACATTCATTTTGCGGTTTAATTTTGTTTCAATTTTTTATAAGCCTGTTTTATATGTTTACTTTTATATAAAAATGCAACATATGAAGTCTCAACATGTAATAATACTCTGTTTTATTGTTTTGACTTTAATGGAAGGATTGTATAATTGCGACCAATTAAAATTGGCTTGTGAAAAATGTTGTTTTTTTTCCCTTAAAATTGATGGTTAGTGCAGACCAAGGCTTTTAGCCTAATAATATGTTTATAAGATACAAGCTTGTTAGTAGAAGTATAGCACAGTGTGCGCTTCTTTGATGATGCTTTATAAATAAAGTTATTATTATTAATATAATTACTACCACAGTCATGGTGAGTTGTAAATTTACCCTGCGTATAGATTTTGGAACAAACTGGACATCTGATGATTAAACAAATGGAAAAAATAGTAAACTAAGTAGTCTTAGAGTTTTACAAAATTATCCATGCATTAATCGTATTTGGGACCCCCCTCCCCTGGGCAAAATGGTCTCAGACAAAGTGCTCAAAGACAAACAGGATTATTTTGAAATTCTCCTCAAAACAATCTCATTGTTGTGTGTTGAAGGCGAATCAGAGCTTGAGAAGAGCCTCTTCCACTTCAACGCAGAGCTGCTGAACCTTTGACAGTGTACACAGGTAGTGAAAGCTGCCTGACCTTGCCCTGTCTATATTTTGATCTCTATTTCATGAGGACAGCAAAGGCACACCGGGTCCAACAGGAGTCTACATCTGACAAGTCACATCTGCTTCTGGTTAGTTCGTCTGTATGACAAACAGATGCAATCTCTCTGCTGACCCGCCTCTACAATCCACACATGACCATAGCTGGTAAAGTTTGGAAAATTTGTTTTCATCTTGTTTAGAGATTTGTGCATTAATTTTTTAAGAATAAGAATTTATAAATACATACATCTCAGTGTGAATGCATTATAAACATGATATGACACCTGCTGTTATTTGCTCTATATGACAATGCCAAGTTTAGTATCTGTAATGTTTGCTGTAAATACACTTTTCAGGGGTTTTTTAATAGTAGGTTGAAGACTATACCATTAAGGTCTTTCCTCAGCTTGCGCAGATCTTTTTGAAAGTCCTCAAACTTCATCTGGGAGGCCAGGAAAAGGTCCTGGGGCTCAGGCAGAGGGTAGACACACGTCTCTCTGCCAGCATCCTGGTAAAGCACAACACACGTTCATGCACAAAAACGCACACACACAAATGTCAAAGTCAATCTTCCTCAAATGGGAGAGGGCCTCTCTAGTATATACGGCACACACCAGGCAAGATTGAAATAAATGTCTTCAGAGACCTACATGTACTTATCTGCAGTCCAAACATCCCAGAGAAGATATGGCTGAAACTACAGCAGATAATGACCATTAAGCTTGGTGGAGAAAGCACACCACAATTCTCTCCATCAGAGTTACTACAAGGCCATTATGAGTGCGAGAGCCATGTCATGCACGTTGATTTTGGCAAGCAGCACTCTACTGAGTTCATCTCATCTGGAGAACCTAATTATTTACACGAGTGCTGCTTTGGATGCTGTGCCAGTGAACAGACTGCAGGTTTGAATGAACCCAGACCAAAGCAGAGCAAGAGCAGGAGATGAAGAGTGAAAGACAGAAAAAGAATTAGAGGAGAGGGCCAGAGGAGGAGAGAGATTTGTTTCTGCCGTAAATGAGGGAAGAGAAAATAAATAATTTGATAAAGGATAAGCCATGGTATCCTCTGGCGAGAGAGGAGATGAAAAGAGAGCTCTGGAAGGATTTCTAAGCAAATCAGACTAAAACATAAAAGTGATTCAAATAAACAGGAACCAAAACATACCTCATCAAAGTGCCTTAGATAGTAAGCAACAGTGTAGGACAAGAGGCTCTGGGAGTTATCCTGAAAGAGAGAAAAGGGAAAAATCCAAATAAATAAACCGTACTCCCTTTATTTATTAATTTAATCATTTTGGAGCAGGGAGTTTTAATTTGTGCAAGGCACACAAAAATAGAGACAGCGGTCAAAGAAGTGGGGGGATAAATCACGACAATAGAAGTATATATAACAAAACACAACTGTGCTGGGCTGGCTCTGTTAACGCGGAGTTGGTGGAAAGTTTGATGTTCTTTATGGATACCTTACTCGGTCCACCACTACAAAAACACAAACCACTGTGTCCTTATATGGCAGTGCCAAGGGCACACTGAGCCCATCATGATATTGAATAAGAACAGTAAACAGAATGGCCTCTACTCTAAATCTGCACAGCAGTCAGAGACCATATTTACACGGCGGTGATTTCCCTCTGAGGTCTCGCTCGGCGTTGCACGAGCAAATGCTGAATGCTGAATTAATTTATGCCTTTCCCATCACATTATGTAACACTATTAAACAAAGCGGTTGAATGCTAACATTAGCTGTTGTTCAATAGAAACTTGAGGGTTATCAAATATGTTTAGGGTTTTTTTTTCAGATTTGACCCTTAAACTTTCGGTCCTCGACAAAAAAAGATATATGTATATGTTTTTATAGTCATTACTATATGTAAACATAATAAATATATATGTTTTAAGCGTGAAATCAACATTTAGAGTCACCATTTTCTCATGTTTCCTATTTCTAACATAATAAGATGTCATTTTTAGAATAAAATTAAGTTTCTGTGGTTGGCCACAAATTATATAGGTCTGACTCCTTAACTTATGTTGTTTAAGTTATACACACATTTCCAGTCTGTTTGCTTGTGAATAGCACCCACTCAAGCGTCTGCTCTCAGAGAGATTGATGTTTGCTTTTATTCCTGCACCACATAGACTCACACTGCTCTTAACGTCCTTCAGTTTTGGCAGAATGTCCAAGGTGAAGCCGTCGGCCTGCCCTCGAGACCGACTACCTCCGTTCATGAAGTTGCCAAAAGCAAGTACCAGGCCAAGCACCTGCAATACACGCTCACTACCCCGGAGAGTCTGATGCATCACACACATACACAAAAATAAACCACACAAACAGGAATGAGAAGAAGAAATGAAGGTTAAACTGAGTGACAGAAGAGAGGATGAAACGACAGGACGGAGGCTGGCGTGGCTCACCTTGCACACTCTCTGCAGGGTTTCTACCTTGCGGAGGAGTGAGGTGATACATTCATGGAAAGTTGACTGAAACAGGATGCAGAAGACTCGTTCAGAGAAGTTGGGGATTTGAGACAACTGGAACAGAAACCTGATAAAGGCACAAAAATCAGTCATTGTGATGCCTCTGTTTAATGATGCAGCTCTCAGGCAGTAAATTTGGTTCAGATGGCACATTCAGCTCTTACTGTTCAGGCTTGTCCAAGGGCTTGGCATCCTCTTTGTCTTTGGATGATTTAATATGCTTGTTAATGCCATCCATCTCATCAGCTTGAGCTCTCTGTCAAATTCAAATGCAGATTAAGTTTGGATGGGAATTCATTGTATATTGGTGGGTGAAACTTAATGGCACCATAAAATATTTACAAATATATAAATCTACTGTATGTATGAATAATGTCAGGAATAAGAAAGTTTCACAGCTGAAAAAGGATTTGTGTTTTACTCAGATCAAAACCCAAACAAAATGTAAGACTGGCTGACTAAAATATAGTGTGTGCATAGCTTGGCATGAAGCTTGGCTCAGTTTGATTGGTTCCTTATGTTTCCCTGATCAAACACATTGGTATTAAACTGGAATTCTTCTTTTCTGGGCGGCTCGTAAGCAAACATGCACGAGAGTTGTTCAGACACATTTGCATGTGTACTCTCTTACATACTTGTGTGTGAAGTGAGGATATAACATATGTGCCCTCTGCATAGCATTGTCACATTTAACAAACCACAATGTAAAGAGAAGGAAATAAAAAATCAATTCAAAACCATCGACAAACCACTACATCTGTGAAACAAACATGAAAAGAGTTTGGATTTGTCAACCTAAATGAACGGGACAATAACAGGATGAAGTGCTTTGAATAGGAATTCTTTATTCTCCGCTTTGCTAGAAGATCACTTGTGGCACCGCTATGCTGAAATGTATGCCCAAACTCTAGAACAAAAAAAAATATATGAAAGCTACTAAATATGATGTTGGATCAACCCAATCAACTTGTTTGACAAGTAGGTTTTCATCACGCAGTGATGGGATTTGGGATGTGCAGATGATCCGCTTTGACGGTTACCCAGAGTGCCCTTCTCTGCGTTGGTTCATGAACATGTTGACCTCTGCAGAAGCATCTTTTCAGCTCTACAGTATAGTAAACTGACAAAATTACTACTAGAGTGCATAGATATGTGTAGATAAAACTTAACAGTCTGCAGATGAGGATCATCTAAAATGATCCACAGCCTTTAAAAGCCTACTAAATGAACCTTGAGGTGAAGTTCTTCTGTTTATTGCTGTTTTATAGGTCAACACTAAACCTTGTACCTCAACTTTCTACAAGGATGATAATAATGTCCTTAAAGTGCTCAGAGAAAACACACATTTTAACATCTACAATTTCATAACAAGTGGCAAACTCCATCTTCTGATTAATATGTTCAAACACTCCAGAGGAGCTACTTAAATGGAAATTGAGATGCGTTTGTTTTGACAGCTTAGTGCTTTATTTCTTCATGTGGACAAACTTTATCTCAAGCGTAAAAGAATCCTATACACTCTATACAGTCTACAAAGTTCCCTAAATGCTAAATAGTTGACTTCAGCCAGACTACATTCCTGACTATTATCCTGCTGTCAAGCTCTGGACCACAGTTTTATACAAGGTGGTATAAAAAAAAAAAAAAGCAGGCCAAAAATGCCCCTTCGTTTCACAAGAGGCAAAGACAATAGATGTTAATGTGTCAGACGCAGTTGGGCAAAACAATAAAACCATCCCCAGCAAGAGAATGTAAACTCTCTCTGAGCCCCGCCAGAGCCCAAAGACCCCCAAAGAGTCTCAGCAGGCTGGTCTCTCCTGTCTGTCTCTCTCCATCTTTCTCTCTGGGGTTTGGCCTCGGCATGGATCCTTGAAAAACATCAAACGGCAGCATCAAACGCACTGAGGGCCCGATTAGTATTCTACACACTGCTGCCTTCTGTCGAGGAGGGCAAGCTCTCCTTCGCCTTCTCTCGAGATGTTTTTCAAGTGTAAATATATTTAATACAAAGCAGATCCTTTTCAAAGGGCAGCAGTGGAACCCAGCAGTGTTTGGTGTAATTGGGGACAAGTAGGCATTAGCGTGTGATCTTTGAATTGCTAGGGCATGTAGCAATGGTTGTTAGCATGAGAAATACAGTCCCATGCGGAATATCAAATGCAAAGGAAAGTAGGATGATATTTGTGAGTTCTAGTCATAGCCAAGTGGTATTCAGTAGCCAGGTTTCTGGTACGGGGCTAAACAGAGCCAGACAGGCCTTAATCACTGTTTAAGTCACTCAATTTTCAAGGGAACAACATTTATGAGATTATTTTTACATGTGAGATACCAAGAATAGTGTCCAAATGACAAATTGAATCACGCAATAAACAAGTCAGACATATTTAGACATCACATGGCATTTTTTTTGTTTAAAAAAAAAAAAGATTTGCTGAGGTGATTATTTGTTGTGTAAAACTTTGGAGGAGGGACTGCGGCTCCGACTGACCTCAATGACATTTAGCTACCGTCAGCTAAAAAGGAGTCTGAACTTCAGACAACCAGTCTGGGCCCAGATTATGGCTTGTGATATTAGAGGGGAGAGCGCGGTGTCCCACTATCACTGTGACCCCTTTAATGGCACTGGCTTATTGTTCAAAGAACAGGAGGGTCTATAATCTGCAGCTCATAGACTGAGCGACTCTGTCCCTGCCTGAGTGTGTTTCCGAGTGTGTGCATACAGTACTGGTAACGTGCACGCTTGTGTGGGTCAACATGTTTGTTTGTGAGCATGTTAGTGTGTGTAAATAAGGAGAAAAGTGGGGGGAAAGCAGTGTGTGATCTCGCTCCTAGCACAGTGAGTGAGGGTGTAACCATTAGAAGCCCCTCACATTCCTCAAGACAGGCTGACTGTGCTGCCAACTGTGGTTTAGGGGGCTGGAGACCCACAGACAGGATGGAGTCTCGCAATACAAAAGAGAAACAATTTGGCTCCTCGACTCAATAACATAGCCTTAGGCCATAAGGGGGAGAAGGGGAGAGAGAGAGAGAGGGAGAGAGGGAGTGGGCTTGAAGGCTCGGGGTGAGTGGAGAGGTTAGAAGACTTTTG
The DNA here is from genome assembly GCA_029814665.1 of Acanthurus lineatus. Classification (NCBI taxonomy): domain Eukaryota; kingdom Metazoa; phylum Chordata; class Actinopteri; order Acanthuriformes; family Acanthuridae; genus Acanthurus; species Acanthurus lineatus. The sequence goes on from JAPZDV010000003.1 coordinate 16,975,701, forward strand.
ATCCTCAGTTATGACACATTGGTTCATAAGTACGGCTTGTCTCAAGCCTCAGTCTCATTCCCATGATCAACATTATTAATATGCCTCTGGCAGCCAAAAGGTCCAGGCCTCTCCTGTGTAGTTTTGCCAAAAAGCAATTCGCAGGAATTTCACAGCATCTTAAAAATGTATTACAGTTAAAATGTGGAAAGCATGGCCGTTTTCATGTTCCATTATTTGCTGACCTGACTTCGAACGGGTCCTGAACCAGTGAAGGTTGATGAATATGTATTTACTGTATACAAGGAGCCCTTCATGGCCAAGATGTAGACATATTGTAGTGTTGATGACAGCTGCATAAGTCTCCTATGCTAATGTTATACCATACAATGTGGTCATTTCACTCAGCTCAGTGCAGACTCTTTTTTCTTTTTTTTTTTATTTAAACCACACCAGCGCTCTCAGGAAGAGCTATGCGACACAAACGATGGAGTTTCTCAACTATCATTTACTTTGCACAGGGGCATTACAAAAAAGTGAACCTAATCAGATCCAGTGTGAGGAAAACATGTTTACTATGTAGAAGTGTTGGTCCTCTTCCAGGCCAGCAGACAGAGATACCCGAGACCGACTCTGTCACAAAAACAGCACACATACCGGTACAGTTTGTGGCTCGCCTGTTTGTTTTTGGTATCTAATGCATGCTTCCTTTTTCACTTTTTAACACGGAATAACAACTGCACATAGAGAAATGTTCACAGTAAAGTGCCAGTAAAAAAAAAAAAAACAAGTTGCCTTATGTAATAAACACACCAGCTTAATTAAAGTCTGTTTTTCCCACATACACTGAAAGCTGAGCTTCCCAAAAGTGTCCTCTGATGTATAGCTATTGGTGTTTTGTGGTTTGCCCTCAAGCGCCAGATAAAAAACATGAACAGCTGATGAATGATTTTTTTTTTTTGCTGTTATGTTGATATCTGGGCTTGTTGAGTCTTCTTGGGTTTCATTCTATAATAAAGTAATTGCCTGTTATTCATATATGGCATGAAATGAGTAAAATAAATCATTCTATTTGTCACAAACAAACTGATCCAAAATAGTACTGTTATTGCAAACCACAGAGGGAAAAAAAATAAGGCGAACGCTGCAGCCCAGATCAGCCTGAGCTGTCAGTGGTGTTACTTTGTATAATTATTCTGGGTTTGTTGCTCAACACTGTATTTATACGATTCTGCATTGGCAGAAGGGAACAGAAATATGTTTCAGTTTGGGATATTGTCGTTTTTGGCCGGTCTATTGACTTTACTAAAACCGCTGTCCACATGAGCCATGATAATCCTCCCTTCAAAGTCAAAAAAATTGGCAAAGTTGGCAAATTGGCAAAAATGTTTTTTGCTGTTGCAACCATAAAGACATAGCTCCAATTCCACCGTGCTGCAGCAACTTGTTATACTCACATTTTCGTAAAGGGCCTGCAGAGTCTCCAGGTCGACGACAGTGTTGTCCATATTTAGGACGGCTGTGGATGGAAGAGGAAGATGACATGGTTAATGTGAGTGTCACGCTGTTTGTCTGCTACCTTCGAGGAACACCATTAACAAGTCAGAAATCAAACCAGCGCAAACAGGCCTCCAGCTATCACAAACTCTGGCACCTTTTCAAGGCTGTGGGTGTTTTTTTTTTTTTCTGTGCCGCAGCTGAAGGTGGCATGAAACAAGGGCAAAAAAAAATCTCCCTGCCTGGCCTACATTGAGTGTCATGTGCCTTATGCTGCGAGTTACGTAGATATCAGCTCTCATCACGATAGCATAGAAGGGGCCACAAACTAAAACATAAATACAGAGGTCTTAGAAATCTGTCAAAGGTACAAAGATCTGTGTTTGAACTCCTGTGTTTGAATTCCTGGTGTCGCCTTTTTGTCTCGGCGCGAGGACCTGGCGCCCGTGAGCATTAATCCTTTGAAAGTAAATGTTTAAAGACAAACAGAGCCCGGGGGTCTGCGGTGTTGAGGCTGAGGTGTTGCTGTATGCACAATCACCCAGTGAAGCACTCCACACCTATATATGTATTTCCCTGTGCTGTGGGTGTCCAAATGACTCACATTGTTTTGATCTGCTGATTTGCTGCTGAGGTGCAGGGGGGGAAAGCTCATGTCAGAAGGGATAAAGGAACGTGAAGTGATGGACTCAATGCACAATGTTCACTTTGCATCACATCATATGCTTGACACCGAAAAGGATTAAACTTCTTAGGAGCTTTCAAGCAACATGAAATTAACTTAAGAAACAAGAATAAAGAAGATAACGACAAAAACTAAGTAAGATAAAAGACAGACATTTGGAAAAGAGCCTCAAGTGACTTTTTTACTGCTGCGGTCACTTATGTCTCCTTTTTATATCTTCCATATCGTTTCATCTCTCTTTATGTAATTCTGTAGCCTTTTTAATCTCTACTGTCACAAGGTTAAATCCACCTTTTCCCTCCAAGTTCTTTGCTGTCACTCTCTCACCTCTTCACACTCTCTCCTCTTTCAGAGCCACCACAGAAATAACCTCCTCCTCTCGGACTCTCCCCTTTTTCTGTTTCTCGCACTCTTCTCTTGTAACCATTTGGTTTTCATTACAAGCTGAACCAGAGTCTGGCTGGCTGGTTTGATCGGAGACACATTATTTTAAAAGATATGGGAGAAAACCGTATCGTCACTCTGACACAGACCTCTCATGACCATGAAAAAGCTAAACCCATCTGCCTGGGTCTACCATGACTACCACAGTCGACCCCAGCATGGCGCCTGCAACCACCATCTAACACTGTGACTGGCGCTCGAAAGCCTCACAGGAAACAGACACCGCATGGAAGTGTCCTATGAAACATGCAGTGTGTCGGGCCAAGTCTGACAACAAACAACAACAGCTGTGAGGAAAAGAGAAAATGTGTTGACTTCTCAGTGAGCAATGGGGCCATCATAACGCAGACACAGTTTTTTAATCAATGATTCAGAAGTTGTTTTTCTCTCCAGTCAGAAATATCCAAGTGACGGTGATTTCGCTAGTCCCCTTCCTCATCACGGATCAAGAGGAAATGAAACAATGATTCACCACACCTAAAGGGACAATTACAAAGGATTGACGGATGAAACTTTATCTTATGTAAACAAATTTCAAGGCGATTCTTTAATCATCTTAACCTCAAATTGCACAAGGGAACATGACATCATTTTAGGTACAGGAAAACAATAATACTGCTAATACATCCTCCTTATGGCCTTGTTATTAATCCGAAATAATGAGTATTTTAAGGCTGTTATCATCCAGGACTAATAACTACTCTATTAAAATGCAGGACTTAGTAAACAAATAGTTTCTTGGGTTATTATTTTTTGCTCGAGGCAGTCGACACCTCACAGTCTTCAAAAAGAACAAGATTTCACGGAACCACTGAGATATCTTCTCTCTGATCTAACTCTCTGTGATATACTGAAGTTTCCAATCAGTGCTAATTATGCACTATGGAAAAACTGTCCTAACATAGGAGACGAATGACGGTGCTGATGAGAATGACCCCCGCTTGCCCTCCCAATCTGACCTGAGATGGATGCCGCAAAGACTGACATATAGGCCATAAACATAGGAGAGTTCAAATTGTTACAAGTGTAAAGTACGTACCAGCATTGTTTTCTCTAGTATACCTTATTTTTTGTAACATACTAAGCTGCAGTGCTTGCTTAGATAAAGATTCTCTAGCTGTAATAAAAGGCTCTGCTGTAGGAGGGCTGAATAGGATGGGGAGATGAGGCAGAGTGTTTAGACACATGGATGAGCAAAGACTGGGGAGCAATCAGAGAGTTAACTAAAACAGGAAAACAGTCTGTTCCCATCAACATCTCCTGAATGACTTCACTTTTAACAAAGCCATTTAGACAAGATGGTGACAACTCAGAGAAAGACAGAGAGCCGCACAGAAACAAGATGTGGATTTGAGAAGGGGGGGGGATTATGCAAAGTGAGAGAGAGAGAGAGAGAGAGCAAAGAAAAACAGACGGAAGGAGGGTTACAAAGGAAAAACATTTCAGATGCCTTGCAGCATTCTGAATTGTGATAAAACTAACTACTGCAGGGAGATTTAAGCTTTGGCAATAACCTAGCCTGTATTCAATCATACTCACTTCTCAGTAAAGAACAAAATGTTTTTCATGGACTGGGACAGCAGCGCTCCAAAAGCAAATAGTCTCAATATTATGTCTTTTTTTCTGTTTTGTTAAGAAAAATTGTCCAGAGAGATATTATTAAGGAGTGGGGTTTAATGTCAGTGTTCAGTTTATACTTGTAATTTATACTTTTGATAGGAAGTATCTATCATAAATTCGGGAATGGCTGCTTATTCTCAATAAAAAGGAGGAGGATACCGCCCTTGTCATGCTCTAAAGATGACCAGCGCGCCACAAACATGCGCATAAAAATGGTCATTTCTCAGCTGCATTCAGTGATGAGATTTTGTTTACTTTGCAGAGCTGCCCTTCCTGTTCATAAGTTAGTGTCACTTAAGCAAAGCACTAAAATCACTCAGACAAAACACATCTGTCTCTTTGCAGGAGTCAGCAGTCATGCATCATCTCAGCCGAGTGTGTTAGCACGCTGACATTTGCTAATAGGCACTTAGCACAGCTGAGGCTGATGCAGAGATTTAGTCATAAACCAAAGTTTTAAGAGAAAAAAAAATAAAGTTTTTGGTTAATGGTAGCACCAGATATTAAGTCAAGGGATCGCCACTTTGACACAAGTCATTCTGAGGGCAACATGAATGTCTGTAACAAATTTAAGGCAATTCATCCAACAGCTGTTGGGACAACTCTCTTAAAACCACAAATGTGAACCTCATGGCACTAAAGCAATAGTCAGGGGATTACCAAAGTCATTAGGACTTCTCCTCTGGAAGCCATCAATGATTTTACTAAATTTCATAACAATCCATCCAGTAGTTACGGTAACAATTTAATCTTTCCTAAAGTGGTGAATTGACTGATGAAAGGATTTTGACATTCATAGCGTCACACAGTTGTAAAAACCACTAATGACATATTTCAAATTTAATCTCACACTCTTGAGTTAAGCCACGAAGTAGAAATACAGTAAAAGAGGGTCTATTTTGCCGTATAAAACTGAAAATACTGATTATCTCACTGTTCTCACTGAGTATTATTCTTTATGTTGGAAAAGACAAAAATTCATTACTGTTCAATCCACTGTAATTGCAGGTCTATTTACTATTTCCCAACATTCATCATTATAGAGATTTTAAAACCACCTGCAAACTGTAGATACCTGCAGGCAATAACAATGAGGTTTTATGAGCGCATGAACACACTTACCATTCTGAATGTCCTTCATATCCAGATGAATGCTGGACATCAGAATACCAACAGCCTGCGAACGCTTGTTGCTCAGGAGTTTTACCACCTGTGAATTAATCAGACAAGAATATGTGGACAGTGGGGTTGAATGAGGCCAAGAAGAGCAGAAGGATGTTAATACTCCAAACATCATGGCATACACACGCAGACAAGACGTTCATTAATTGACTGGAAACAAAGTCAGGAACATTTCTGTCCTTTGTTGACCTCTGTGGGAGGAAATTTAAGACCGCTCACCCGCACACATTAGGAAAATTACAATGCTGTCCAGCTAAATTATGATAATTTAGAATTTATGCTTTTTGCTCCAGTTTTCCACATCCATCATATTTCTGTCATGAAAATATAAACTTTGAGCCAGCAAAACATTATTTTCTAAGCAGATTATGAACACGTGAATTAAAGTAGAGACAAAACAAAGAGAATATCTGCGTTTTTTCTTTACATTAGATCTTTATGAAACTATAAAATGCGTGGATATGACTACTGTAACTTCAAGTCAAAACTATTGAATCCCACGGTTAAAAATAATGATTCAGAACTGCAATATTAACACAAGTTAGCTGGGAAATAATATTTTTCATTTGACAAACAGCCAAGAGTTAAATTTCAAGCCAATGTTGTTGTTGAATGAAAAACAGCGACCAAGGGGGTCATTATGGACCACAGCTTGCCTGAGTAAGCAGAAGTGTGCATCGGGTAGCAAAGTGGTGAAGAGACAGGACAGGAAACCCGTAGCCTACTGCGATCCAGACAGAACGCTTCCATCTAAACCAGATCACAAAGACCACAGACCTCTCAAACACACAGGAAGTTATATCACCAGGCCCCAACTGTCTCCGTTTTCCCAGCTCAACCACAGTTTCAGGGGACATGGCGTTTAAGATGTGATGCCGAATGGCTTCCACGGTGAGCCTGTGATGGCTAGTTTCTTAATGGCAGTGAATAATAAGTCATTAATGTTGTTTTATCAGCTGACCTGACTCTCCCAAACGTACAAACAGGTCTAACTTACATAAAAATACTTATAAATAAAATAAAATACATAAAATAGTTTATGTACTAGCCAAAATGCCCGATGTTACTGAGGATAATTTTACCACTTTTACATAACTCTACAAATTAAAATTTCCTCGCAGCATATCAGTAGTATTATCCCATAATGAAAAACAGATGAATCCTCAAACCATTGAAATTATTTTCGTGACGAACATTTTTAGTACAACAAAACAACCCTGATAATTTCATCTAGTACGCTGCCTTTCAACAGCTTAATGAGACCCATGTGTCTAAGTTTTTGGTTTAAAGAAATCCTTTAAGTCACAATTATTATGCTGATCTTTTGATCCATTTATCATTTCAGCATTGGCTAGTGTGGACTTTTCATCAATCCACTGCAGCTTTGAAACCCATGTGAGGAACAACTTGATCTCTTAAAAAAGAAGCTAAAACAATAGACCAAAGAAACAAAACAGTTTTGAGTTGTACAAAGAAGATTTTTAAAGGGGCTATATGTAAAATTTTGGGACTAATTACAGTACAATATCTATATATAGGTCATATTAGTACATTGTGAGCCTGTTGGTATGTACAGGGTTGCGTGGAAGTCCAGAAGTGTTTGGCAGTGTGATGAATGTTGACTGAAAGACATGAAACTGTTCCCATACCAGTAGTTGAACCGCCTGGGTGAAAACCAGGAATTCTAACTGCTCGACCATATGGGACCTGTACATTATAAACATTGTACTTTATAATGTGACCTATCAATTAGGATTGGGTCAGAAGATTTGAGGCAGATTTGAACATGTTTTTTAAGCCACACTTAAGCAAATACATAAGTTAAAGAACCTTAAACAACACAGTCAGGATATGCAGCAGCAGCAGCAGTAGATGTCTCAGCTCATGGGGGAAGTTTACTCACAGTAATGTGTGTGTAGCAAAAGCAAGAGATTACTTTTATGAGAAAGTATTACTAGTTACATTGTTTGATCATCATCAGCACCTGAGTTACAGATGTTTTTGTGACCACTAGTACTTGCTCATCTTGGATTTCCTCACTCCCAAACAAGAGCAGCATTGTGTCAAAGTCTGCAAGGATCTCTATCAATGGACCTGGTGTGAACTACATTTCGTATTGGGGATCAGTTCTGGTGAGAGGAGTTGTGTCTAAGGCTACGACCCAGGGACCAGATAGCATCTCTGGGTCTCAGCAGTTTGGTCTCAGCCAAGATTGAAGAAGTTGCATCAGGTCAGGAGAGCAAGGAAGAGCATGCTGGGGGTTTTCTTTGGCTTTTGCACAGTCTCAGGGTTGTGCTGCATAAATTCATCCTTATTTTAAGATGTCACTGCAGCCCTACAGTCATACACATCATCCCTTAACCTGCTTATAAGAAATCTTCATTCATGCGGGAAGGAAAACCTTAAGCCTTGAGGAGCTTAGGACCCAAGCTGCATATTAGCACTCATTTTATCAGAAGTGAAAACACACTTTGCATCTCAGAAATCAAGCATTAGTAATACACAAAATATTGCTGGATTGACTGCATGTGCCAGGAAACCAAAGCCTCAAATCTTCAATCTCGAACAGGATATCACATCATTTAGCAGAATATTCTACATCTTTACTCCACCTCTATATGAAAAAGACAGCAGTACATATACTGTTAGACAGCTCTTTGAACCTCTTCGCAGATTAGACAGCAGGGTCAACAGATGACACTCGGTAGTCAGTAGGAGTGTTTCTTTCCATCTGATCCTGATGTCAGCAGAGGCCTTTTAACTGCCTGAGTACTGACGTCAAAGCTGCTCTCTAGTGGTAGTTCTGGAGAAGACTTTTGTCTCCTCTCATCAGCAAAAGAGTTGAACTCAAAGCATAGCTGCAAGTTGTAGGAGATGGGATTGATCTTTCTGACGCCTGGGGCCGATCCTCATGAGCTGGAAATGTCAAAAGTTCACTCTAAATTGGGGTCAGTCACAGTTCTACGTTCTGGATGCTTTTATTTTTGTGTTATTGCCTTCAGTACCTTCGGCACTATTGCTGCCTTGAAGAAAATGCACAATAAAATCATGCAGTGATGACCCGGAGAATTCAACCCGCGCCCATCTCATTTTGTCTCTTGTCTTTCAAAACACGAGTGGCTTTGCGATGTGGTAGCTGACTTATTCTGTGTCCGATCAATCAGAACAAAACATCATTGAAAGTCTGTCTTAACTGAGCAGAGGAAAGTCATTTTGATTGTTTCCTGTCTCTGTGCCCTGTGTCCTTTCTTGCATCTAGACTCTCAGGTTTAATGCTACTCTGTGCAGAAGATATTTTACTCTAAATATGTCTCTAAGACGTCAAATAAACCATCTGATAGCTCCTGGAGTTCCGACAAGCTTGATGGCAGCAATTTTTGTAGTTTGTTTAAATGGAAATTCCTGCACAAAAGTGTAATTTTCTTATGAGGCAAACTCATTTAGCTTACCCACTGTTTTCCATTGCTTTTATGATCAAAGCAGCCAAGTAAGTTTCTTTATTCTCTCCTATGCAGAACAAAGGGGCTTTCACTCAGCAGTTACAAAGTGATTTCCCTCTAAGTGCATATTCCTCATGCAGCTGATGTACAAGTGCACGCTGCATTTTCCTTATACAGGCCTTTCAGGACTCTTCATTGCTCAAAGATCACATAATTCTCCAAAGCAGTGAGGATTGCCAAAAGTGTCACACTCAAGTGAACTCATGAACAGATTATTATGATACTGTAGAGACTGAGAATGATCGAGGCTCAGATATTCAACATTTGCTTACTTACTCTTGCTGCAAACTCTGTGGTGGAAAGTAATAGTACTTTTACTCAAGTACCTCAGTCCAGATTTTAAAAAAAAGTCTCAAATAATACTGTTGTTCTTGAAAATAGTATTAATATTATTGTTAAAACAGCAGTAGTATGTTAAGAGGAGAGGAGTTCAACCGTTGTTCGTGAGTCAAACTTTCATTCAACTGGAACCTTTTTTGGAAGACAGTTTTATAAATTGGTGTTATGTTTCAATTCATCACTTCCCATAAACTAAGAGGATTTCCCACCGATGTCTGTGTCTGAGACCAACATTTCATCTCGGCAAAAATTGCCGGGTGATTCTTCTGGGTCTCAATTAGAGGGGCGAAACAGTCCTCCCTGGTGCAGCATTATTTATCATTTAGACACATAATTTTTGGCAACTAGTACATTAACATAAAAAATCTTGACTACAGCAGCTTTAAATTGTAGATCAAATGTTTGACTTGTAGATTGATGGAGTGACATAAAGGGCATTGGGGAGGCAAATGGTCTGCCTATTAAACTAAGTTGTACAGAAAGCACAATGGGAGGAACCACATCACGAAATACAGCTCCCATGCTACTCCCTCCATCGCTTTTTTTTCGCTTCTCCCTTCTCTCTCTCCCTCTTCCTCGCTCTCTCTCTCTCTCTCAACAGTCATCGCCGTTGTGAGGTTTCCTCACCACACGCGAGACGTTGGCTCTGTGCCACTGGATGGTCACGGGGGAGTCGGGCGGGAGCCAGAGCTCGCACCACATAATAACTGTCTGGCTGTAGCAGTTCCTCCTGTCACTCAAAGCAACTCGGAGAGCAGGGAAATGGAACAGAACGGGGCATCAGAGAAGCGAGAGTGAAGATGAGAAAAGCCCTGAAGAGTGCCATATTTGGTGACCCAGGAGAATACACACACACACACACACACACACAAGCACGTACACAAGCACAAGCACATACACACGTGCATGTACTCCAAAAAATATACTCTACCTGCTTGGCCTTGGACTTGCTTATTGTGTCTGAAATTGGCTTTTTCTTCTCCTTAACAGCACTTTTGGCGAACAGTTCCACAAATTCTTCAAAGTCTACAGTTGGTTCTTCTACTTTCTCCCACACCAGTGAGACAATGGGTCTAAAGATAGGAGGAAAGAGGGATTATCTAGTATGCAAGTATGCAAGCTTTATTCTGCCATGTATTGTTTGAAAAAGTACTTTAAAGTCCACTTTTGTAGGATAATTCACGTTGCTGTTTCACCACAAAAGGCATGTTTGACATTTCTTGAAGAACTTTTGCTGTTTTATGAGTACTCGTTTGTCATCTTTTGTTGAGTAAAACTTATACACTTGTCAAATCCTTCAGCCAAGAAATTACATTAAGAATTGGTTATCAAGTTCCTTACTTGCATGTAAATCAAGTAGTCTATTTCTAGACGTGTACTCAACTACAGTTTTCCGAGCCTTATTTAGAAAAGAAAACTGGTTCAAGGCTTTTCACTGCTGACCACAATGCCTGCACTGCATCCCTTTAATTTTCCATAAGGTTAGCATCTCCACTGCCATCACAGCAAGCGGTCGATCTTTATCTTAAGTGGACAAGCTTCCTCTCAATTCTCTATTGTTCAAAGAATACCTTTGTGCAAATGATCCACAACTATCTTCACTTTATACAGCATCCTTACTTTTTAGCATGCAGCTGTATGCGTGTCCAGTAGAGAGGCTTCATAGGCTTGGGGGGCTCTATCGCCGCCTTGGCAGGAGCAGCTTCCTGGGCCATCATGGAGGGCATGGGACCTGGTGGTGGTGGTGGAGGCCCAAAGCCTGGAGGTGGTGGCGGCGGAGGGGGGCCCATTCCAGGCGGTGGAGGAGGAGGAGGTGGAGGTGGAGGAAGGCCAATGCCCGGTGGTGGAGGAGGTGGGGGTGGTCCAAAACCTGGTGGGGGAGGAGGAGGTGGTGGGGGAGGTGGTGGTGGGCAAGGTCCAAGCCCGGGTAAGGGCGGGGGAGGTGGTGTTGGTGGTGGTGCTGGAAGGGGAACGACACCCCCCGATAAAGATGGCGGTGGCGGAGGTGGGGACACCCCTCCAAGGATTGGAGGTGGGGGAGGAGGAGGAGGAGGTGGAGGCGGAGCAGCTGATTGGGCGCTGCTCTGTTGCCTCTGCTGACACGTGCAGATAAAGCTCTCTGTAGTTTTGGGGACGGAGGATGAAGCAGAGGACGCCGCGCTGCCTGATCCTCCGTTGAAAGGCACGTCAAACTTGAAGCCCTCCTCCACAGGCGAGGTCTGCACCGACACTTCCTGGTTTGTCCTTCCCGGCCTTGCTCCTCTAATCTGTGAGGCCTTGTGGTGGGCAGCGCCCGGAGCTCCCACAGGAGATCCCAAGGAGCCCTGCTGGCCCTGCAACACAGCAATCTTAATCCGCAGGTCATTGATGGTCCTTTCCAGCTGAGGGATGAGGCAGCTTTCATCCTCTGAGGATGACAGAACTGATTTCAACCTGCTGGATTCTGTCTGTCAGCAAAAATAAAAAAGGAAAAGAAAAGATTTTAACTCAACATGCACACTATATTCAGACTCACAAATGGAAGATTCATGAGTTTGTCCTTCTCCTACATGCATTCCTCTTTAAAAGCAAGTTGTCTTGCTTTGTCTCGTAATCTAAATGTCCATAAGCAGACATAAATTTTGCTGTTTAATCCTGAAAACATCATTCAATAAATTACACTTTATAAACAATGAAAAACCCACAGCTGAGGGAGCTTAGAGACAAAGCTGTGCGCTAAAGAAGGGTCAAAAAAGGTCCATCATGTCTAGACTCTGTCAGACCTCTGGCTCCAGACTGGTTCAAGCAGGGATGAGGGGATACTGAGAGATTTGACCCCAGAGACAGTGAGTCTCGTTGGGCCTCTTATGGAGATGGTCTGTGTCTGCCTGTACATATTCCCCATATGTGGTCACATTGTTGAATTCTAAGGACAATGTTTGGTCAGGAAGGCCTTCATAATTTATTAGCCATTCTAGGAAATAGGGAGGTTCACTGTGATCTTATAGCAAGTCTTTTGAGACAAGCCTGACCTCTGGTGGACAAAAAAGAACTCACAGTTAAGAAATTTAGCCGATTTAGTTAATCCAGAGCAGTTTATGAGTGATGAGACTAAGATTTACTGTATTCTTCAGTACACAATGACAGGTCACAGCGGTCGTAATACACATTTCAAATATGAAATTAAAAAACTTAACAACTGCACCTTTCAATGCCTGAGATTCCTGTGGATTGAATTTTAAAATATACTCGTTAAATGCCCCTTTTTTCTGCTCTTCTCTTTAAACTGCAATCCTAGGTAACATTATTTATGTATGTATTCATAAATTCACTTCATATTGTTAATTTCTTTATTTCTGTCCTTGGTCCTTTATGTAAAATTAAATCCAAAAATATAAGGTCCACATAATTTTCCACAAGTTTCTGGTTGTAAACAGATACTAAAGTCAAAGTAAGTGTTGTAAACAGAATGTTAACAAAAAAAATCATCCTGGGGAATATTCATAGATAAATAGAGGATGTAACCAACCTGAGAGTGCACAGCTTCCTGTGTCTTGGCTGATGACTGGTGCAAAGAGGATCTGAAACTCTGTTCTCTGCCTGTGGTTCGTCCCCCGTAGAGCTCCCACAGGTGAGAGGACACCGGCAGGCCTACAGATGCCCAGGTGTACAGCTGCTCTTCCTGCACACAGTTCAGAAAACAAGCCAAGGCTTTTACTGTAAATGAGATCAGATGTTTGTGCTTAAATCTGCTTGCTCCCCCTGAGAACTACTGTATATGGCATACAATGTGAGCACATTGAGGGATGATTAAAAGTCAATAAAATCCACAAGGGATATAAATTGAGAGGTTTCTCTGTCTGCAAGCTTTAAATAGAAAAAGTGAAGGATAATAAGCATCAATGGATCCTTGTTCCCTTTATATAGCCAAAGTAGCACTCAGTCTAAAAAAAAACTAAGAGTGTGAGAGCTTATTCTCAAACCTCAGGTTGAACTTTGCATCAAAGCATTATTTTGTTTTCAAGTTACAAGTACAATATCCAATTACAACAATTACATATAAAAACTACACTAGGATTGCTTGTTAAGCAGCAATGTTGCAATATGGTCCCATTACGAGGTGAAAATGCTCAGTAGCACCTTTTTAATCACTTCAAACAAGCAGCTAATTATAATCCAATTTGTGCATTTGTATTCATATTTATTTATACCAGACCAGAGCTGTGAATTCAAGTCATATGATTCAGACTCGAGTGACAAATCTGGTGACTTTAGACTTGACAAAATCAAAAAAAAGACTTTCAACTTGACTTGGACTTTAAAAATGACTCATGACGTCACTTGGCCTTGAGTCTTTTGACTTAAAAATCATTTCTTTCCACTTTTACAGGTCACAGTTAGGAGTGCGCTCTAAACAGTGCAAAGGTGAATGTGTGTCACATCGAAACAGTGCCTAATGTCCCTTCTGTACAGATCGAGGCATGCAGAGCTTAAGGGCCACACAGTGACAAACTACGTGCTAATACATATACAGTTAGATCCCATAAACCAGCTTAATTGTGAAAATACATCATGTGTGCATAAATCATGTGTGAGCATAAATGTGCTGACTTTTTGCACTGAAAGAGTGTCCCTCTCAGCCAAAACCCATTAGCTGGATTACTGAAATTGATTTAACCTGACCTACGGCTGAAATCACAGACACAGAAGGTACATGACATGCTCGACTGATGTAAACCCATGCCATTCTTTTCTATTTATCCACTCAGCAATGTTTTATCAAGTGTAAAAGGGAGGTAGAAATTGATATATACAGAGTTCGTGGATACCCATCCTCCCCAAACACCATTTTTGGTCTAAAAGAAGCTGATGAGGTATTTAATTTCAGGCCGTATGCAGAACAAGAAACAAACTCTTACGTTTGTTCACTGCAGCAAAATACAGTAATGAAACTAGATACAATGTCCTATTTAGGTAGCAAAGCGGAGAGCAAATAGGAGATGATGGCTAAGGATGGAAATGAAGGATGGAGAGATGGGGAAAAAGAAAGCAGAGGTGAAGAAGTAGGTCATTCATTTTAATATATTAAATGTTTAATTAAAAGGCTGCAAAGACAGACTGTGATATATATTTTTAAAAGGGAGATTAACTGTAAGATAGAAAGCAATAACAATGAGATCAGTACTCTCAGTGGCAACGGCAAAGGTTGTTCTTGGTCAAGCTGATTAATGCAGGGCTCCAGGCCAAGCCCCAGATTGAAGTAGGCAGAAAAGGGGGGACAAAAAAAAAGAGAGGAGGAAAAAAAAACTGGGGCCAGGAGTCCAATCCTGTTCCAATCCCGACATGGGGAGCTTTTTGCTGTGGAAGAGCAGCCTGAGCCCAAGGCACGTGGAGCAGTTACATAACATGGTCAGCAGATGGTCTGCGCAAGCCCAGATGTGTGTGTGCATTTGTTTGTGACTGAGTGAGTGTCTGAGGGACTGCTATTAATCCAGCCATGCGAGGAAATGCCTGAACATGTATGGGTGTCTCGGGCTGTCCTTTTGTATACACTGTATGAGTGCACATGAAGCAGAGTTGTAAATGAAAAGGAAGTGCTCTGCATTTGTGACCCGTTATGACAGCACTCTACACCGGCTGGACGTAACAGTATTTAAGATGTATGAATTTATGTGAACAGCTTTAGAACAAGCACGTCCACTGAGTAACCTTGCGTGTGTGTGTGTGTGTGTTTAAGTATGCATACTGTACCTTCATGTGCATATGAACATGTACAGTGTCCCTGCATGTATTTCTGTGGGGGAGGTGCATTGCGCAGCCAGAGACCAGCACAAATCTGTTCACATTCTTTGGTATTCAACAAACAAAAATAAGTCCAGTAAGACATAACTATAAGATAAAAAGCACAAAAAAGATAAAAAAGACAAAGTGCAGCTGAGGCTAATGATAATGCTATTAGTTTTTGCAGGTATTGGGTCATAAACCAGAGTTTGCAGCTAGACACATTTATATTCTAACCTGATGATGGCCTACAAAAAAGTCTAAGGAATAACAAAAGTCAGTAGGATAAATCACTTAGGAACCAATTAGGTTCATAAAAAGTTAGTGTCCGCAGTGTTTTAGATGTAAAAATATGTTACAAGTTAAGTTCAAAACAGCTAATGTGGTGCTTCATGGGGATGTTAGACAGAAAGTCAGAGCATAACTAAATTCAATAGGATTCCTCCTGAATATCTACGTAATAATGATAAATATGCTACTATAATTTGTAGATAACCTTCTTAAAGTTATATTTCCTTAAACCAAAGCATGAAGGTCAGTTGGATGTTTACTGCTACGAGAGGAATGATAGAAAGGCCCTTTGACTGCGGCTGTGGTCAAATGTGCAGGGAAATGTGATGCACACGAGATTAGAGTTAAAGATTCATGAAATCAACTTTCACATGGTCACTCTGTCTACATGCTCCACTGCCCCTCAGATAATGAGGTGTCTCTGGGATGAATCACAGCTCTGCAGCATTAGACATAGAAAAACAGATTGTAAAAGCTTGTCTTTAAACTGTATAGTGCTACAATCCAGTGTTTTCCCTTTAAGCATATGCTCTATGTTGCATATTAGTCCATGTAATGCCATCTAAAGGGGGTGAAATGGTAATAAAATGTAACTGAGAAATGCAAATCACTTTGTGCTCCAGCTATTGGGACAATTACTGAAAGGAGGCATTACAGTTAGTGTTGCAGTTATTGTCTCTCAAAATGTGAAATGTTGGTCTTAGCTTGTGTTTTTGACACTGAAATATCTCCCTTTAAGTTAAAAATCATTTCCACTTGAGAATGCAATCTAGCCACTACAATATAAACAAAAACCCCCATAAATGCAATATTATAGCTTTTGGCTAAGCTAATGCAGAGCAGCTTAAATGATGATTTTTGTAAAATAACAGGGAAGTCAAGGATCTTACATTAAAGACTGCTGAGACAGGACTGTCACCATGAAGCTCTGAGGTGCTGAAAGGGTGCAACAGACCCTGGACCAGCATTCGGTGACATAATACTTTAGCCTCCTCTTCTGTAGCGGGCCCATCTCCAGGATGCAAACACAGCCAGTCCAGCAGAGACCGACCTGAATAAAGAAGAGAAGTGCAATAATGGATCCTGGGTCTTGATTGTATACGACTTCTTCTTGTGAGCCAAACTGCTCAAGAGGACTCAACTTGTGTTTGACTTGCGTCCATACCAAAGACTTGAAAATAGATGTCTCAGTTTCAGATGTGATAATTAAACACCTACACATGCAAACTCTATTCACACCACTTACATGTATGTGACAAAAGACTAAAATGAGGGTGTTAATTGTGAAGTGAAACAAAATAACAAATGCTTTATAATATTCAAAGTACAAATCTCCAGCACATCTTAAAACATCATTCTTTGCGGATGAACTTGATACATTATGAATAAAAAGGGATGTTTTGGGTGAAAGGAAATAGATACATCATAACCTTGAGGTGTTGCTGAAAGACTTTTTAACTCTGCAGATGAACAAAAAAAAGAGTAAAAAATATTGACCATGTGAGCCTGAAAGAACACACAGCTGTATTCCTTCAGAAAGCCATGACACACTGTTCAGTCAGATGTTAATGTTGTTGACAGCTCAATATTCTTAACCATGTGATTCACAGGACAGAAAATGAATTTAAAAAGTCCTGTGACTCATGGTCTTGTGGACTTTGATATAAGAACTTTGGAATCTGACAAACACTTATTTCAGCTAATTCTTGTAACTGCGTTTCATAAATTGTGTGACGTAACTCACATGGACAGACAGTCTTCAACACACAGACCAAAGTCTGCACCGAGTCCTATCATTTTGTATTTTAATTGTTATTTCTGCCACTAGCACTAGAGGTCTCTCAATCAAAAAATTCAAACAATAGACATGGATGGATTATGTTGCAAAGTCATGTTGGATCATGGGACTTGTTTATTCATTTTTTAAAATAGCTTTATATAGATAAAAATCTATATGACTAAGTGAGGCAGAATTGTTTTTAGACTGGGTGATGTATTTAAGTTTTATTTAAATTACTTTTAGTTAAGTCTTAGGACTTTCCTCTTCATTTTCTGACTGGAGTTAATGTAGGAGTTAACAACAAGCTACGAAATGGAACACTCCATTATTTCGAGCAAATTTTCAGATTTTTGGGTTCAAACATTATTGGAAACATTTGGTAAAATGTAGGTCCACATCAGCAAAAAATATTTTTCAAGGATACAGAAAAAATAATAAAAAACTGTCACATATTGCTTAAATTCAATGAGAGATCAGTTCAAGTAATTGTTATTAAAGGGAGCATGTCAGTTGTTTGACAGTTAAATCAGCATTTTTGCCCTTTTTTTAGCATAAAGTCCTTCCTCTCAGTTTTTATTACACCATTCAAAAGGGCAGATGTGACCTGGAAACCTTGATGAACCGATCGATATCACATGTGGTGCTGAATTAGTGAGACTGAGTGGTCTTTGTGAAGAAAAACAGGAGAGAATATGACCTACAATAATGACCTTCCAGACAGGCCAAATGTTGATGTTAATGAGGATCTGAGATAAAATGTACCTCCATTGTTCTGACTACAGTAAATTCACCTGATGAAATGCGAGTGGATGTCGTATCATAACTTATTTTTGTCATGTAGAGCAACTGTCACTTGGCCTTAGCATCCACATGTGTGCACTTTGCGTGTGTGTGTGTGTGTGTTTTTGTCTGGATTCAGAGGATGGCATCGCCCTGGGTCTGTGGCAGTGTTTGTCATTTGGTCCTTTGATTTATGAGCACAGGCACAGACAGTGGGGAGCAGCTGAGCTCTTAAAAGGCACCACAACAGAGAGGAGGACAGAGTGGCATTGTTATATTAGAAGGAGGCGTTTGTTCTGATGACACTTCTCAATGAAGAAGCCCCACTGTTTCATCATGGTTTTCATGAGCTCTTGTATTTTTAAATTATAACCTGCTATTCCCGCTGTGATCATTTCTATAAAGTGATAATTTGTAAGTCATTAGAATTTAAATCACTGGGCAATTACCATAATTATTCCACAATACCATTGCATAATAACCTAATCTCGATTGAGGACTGAGCCAGAGACATTCAGCCCTTCGGGGATTCACAGCCACAATTCAACGTCATAAACAAACTAACATATTTCAATGGAAGAAACCTTTCTTTGTCTTGTTTGTTCAGGAAAAGGTCGCTTCTGTATGAACACAGGAGTCAGTGTGATGAATCTAGTCATTTCCTATTACATTAAAAGGGTAGTTATGGTGATATTATTTATTTTACTGAGCATAAATTTCCATTTTAGAGGTTTAAGGTCATTCAAAAGCATTGTGTTAAACTTCTTATTCTGTTTTGTATGTAAAATTATTCAAATACTTAGTTAAATAGTTGTTTTAGAAACAATTTATATGTGCAGATAATGTTGTGTCAATCATGTCTTCATTCCAGAAGACTATTTTTTTCCTCTCAGCATCGTCTTTCATTTCTTTATCTGAGACATACTCTTCTTGTTCCTATCCATTCATATTTTCACACATTCTTGCAACATCCAATTGGTTCAAAATTAAATAAGCTACTCCTTCTTGGTTCACACCATCCAATCAGGAAGCCCAGAAATACCTCTCCTTCTCTATAATCAAACTAACAAGCTATCACTTATCCCCACATAACCAAATTAGCTACATAAAATGTTCAGAGATTTGATAGCAACATCTAACCACTTCAACTGGCATCATTATGAGGGGTTGCCCTACAGGATCATTTCCAAAATCAGGTTTTAATCACAGAGAGTCTTGAATCTAATCTTTGCTTTATTAGCAGCACTTCAGTTACCTGTGTTATGTGTGACTCACCAGAGAAGACATCCAGGTAGGGTACTGTGGTGGTGGAGGTCTGTCGTCCATGGTGGGCTCTCCTGGAGCCCAGTGTCCAGTAAGTCCCACCTGTGAAACCCTTCTCCGGTGAACTCTGCTCTGAAAATTGTGCCCTGCCACCTTGTCTTCCTCTCAGCTCCTCCAGTTCTTTGGACCAGTCTGAAGACACACTGATGGGCCCAGCGATGGAGCTGGATCTCTGCTTGTGCCTCCTAAACTCCTTCGCCCCGCTGGGTTCTACTGAAGCATCGGTAGCATCTGTTTTCCTGTTCACATGGGGGCTGGTAATGGGGGAGCCGACTGGAGAGGTGAGCTGCCTGGTGGTGGTCTTAACATAGGAGGGGTGGACTGGAGGGTAGAGTCTGACAGTGGAGGGGGAAGTGGAGGATGTTCGTCTAGACTGGGGAATATGGGAGTCCGTTGTTAGCTGGCTAATAGACAAGCTACTTTTCCTCCTTTTCAGAGACAGGAAGTCCCTTCTCCCAGTTTCTTCTTCCTCCTCCCTCTCCAGGGACAGGTCCATGCTGCTTGCACTCCTGTGGGGCCCCAGTGGCCCTGCCCCTGCCACCACTGGATCAACACGAACAGATGGCACACATGTATTATTGCTCTGCTGTGGGTGAAGAACCGGGCTCTCCAGGTCCTCCTGGGGCTCCTCAGCACTCTCATAAGAGGTGGTGGTAGTTGCAGTGTCAGGAAAGCTGTAAGTGCTGTTAGTCTTCGGGAAAAGGCTACCACTGCTTCTCTCAGGGTCTTGGGCTGATGATGGTGGACCGCTCTCACTCAGTGACCCCGGACCAGATGAGTTTCTTGATATGGGTAAGACATGGCTTTCGTTTTCTAATGTTTTACACTCCTCGCTTACTTCATGAGAAACAGGAGGAGAGAAAATTTCCTTACCCAGATTAAACACCGTCTCGGGGGGTTTGTTTTCCCAAGAGGCTGACCTTTCAGGTAAATGTCCAGCCACCATTTCCAGCACCCTGTCACTGGCCTCACATTGGTCTCTAATGGCCTGCTGGATATCAGAGAGCAGGTCTTCATTGTCAGCAGACGCTGAGTGAAAACTGTAGAGGTCAGCATCCGACCCCGAGCTCGTCTTCCTTCCAATTTCATCCACAATAGACTGGTGACTGTCTGAGGTCAGGCGGCTTAGATCCCCCTCGGCATCTGATAGCATGCCCCTCTCATCAGCTGGCCCTGTTTTTCCAACATGTGCTGATTTCCCATCTTCCAACACGTCATCTTTAGACAACCCTTTCACCTTTGACAAACTCTTCCTGATTTTAATGCTGGAAAACACAGAACCCTTTGACTCTGACTTAGATTTCTTCTTACCATTATGCTCTCCTCCTCCTTTACTTATCTTTTCATGGGACTTTTTCGATTTTTTGTCCACTTCCCTCTCATCAGCATCAGCAGCACAGGAGACATCCCCCACTGCTCCACTACTTCCTCCTCCTTTCTTTTGCTTCGCTTCCTGGTTTCCCATGTTCCTGAGCAGCCGGACACCCTTGGCTAACAGGCCTTGCTGCTGGGGTCGTGGCTGGGCATGCTGGGCTTCTTCCTGGGCTGCTACAGATGCTCGTCCTCTGTTGGTCGGAGCCCTTTCAGAGCCGCCTAATCCCTGCTGTCTGCCCACCACAGTTAAAGGCAGCTGTGAGGATGATGCTGCCTCCCCCAGCGCTGCTGATGCTGATGATGAAAGGAGGAGGAGACTGGCACTGACAGCCGCGGGCTCACTACCACTCACTCCTCGCTCCCCCACCCTCCCCTGCACAGTCTCTCTGACGCTCTGATCCTCCCTCTCTTTTTGCCCCTCCTTTCTACCCCCATACGCTCCTGCACGCTCAGCTGTCTTGCATAACGGGCTGCTGGATGAGCGAGCAAGGCGCTGATGCTCCGGAGTATGCAGTCCTTGTCCATTTTCAACTGAATGGGGAAGGACCTGCTTAGGATGCTGCTGCTGTTGTTGCTCTAAAATGCTCTGTTGTTGGTGGTGCTGTTGTTGATTAAGGAGCGAGTGCTGTTGTTTACGCAGGATGTTGGTAACACTGCTCTTCCTCCTGCCTTTGAAAGTGGTAGTGAAGAAACTCTCTTTCAGAAAGGGCACTTGAGTCTCAACTGTTTTAAAAGTCTGCATCCTGAGCGCTGAGTCCTCATCCAGAGGGGAGATACTCTTGACAGGCTGAACCAAAGGAAAAGTACAAGTTAAATTCACATTGATTCAGTTTATATTACATATTAGCTTCACATTACACAGGATGGACGATCTGTGCTAAGTGGAGTCTAGAAGTAAAAGTTCACCAGAGGGGCAAGCTTATGTAAGATGTCTCCTGTTGCCATGCAGTGTGTACATGCTTCGAATAGAAATAAGAAACTGTTTTCTTTTATTTTTTTATGTTCCTTCAAATTATTTTAAGATTGCCTTTTATATAATTACCACTGTATGTTCTTTGCACTTTGAGCTTTCAGTCAAAGACTTAATTTTAGTTTATTAGTCAGTTTTTAAAGTCATTTGGAAGTTTTAGTTCAGTTTCAGTTTTTCAGAAAGCTGAAGTTTTAGTTTTAGTTTAAGTTTTAGTGTTTGTTTGTTTTTGTAAGGACCTGGTATAAAGTATCAGAAGTGTGTTGCTACATTTACACACAAAATACAATGACAAAATGTGATAATAAATGCTTCTAATTAAAATATATGACTTCGTGTCAAATACTTGTGTAGTATGAAAGGGATACAACTTTTATTTCAACCCTGAAAAAGGAGACTGATGCCTTATTGCTAAAAATTATAGGTGAACTTGATTAGTTTTTATTTTATCTCATTTAAGTTAGTTTTGTTACCAGGCAATATTATTTGAGTTTAAGTTTTTCCTAAAGAATATGGTTTTCAGTTAAGTTTAAAATTAAATTTCTTTCAGTGCCTTTTTTCGTATTATTTCAGTTTTAGCTTTTTCTATTGACCCCTGCCCAGGAAAAGGTACAATGAGATTCAGAGAACACTACTGGTGACAGGGCAGGGTAAACAAAGTGAGCCATTTTGTTAATAATCAGTGGAATTAATAGTGAAGGTATTTAATAAGTGGATATAGGGGAACACATAAATAAAATAAATAAAACTACTGATAATCACTTTGTAGTTTGTTAGTTTTAAGCACAAACATGAAAAATCAAGTAGTTTTAGCTTTCTCAGATGTAAATATTTGCTAGTTTAACTCATCCTTTACGATGGTTAACTAAATGTCTTGGTGTTTTTGACATTTGCTTTGCTTTGGAAATGTGTAAAGTGACATTTTCCACAATTTTCTTTCATTGATTTAATCAACAATCAATTGGTCAAAGAAACCTTAGGACTGATCCATGAAGTCAATTACATGACTCTCAGCCTTGATAAAATCATTTCGCGAATATAAAATCTAGTATCAAAGTAAAGTACCAAAACAGTTACTTGTCAATACGGAAAATTAAATTTCACTAACATCCTCTTATTTGAATTGTTCAAACGCAAAAACCATAAAATGTTCTGAGAACATGCATATTATGTAAACAGTACAAGCGCAGTATTGTTATATATCTTACTTATCTTTTAAAGATAATGGTGAACATTTCCTATGACTGACATCAAGGCAGGCCTGAGAACTGATTAACGCCCATGGGTGTGGTACAGACAGTCAAGCCACTTATCCAATATTACAAAAAAATGCTTTTTTACTTAAAAGGTCAAAAGTGAGTGATTTGAACATATAACTTGCCAAAAAATTGAAAAAATAATTAAAGGACACACACATTTTTTAAATGATCTTGAGTTTTAAAAAAACATTTTGTTTGTTTAACACTTAAATGACTGACAGAGTTACTTCTTGTGAGCATTTCAGAAAATGTTGATCTTTACTTGGTTAAAAAACAAAAACAACACAAATTACATCACCACTTTTCAACATGAATGTGTTACTCAAATCTGCAAGATTTACAGTCAAATTCATTGATATATGAAATGCTGGAAAAAAATAAGGACAAGCTTCTTAGTTTAATAATTTTAAAATTATATCACAAATAACAGTACTTGCCTGACTGGTGTGTTCTCCTCAGAGGATCAGCGATGACTGAAGAAAACAGCACAAATGGGCGTTTGTCTTTGCCTATGAGCCGCTCCTTATCCATGGGTCACATGAAGTCAGTATTTTCCTCATCACATGCTTGTCTGTTGGACATCTCCCATTAACACTGACTGAGATTCCCCCCACTAACTTCATCAGGCTTCATCATGGGAACAGACAGAACTGTGCAACAGACCACGCTTGTGTTTATTTGTATTTCTGGTTAAAATTACACACTCAGTGCTGCAGTTGAGTCAGACAGTGATGCAGGAATCATGTTTAACAGAAGGCAACACCAAAGCTTCCTCCTCCATTTTCTCCCATCACATCAGGTCAGTCAGTACATGCGTCTGCTGAGTTGCACACCAGTGCCAGAGTCCATCCCACCAATCAAAAAACAAGTTTCACCTGTGCCCTCCTAGCATAAAGGTTACCAGACATGTCAGTGACCCTAATTGCTAATTAAAACAACTGCAAGGTTTCTGAACTGAGTAGAATTCAATTACAATGAGATCATTAAAATCAAAAATGTATAGAAACAATTCTTCAAACTGAAAATAAAAGCAACATTTAAAAATGTTAATAACATCCCATCTATAAAGACAGTATTTGACAATTTAATATTGTATAAATGTAGAGACATTTTCTCCGTGGTAACATGCATTACTCTCTAGACAATGTTTTGGTGGCAGGAATTAAATTTGCTGCTCCATAATGACCCAGTGTCCCACTAAAATAATGAGGGTCATTGTCTTATTATAAAACAAAGTGCTGGTGGTGTGTTTGACATTATTAGGAATTAAAAAGCAGAAAATTGCAAATTTTGGTGGGTTCCTTAGAGGCCCCAGTCACCATCCTGCTGGGCTGCTTGGGTCTCATATGCTTAAACATGTAATAGTTTCAAGGAATTACTTAATAAAAAAAAGGAATTATGCTGTGATACATGTGAAAAAATCAAAACAGTTTCTGTCAAAAAGTTGTTTATTTGTTTATTGACTGAAAATATTAATATGATTGGCATACTTGAAATGTAACAAACTGTTTGTGTTTACCATTTTGGTAGTCTACATTCCCAATATTTTAGTACAAAAAAATCTCATATATTGATGAAGAATGTATTATGTCACTTGAGCATTTTGTGTTAAAATCAGACAAAATATCCACTGATGATAGATGACATTTTGCATACAGCACATAAATCATACTAATATGTATGAATGTTGCATGTCCAATAATCCCATCTTCTCATTCTTCAGTAGGCCAGACGTCATAGAACAGTTTGTTCTTTACCTTCAATTCCTTTTTCAATTTTCAAAATATTGGTGTGGCAACATTGGAAAAAAAACATTTAAGATAAGAATAATATAATGTGCTTTACAAATACAAATTTAAAGTAAATTCTTGCCCTGGTTGCATTCATTATGCTTCTTTATGTTGGTAAGTGATGTTATTCACTTTCTGTATAGAAAAACCTGATGTACTGTAGACCAATGCAGCCAGCCACTGATTATATTTACAAATCAATGTAATGCTGTAAGTCTGTTTAATAATTTTAAAGAAGACAACTTTACCCATAAATAACATGATATTTTAAAAAATGGCTATAACAAAAAGTTAAAATAATGTACCTTCAATAATTGTGGTCTTTCTTTTTTCATAATGGCAGAATGAGATTTTAATACTGCACTCCAGAAATTAGACCAACAGTGAAACAGACTGGATGACATGTCTTTCTCAAGCCACTAGAGGCTGCCATTGCTCTACTATAACAAACATGAGTGGCCTTTTATAAAGAGTTCCTTGGATGTATCATTGGTAGAAATTTAAAAGATAATGCAAGATCAAAACCCACATTTTTATAAATGGACATCTTTGCGTTTGAAATCAATCATTGTATATCAAGTCAGAAATATCCAAATGTACACAAACAGAATATTATCATTGTATAATCATTACTCTTGAAAGAGAACTGCAAGTACATAAAACACAACCAATGTACTTATAATCTCCACCATTAAAAACACAACAATCACATTGAACACAACAGCGGTTCACTGACTGTGG
This sequence comes from Acanthurus lineatus, assembly GCA_029814665.1. Classification (NCBI taxonomy): domain Eukaryota; kingdom Metazoa; phylum Chordata; class Actinopteri; order Acanthuriformes; family Acanthuridae; genus Acanthurus; species Acanthurus lineatus. The sequence continues at coordinate 17,001,012 of JAPZDV010000003.1, forward strand.
TGCCACACAGAATATTCACAACTCAGTTCATCAGAAGAATCATTTTCAGACTGGCTCAAAATCTCAGGAATATCTAGAAAACCAAAGATGAATATCACAAAAATAACAGATCTCTGTTGACTGAAAGTAAGGACACAATTTAAGAAGTTTTTTTTTATATTCCATCAGACACAGGAAAAGCCATATCCATGTAGAAAGGCAATGTACAGATGTTCTGATATAAACACATGCCAGTCAAGAGGATGGCAGGTCATATCAGTACAACAAAACCTGTGAGCACAAAAAAAGTTTTTGTCCTGGCTTTTGGTGATGTGTTATAGATACATAGTTTTGTTTTAAATGCAAAACCACTCTGCATATTACAGATCTAGCTACCCACAGAGAGAAATGATAAGAGATGTGAATCCCCAACCCTGTTGCAAGATATCCTTTCCCCTTGTGTCCAATTGCACTTCAATAATTCCCCTGCAATGCACTTTAAAGCCCTTGTCTATTATTTCCACTCACTTCATTTTCTCTCAGCTGTACTAGTTTAAAATGGTAAACAGTTTTTCAAGGACAGAGAGAAAGTTTTCATCTCTTGACTTTACTTTATACAACCCTTTATGCATACACACAGCTAAATGGATGCACCAACACAAACACATACCCGAAAAACCACCACATAGGACTGCTCTGCTTATCAGCAGAGACACACATTAAGGATCTCTAAGCAGAGAAACTCCACAGAAACAACTACATGGATGCTTCTTCCTTTTTGATGTCCTATGTTAAAACTTACGAATCCCTGTTTTGACCGTTGAAACTTTCTGTCCTTTATGTGGACTCCCTGGGAATCCTGCTGTGAAAGACCACCGACTGCCTCTGCTGGAACTGCAGCTTCCTCCTCTTTTTCTGGTCCCAGCGGCACAGCAGTATCATCTT
>JAPZDV010000003.1:17002035-17013078 GCA_029814665.1 Acanthurus lineatus
AGTATCATCTTAAAAGTTGTACGGAAAGTCTTGTTGCACAGGGCGTAGCACATAGGGTTGACAGTGCTGTTGACATAGCACAGCCAGTACCCCACTGCCCACAGAGTGTCTGGGATGCACACTTTACAGAAGGCATGGATCAACACCATAATGTTGTAAGGTGTCCACGTGATGATAAAAGCAAGGAGGATGGCACTTAGAGTTTGAGCTGCCTTCTTCTCCTTCACTAAGGACATGCGCTTCCTCTTGCTGATCTGAGTCCGAGCCCGGGCTGCAAAACGCTTTGCCAGGGCTGCTTCTTTGAAGGACATCGGGATAGACGGGGATTTAGTGGCATTGCTGGTGTTAGTACTGTCGTTGGCAGTGGTAGTAGCTGTTGGGTCATCATCTGAAGAGCCTTGGTTAGAGGCAGCCTGGATGGTAGGCATCGATTGAATCTTGCGTGAGCAGAAGCGTTGGTGGTAGCTATTTTCTGAATTGTTTGCTCCATCGGGAGTAGTGGTGGCAGTGGAGTTAGTGGGGAGCGTTGAGAGGCTGTCACGGTTATACTCTGCTCCCCTAAGGGGATCCTCTTCTGAGGCTGCATCGAGATCCTCACATGAGGTGAGTTGGGAGTTTACAGCAGCCTTTATACCAGGCAGACTGAGAACAATGGAGAAAATAGCATGACTCTGGGTAATCATCTCTTGGCCTGAACAGTCCTCATCCTCTGAAGATCCGGAGTGGTCCAAGGAGGCTGCAGCATCATTGTTGTTCCAGCTGTCACTGCTGCTTTGGTCTGGATCACGGTCGCCCTGCCGGCTACTACCAGGTCTCCAAGAACGAACCCCTGGCCAGCAGTGGAAGCGGCCAACCAGCTCCCGACATGTGCTTTTTCTGCGGGACAACCTGGTCAGCTCGTAGCTGCTGCAACTTCTGGAACTTCCTGTCTGATGGACAAAACGAGCTCTCTCACCCCCACCATTCCCACTTCTTCCTCCTATCCCACCACGACCTCCTGAACCCTGCAACCCAGCTAACTCCTTTGAACGGTTCTGGGTCTCCTTGTAAATACGCCAATAGAGAATGCTCATTATCGTCACAGGCAGGTAGAAAGCCGCCATGGCTGTGCAGACCGTTGTAATGGGCTCTGAGAGGAACTGAATGTAGCATTCATCTGGGGGTACTGTCCTTTTACCCTCAAAGTACTGCCAAAGAAGGATTGCTGGGGCCCACAGAACAAGAGAGACAAACCAGGCTAGTCCAATCATGATCCCGGCTCGCTTTGTGGTCCGTTTGGCCCGGTAGGTCAAAGGCCTGGTGATTGAAAAGTAGCGGTCAAAGCTTATGACCAATAGGTTCATAACGGATGCATTGCTGGCGACATAGTCTATAGCCAGCCACAGGTCACAGGCCCAGTTGCCCATAGCCCAGTAGCCCATCACAAGATAAGCCGTGTAGAGGTTCATGGAGATGACCCCTATGATGAGATCAGCCACAGCCAAGCTCAGCAAGAAGTAGTTATTTACCGTCTTTAGCTGGCGGTTAACCTTGAAGGATACCACCACCAGGACGTTGCCGATGATGGTGACCAGTGACAGCATGCCTGTAAGCAAGACAATGACAACAACCTGCCACACATTGTGGCCACCCAAGGGATCAAGGGCTGCAGTACCATTTTCATTTGGGGATTTTGAAGTTAGGTTTAAGAGTTTGTTAGTGGAAGAGGTATTATCATCCAGGGTATTCACATGAAAAGCCAACCAGGTGGCTCCTCCAGTTCCTCCTTGGTGAAGGGCATTGGATTGTGGGTAGGCTCCGGCTGCTGGGGTCGAGGTGTTGGCAGTCAGGAAGAGACCAGGGTCTGTGCTGTTTGAGCTCATTGTTATGTCCTGGCATATTCTAAAGAGAAAGACAGAAAGGCAGGAAAAGGAGGTAGTAAGGGACAGAGAAGGGGGACAGAGGTGGTGGTGGTGGGGATTGGCACAAATGGAGAGATAGGAAGATGGAAAAAGAGAGTGACAAAGAGAGCAAAATAAGGAAAGGGCACATGAGTGGTTGACATTCCTACCATATCCAGCAGGTGAGGCTAGAAACCTATGTTACAGAGTACCTGAAAAGGTAAAGGTGTTTGGGTCTAATGTGTCTGTCCTTTAAAACAGTCAATCATAACCATTTTTTTCAGACAGTCTGTACGCAGTGTTAATGCATTTTAAGGCATGTATACAATTTTATCTTGATATCTGTATCAACAAGGACAGACAGCCAGACACTGTAAGTGAGAGAGATTGACTGCAATCAAAACCTGTTTCTTATGACACCCTGCAATTTGCAAAGACATTTTCACTTGCACAGTATTCGGATTGCATATATTTGGATTGCATTATTTGGAGTGCATACCATTAAGCATTAGACAGGGCTGTTTTTCTCTGTCAGACAAAACTGTCAGATCAGGTGTGGAGGCAGCACACCGGGGATCCTCATTTAAAAATATTGGGTAGCTCTGGTGTCAGTCTCTGTCAGTGTGTCAGTCAAATATTCACAGTAAAATTGTTTTCCGCTTATTTGTTTTTCAGTTATGCAATAAACTTTTCTTAAATTTAAACATGACAGAAAACAGCAAGTCTGTCCTCTCTGTGCCACATCAAAGACTAAACACATTACTGAGGTTATGGCTGGCTCCAGCTTGGCTAAAATATTATACAGATATTATCACAGTATGAGCTTTCAGAAAGCCCAGAGAATGGAAGACACAGAGGAAATAAATGAGTTAAAGAAGAACTTTTGAAAGGAACTTGGCCATTTTATCCTTTCTGAATACAAACAATTTTGGTATCCATTTGATGGTGCCATGATGCTGGTTAATTTGTCACCAGATTTTATCAAGCGTTCCAGGAGCCTTCTTAGAAAACAAAACAAATAAAAAAAACAAGGTTGAGAACTGATTCTGGGAAGAAAAGCTTCGCAGATGCAAAACCCAATGGTGAAACAGAGAGAAAACAGCCCTACAAGAGCTAATAGCAGGCTGATCCTGGAGAGTATGAAGTGTTGTGTGTTGTTTGATTGGGGATCTATTCACAATGGAAAAGTAAACACTAAACAGCAGATCCTGCTGTTTTTGTCAAAGCTGCTCTTGATAATTGGATAACAAGAAGGGGAACTGCCATTATGTAAAGCAGCATGTCTTACTCAATTCAGGTTTTGCTGTGCAATCATATTTAATTACTGGGATATTTGGCATTCAGATGTCTGCTTGTACACTTTTTTGTTGAAATCAAAGAAAAAATGCTTGAGCACAACCTTAGAAAGCTCTCTGTCAAGCTTTCTGTAGAATTACACAACACAGTCATGTAGAAGGCAGAGTTGTATAAAAGTGATAATTCTTATCCTCTATTTTGTTTTTTATACTAGCATAAATAAATTGCATTAAATGATTTTTGTTAGGGTGCATGACTACTTATATAAAACAAAAAGTACTGCTTTTTAATATGTGGCAGCTGAGGCAGTTAATAGTCTGATTTGGAGTGATTTTAAATCAGCTGTGGGGTCACTGTTCAAAGAGCAGGACACCACATTGTCCTTCGTTTTATTGTGAAATTCATGAACCTGGTGTTCTCACACTGACATTTATGACGACAGTTTGTTGTAAACCTGACACTAACCTAAGCCAACCTGTGCAAACAGACCAAACAACAACCTGTAACCATGGAGGACACATAAGAAAATCAAACAAAACTCACCAAACTCACCAAAACTCACACTTCATTTACACAAATATAATGACAAACACATGTGCTAGTAAAGACAAGCACGGCCAAAGCAGTTTCTTATAAAACCACAATCACACACACACTATTTCATCCCAAAGGCAAAGGTATTCGAGGCTGAGAGCCGCACCTGTGCCTTGACAGAATCTCAGGCTTCCCGCAGAGCTGTTAAAGAACCCCAGTAGCCAACAGCGACTGACAGCCGTTTGTGACACTGAGCACACACTGCTACTACTATTATCTGGAGGCTCCCTGCTATCTCCTCTGCAGACAGGTATCACTGCATCTGTGCACATACAGCGAGAGTTAGAGCTCACATTTTACACCAACACTGTTTATGTTATGTGAGCATGCACACTCATGCACATGCTACTTCTACATCATTAGTGCATCGAAACATACGGTACATGCATGCACACATTGCAAATATGGAAATCATTAAAACACAGAGTCATATTGAAGTATTATGTTTGAAAAACAAAACTAAATGTAGATAAATACAAAGGATTAACTGCAAATTAAATCAGCAATACTTCTGTCTATATATATGTACACTATTTATATTTAATCAATTTTCGTGCTCAAAATTGACTTAAACAACTGCAAAAATATTGACACATGGTCCGGATTCAGCCTTGCTGCTGCCTCTGATTGCAATGGTTAACTATCAAAAAATTACATCTGTTATCCCCAGGGAGCAGCAACTGGCTGCACAACAGAGGGACAGTGCTTTCTGTGATGTTTGTTTTCTCCTAAAAATTGAGCAGATCAAGCCTGTATGCAGCAGAGGACATCATCCTTTTTCCAACATGGGAAAGCCAGCTAGACTTTGACAAGCAGTTACTATTACAGTAAAGCCATTATACTGTCTCTCTCTCTGTGTCTAAGCCCACGTTAAGCCCTATATGTCTTAAGATTGACTCCCAGTCACGTAGGTCTGGTGATTTCAGGTACACAGAGGGATCGATACTCGTTTACCGTGTGGCGACACAATGTGTTCCCTGACATTTTGAGGCATTTGTCCCAGCAGGGTTGGACAGCACAATCCAAGTTGGTTCCATGGATCCATCTAAATAATTGGGTGACTAATACAGGGCCATTTCAGGTTTATATTTTCAGCAACCCATCAGGCAGAGAAGTGATACGAGAAGATTATGCCCAGCAAGGACCTTTTAAAAAAGGATAAAGCTGTTAGAATTTGAATCTTGGTCACTTTGGCTTCCCCTTGAGTGTCGCAACACTTAAATTTATCATCTTTATTTTTTCAATTATTTACAAAGGTGCACAGTAAAGGGGGGTTTATTTGGTTTCTGTGTTTTGAATGACAACAAAGTACATCATCATCTTTCCTTTTTATATGCTGCCTTGTCTTAAACTTCACAATTTGGTCTCCTATTACTCATGTAGCACCAAATAAAATTTTCACTTGTGTGCTGGAGCCAAGAACAAAGATACATCTAGAGGGAGGTTGGGTTTTTTAACAGTTTACTATAATGAGGAACGGTTTGTATAAAAAGAGAAGCTCGGCTAAGGCAGCTTGAACACAAAAAGGCTAAAAAATAAAGCAGAACTGGACTCATGACAAAAAAATAATCAACAGGACAAGCTGCAAACAACTAATCAACATCTGGGGAGTTCAACTGGACTGACAAAACCAGACTTGTCAAGCACTGAGAGTTACAACTGAGGAAATACAGACTGAATGCACACTCATTTAATAAACCCAGCAGATGCAACAATGGCTTTGCCTTGTGGCAAGAAGAGTGACAGCAAGTGCAGGAGAAAGTCAGGACTTCATATAATAATCACTGACCGTGTATTATGAGCAACAATGCCTTTGTTTGATTCCAATAAAGATTCGTAATTCAGAAAACAATCCACTGTATTGGAACATCTCAGTAAAGCCTCTTCTATCCCTCAAAGGTGGATGATAAGGGATAACACTCGGAGATATACTGTGCCGATTTCAGGTCCTACTGAGTAATAAAATGAGGTGAGGGTGCTTTTTTCAGACTGAAATGTGATCTAGCAAATAGTGCCACAGCACCAGCTTCTCTGCGGAGTTATTGATTTCTGTCTATTGAGCGAAGCAGCCTCACTGATAAGCAAAACCTGGTGTGAACCTCCTCTGAACCAGAAGTTTTCACTTATGATTTCAAATACTACACCACCACAATTTAAGCTACGACTGCAGTGGCTAGAAATAGACTCAAAAGAGTGCACAGTTATCTTCAGGCTAATTCAAATGCATGGTCCACCCATGGATTGTTTAGATACAAAATCTATATGATATCGGCCATCTTAAAATTAGCAAAAGGACGTGATGCCACAGCAGCTTATAATACAGGAGGCACAAACTAATATGTTTGCACAATCTCATCCAAAGTAGTAATCAAATCTCCCCCCATCAAGACAAAAACACAAACACACACAAGAAAAAAACAGATCTGTCAAAGGAACAAGCAAAATAATTGCTAGCTAAGAGTTCTTGAAATAAGATGTAATGACTGAAAATTGTGTTGTGAGCTTGTGTTCTCTACAAAGTGTATGTATATAAGAGCAGTGAGACATTAATAAATAGAATATAAAAATTGTACTCGTTTAGATTTTAAGCCCATGCAGTGCTCTGAATCTGCATTATCTGGACTCTTAAAGTTTTCAAACATCTACTTATCCTCAGAATTACACAGAAGAGGTATTTGCTTTGACTTGTATACTGCGTGAGAGGAACTATGTAAATATCTGTTACTCAGATTTAAAACAAAGTCAAAGTGTGATTTTAAAACCTTAATTTAATAAAGAGAGTGGTAACAGACTGTGATAAACATATAGTACATTGGATAGTTGACGATGCAGTTTCTTTTTGTGGGTTTAGATGTAAAGAAGCAGTAGCTTGTCCTTCATTAAAGAAACAGCACTCCTTGCACAGGATGAGCTAAATCTCTCACAAGCTGGTGTTGATGGGGCTGCTGCCAGGAGATGGTGGCAAGGGTTGTGAAACAGCACAAGGCCATCTGTCAGGTACTCACTGCTAACAAGAACAAACATTTAGTGCCTACTTGGCAGGAGATGGACTCGCTGGAGTCCATGAGTCGTGCTTTAAGTCGACTCTGAAACTTCACAGATTATCGGTCAGGCAAATCTCAGTTGAATGTGTTATTATACAAAGTCTTTATAACACCTTCTCTGAACGAAGGCTGTGAACCTGCAGATGATGACACAACTCAAAAAGGCTGTCCACCACCACGGTCTGTCTCAGTGAGAAGTACAGCAAAGCAAGAGATGACGTGCCATGCCGCAAAACACAAAGGTAACACGGATGTTGCTCTTTAAGTGGGGGCTGAATCTGATGGCAGATGGTGCCCACCATCCACAAACTTCAAAAGCAGTTAAAGGAGAAGCTGTGTAGGAGGAAGTACAGCCAGCTGCTGCAGCTTTACCTGCCAAGAGGTACATGTTTAAAGGGTATTCAGCTTCAGTTGCTAATTGAGGTGTTTTCAATCAGTGCATCTGTTACCAATTTAACCTCCAACAGCATTTCAGTGAAAAAAGAATAACCATGATCTTAATGGTAGCTCCAAACAGTTACTCAGGACCCCTTGAACATACAGTATGTAGTTTTTGCTACAAGATGTGTATCATTTGATACAATTAAAGCAGCCACCATTGCAGATGAAAATCTTTTTGACTGATTTAGGCAGAAATGGTCACAGATAATGAAATGTAAAAAAAGTTGTGTTCAAATTCAGTCACATTTACCTTCCTCACTCTCTGACTGGTTTTAACTTGGAAATTAGTGACTGGTGACAAAATAAAAATCCCTGTTATCTGAATAAATAACGGATTTATCGGAGTTTGAACATTCTGGAGACATTTTGGTTAATATAAGTACTAAACTCAAGCAAAATGTATGACAAGGATATGGTCTGTTTTTGACATTTCAATGTCAAATGCTTCAATGCTCAGTGCTTCATATAGTATATTTAAGTGTAGCTGCTTAAAGCTGTGAACCTAAAGAGTTTCATTAAATAAAATTCCAGTTTTGATACTGACCATCGTTTGTTTAACTGGAGTAAAAACCATTCAGTGTGCTTTCATTTTAAAGGTATTGATGGATTTTTCAATTGATCATTACCAATTTTATATCTGACAGTACAAAGTTTTGTCAAATATCCATACAGTTCAATACCCACGCACTCCTTTTCATGTTGTCTTCAGGAAAAAAGCAGCCTGTTGTTATTATTTTCTAATTGGAACCACTTAAAACTGAGTTACTACATTTAAAACATTTGGCGATTAAAATGATCTTAATTTTTCTAATGAAAAAAAAAGCATGGATAAGTTTTTGTCCTTCTCTTTATCTTGTTCTAATTTCGCAGTGTGACAGATTGTCTACAGTCTGCCACACACACTGCAAAAATTACGTATTGTCACACAGTCTGTCTAACTAAATTCCAACTTCTGAGCTTAATGACAAAACCCTGTGAAGTATCACCCTGTCTCCTTGATTATGTGCATCAGATGTCCAATAATACTGCAAAAAATGTTTGTCTTAACATATTTTCTTTGTCACAAACATGTTGACACAAACATGGCATTTAGACTTGGGAACATTCCCATCTGCTTAAATCATGCTTAAATTTCAGACATGTTGATCTCTACAGCTGTCTCTAGTGCATTTTCAAACAAGTCTGGGTTTTTCCTGTAAATACAGTCCATGTGCCGTTAATTTGCTTTATTTACCAGGAAAATGTCAGACTTTGTTTTTCAGATTTTACTGTTTGTCTCTGCCTAGGAGCCTAGAATCAGATAAGGACAAATTCAACTTCACATATGTCTCTGTAATTTATGTGAAGCTTCTGAAAGGCCCATTTTTCTTCATGGTAAGTCCAAACGATCATAAGAAAAGCCCGTCTGAAAAGCAGCTAACCATTAATACCTCATAGTGTGTGAGCAGTTCTCGTAATTAAAAAGTAAATTAAAAAGCAAGAAAATTAATGATGAGTTCACTGCACTGCATGATAAGACCCTTTCAGTGGTGGGAAATATTTAGGGTGAAAGTGCCTGATTAGTTTGGGGGGGCAAATCAAGACATCCCTATAGAAAATAAATGAATAAAGGAGAATGAATATAGAGTGAACTTTCAGCTAATGTATATCACCGAGTCGCTCAGCGTCTGTCTCTCCCAGCCTGTTTGCATGGTGTCAAATTTGGGTGTTATTTTGCATCATACGAGGAATTTTCTAGTGATAAATTGTTGATTAGCATGTCTTTTCATAAAATCTAGTCATCCTAATAAGTGAGGTCATACTATGTTTATTATACTTAGGGGTTTTTTTTTACATCTGGAACCATTTTGAACCATAACTTAAATGCTGCATCCATGAGAAAGAGTAGAAAAAGTCCATTAGTCTTAATTGATTCAGAGGGCGAAGACTCTGCGCTTAAAATGAGTCCTGATGAGACCACATTCAAAATGAGTAATGGCACATATACTTTAAAAGGTAAGGACACAGGATGGATGTAATGCTTTAAATAACCCAGATAAAGACAGTCTTTGGGTTTGACCCCCCCATCTATGGTCATGAGGTCCACAGCAGCCAATCAGAAGAGGTTTGATGGTGAGATCAAACAGGGGAAAGCTCAGTGAACATCCTTGTCTTGTTCTCCCACATGTACTGAAATAATGAGAAACAACTCTATTGGTACAGACTGAAGCCTGAGGTGTCGCATGCAAGACCTTTATCTAAAAACGAAAAGTTCAGAACCAAACCTCTCTGAAGTTGTTAAAGGAAACTCAAACTCAGTCTGATCTAATGCTCTGCGGGTGTCCAAGGAGAGCAGCACCTCTACTAAAGAATAGAAATCATTAAACACTGTGTGATTGTTACCAAAAAGCTGCAGCCCAATTAAAAAGCTGATCTGGTCCGGGTGTATCACTGCATGCATACCTCGGTTAAAATCTTACAATTACAGCAGAGCGAGCTCACCAGCAGAAATGACTCACACTCAGAGGGTCTTTTCCATTTTTGAGAAGGACTGAAATCGTGAGCTGAGTCATTGTAGGGGGGAGTGCTTCACACTTCAATGCTTCAACATACACATCCCTTAGAATAGGAATCAGCTTGCCTAAGAAATATTCCTAAAAAACTTTAATTCTACAAATCTGAAAATTTATTTCCAAAAATCTGAACCAGGAAGCTCTCTGGCTCTGCAGCATTACCCCTCTTCATTTGTTTATTCTAATTTGACTTGTTTTAGCTGCTGAGGTGTAATTCTATGCAAGGAAATGAAGCACTGTTGAGTTTGGTCATTTGTTTACTTGTTTATGTGTTCACACTTTTGTTTGTTAGTGAGTTCATAGAGAAGGGGAACATAAATTTTGTGTCAGACTTATTTTTTTAATCTACATATTTAAACATTCACTTTACATTGTTCCTCTGTTAGGGAGAGATTTTGCTGTTCCGCAAGAAGTCACACATGTTCTCATTTAATAAGTCCATGATTATTTTATCTATGTGCATCAGCAGAAATGTCAAAACTGCAGTCACTGAGTGGAAAATGTAAAAGTAACTACTGTAAAGTCTTCAACCCAGAGAGCCAGCAGAGCAAGAGTGTCTGTACAATGGAAGAAGTCCCGTAAGTCCCTTAATACCAGGAAGCAGCTCAGCATAATTATTCTGCCTAACCTTGTTTATTCTCCTTTATGACCGTGGGCAGCCAGGAGATCTGCTTTTATTGAGGTGTCTTTTTTGCTGCAATCCAGATTACTTCAGCACAGTGTCTGAGTTCTGCTTACACTGGCACCACCAGCCATAAACAGACAGCGGTGTGATGGTAGCTTAGTCTGATAAAATATCAATGCAAGGAAGTGAAATAGTAATCATTGTAAGAGGTTATTCAGAGTGCCAAGGATGGCTGTGAATGGAACAGAGCCAAAAAAAGACACTTAATAAGATCTTTGCTGTAACAAGTGCAGGTAGAGGGACAGTACAACTATTTACAAGGTGCAAAATGTAAGCTTTGTCTCTTCAAAAGTTTTGTCCCATTTGTTTTTTATTGGGGTAGTAACATTTTTCCCTCTGATGACTGACATTCACTGGAACATGAAGTTCCACTACAGGCAGTAGCTTAGCATTTAAACACTGTAAAGGCAGCTGAGGTGGACGGATGTGTACAAAGTGATGACTAACACAGGCAATCATAAGTGTCAGGTCAGTTTTGAGTATTTATATATTTAACAGAGGCCCCCATCTGTCTCTGACAAATGATTTTATTTGCTCAAAGATAACTATTA
>JAPZDV010000003.1:17013178-17064596 GCA_029814665.1 Acanthurus lineatus
CAGCGGCCCTCATCTGTCTCTGACAAATGAATTTATTTGCTCAAAGATAACTATTAATACTTTGGTAATAACTGGGTTGCCAAAGGGGCCATCAAGTTTGCTAAAAAGACTTATAAAAAAAATACTGATTGGACATTTTCCAAATATCCTTAGTGTAAAAATATATATAAAACAGGTTGTCCTCTAAGAAAAAAACAACACATCCCTTGTTTCACCAAATGCCTCAAAAAGGCTTATGTTCATGTGAACAAAGGAGTAAAAGGTGTGTTTTTAAAGAGGCATAAGATACACAGGGGGAGGAATTAGGTGACATTAAATGGGTTAACAAAACTTTAAACTCTGATAACTTTGATAAGGAGGATAAAAGATTATTGTCTCATAATTTCTACCAAAAGTCGACATTGGTTTCCTCCAAACATGACCTTTTTGTGCCTAAATGTTACCAGACTTTGACCAAGCTGCATCAGAACAGCACAAGTGTTTATTTTCCTACCAGAAATTCATAACAGCCTTGGAGGACACTGACATGGTGCGTCAGTTTAAAAAAAATGCTCATATACTGTATGAAAAATATACTGTAAGTGAAAACAGTGACTTTTCTCATATAAATTTAAGAGCTTGTTGCCTTGAAAAAAATGGCAGTAAATTTTTTTTTTTTTTTTTTTGTATGTTGATTTAAAAAAAAAACTATTCTGGATAGCCTTCACAGTTACATTACAACAGTACAGCAACACGTAATTCTGCTTGTTATTGGCTTCAACTGTTGTATTATAGTAGCTAGGTGTGAGGAGACAACATCTACACATGGAAAGAGAAGTAGGATGTTGTTATGCTTGAGACCAGTGCTAGAGGCTCATGGGATTTCACACACATCCTCACCTCTGCGGTGGGTCTTCGTGCTTTTTGACAGCCTCAGTAACAAGCTGCTGGAACTCTTTAGACACTGCACTCTTAGACACTTAGACATGCCTGTGTAGTATGTGTGTACGTGAAAGCAGGAGACAGCAGGAAAAATACAAAGGCGGAATAGAAGACAGTGGAAGAATGGCTCAGGAATATGTCAAACCAAAAAGGCTACAGCCATTTGAGGATGGCTACGCGGGAATGCTCAAAGTTAACCTTTCTTTCATTCTTAGAGTAAATCTAAATCTGGATTGGGTCCAGTGCATGCCTTGGCTGTGTTGTAAAACAAAAGCTAAGATACTCTCATTGAAATTGGGGTGAGTTTTGTGCTAAATGTCAGAGCGGAACACTAAGAGGAGAAAAACAACAGCGGAGCTGTGTATTAAATTTACAGCAGCTCGCTCCTGACTATTCCCGCAATCCAAACTATGAAACGCCACGCTTTGAGAAACACGTCATTTCGTGCGAGGCTGATTCCGGGCATGACCCTTTGCCTCCCTCCTCATGCCTGTACTCGAATGCAACCCTACACAGATGCTATACACATGTAAGTGATAGGCTATTGCGATCAATCCTTAAAAGGAAGTGCAACCATCTGTCTATTGAACAGGCACTCGAATGAGATGGAGAGGGAGAAAAAACACACACTCACTCCAGTGTAAACATGCTTCGGCAGGAGGAGAGGGGTCTTTAAATGCTGCAGGCTGAGATGCAGGATCGTGCAGCGGGTTCAGGAGAGTGAGGGAGGTGAAAGGATACTGTAGTGGGGGGGGGTAAGAATGTGCAAGGAGACGTGAGTAGTCACACCTCCTGCTTGGGGAGTGTGAGTTATCTAACAGCGGGATATTATGTGTTTATGTGAAAGAGGAGGCACAAAACAGACTTCTCATCTCAGGACAGGGGGCTGTCAGGTGATGGAGACCATGTCTACCACTGCAACCGTGCACTTTTGCACCACACAACATTCATGCATGTGCACTCCTTTCCCAGATATGCTTATATAAGGCTGCACACACACACACACACACAAATGTCGAGCCTATAACACACTCTGCTTCACTTTTTACGAACACACTTCCAGCCATGTAAACACACGCACCGTCAGTTGCCAGAGCTCAAACACTTAAGAGGGCAGTGAGTCAATAAGGATTACAAGGACGTCTTGAAAATGATCCAAGTACCATATCGCCACAAAGAGAGGTGGCGCTGACAGAACTGGTAATAATACAGTCCAAACACTTCTCCTGGCGGATGTAGAAAGGCTTACATAGCTGGTTAACAGGGCACTAACTGTATTACAAACTGAATACTTGCAGGGGACATGGAAACGGACGTACACACTTGTACACACACACAGTCTCACGTCTCTGGCTGCCCCTCTGTCTCATTCACTCAAACAGTGCCGCCCCACCAGTTGCTATTGTCGGTGGCTGTCTTCTTCTCCTGCAAACACACACTCACTCACACACATACACACAGAGCCGTGTTTCCTTCATTTCAGAGGACATTACATACTTGGAATTATCTACTGGAGAGTTTCACTAACCCTGATTATAACCACTGAGCATCTAACCCAAACTCTAACCTCATACCAAGTCTTCATACTAAAATGTATTGGTATAATTTATGAGGACTGTTGTCCCCAAATGGAGAGCAAGTCCCCACAATGTGACCCTGCAAACAGATTCATGTCCACACGACATGAGTAATATGCATCCACACACACGCACACACGCCGACTTTGCAGAAGGTCTTTCCTGTTTCATTCAATAATATCAACCCAGGTGATGTGACTGTACCTGGCAGCCGAGCCTAAAATAGCTGTTAAATTTGATTCCCTAAATTCTCTGGGGGAGTCACCATGGTCTCATCTGTCTTTGTCCATATCCAAAGCCCAGCCTCTGTAAAACAACTTCAGATGAACCAGACGCTGACGTCGATCTGGGTAGACAGGCCTGATTCAAAAAAAAGAAAAAAGGAAAGAAAAACCTGCTTAAACACAAAAGCACATGTGTGTCAGCGGGTGGGCTTGAGAATGTTTTTTTTTCTTCAATATAACTGCACACAGCCTTAAAAATGTAAATTGTCCAGAACATGCGGATAGACATTCTTTTTCTCCCTGCTTGTCGGATCCATTCTCACACGGCTCAGAAAAATCTATTGTTTTTCCTCATGTAAAGGAATACAGACTAAGCTGTACCAACAATATGCAGCCTTATAGTATCGTAGATTTCATCAGGGAATGTTGTTATGCACTTCCAAAGCTGGACTGAGTTCATATTAATTAATTGCATCTCACTCTCGTTTTTGATCAATATTTAATACCTATGCCAACACAGCATCTTACAAGAACTATTCATCCTGCTGAATTTCTTTATTTATGTTTACCTCCCTTGTGTTATTAATCACTGCTTGTCTGACCTTCAGTATAACTGTATTATATCCAGTTTGTTAAGTTCAAAAATTGGATTTGTTAGTGATTACACGGAGCAATGACACACTTCATACAGACACTGTGGAGGGCTCAGAGGTTTGATGTCGATCTTGATTAATCAGAGGTTTTGAAGCTGGTTAATCAATAAAAAGGATGATAATGTGGTTATGTAGGGAAGATGAAGATAGAGGCCGTGTTTTTAAATGTGATTATGATATGCAGAGCATCTTTTAGTGGTGGAATCTCATATACAACCAATCCTAAAATCTGAGTGGGCACAAACAGATGTAGATTCACTCTGGTTGGAAGAAACTGTGTTATGTATTTATGTGAATTGAAAATGTTTCGAATTGAGTGAAAAATTTTCCCCTATCACAAAGCCTTGAGGCTGCAAGAAGAGAAAAAGTGAGTGTCTTGAGGACAAAGCAGAAAAACTTGGTAACTTTTGACAGCAGTAAGACTGTGAGCTGTCAAACAAGGATGCATAGAGGTACAGTAGGTAAACAGTGGCTGTTTAGGCTGAAAACAAAACACAGAAACAGTCCACTAGGGCAAAAATTCACTTTAATTTAATCTAAATGCATCATGAAACAGCAAATGAAAGTCTGTTAGGGACAGTACAAATTAAATTACATGGACTGAATAGAAATATGCCTTGTTTTCATCTGCAGCTACTGAGCTGCAGCAGCTACTGAATGTTGCACATATGAAACAAAACAAAGGGTATAAATAAAAGTCTGAGTCAGTCCAAATATTAAGAAAAAAGGCACCTTAAAATACTATTTCCAAATCATGTTCAGTGGGTGCCAGTGGTCCAGTGTCACAAAAGAATTTATAGTCTACAATTATGTTTTTTATTGGGTGCTTGCTGGTTAATGAACCTTGAATGCTAATGGCGACGGACGAGTGATGGATCGACCACACTGACAGTTGGCTTTTACTGCCGAGGCTTGTTATTATTGGTCTGTCGGAAAAAAATCCAACCCAGGAAGGAGACACGAAAAGAGTCAACCAATATCTGAGGACTTTACATGGGCGGCATAACATGGAGAGACAGAGAGAAAGACAAAAAACGACACATAGTTGAAGATATTTGAATATTGAACAATTGTAATCCCTTTGACGAGAGCGTATTGTCTTCTGCCATCCATAATACTAACCACAAAGTACATGAGACACATTTTGAAATTAGCATAACGAGGCAAACCACTGAGCTAACACACAAATGGACTAATATCTTATGTAATAAAACTGCCAGCATTTATGGGGGGGCCCTGCATCTAGTGAATGATGATCTGTGGCATGTAATCGTTCCCATCCGGCAAACTGACAGGAACATTATAAGGATGGAGAGTGATGAGCTCTTCATAAGCTTCTGATACTATATGGAGCCATGCTGAGTGGAAAAAGACTCTCTTTGACTCCTTTTGCACTTGCAACGCGGCTAATATGAGTGGGAGCCCTCACAGCAAGAGACGACGCAGACCAGAGCAGGCTCCCAGAATATTATGTGGGTGGTTCAGCCATAAAAACCATTCTCAAGCTATAGAGGAATCATACTAACAAATAACATTTTGACTCTAATGACTATGAATATTCAGGTGTCATCAGTTCAAGTTTTTTATTATTGTTTTTATAACCTCCTCATCTCAGGGTTCAGAAAACACACCATGTGTAACACCAAAAATGCTACAAATGCTAACACAGGCACAGCAGACAATAACACAGCACATCATTCCTCATTCCTATCAGTAATGCCCCTGCCATTTTTCAAAAATTAGCAACAACTTGAGAACTTTCATTTGTCATAATCACATTGCACCTGCAATTCCAAGCGCTTCGTGCCAGAGCGCTTGCCGCATAAATCACAGTGTTTATTGATACTTCACTGCTGGACTCTCATCATAATGTCCTAAAAACAGGAAAACTGTGTTGATTTTCTGCAAAAAGCAGCGAAGAACAGCTAGGGTTTTAAATTTCCATCAAATTAGTATATTATTTCTGCGAGAAAACTTACGATTTTTCTCAACTGTTTCAGCACTTGTCTCTGCTGCCAGGAAGCAAAAATCTATCCGTTCTCTCTTCCTGAAATACCATTCTGGGATTTCTGCTTTGAACTACCTCTATCTTAATCAACTGGAGCCGTTCTTCAATCCCCCAGGCTCTTGTGTGCCTCTCTTTTTCAGTATCGACACCAAATGAGGAGGCTCTGGGGCCCTTAAACTTATTTTAACAGTGCTGAGAGTGAGTATACTACGCATTGCTGAAGTTAGCACATGAAGATTAACACCCTGGTCATTCAAGTGTCTCAAGAACACTGAAGACTAAAGGATCTAGAGGTTACAGCTATTCTGTACCTTTAAAACTTAGATATTTAATCATACCAATCTGAAAGAAGCCATACTGGACTATAATTTCCCTCTTTTTCTGACCCCCCACATAGTTTTTCTCCCTGTATAGCTAAAGGCTTTGTCTCCTGCATTTAAACGGATGTATGACTGTTTCAGGGGGAAGTACAAGCTTAGTCAGACTTACAGTAAGCTGTGTTTTCATCATAAGGTATATCCAGCTGCTGTATATACAGTCACATCTCCTGTATTCTGAGTCATAAAAGTATCTCAGACATTTGTTCCCTATATGTGGATAAATGGATTTTCATATTGAATGGACATGTGTTTTTTAATGGCCACACCTGAAATGTATGAGCGTTAAACAGATGAACACACCCAGCCGTGGTAGTGAAGGGTGAAACTGAAACATAAAGCTCATTGAGCTCTGTAAATATTGAAGAGAGGTTTATGTTAAACAGCACAGAGAGTTAAATGAGTCCACTTTACAGAGTCATTAATCTTATATCAAAATCAAAGGTCAGACTGCGGTCAGGCTCTTATTTAGTAAGTGATCAAAGAAAATTTTATTCAATTTTGAAACCTACACACACAAAAGTAAGCAGTTATAAGTAAGTTATCAGTTTTTCTACAAAGTTGAATACAGTATTAGTGAAACACTTCCAGTTAGAGAGAAGGAAAAAAAATACTTTTTTCCAAGTATTTCTGTGCAATTACTACAACTGATTACTAGGTAAAACAAGAGGATTACAAACTACATTTTGTTATACAATCTTGTTTTGTGATATGGTAATGAAATCAAGCTTGAATCGTGGATTTTGAAACATGTTTTGTATTAACCAAGACATGAAATGAGTGACCTGAATGGATGAATGAGGAGCAGACAGTTGCCTTGTTTGAATGACTGAATGTGATTGATGTTTGTTGAATCAGCTGATGATCAGCTGCTGAGCGCACATGACTTACAGCGCACTTCCTGCCTGAACAAACGCAATGCTTCATTACCTTATTCTATCTATTCTTCTTCCAAGTCCCAAAATGGACAGAAAACATTCACTTTTACAACTCAAAGTCACACTGAAGTGCTGCACTCCCCTCATGTGCAAACGCAAATCCCAAATAAGCCCTGATGTCAAATACTTTCATCTGTTTCACACATAACGCTGCAGGGGGAGAAAGTGCCATTTTTGGAGAGTTGGTCATCTGGCTGGAAGCAGAAAAACAAGGTCAGAGGAGGTAAAAAAGGTTTTCTGAGAAAGTGCATTTCACACTTTTCAAGCTCAAACTCAGTTTCCAAACAGCTCAATAATTGTTAGACGGCTTGTTTAGTGTGTTGTTGGGTGACTTAATTACTGCAGAACAAGATCAATAAAAGATTACGGTGTTAGCAAACACAGCAGTCTCTAGTGCTGTTTTTTTTAAAAGTGTCTGAGTTAGAGACAGGAATTTCAAGGCAAATCTACATCCGGGGTGAGTCATATCAAATGATACATATTTTGCACGCTCACTTGTTTGTCTAAGTGATACAATGCAACTGCCTGTCATGCTTCTTGTGTGGAGGACAACCCTCTCAGTAAACACAGCAATCTTTACAAAAGGCAACAAGGAGTATCACATTTCTAAATCACACTGAATTGTTGCATAATAAATTGTTCTTTTTTCCCCCCTTCTGATTAAAATAAAAAACACAAATCCTCAACCTTCCTCTCTTGATCTGGAGAAAAGTAATCCATGCCTTTATTTGATCACGCTTGGATTACCACAACTGTGTGTTTTCCTGTCTGAGCAGGATAACACTGAGCAGCACGAGCTTCCCTGCAGCAGCTTTGCCTCAACTTCAGAACTGCTTTAAAGATCTTACAGTTAGTTTTGTAAGGCTCAAATGAAATTGTTGACCTCGTGCCCTCTTTCATGATTGAGCAGGAAATTTGTTCCAAGATGATTCTTTAACCTGAAACTAACCTTTTTCTTCACTGTTACTGTGAGAGCCTTTTAAGCAGCCTGAAAAATGGAGCGTACAGGTCATCTTTTAAATCTCTTGCTTGCTTTCAAAAAATGTTCCTCCTAATGCGAGGATGCTTTTACCAAGACATACCATTTATTTTGTTTTTTACCTCTAACAACAAAACTGAAAAAAACTTCTCTCTTTGGTGGTAAACAAAACCAAAAACTTAAGTTTCAACAAAAACAAGGTTTTCTGTCAGTAGAATGTCTTTAATAATGAAAGTGCATGTAAGCTTCTTGCAGTTTATTGTTATTTTGCTGAGAAGAGTTCACACAATGTAAACAGGGTTTTCTGCTAACGAGGACCTAAGCTTTTACTGTTAACATACATTTAACTTTTATATTGTTATAAACCTGATTTCTTCTTGAGCTTTGAGGTAAATAATTATCAGCTGGTGTGAGTTCGGCCTCAGATTTGTTGAAATGAACATTTTCCTCTGTCATGTGAGGTTAAATTCAGAGCCTGTTAATGAAGCCTTACCAAATATTAGGCCTGTGACTGTCAGTGCTTTAATGAATACTTTTTAAGAAGCTGTTCCTCTGGAGGTGGACAGAATGAGGATATTTTGGAAATGCAGTCGGTGCCGCTGACTCACATCAGATCTACTTTCAAATAAATACTCTGTTTCACCAACTGTGTTTGTGTGTGTGTGTGGAAAGTTATGATCCCAAGAGGCTTTGAAAAATGTTTAAAAAAGATCTCATAGGGGTGGCAAGTAAATAACAAGAACATGCTGCGTACAACATCATGCATTTTAGGCTTTTTGAATCATTTAACAATTTGCTTTAGCTGGAGTTTTTGGCATGAAAGAAAGAACAAAATCAGGTGAACCTCACATTAAGGGTAATTATTAGGCGTCTTTTGTCATGATAGTAATAATAAGCATATGATTAGTGCTCATTTTGGTTTGGGAGAAGATTATCATGAGTGACACTTGGATTTTTACAGAGTGGCTGTAAAGTGTCGTTGATTCCTTTGAGTGACGATGTGTCCACTTAGACCCGACACCAAGACTTAATTTAATCAAGAGAGCAAATCTACGGGATTTCAAAAGCCTTTTAGTTGGATAAGAGGGAGTACTTTTACAACAAAATCTGCATTCTGCGGCCTTGAGATATAAATCTCCACATTTCTCTTAATTCAGCTGTCTGACATTAAGGCGGCTCAGCAGGTTGTCTTGACTGCGTGGAAGAAAGAGGGGACTGGTGACAGGTTGCCTTGGTGCTCAACAAGACAAATGTAGGCTGGTGTGAAGTGACAATAACACCGTTATTTGCGCTTTCTTATTCCTCTCCTTGTCTTGAACATGCATCTTCTTTGTTATATTAGACCGAATATGTGCTGTGTCCTTTCTATTTGTCAGAAACTCTGACATGTAAATATGTAATAAGGCAGTTTCAGACCTTTTTGTGGTCACTATGCAGGTGGTGTTCAGTTTGTTGACAGCGACAAAAACCCAACTTAGGATAAAGTTGACAAGAAACAGTTACAAAACCAGTGATCAAGTGTTTCCTGGATGAAGTCTGTATTTCCCTGTGGTTTTTTAAAGTACACACAAAGTGCTTAGCAGCTGCCCTAACAGAGGCAAACACTTACAACAGTACATGAAACCCAGATGTAATTAACTACTTTGATGCTGCAGGTGGTGTTTCTCTGTTTTGGGTGGGAGGCTGTGCACAGAGGTGACAGCCACCTGCGACTGTCAAAGACACGACTCACATGCTGTTAATGCTTAAACAATTTATCTTCCTCACAGACATTCTAATACAATTAGTGCCTGACTTTGCAAAAAAAATACTAAATGATATTTGCTTTTCATATTACTGACTGCAGCTGACAGAATAAGAACTGGCATGTTAACGCTCAGATGGCTAAATGCAAATAAAAGTAGAACAAAAACTGTCAAGTTTAAGCTCATATCATGTTTATATGAATCATTTGTCAGTATATATACATTATTTTTGGTCTGCGGGAAATATGTCTAATGGTTTGAGAAGTTAAGTTTTTATGTGACAGCCTTGCTTTGTCAGTTTTTGACATGAGTTGATGTTTTTTTTTTTTACCACAACATTTTCTCCACAGTGAGGAAGAAGCATCGCTGCTCATTTGATGTATCGAACATAAACTCATATCATTAAATCTTATTCCTAAGAGAGATGCTGCTCTTCAATTTACAGACTATGTTTTTTCTATTGTGGGAGGACTGTAATGATGTGATCAGGCAAACTTTAGCTCAGCTTTTTGTGGATTGTTTTTGGAATAATGTGAATTTCTGTAAAAAAAAAAAAACTCCTCAGCCTCTGGAGGATGAAGACTCGTCCATCAAACAGACATTAAATCAGCCCGTGGGCAACATACATTACAGCTGATGTAGACGTTACCACTGAAATATGAGCACACTTGGGGGATGGAGGTGGGGGGGGGGCTCCTGTCATGACTATGGGCTTCGTAGACTCACTGGAGAGATAAAAACCAGTAAAAATTCATGAGTGAACTCTAATTCATCTTTTGTGTTTTGCTGAGCATGACTGAACTTGATGCCAGTTAACTTCAATTAAGATTATCTGCTTGTGTTCTGTTTATGTGTGTTTATCAAGGATGACTCTGATTTCCTGCCAGTGGAATTTGATGGGGGTGTTTTCATCCGGTAAGTTTTTTTTTTTTTTCCTAAGAAAGAGCAAATTAGGAAAGATTTTCAAGCAAAAGGTTGTGGTAAATATTTTTATTCCAGTTTTTTGTTTTAATCTTATTATCTCATTTGGTGAATGCAGTCTTTTTCAGTGCTTTAGTTTCTGACTTGTGTTCATTGTTGGCACGTTTGCAGGGAGGGAAATTCAGTAATTACAGCAAGAAATAAAAACTTACACAAACAAATTATCTCAAAATTATTCAGTGAATGGTGGGGTTTTCCTAAGAAATAAAATATAGACTCATACATAAATAAACCCCTCTGGGCATCAGCCTTTAGGCAGTGGATATATAGCCCCCAGCCAATGACAGTGCTGCAGTATGTGAGGTCAGGACGCTATAAAATAGTGCCAGATTATCAGCATGCGTCCAAGAGGGAGCTATGAAAACTGAGAGCATGATATTTGGAAACCATAACTGGTAAATCCTAATCATTCTGCCATTAACATGAACCATGCAGCTGCCTAACAACCAGAATGTAATCAGTATGATTTATTTCAATAATTGCTTGCTCGGATTTATGGAGTTATATTATTATTATTATTCCTCATTAGTAGGCAAATGCAAGGAGTTATGTGTCCCAAATGTAAAGAGAACATTTATTTTATCAGAGGAGTAAGCATGGTGGATTACAGAGCTTCTGGGAGAAGAAACTTTACATTTTTTTGTTCAGTCAAAAAGCTCAATACCTGAAAAAAAAGAATCCTTTGAAGAAGGAATGCAGAAATAACATTCACATTCATTTTAAAGATATTCACAGGGAGTGTTTGTCCCTGGAGGTTTTCCATCACACTCTTGGGCTCTCGACTGACACCATGCAATATGGGCTGTCTGACTCTTGGGAGGGGGCTGCCAGGTAGGGGGGCAGGTCTTTGAGGCATCTGTTAAACCACTGTCTTATAATTCGTCATGGAAGTCTATGGTAGTATGAAATTTTTGTTGTGTTGTTACCTTAAACTAGAAAAATTAAGGCAATTCTTCCTCTATTAATAATCTGCCAATAAATCATTCTAGGAACAAACAAGAGAGTTTTGTCTCTAAGAAATATGGAAAAAGTAATAATGTAAGGAATAAAATATATTATAGTTTACATTTGGTATATCTTTTGTTCAGTTTCAGTGCTTGTCGGAGTTTGTATCGGTCTCTGAGTACAAATCCTTGTTTTGATTCTCTCTTTTTCAGTATATTTTTCTATTTGCTAAAGTGGAATATCTTCTGTCTGCTAACCCTCCAGGTAACTCCAGCTCTGCACCCTTATCTGTCCGTCCAGCCAGGCCCGGCTTTCCCATCCACCATCACCCCTCTGCCCTTAACTTCTTGCTTCTCCACCCCCTTCCCCCGTTTCCCTACAATAATTTTTCTAAGTGCTTGAGTCTTGTTTGGTGTTGTCTCTGCTGCAGCCACTATGTCTGTCTTGGGGGAACTTTGACATTTTTGTGAAGTTGCTCTAATGGCTTCTTATTAAAAATCTCTCAATTTTCAGGAAGTCAGAAGGTCACTTTTTTTCAGACTGTCTAAGCCTCGTCCCTGCTTATTGATTTTCAGGTTTTCCATGTGCAGTGTGCATCCATGGTGCTTTCTTTGACACTTATATGAACCAGTGCTTTCTGTTTGTGTAAGACGGGCTTGTTTACCGTCATGCTGACACATGGCAATTTAACTGGAGATGAAGTCAGACATCACAATTAAAAAAATCTATATTGAAGTAAACAGAGGCAGTGTTTGTTATTAAAATGTTTCCAGCAGGTCTGTTATTGATTTCAAATAAACTGAACCTGTCATGTGCATAGACTTGTAATTTTTTTGAAAAATGACTTGGCTAAAATTAAAGTGTCTAATTTTCAAAAGGGCAGAAACTTGCTGATGCCTGAGCTTCAATCATCCACATTACAGCATCTCAGTTCAGAGTCAACAAACAACAATGTTGAATAATCCAATATCTTTTTTTATTCTTTAACTCCCATCATCTTGTGCATCATATGAAAATATGTTAAAGGATGTGGGCTTTAACATATTAATGCGTCCTTTGATATACAGTTAGTTAGTGACACCACTGTTATTAAAAAGTCAAACTCCTTTCAAACAGGGTTTGAAAACTGTTTGTTTAATCCTTTTTGTAGCTTTTTTTCTGCTGTCTCACCCTCTTCCTGTCTCTCTTTGCCCCTCTGACTCTGACACTCAGCTGCCTTCAGCTAAAGAATTAGGCAGTGATATTGCTGCTCTCACAGGGAGGTTAGATGGAGGACGGACGAGGTTAAATAAGTTTCTCATCAATTAGAGTAAAATGAATACAGTGGATTGTTTTGATTAGATCTGTGCATCAGTCTGTTTCTTACTGCACATCACAATCAAAAATGTCATTTTTTAAACATTTCCTCTGCAGCTGTCCCTCACCTCCCTCACCTCCCTCTGCACAGTGTTTGTTTTGTCACAGTCTGGAAAGGGTGATCTTTAAAGGTATTGTGTGCAAACAGTAAACACAGTGAACAAAATGGTTCAACAAAGCCAGGATTCATCATTTTCTATGATGTAAGAGAACATTTATGTGGTGGGGTTTTTTTTCAGTCTGAAGGACAAACTGTTCGTCTTTCTGTCTGGTTGGTTGGTTTAAATAATAATTCTTGTCTTGGGATAAATGATGGGACTTCATGCTGGCAAAAATTAAGCACTGAAGACACTTTAGCCCCATAACAGTTTATACAACTATTTCTGCAGCAAAAGCCTTAAAGTTTAAGCTGAGTTTACATCAGTTTATTTCTTAGCCATGAAGGCCAGAGGCTATTTTCCTTCTGTTGATGCTACTTAAGTATTCATTGCATTTAAGTTTAGATAAATAGGTCTAAAAAGAACCATCTGCAAAACCCACCCCTAACATCGTCTGTGTGGTAGTGATAAAATCATGTGAAAGGAAATTAATTAACTTTTACTGACCTGACCAGTAAATTAAAGACAAGCACAGTAAGAGAAATGCTCAGCGGTGCACAGTTACAGTGTTTGTCCAGTTTCAATCCCACTCAGCATCATCTGGTTTATGTGGTCTATTAATCCATGTTGCTGGGTTTTTCTCGCTCAGGATTGTGTCACGGATGATGGAGTCCCTTCCGAATGACCTCCTCATCATCCCCAAATGGATGAGTGAGAAGTCAGTGGACCCTAGCAGCTCTCCACTGGATACTCCTGACAAAGATTTTATCCCTAAATCCAATCTAAGTCTTCATTCTTCCACTTTTATCTGAGGCAAACAGGCAGTAATCAAATGTTTAATAATAAGTTGCTCATTTAAGTTATCCAATGAAAAAAAAAAGGTTAATGAGTGACAATATCTGTCTTCTTCTTGGAATGAAACATTTGTTTGTTTAAAATGATGCAAGCAGAAAACCTGAGCAAACATTCAGGATTAAATATATTTACTGAGGATATTTGTTTTACGTTTATAAGTTTTCTCTAGATTTAATGCAAGTTTTTATTTTGGATAATCAACTCAAAAAATTACACTATATTAAAGCTGCACAGACTTAACAAAACCCTTTTTGTTTTAGTCCTTATGTAACAATCAAATCAGCAATCAATCATCAAGTTACACTTGTTTTTTGAGCTACACCCTGGAAAGATTTGATATTTCACACACTCATCTACATTATAATGGCAGATGGCTCGTCTTTAAGTGCCAACCTGCTCATTATGAACTCATAAGCACATTCACACACAGATGGAAAAGCCATCAGCATAAATTCGAGGTGCGGCGTCTTGCACAGGGACACGTTGGCATGCAGAGTTGAGGAGTCGACAATCAAGTTTGTCTCTTTTGGTAAGTGGTGGATCTGATCTACCACAGAGTAAACCTCAACCTATAAGATTGTAGTGAGTTTTGCAGGTATTTTTTTCCTTATTTCCCACTTAAATGTGTCTCAGTGTGAATCAGTAATTCAGTTTTTCGAGAGGAAACTGTTTGAGTTTTCTGAGTCAATGCTGCAGCCAACATTAAGAACAAAGTGGTCATTTCCTCTGTGTTTTTCTGGGAATTTACTAAACTGCAGCTTAGGTTCGTTAAAGAGTCACACTGAGACAACACAAAGTGGAAACCAATTCAGTTGTTTTTAGGAGGTGAGACGTGTTACACACTTTCAGCAAGCTTGTACCAAGTTTGTCATTAAAAGTGTGTATATGGTATATTTTCAGTTGTCGAGGTGGTGAAGACCATCAATACTGAGGAACATAACAGCCAACTCGATATTGACTTTTCTCTCCTCTCTGAAAGCACAGTAATGAGATTACTGTGTGCTTCCTTTGGCTTGTCAGCGTTTGTTTTTCTTTTTGCCAGAAAACTCTTGGAAACATTTGATTCTCATTCCACCTGTAATTGTACTGTTACTTCTCCTGTTGATGTAGCTTTTATTGCTGAGCTGCTGAGGGTTTAAAAACATTTCAAACTCCTGGAAAACTTTGGATTTCCTTTAACTGAGGCAGATGCATGTCGGCCATTGCTGAATATCAAGCAGCGAGTCTTTTTCAATATTCATCTGGGAATAAATATAAATGCTAACACAGAATGTTAAAACGGAAGCAAAAGATAATGATTTTTTTTTTTTAATGATGCAATTTGGATGCAATAGTTAATAACTTTAGCAAACTACATGAGAGTAACTGAAGGGTAAGATTAAGGCAGGATCTCCAAATTGTCTTTGATTAAGTGTCTCTGTCATACATTCAAAAGGCAGATTTCAGTGTAGTAAGCCTTTTTTAAGCAGCTGCCTTAATTTTCTCAGACAATCAAGGAGAGAAAATACAGCTTAGTCCTCCTTTTTCTTAGCAGATTTTCAGAGTGAGGGTGTTTTTCTTTTAAACAAGCGACAGCATCAGCGCAGTAATTTCTAGTGGGATAATAAATCACCTCTACCCTGGAGACAGACACACACAGCATTTGTGATGGATAGCCATGCTGTTAAAATGTGAAAATGCGCAGTTTGGATGGAGACAATACAGCACCGCAGTCTATGCCAAGAGGCATTTTGCCAATATGAAACTACCCAGTATCATGAAAAACAATCTCTCGGGAAAAAGGTGATTTAAAACTATGTTGCTGAGGGTGACAATGATGACTGTATCATGGTGGTGAGGGGGGTATCGCACAAAAAAAACTGTCACAGTATGTCGTTTGTGACATAAACACATAAAAGGCAAACCATGAGTAAACACAATCTATTTAACCGACTGCCAAGAGGAAAGACAAATGACAAAGAACAAAAAGAGCAGGAAGGCGCAAACAGGTTGCAGGCAGCTGACGACAGAAATATTATGAAAGAGGGAAGCCAGGGAAAACACAGGCAGGTAACGAGGCATGACATCAGGATGTGAAGGCAGTAAAAAGAAGGTCAAGGTAAGAGCAAAACTGTAAGCTCATAAAAAGTAGTTATGACCAATAATGGAGTGAGATGATTACGCGGTTGTTACATCCGACTGGGCTGGTGGAGCTGTGTGGGGCTGTGATGCGGGATTGGAGGAGGCAGGGAATGTATCTTCTCTTCTGGGGTAAATTGTCTGTGACTGCTTTGCGTGTCCATCATTTCCCTCCGTGGTCTAATTACAGCCGGTTCCACCTGGCTACGCTGCTCTATCCTCCTCAGTGCACAATGATGGCAACGCACAATCACACTGAGATTCAGGGACCAGGAGTTAAAGCTGGGAACACTTGCCGTTGGAAGGTGTCAACATAATTATTTTTTCTCTCTGTGGCGTCGACTCAAACTCAGCTCCGTTTGACAAAAATACCTGAGTCGCATCAGCAGCTTTGCTTTTCTATTCCTGCAAAATCTCCAGCACGTGTTTTATTGAATTCAGTGGCACGAATCATCAGGGAACAACAGAAAACATTGATTGTCCAATCAGAGCCCAGCACTTCTGTCAGGCAATTTTCCCACCTAATGAAGTGGTGAGAACAGGGGTAGTAGAAAGAGAAACACTCTTTGGTAGAGTTTGGGGCCAAGTGTCTTTTTCTTCTTTGTTAATGAATTTTTATTTATCTGCTCTGATGTAAACTACAAACTTAAGTAAATCTGGCTAACCAGCTTGCTTCCTGCATGTCATTATCAAACTACTGTTGTTGAGTTGGCAGGTTTCATTAGAAAAAGGCCTGCTCACAATAGCACATTTGGAGTATTTCTCCTCTGTAGTACAGGTAGTACCTCTTTGTCCTGCTCTCATGATTTTTTTGGCTTACAGCTCTTTATAAAGTTGCTATTTAAGATGATGTCATATTTGTGGAAAAATGCAGGGTAATTGTCCCAGAAAAGCCCTTTTCTTTTGTACAATAAAACATATCCAACATCCTTCTTACTCACAGCTTCCACTCCAGTCTCTCCGGCCATTAGTGATGAAAATCTAACTCTTTTTAGTGAGCCAGATCATTTGGCTGAGCTACAAAAAGGGACGGATCTGTTGGCCAGCAAACAGCTCATCAATTAGTACAATTAGTACCACTTTTAGGTTTTATAATTAAGCCAAATTTAGCCATTTTTGACCTATGACTGGTATGTGTGCCGAATTATCCCCTAAATTATTCAATTTAATTATACTGAACCTTTTTATTTTCAGAATACCCTAATTTTACTTAATGCTAATTATAAAAAATGCTGCTAACTTTAAAAGCTATTGCATGTGTGCATTAAATATTTGGAATAAATGTGAAGCACACAAAGAGTCATCATGCACTGGCCGTAATGTTATTACTTGGTAAGACATTTCCAGATTGTTTAAGCAAATACGTCAGAGGCTTATCCTATTATTCTGTTATGTACTGATATATTTAAAAAAAAGAATGAAAGAAAGAGAGAGAAAACAGAGAAATCAGCTTTCGGAGCCAGATCCACATCCCTGCTGGTCATTTCTTTTCTTTGACTGTCATTATCTCAGAGCTTGTGTGCAGCAGAAGAGTCTGAATGCAGACCCCTTTTTCAAACATCAGCAGCTCCCTTAAAAAATTCTTAAGATCTAAAAGAATTGCTCTTAAGATGTGTCACAATGAAAAGTCTCTGCCTTCACTATCTAATGAGAGAAATACTCTTTTCTTCTTCTTTCCAAATAATGATGGAGACGGGACCAGAATAATGGAACCATGAGACTCCCTTCATCAGGGAAAGATTCTTGCCTCCAACCTCTTGCTATCATCAGCCCTGAAACTCATTTTAAAGCTGTCATTCAGACCAAAAGAGACTTTTGAATGAAATTCAGCAAAATAAAGGGAGAAACTGCTGTTTGTGGAGAGTTAAGATTGGTTCGTGAAGGCACTGTCTTTGAAGAGCAGATACAAACAAAACACAGGTTTGACAGTGCTGTCATTGTGCGTAAGTGTTCACCACAGTAGCACATTTACAGAGGCTGAACAGCGCAATAGAGACCTACACATTCATTCAGACAGCAAGGGAGAAATGCCGGCACACATTTACACCAACAAATACCGCAGAAAATAATAAGTCATTACAATAGCTGATTATTTTCAGACTTTGGGTCTAATTGCACGACAGGGGATGATTGTCAGAATTACCCTGCCTTTTGTGGTCTCATTAGAAAGAGACTGAATTTGTTTTAGTCTACGAAACTGCAGCCACCGTAGTTGAATAACAAGTGGTTCACATCTACATGCACAGCGAGCATTTCCTTGAAATTACGAAGGCTTTGGAAATCATCCCTCCAAATAGTAATGAGCTAATAAAACCTGATCACTGAATGTGCAGATTAAAGCAGTGACAGCTGACAGCCTTTTAAAATGAGGCTATTGCATTAATTTAGCAAGACAAATATGACATTTATAAAGTGCACTTAACATTTTAAATTACTTAGTGTTCATCAGCTGCAGAAAATGCACAAATGCATTTAGTTAAATGCACTTTGTATGGAAAGGAAAATACAGTGCAACAGGGGCTTGATACAAATAAAGAATGACAAGTATGAAATCATCCGACTGTCCAGGAGCCACCAAAGCTGCCTATCAGAGGAGCCACATGCCAATAAATTTAACAACATCCTCTTCAACTTACAGGCAGCAGCTCAATAAAAAGGCGGAAAAACAAGCATCAGAGAGTTACACCCATCACACCTTTGTGGCACGAAACTTTCAGCTGACTTCAACGGTTCAACAAACGAGTTATCTTCCTGAGAGTGACGGCTGAACACTGAACGCCACGTTTCAGCAACCTCAGTCATTCAAGGAGAACGAGGGAGGACTTCCCTTAAAGTGAGACAGTCATCACAGCCTGGTGTCACTTCAAATTCAGATTGAGAGCGTTCCAAGAGGCTGGGTTGAAAGCTACTTTTATAAAAGTGAAAATCCATTAAGGAAGTATGGCTCTTTCTCTGAGGACATATCAGTCATTCCAGGGCAGAGCTGCAGAGAGTCTGGAGACTAGATGCACTGCATTGTGAAGAAATACAGCTTAATACCACTTTACGTTTCATATTATGTTTTTTCATGTTTTCCTCAAAATGCTGACACAATCACAGCCTGTCAGTTTATCAGCTTGTGGTTCCGGTGAAGCTTTTATTCATTTATGTATTTGTTTTTTTCGCTGATACATTATAAAATGTGTGCGAGGTGAACATGCATTTAAGGTGTTGAGGACAAGCAGAGATAAGGCTTCATGTGAGGGATGAAATAGCGTTCTAACTGTGGGAGGTGAGACAACAGAAATCAAGTAAGCGTTTTATAACCTGAGCGCCTCCTAAGTAATGAAACACTGCCTTGTGAGACATTTATTGCCGTGAACCCTAAATTATCCATGCAGCCATTTGGAAGTCAGATTTCCGGCCTGTGTGAGTAAGGACATATTTTATGGCCTTCTCCCGCACTTCCCCACTTAGAAATTGAATTTGGTGATATTACACAGCACATGTGACCTGAATTAAGTTTGCAAACAAACAAATGATGTGCTATTTTTGTCTATTAGGTCAGGTGTCGGTTACGTCGCTGTCTGGTGATTGTGTTAGCAACCAGGGTGACTTTCCTGCGGGACCGCAGGGCTGCGAGCAGAACAAAGCAAAGGGTCATTGTGTTACGAAACATGTCTGATTTAAGTCGTGTCTGAGTAATGCCAAGTGTACAAGATCGTGGCTTGTTCTGGAATCCTGTGAGATTGGAAACACAAACAATAACAAACTGAACCATTATCAACAATCACTGTGCAAAAACATAGATTTTAGATTATGCGGTTTACGGTTTACGGATGCATAAACAGCCGGACGCAGTGACCAAACAGTACAAGCTAAATCAAGAGTTTAAATAACAAACTAGATCAGGTTGTGTAAAAACTTCACGCTCGGTGTCTAAGGTCATACACAGTGTTACATATTAACTAATGTTGAGAATATGACCTACAAGTCTGGTACCAGGGGTCAAAAAAACAAACGAATATACATCACCATGCCAGCAGCAAACCAGACCTGTCAGCCATGTCTTGCTGCAGTAATTTAATGCTGCAACTAACATGACTATTCAATCTTCTATTCGGTCAAGTACAATTAATTCCTGTAGAAGTGCAGTCGCCTAATGTGATCCCATTTTCTGTGTCATTTGTTCTCTTACCATCCATTTCACTGAGGCTCTTTGTCACAAAAAGCTCTATAGCTCGAAGACAGATTGCTATAGATTTTATTAACTATGCACATTTATCATTAGCCTGGACAAAGGACAGCTGTGTCTCATCCAGCGGGACTGTATGCTCGTTCTCCTGCTCTTATCTTTCTGAAGATGAACCCACGCCTTCTCCATCCTCCCTTCTTCACTTTCAAGGTTTCTTTCTGTTGCTATCATCAACCTCCATCTCTCAACTTCAGTTTTCTCTTGATCTCCTCCTGCTTTTTCCACATCCACATTCTGTCTCTGCCTTTCATTCCCTCCATTCCTTCCAGAAGCCGGTGAAACTCCCACAGCTTAAATCACTTTTTTTTTTGTTGTTCTCATCCACAGATACCCATGACAGCTTTATTATGCCACCGTCATACTCAACCAGATACCTGTGACGATGATGAGATAGGGGCATTTGATTTCAGATACGCCGAATTTGTGAATTAAAAACACAGACAGGTTGGAGCTGTGGGGGAACGCTTTGAAGTGACTCTTATCCCTGCAACTTCATGCCATAGCTTTGATTCGATCAGCCGGATATAAATCTGCATTATCATCCGCCATCACGAGCTTAGTGTTAAATACTGAAAAATGTTTGTCATGAAAGTTCCTCTGCTGTCTGTACAAGGACAAATTCATAAGCATGGTTCAGTCTGCATGCAGAGGCATTGACTTTTACATTATGCTGTCCCAGTGAAGCCATTAACACCATGCCACTGGGGCATTTTCTCTGTCAATGGCTGCACACAGAGGTGGACATCAGGACTCACATCCGATCAAAGCTCATTGTCTCTGCTTTCCTCTCCATCAGCTGCAGGTGCAGCTGCAGAATCAGTTAGATGCTATTCACCACTGCTGGCCTTGCTGAAAAAAAAGAGGTTTTTAATCTTATTTGGTTCACTGTGTAGAGAGACACACTGCAGTAAAAGCGAGGTGATGCACACACGAACCGATACAACCTGAAACCTGGTAAGAGACAGGAAATCAAGGCAGGAATCCATTAGCTAGCTGGTTGTACAGGTTGTTTCATTGATTGTAAGTTGGATTGATTGCATTGTACCAGTGAAAGGTTTTTGCTGTTGCGTGCTTTATCTTGGTGAACATAACTTAATAGGGCAAAGTCTCCTTGCTCCTGAGCTATAGCCAGGTTCTAATATAAAACTGAGAAGGAAAGATGTTTCACTTTCATTTACATCTGAAAAGAGGCAACACACTTATTCCAAATACAACGTGCAAGCGGTCAGCAAATTAATTCAGGGAACCCCGGCAAACTGTGTTCTTCTGTTTACACAGAACACAACATTATCGACGAGGCATTCATTTCCTGAAGAGCTGAGAAAGCAGGGAAGCTCAACAGACGAGCAGATGCACAGCAAGTTTGTCAGCTGCGAAAAGTGAGTCACTGCTTTTCATTAGATTTCCTTTTTCCTAGATGATACACAGAGACTCAAGGCTCCTAAATCCGAAAAAAAAGCTTTATTAGATAAAAGGACCTGGATTATTGATTCGAAACAAAATAATGCATTTTTTGTTCTACTGTAAAACTACAGAGTTATAATCAGCATGATGTTCTTTTAGTATTAAAAGTAAATGCACTCATGCAGCAGAAA
Source organism: Acanthurus lineatus (assembly GCA_029814665.1). NCBI lineage: Eukaryota > Metazoa > Chordata > Actinopteri > Acanthuriformes > Acanthuridae > Acanthurus > Acanthurus lineatus. The sequence continues at coordinate 17,034,783 of JAPZDV010000003.1, forward strand.
TGCCTCCATTAGTGTTAAGTATGATGCACTATTTTGTATTTGTTATTGATGCATTAAAATTTACACAGCAACTCATTTTTAACTTAAACTTTGATTTTTTGTGTAATAAACTACGGTGTGAAATAATCTTTAAGGAAACTGTGTTCACTGACAACTGATCACATTTTTCAATTTGAAATAATGCTAATGTAGTGAAGCAAAAAAGTTCAATAAATCCCTGAAATGTAGTAAAAGTAGAAGTATAAAGTAGCATAAAATTCTGAGCAAGTGTTTAAAAATGTCAAAGTGTTCTCAGTCATGAGCTCCTGTTAATATGAGAGCGATAAAATGTATAATATTTTTTTATGAGCGCAGTCATTTTTCTTTACATTTAATAAGCTGCATGAGGCCTGTGAAGTCAGAGTCTCCAGCAGTGCGAACAGACCTACCATTTATTACAACCACGGGTTTGAAGAAACCAATTCCTGGCTCATTTAAGCTAAAACTGTTTCGCTCTGTGACGCAAGTTTGCAAAGTTAGCAGTTTTCCAGCTGAACCACATGCTATTTAAAACTCTCTTCAACTTCTTTCCCTTATCACTCTCAATACACATGAAAGCTCTTCTTTCCTTCTCAACAGCCTTCGCCTCTACCTCATACTGCAGGCCCCTGCATCCCTCAATACTGACTAATTACACAGCCCCTCCACTCATAATGCTGATGGAAGGCTTTCAGTGCCATCTGCCAGCCACTACAACCGTAAGGTTACTAAATATGGCGAACAGAGCGCTGTGTCAAAGCAGGAAGGACAAATCAGACAAGAGGAGAGAAGAAAAAGAACCAATGGAGGATAATCATCATTTTTCTTAACCCCCCTGACATTCCTCAACATAACAATGGGCAGAAATATCATGGGATGTCAGAGACTGGTTTTAGAAATCCACTGGGATGAGAAATAATCCACCCGGCTATTTAAATCTTAGCTTTCATATCAAATCATAAGAGGCCTTTGGAAATGAGCTGATTTCCGCTGGTTAAAAAGTGAATTTTTATTCAATCCCAACAGTACTTTGAGCTGATCATGAATATTCAGACCTCAGCCAGTGTGAACTGACCTCAGTCTCACTGAGTGAAGTGTAATGTCGAAAAGCAGGCATGTTCGAATAGGCATAAAAACCCACTTGAACACAACATCAGCTTTTTGCAGAGAAACTAGGCAGCGCTCGCTTTTGCAAATCTGATGTCAAGGATTCTTTATTTAAGGTCTATTAAGGTTAATGTTTTGGTGAAGCTCTGCCAGTTATGTCCCCAGAGTGTAATTTAAATTAAGTGTATTAAGCTAAAGAAATCTGTGACTAACATAAGCACCCGAGGGAGGAACAACCCTCTAGAGAGCTTTTTTCCCTGCCAAAAGGGAACGGACTGAATCAATGGAGTGTCATTAATTGCAGGACAGGGTGGTATTCTTGGCTGCAATAATTCACAGAGGAAATGGCTGTGAGCATTATTGCACCGCACAAATCACACTGGCAGTTTGCTCAGCTGATGGACAGGGAGCAGCCAGGCTTGAAAGATCCTGAAAAAACGAAGAAGAAATTATACATTTGAGTGGAAGCTCCATTAAAGTCACATTATCTGAATGTGGCCAAAAAGCTGAGAAGTACTTCCCCACCCTATATCCATTCTGCTCTCATCAGTTCTGGCTAAATGCAAGAACAAAGGCAGAGTGATGGTATTTCCTGCCAGCAGAGTAGCATGGAACGTGAAGGTATTAAATCAAAATACAAGGTAACATAAATGAAAAGGACAGGACTGATGAAATGTTAGTTTTCAAGCAAAAAAATAGGGAAAGAAATGCTTTCTTCAATATCTTAATCAATGTCTTATAGGATATTAAACCAAATATTTGTTGTCTTTTACGGATTAATGTGCCAGTTGTTGTCTTGATTAATAAAAAAAATGTCTGATTTTTTAAAAGTTTGATTAAAGACGTCCATAATGATTTTGTTAAAGTACAAAGGATCATCTTCACGTTGTGCATTTTGTCTGACCGACAATCCAAGACACAAAGACAGTTAGTTTGTTGTCACATCAAACAAAAAGAATTGAATATTAATGTGAGGAACTTGTTTTTTGTGCATAAAAAGATGTTGTAGTTCTGAAAAATGTTCTATTGATTCACCAATTTAATCATCATTTTAGCACTAATGTTGACAAATTGTACATCATCACACTAATGAAACAAGAAAATCTAAATCCATCTTATTACAAAGACGCCATAACAAAGTTCTGCTCATTGTTTTGCAACATATCAACAAAGACGCTTACATCTATTTTAGAGACAGATGCAACAGAGGAAACTCTTTGTGAAAATGCAATGCAACAAAGAAAAAATGCACCGAGTTGTAATTAAGAAACCGTCCTTGCAAATTTCAGCTTAAGAAATCAAAAAATACATGTTTATGGACAACTTGCCAGACACAGCAGAGGATAAAATTTGTTCCATACTTCGCCTCAAACTTCAATAACTTAAGTGTATTTTCCCTAATAGGACTTGCCAATTACTGGTATTCCAATTGCTTACTACATGTTCTCGACTTGCTTTAGTGCAAATGATGTTTTTTTTTTGCTGCAGGCTATGATGCAAAGGAGTGAAATTCTCCCTCTGAGCGCCTCATCAGTGTTTGGAGAGAGAAGAAGAAATTCTCAGAATGGACGAACCTTCATGCAACCACACACGTAGAGGGTACTTCATCAAGTAAGGCAGCTTAAGAGCCTATAGCTGCTCAGGAATCACACTTTCCATGCATATAGTTTAGAAAGGAGGAAGGTAATGAGTCGAATTAGTTTGCTTAATGGAAGGGGCTCGAGTGCTGGAGTATACACAGTGCAGAGGAGACCCCAGGGGGCTCTGCACTTTACTCAGCTCTCTGCCTCTCTGCAGATGGGCAGGAATCAGCTGGGATGTTAGAAGCAAGTTAAACAGGATCACTGACTGCCAAAGTACAGGTAATAGACTGAGGTGGAACGTGTTAGTCCATTATGCCACTCCTGTGACTAATTTGCAGGCTACTAAAAAAGGTATATCCACTCATTTATATATGTTATATGCAGAAAAAGAGGGGAAAGTTCTCTTTTTCATTTGCAAAAAAAGGGATTAATACGAATGAATTGCTTCATTCTTACATAATTCACTTGTGGTATTAACTGTTCTCTTACTTGCTAATTGTTCAAGGGTCTGATGAACCCACAACATCACTTTTTTCTTAAAGTTAATTTTTTTCCAAAAGTTAGGCTAACAATATTACTCAGATAAATTAAAACATTTCCATTGATGAGATGATTGAGGAGACTGGGATAAAAGCCCGACTGGGGAATAGATAATTGAGAACATTTACTTCAATGGGCCTGAGTTAATGTAAGGGGAGGGGGGGAGGGAGGGGTGTCTGTCTGTTTAGTTGAATGCTCTGCGGGTCTGATTAAACAGTCACATTAGGGGTTTAAAAAACAGCTGGACAAGATGGATGTTATCTTAAACATGCGAGTGAATTGCTGTAAGCCACAAAGACAGATGATTCATCAACACAGACGCAGATTACATGACACAGTGGGCAGCAGACTAATCTACCAAATACCAAAATCAATCAGCCTGAGTCTTAAACATGTTGCAAATTTCAGATTAAATTGTGTGTGTGAGAGAGAGAGAGAGACAGAGAAATGGAGAGAGAGATGGAGAGGCTGAGGAACTTCATCATGAAGGTTTAATCATGATAATGGTGAATTAATCAAAACATTAAGCTTCAAAAACTAAACATAAGAAAAACTCTATGGGTGATAATGTTCATGAGAGCACTTTTCCTTTCATGGCTGCATCATAGTGAAGGTTACACAGGTGGATTGATATTCCTGCATGGAGTTGGACAAAGCAACAAGGACAGGAGAGTAAGTGAGAGGCCAGCTGCACTCTATGCATGTGAATATAAACGTGTGTGTGTGTGTGTGTAGTCACATGTGTTTCTGTGTCCATCTCTTTGTCTGTGTGTCTGCATTTTTTATCAGGATCTGATCCAAGTGCCTCCAGATGCTGGTGCCATTTGCTCCCCTGCCAATCAAAAGCCACAGCAGAATGCCAGTCCCTCAGAGCCCTGGTTTACAGGCAGCTTACCTGTATGTCAGCATTACTCGGATGCACACTGTGCTCTGCATCCCTGTAGTGGCAAAGTCACACAAAGGGAAGATTTTACCACAGATAAGGCACGTTTTTCTTTCAGTTATGAGTGACAGAAATGGTAATATTATATCTACAGTGAATTACTTTGAGTAATAAATATGTGGTAGATTGGTGTGAATAGAGAATTCATTTCTGAGAGTCTTGTTGTTGTTACTAAAGCTAAGTGCCTTAATGATTGAAGCCAAAGAATTAAATTCTAAAATAATTCATTTACTAATAACTTAGAGCAGAAAACAAACTATTACTTTTTCAGTGATCAAAACTGTATATCACTTTTGCATAGCTACAAGTAGGTTCCTTTTTCAACAACCCTTGGATCGAATATTCTATTTTTTCTATTCACATCATTAACTGACAACCAATTTTTGTCCAGTTCTGCATGCATGGCTTTCTGTGCAACCCTTGTGCATGTGCATGACATTTTATTCCTTCACAGGAAAAGCAGATTCATCCACTGATAATATAAACTGCTTTATATAGAGAGGTAATTATTGACTGTAAAAACAATTAATAGCCAAGCAGAAATGATTCAAATCAAATTTGTGTTTGAGATGTAGATAATCCTAAGGATCACTATTTAAAAACATTTGTCCATATACTAAAATTAAAATGAAGCTTTGGAGCCAGATAAAGATTTAACACAGGAAATATAATCTCTATTTGTGCACCAAGAAGATAAGGCATTATGCATTTACGCATTATTGTAGGGTCAAACAAGTTCTGCAGAGATAACGACTTTCTTAATTAGGACGGACATGCCATTAAGTTTGTGTCTCTTGTGGTAAGGCACCTTAAAGGTAGTAGGTTAATTGAAATCACACATACAGAGCATGGCAGGAGCTACTAGAGGGGTTGTTGCCTGGATTTTCTCACCAATATTTCACCTTATCCAACATTAAAAGGTGAAAAGAGACAACAAGAGAGGAGATACTGACATCTTCTTTGACATTTTCCCACATTGACTTCTAAGAAAAGGCCACATAATAAAAACACATAAGACATGTAGACCTTCTGTGCACTAGTTCTTTGCAAAATTATAAGTTATCAGCAGACCTTGGCCTTGAAAGCCTTTATCGACTCCCATCATGAGTAACTATTTTTGTTGCCCCGTTGTAACTCAAAGCACTGACTCGAAACCAGCAATAAATGAAGAGAGATATTCAAGGAATGACAACAGTGCATAAACAGCTTTCATGTACGTCATGGAGAAACACATCCGTCCCAATTGCATTGCTGATTCTGGCACAGATTAGCATAGCCTGTAAAGAATTGCTGACATCACTAAAACAGGCTATACTAATTAAAGCCAGAATCATCAATTCACATCTCCGGACACCTTGACCCCTAAAAATGGAAGAGAGATTCGGTTCCACGTGCAGCTGAAGTTGGAAATGAATCAAGCGTTAGGTTCAGAGGGTGAGCAGATGAATGGAGGATAAAAGAAACATGAGAAACTGGATGCTTCCTTTGGAGAAAAATGTAAAGAAAAACAAAACCTTATATGACTCAAGCTGGAAGATGGACTTCAGGTTTGCAAAATCCTTTTTTTCCCCCTGTGGGAGTTTTAGTTCAGAGCAGCACAGGTCCACAGGACGGACGTACAGACATCTCCTTCTATAAGCAGTCTTTATCACGCAGCAGCCATATCTGTGAATTATACCTCACACAGTGCATTACAGCAGGACCAGCTTTCTCAATGACACCCTAATGGATGACCTGGTGAAAGAGAAAAGAGGAGAGTGTAAGGAAATAAAGGAGAAGAGAAGGGAAGGTGTGGGTGTAAGACAGAGAGGGAACATCTGAGAAGAAAGTTAAGAAGAAACAAAATGGCAGAAAACAAATGAACAGAAAGCTGCTTTTTAAGATAAAGAAAACACACATTTATTGTGTTTAAAGTCTCGTCTCAGTGTAGACAAAGCAAAAAAAATATGGCTGGATTTTTGCACACAGAGGAAAACAGTGATGACTAGAAAAGATGAGACAAAAGCTGCTGTAATGAAGATGTTTTACTGGCTTTGACTCTGAGACATATATGTCAAAGAGGTGTCATCCCTTGTGTTTGCTTTGGTTTGCTCTTTAAAACCTTTGTGAGTAAAAACTCCAGAGTGCGCGCCTGCATGCCAGAATTGTCCAACGAAAAATTAACACTCGAGTTGATCTGCTCAGAAGTCTCAATCCCTTACAGTCCGTTTGTGGCTTAGTGAAGGTGGAAGCTGCAATAATTCATCATCATAATGATGCAGACCCAAGATACAGTGTTTAGTAGATACAGTTTACCGATTCATCAGCACGCCTTTATGACACATGCCGAGATTTCTATCGCTAACTTTGAAGAGGGAAAATTCCGAAGGGGTTGTGTAAACCAAATAACTAAACTAGTATGACAGAAGGTTAAAAGACAAAAGGAAGAAAGTGCGTATGCTCCTTTTCAAGGTTGCGTCTCATGGGTTACTGGTGGTTTCTTAAAGTAATTCAAGACACTGTAAGAAATTTATTCTCGGAGAGACATGCCTGTCTGAGAGATGCTTATTCTCCCTTTGAGGCTCTTCTTATCTGGACTTTTGCCACTGGATTGATGAAGTGTGGATTATAATGATACTACAAACTAAAATAGCGCATAGAGGAGCGTAGAAGAGAGCATGGCTAATGTTAAATCTCAGACACATCGTCTACTTATGCATAACATGAACGCACTGAGTGGGCTGCAGAAATTTTCAAATTGAATTAGAGAATAAACAGAATAAAAAGGGAAAATAAAACCTGATGAAAAAGCAGTATGCTTTTCTTCCCACAAGTAAAAATCTGCCTTGCTTTTGTCAATAACTTTAAGTGCTTAAGTGTTATGACCAAACTTTGCTTTTAATTATTTTGTTTTTTCATGTGCTTGAAAGCAGAGATCTATTTATTTTTATCATTTTTCCAGCATTTACATCATAGAATGTCCATTAGGACATGCATTGAAAATTAAATAATGCTGTTATATAAAGAATCTAGATAATGCAGGTAGATTCTTATTCTAACTGTTGCATACTTTTACTTAAATATTCTCAGTTTTAAACTTTTGTTGCCACTCATAAAATATTTCACATTCCGAGAATATATCCTGTAAAAAAAAAAAACAAAACAGCATTTCCACATTATAGCAATGACAAGGCAACGCGAAGCAGGTATCCATTAAAATTCCTGGAGTGTCTAGCGAGAAGTGATAGTGTAAAGGATGTATTAAATATTGCAAACATGTACAGAGGTTAGACTGCCGTGCTGTTTCCACCGGTGCATTCCACATCTGTAGAATAACACGTCTACTGGTTGACTGAGGAGCTGCATGAATCGAAAGCCACCACATAAAAATATATTTATGTCACAGGAGAAAAGTTGGGGAGATACATCTGGACACTGTCTTCAGCAGGTATGGGACTGTGTGTTCTGGCAGCTGGAGTAGGAAGGATAATAAAACAAGGGAGTTTTGCGGAGGGATGGGAAGGTCGTAGAAGGGAGGGGAGGGGAAAAAAAATTCCAAAGTTTTCTTCATAAGCGATGTGCATAATTTTTCCCTTTACTTTTCACCTAAGGGTGTAATTTAAGGGTTTATAATGTAAAATGGAACAACACTTAACCTGCAGATGGAAGCTGAAAACATAAAAAATTAAGACCTGGCAAGTGGACAAAAAAGAACTCCAACATCATTAGAGCTTAGTAGAGAGCTTACAGAGGTGACATGATGCAGTAAATGAAAAAGACCATATTCATGAGATAAAGCAGAGGCAGTTACAGGGTACTGAGGGCACCAAGTTCATGTACTTGGGCTCGAAAAAATTGCTATGATGAAACTGTGCTGATTAAGCTTACTTGGCTCTGAAGCAGTCGTAGGGAATATAAAAGATAAAAATATCAAAGCTAAAGATGTTAAAGAGGAAACGAGTCTCATGGATTCTCGCTGCTATGGCTTTGTATTGAAAACATCCTGAAACAGTCTATATAAAGTCCACACGGTGCAGAGACGTGAGGGGAGGCGAAAAAAAAAAGCTCCCAGTGCAAACGGTGGAAAAATGAAATTCGAAAGAAGCACCTGAAAGGCATAATAAGAGCTCTGACATTATTGGACAAGATGAGACCAAAAGGTGTTGAAGAGTAGTGCAGAGCACAGAGTAAGCTTTTTGAAGCAGAAAAAACTCGATCACAGAAAAGACAGACTGCTGAGGAGCAAACATATTGACAGAAAGAGGCAGCAATTTGAGCCAAAGCTGCCTTTTGGACAAAACAGTCAGCGGATGAGAGCCTGGTAAAGTGCAGGAAAGGGACTTGGCTACAGGGTTGTGCAATATGGCGGGAGACCAAATTAGACTCATTACATGCAACATAATTCCCACCCACCCCCCCTCCACCCGAGTGGGTGAGAAAAAACTACAGGATACTGGAGAATAGCAATGCAAAGAATAAACAATAATAGGAAATATTAAAAACACCATTTGCATCAAGACAGTGCAACAGCCACTTGTTAACCGATACAAGTTGCTTCATTTATAACATATTTAATACCAAGATAGTAACAAAAGTGTAAAAAAACAAATCCTTTTACTTAAATTTATAAAACAATATCTATAGAAGGCTTTAATAAAGAAACACAGCAGTCAGTTTTGACATGAGAGCATCCCTTCGTTTTGACTCCAGGACAGAGAAGAGACAATGTCACAGCTGTGGGTCTGCCGTGCTGCAGCTGTGCCACTTTTCCTGTTTCTGAACATCCATGACTTATTCAATCTGTCCCCAGAGGCTTCACCTCCTACCCACAGGGCTATCTCAGCACCCCTGTGAGTGTGAAGTTCACCACTGTCCCCTAAAGCAATATGAGACACGTACACGCTGCTGTACAGTAAAGAATGGACTGAAAAAGACAAAATAAGATTTCTGGCTGCAAATGATATACTGAGAAAAAAAATGCCTATGTCCATTTTGGTGAAATCCATAAATTTTGTTCTGTGTCCAAGTAAATGGCATATAAGTCAAATATATTATTCAAGAGTACATAAAAAAAAGAAGGTTTTAAAAGGGGACCTTGTATCATCCGTGGGATCTTATCTCTTAGTCCTCACTGGGTTAAAATCCAAATTTGTATTTTGTGTTCTGAAAATAAAACTTTCGATAATCTTTGTATTAATTATGCAATTTACACTTTGCAGCACACAAACTTATCAATCTGCGCAAGATTTAAATGTCTGAAGCTGATCAGTAAGATCATTTAAGAGTCTAAACGAGGCTTTTCTTTTAAAAATTCACCAACAGCTGTATGAAGGCTGATTGAAATCACACTCTTTATTCATTGTAATCTACTGTGCTGCAGCCAAACCAGCTGTCTAAAACCCTCAATTGTGTTCTGTTAAATCACTATAACTACAGTAAAAATACAGCTGGATGAGTTGCACAAAAAATGCACCACAACCAACAGTTTGAATGAGGACAAACACGTGCAAACGACAGAGAAAAGTAAAGATACAAAAAAATCACTTTGCATCTTTTTCAGCTGCTTTAGTTGGTTAAATACTGTATTTGAACTGAGCACAGTGGCTGTGTGAATAATGCCAAAACACAGATGCCTAAAATTTATATTTTCATTCAAAGAAAAAATCCATTAACCTTAGGAACTATATGAAGTATTTTAGGCAAATGTTATGTTTCCCAAAACACTAAAGCTGAAAGACAGGAGTCACTTTTTGGTGAACAAATGACAGAAAAAATGCAGATGACACAACAACAACAACAGTGAAGCAAAAATGGGCCCCATGGGTTCTGAAAAGGGGTTTGAGGGAAGTAAATCCTTAAAAACACCCACTTCTTCTATCAAAATTATTCAAAAATCAAAGTCTGGAGTCACTGGGAGGAGAGTCACAATGTAAAACTGGAGAAAGGACTGGTAGGAAAAAAAATATTCCACAGTTTAAAATAAAGAAAAGAAACACTTTCAACCCACACTCAGCTCAAATACACAAACAGAAACGCAGACAGTCGACTGATGACGTAGACTCTCTGGAGACACACTCAAATGATGAGGGAAACACCAACTTCCTTATGTAACCTCCTCTCAGCCGGGCTGATCGCCATCAGCTGAGGGAAAACAAAACACCACAGGTGCATCCAACAGCTCCTGATGAGCATAAGGTGAGAGAAACCAGTGACGAAGATCTTAGGATCCTTCTCACCAGAACACAACTGTATCGAATGCTTTACACAATGAACAAGTGTTGAGTAAATGTACAACTATAAAGGTGGAAGTGTGGAAATAAAGTTCTACATAAATTGGCTCCATTAAGCAAGTCTGAACTGTTTTTCCAACGTTCTTCATGTCCACCTAATTTTGTATTCAGTGTGCTGCTGTTTTTTGTAAATATATAAATTTCAGATGGAAAATGTGGAATCGACAGATACTAAATATTAGATGACTCGGTTCAGTGTTTGGGCCAAAGAACATGATTAGTGCATTCCTAGAAATCACACATCATTGACAACTGCCTCTGCACTTTCAGCTGACACTGAAAAACTATTAATGGAGATTGAGGTTCCCATTTGGCACAGCCGAAGAGTTATAAGGAGACTAATAACAAACATTGCAGTGTTTAGAAATCCTTCATCTTCGGTAGTTTCATCTAAACACTGCGTGGACAGTTAAAACTTCAGAGTAAAATTTGTTTAAGTGTGTGTTCATCTGTGTGTCCATGTCTGTGTTTGTGTGCATCCATGTATGTGTTTAAGATTTGTTAGATCTGAGGATTTTTAGAGTTAGTCAAGGATTATTCTGAAATTGCAAGTACGAGCCCCTGAGCGGCTGAATACCAAACACGTTTTTATCATGTTTAAATTTTTTAATTGCACAAACCAGAAGCCTAATTAAGTCCCACTGGAGAACTTTTTCTCACTATAACTTTTAACTAACCGACTACTTCTTGTTTTGAAATCAGTTTAATCCTAACAGACATGGTGAGTACATCCAACACAAATCAGCAGACCAACAAATACAGAGATTCATATTATAAAGAAAGGAGCAAAAGCAAAAATCCTGCATGAAATTTGAAGAATTTAGAACTTATGAAACATCTAATTCCTTCCAAAGTTTCAAAAAATAAAAGAGTAAATTGCTTTCCCTCCTGCGGTGTCGGTAAAATGCAAACATGTGTTATGGAACATAATATGCCACTTAACATAATGAATGTGAAAAAAAAATCCAACAATATAACAGCTGAATAGATAAGACAGATCAAATGTTGGACACATTACTTTAGACAGGTAATTATATTCTAAGAAATGAGGTGACAGAAGTGGTTTATCTGAGCCTTCCTACACTCAAACGCCCAAATGTGCTCATCTATGGCTCTTGCATAACCACGTCTGTGCCTCTAGTTGCTACAAACTTGAAATTAAATGCATGCTGACTGAATTCTATCTGATACTTGAATGCCTTTAACCGTTCCTGCTGGATGACAAACTGTAAACCTACTGAACTCTGTACAGACTAACGGCAACTAAAGTGCATGCACAATTTCTTCCATGAGAAATGAACCTTGCCTACGGTCAGTTAATGAAAATTATTAGTTTTTGCTTGATTTTAATGTTTATTTCTGTTGGTTTCACTTACAGAGATTGCATTGATTGGACCCTGAGGGGTTTCTGCTCTGCCATCAATCATCACTTCAGTGAAAAACCTGATTTCCATAAAGAGAAAAGGCTACTTCATTGATTTCTTACTTTTCAAAGGAATTGGAGGTTAAAAATGAAGCACAGAACAAGCTTTGCAGGCTGATGCACCATGCGAGTACCACAGAAAAAGGTCTGTTACGCTTGAGGTATGAAATTTTATTACTTTCAAGGTTATAGCTTTAGTCTTACAAAGCTACAAAGACTACTGTGAATGCAAAAGCTTTTACTGTATCTGTGTGTGTGTGTGTGTGTGTGTGTGTGTGTGTGTGTGTGTGTGTGTGAAACCACCTGTAAACCATTTTTTTGTGATAATTTTGAGGCCATCGACTAATTAATAAAACATAACACTTTAAAAATATAAAGCATTGACTTGGATGTTATTTTACATGATTTTGTACTGACTTTGTTTCCACTCTAGTTGAAATAAACCCCTCCTCACATGTGCAATTATGGTATCAAGTGAAGAGCGAATCACAGAAATACTGAACCCGGATGCCTGTTTGTCTGCTGCAAGATCACAAGTGTTAATTCAGGTCACACCAACCTGAATCAACTCTGGTTCTTACACACAATATCTGTTTTGGTTGCGGAGGAACAACCTGTGCCCGTCCTTTAGTGTTGCCAGGCTTCCATTGTGTTTCTGTGTTTCTTATTTAAAATGAAACCAAAGTGTTCATGCAGGACACATTATGCGATGCTCTTGTTTTCTCTCAGACCCTGATCACAATTAACATGACTGCACATCACATTTACTGGTAGAAATATTAGTGGCAGAGGTATTAGTGTGTCGGTATTGTGAATATTGTTGTGAGGCTGTGATCATTATGTTTGTTTATCTTTTGTCAGCCTCGTGTGCACTGATATTTAGTTTCCACAGGTAATAACTTACAGATGGCTTGCATCCACCACTGAGGACTTCTGCCCTATATGGACTTTCTTTTATGCAAATAAACTGCCTGGAATGTACATCCAAATTAACATCAAACACAATTCACCGTCTGTGCTGGTTTCACCTCTAAGATAAATAGTTTATTTTCCATTTTTCTAAAGTTTAACAAATACATTTCAAAAAGATAAATCCAGAGATACTCTAGATTTTTCTCACTGTCACATTTGTTGTACTGTTGGACTGTGTTCTTACTGTTAACTCAATGAAAACAGCTGCCTCCATTGACTGATTGTGCTCTGTGCGATGCATTCAGGGGCTGCTCATAATTTACAAACTTTGTTTCACATTCCATTTACAGAGGCCAAAGGGAAGTGTTAAGTTACAGTAGATTAAACTCTATCCATCAGTCTATCTAATGTCTCTGTACTGTAGCTCTCTGTTCATGTTACAAAGCAAATACAGTTAGCTATTCCAAAGAAAATCTTTTATTACGTGTTTTTTTTTCTCATATTGCATTGCTTGTTTAAAGTGATCACATGGCAAACAACCAATCAATGAAGACTGTGTGTCCTTATAGTTAAAGGACTGATGATGGTTCAGATACTGCTATGCAGATTTAGAAGCAAACCAGATGAATCAGATGATGTTATGCTTTTTGCAACTCTGAGAGACTTGTATTGACTTGGACTTGTGACCAAAGACTTGAGACTTGAGTTGGACTTGGACTTGCAAAAATAGAGGGAAAAAAAAGTATTAAATTATCTGGCTCGCACAAAGACACACACACACACACACACACACATGCACACAAACGGCTGTAAAGGCCTTTCTTCCTATTGAAGGGAACTTCAGATTAAATAATATTTCATATTTTGGACATTAAGAAAAAGACATGTCCTTAAATTAGAAAAAAATAAACGGCTTGAAAGGATAACGCCACTTTGCCAAACGAGGACATGTCAATTCCAAGAATGGACGAGCTAATTAAAGCTTCTGGGGAGTGTTTTGAACATTGAACTTTCACATTGAACTTTTTTAAAGGCAGGAGGAAAAGACATTACATAATGTGTTCCCTTTTAGAGGACTTCATTTAAAATGTCCAACATGAATACTGGTAAATGGCTTAGAGCTGCACATCCTGCCAAACGTTGACAGAAGGGTGGGGAGATCATTTGTGAACACAAGAAATTCTCTGACTCACCAAATGTTTTGGGGAGGTGAAGTGTCTGGAGGTCACCTTTCAGCAGAGTGCCTTTTGGTGTCCATGCTGTCTAACAGGAGTGTGCGATTATCCTCCTCAGGCCGGATCATGACGACTGGGAGGCAGACAGAGGATCAAGGGGGCAGAGGGAGAAACAGAGGACAGAGGAGAATAAGTTAAAGATTATGTGTCCAAATTAGGAAGTAGTACACCTATAGCACACTGATTTTTATTGGGTTTGAAATGGAGTGGATGCTTCAGTGGGTGGAAAAGACTATAAGAATATGTCACTCCAATTTGAGCAACAAAAAAAAAAAAAGCTGCACTTTCTTCAGAAAAAAATACATTTTGCCTCTAAAGGTAGCGCCAAAATTTCTTAAGTCAGCAACTAATTTGCTTATGTTTTTACTGCCAAAGAACTCATATTGCTTTCAGTAAAACCTTTCTTTATGCTTCATTTATGCAATATGTTTTAATCAAGGATCTACTCGAGTAGTGTTTCCACCATTCCCCACTGGATAATATCTGTCAAAGGGAAGAATGGCATGTCTTCATGTCTAGGGAAGTGTTCATGCCTTATATAGTCTTGGTCTAGTAGAGTTGCCTGCTGCACATAGCTGGATCTAACCAGGGGCTAAGGAAGCAGACCTTATGAGAGCTCATTAAAACAGTCTTCAAGTCTTAAGAGACAAATATGAATGTACTATACACAAAAAAAAAATTGAGCTTGCCATTAAAAATAATCAAAAGTAATGGAGCAGTTCCCAGACTGAAAAAGGCATTTATTAAAAAACGGAAGCCATCGCTAGCTTGAATGGCTAAATGAAAAAGGATGACAGAGAGGAGGACAGTTAATGCAGGGACTCGATACTAATATTCAAATGCCTCCAGTATTGTCAAAGACAAATGAGCAGTCTTCTTCTCTTTTTGTATTACACTTAAAAATTACGCCTCAAAGGTCAAACCAGGACACATTTCTCTTCTAATGGGAAATTGCGTGACATTTCTGGGCCAGCAAAAATTCTCTCTGCATTGACATCTTTTTATTAAAAAAACTGACATTTTCGCAAGCGGAATATAGATAAAACTGGAAAAAAAACACACCAATTTAAAAGAAAATCTACATTTTAACAAGATGGTGGGGTTAAACCTAACAAACTCGGCCTATCTGGTCTATGTTTCTGCTGAGTCGGCAGGGGCGTTCTTCAGCAAGCCATAAAGAGGACGAAACGAGACAATTAACATTTTCAAGCTTCCACTCTAAATCCATAAAAAGACTTAATATGAGTCTCATTTGCACGAAATACCCAGTGAATGAGGGGGGCTTTTCCCACAATAATATGAAATGGTAATTATCCAGATAGAGTGTGAATTAGAGTGTACAATAGCTCATTACCAAACTGAAGCAGAGATGTGTCATACAGAACATGTGAAGGCCACTTCTTTTATGTCACAGATAAAAGGTCAAGTAATTATAAAAGCCTTACTTATAAATCACACGGTGAAGTACTCCGAAGAAAAAAAAATCTTAAAGTGCAAATTGTCAAAATGCAAAAGTGAAGATTCAACACTGCAGCAGCTCACTGAAAAACAAACCTGCTGTATTTGTGGGCCGCAAGGCTGTTTCATCTCCTGCAACAACATCTGCAACAATGTTGGATTTCAACGGTTTTAACACCAGTTATTTGTAAATCCGTTCCTTATGTTTACTCGTTAGTTCCTCCGAGGCTCCTCTAAATCAGCTGCTGCTGAACATCTGCAGCCCTGTCCAATCAAAAGCAATCGACCATGTAAACAGGAACTCACAGTCAGATCTTATTCTGTAGGAAAACTTCCAAAAATAACACACATATACGGTGTTCATGCAGTTAAAATAGGGCTGCTGTCTATATTCATTATTGATTATAGAGCTGGGTTTTATGCAAGATTAAACATTAAGTCTAAAGCCCTTTCATCACAGGTTAAAAATTACCTCTTCAAATTGCGTCTTTTGTCAAACATCAGTCTGAAGACTCTTTATTTATTTTCACAACTTAGAAAAGTAGCAAGTTCTTACATTAAAGAAGCCAGAGGTTTTATACTTTCGCATAAAAAATGACTCAAACAATGATAGATAATCATTGATAATTGCAACTAATTTTCTTTGTATCAAGTAATAGTTTCCAATAATCGGTGAACATCTGGTCATGCTGACCTTTTGAGTCACTGTGAAAAATTTATGTCAAATACCTTCCTGTTTTAAACAACATTTCAAGTGTTCCTTTTGACCGCTTTCATTCCTCACTCTTAACAGATAAGAGATTAGCAGGCTAACATTTGTTTTGTCAGTTACGTAACTGTCTCACCTGCCAGTTACTGTGTGTAAACATTCATAACAAGCAGTTTACAACCTTTTTTAAAATAGTTGTGCATGAATCTCCACTAAATAAGCACTTAGATTCTAACAAGGCGTACAGAAAAAATGACAAACTTAGTCAACTTCCTCATGCATTTTGCAACAGTCAGACTTGTTGGTTAAAAAAAGTTATCAGGTCCTTTTTGTGTATCAAGTGTGTAAGAGTCTACCTGAACCTGAAGCCAGCAGATAGGACTGACCATTACACACACTCCCTTTGTGGTGCGCATTTAAACCACAGTGTTAACTACTGAATCATGATGGGTTGGATTGTGCAGAATTAACCCTGCAAATCTAATAACACTTTCACTCACACTCCCACTTCACCTCCTAAATTGAGCCCCTTATCTCACCTAGCTAAAGCCCAGTATTCATTTACTGGCAAAGATTTTTTTAAATTTATGGCTTAAAATACATAAGTATCACATTTCACTGACTTTTTAGTCGTCCCTGTGAGAGCAGCAAAGCGAGAACAGCAACACAGACCCTAAAAAACTGCCCTTGTTTAATACCTTTCGAGATTTACTTTATACGAGTGGAAAACCAAGTGTTGGATCGATTTAAGGGCTACAGGTTCTGTTGGGGCATGATAAAAATGGAGCTCAAACTTTATTGAATGCTCAGGTGAGAAAAGGAAATATGTTTACTGAGCCTGCCTCTGATATTAACTATGGAGCAACATCTTAACTTTGCAGCAAACACATCATCCCACTGTGGTAAACGCTATAAATGTCTCTGTATCTAATCCCCCTGCTTGTAAGGGCATTAAAAGAGCCTCGGTGCCTCACTGAATGTCTTAAAAATGGCTTTTTTTGATGAAGTGATAGTGTGTAGGAGAGAATATTGTCTCCAGCTGTAACTCTGCATACAGGAATGTGTAGGAGCAAGACAG
Source organism: Acanthurus lineatus (assembly GCA_029814665.1). NCBI lineage: Eukaryota > Metazoa > Chordata > Actinopteri > Acanthuriformes > Acanthuridae > Acanthurus > Acanthurus lineatus. Next base: position 17,052,058 of record JAPZDV010000003.1, read on the forward strand.
TTTGTGTGTGTGAGTGAGACAGAGAGAGAGAGAAGCAAATAAGACAGAGATGTACTCAAAGACAGACAGAAAAGGACACAAAGTGTGTGTTTCTTATGGCTGAACCGCAGTTGAGATTCAGCCAAGGTCATCCTCTTACTTATGACATACATGGAGCCAGACCGAGCCTCTCACTTGGATGCTCTCCATCTGCTCCCACTGATAAGACCGGCTACTTCATGTGCAGCACACAGACACCACGGCTCTGCATTGTGTGGAAACGGTGTGATTGGAAACACATTAAGATTTCCTTGGGTCGCAATAAGAAGGCAGCTATGTCACACATAATACAAAAAAAATCTAAAGAAGGGCTTTAACTTCCAGTTTAAATGTCAGGTTTTACAGCCCTACCTCTGCCAGAGTGACATGACTGAAATGATGATTCCTCTGGTGCATATTTTTTTATAATTTGCACTTGCATTCGCTTGAATATGTACTGATACACTGGGTTAAAAACCATCCATGCAGAGCAGAGGCAGCATATTGTAGTGACACATGCTGTTTAGCAGAGGAACGATTTTGCCGAAGGACATTTCCAGACGCAGAGGTTCACAGAATATTCTGTTAATTTGTTTATGCATGTCAGCCGGGAAACTTAGTTGCAGGATATCAAAGAGGACTGATGCAGCTATATCCAAACAACACATTAAGAAGAGTGTCCGCATATTTTTCCTCGGGGGTCCTCTGATGCTCGTGTTAAATGGGAGAGGTTAATAGGTGCAAATGCACCTCGTTGACCAGAAGGTCTGTTCTGCTTTCCCCTGATCAACGCTCAGTTCCCCTACGAGTTAAAGCCTGCTTTAAATTTATGAGAGAGAGAAAAATACACCCCTCTAGCACAACGGCTAGAATGCATTAGTGTTAAGTTAAGTTACGTTTTTTTGGAAATCATCAGTGCCTATGAGAGAGACGTCACTGTTTTCATTGCAACATCTTGGTGGCGTTCCTAAACAAATGCTGGATGATTGCAGCAGATCACAGTGTTTAAGAAGGAGGTCATAAAGTAATGAAGAGTCGTGTTTGCTGTACTGGGAGGTTGGTTTGCTCTCTGCAAACACTTAAACACCATTATGTAATTAAAAGGAACATGTCTGTACACGACTCTGAGCCCACATTTCAAACAAATTGTGCATCAAACTAACAGAAACCAATCAATCCGAAAACTAACAGAATCTCTGACCACAGGCACAGTGTTTTCATTACACTTTCACATTGTTAAATTGAGTTCATTTGTGAGCCATCTGCTGAAACACAACCATTTACACACAAACGCACACACACACACACACTCCCCAATGGTCTCCTTAAGAGCCCTATACAAGTTTTCAAATGAATAGCCACACTCAGGGGAAACTTCTCTTCATGATGGCAAGAGGTTCACAGTCTGATCACCATAACTACGGCTGATGATCTCAACATGCGATGCTTCCTTAAATGAGCCTTAGCCGGTGGAGGTGGACCAACTGACAGGAAATGAGGCCAAATCGATTGGGAAACAGATGGAAGAGAAGCAGACACTGTAAAGCCCATGAGGCTGTGAAGGAAGGAAAGAGATGAGGGGTGAAGATAAAAATGAGACAGAGAGAGCTGATAGCTTGAAATAAAGGCCAAATATAATAGAGTATTGGACATGACTTTTAAAAGCTTGTGATAACAGTATAAAACAATTTCCTCCTTGAAATCAGTTAACCTAAAACTAAGATCTATATTTGTCTAAGCCTCTGACATTTTAAGAGCTAAAGGTTAAACTTCAGGCGGTGGCATTCAGATCTGTCCGTTACACACTAAATAAAGCTCATCTGCCTTACGAAACTTATTGCAAGTGATCTGTAACACTGTCATTTGCTGTGTATTCTTATGTAATCTTTCCAAGAAACAAGAAAAAAAAAAAACAGAGAGGCACTGAAAAAGCGCCAAAAAGCAAAGCGTTCTCGCCCTTTCACGACTCATAAAAGTCATCTTTTCGACAGAGTTCACCACAGATACATCAGTGCTGCCACAGCCAATTTTTAGACACATTCAAGATTCATTTCGTGTTTGTTTTCAGACGTATCAGCGCTGACGGCAGAACAGGTCTTACTGACCTCAAAGAAACACCTGCAGTTTCCGAGCTCTTAAAAGACACAATGTGTGATCCAAATATAAACCCGAGGGTCAGCAAACCACAGATATTCAAAGGGAACCTGCTCCACTCGCTCAAATTGGCAGATCTTTTAAAGTACTTACTAACTAACAGCAACTTCACTCTGCAACCAAATTAAAGTTATTAATGTTATCAGAAGCTGCACAACTTCATCACTGAGGTACCTTCATGTTAAATGAGCTAAAATTTATGCTGATATTTATAATATACTGAATTTATTTTGTAAAAACAAAGGTTTTATGTGTCTGTAACACCACAGTGATATTACATTTGTGAGGACATTTAAAATTGAATTAAGAGGTTGACAAACAATTATCTGGGTTCCCATTGGAACAGTAATCCAGTGCTACTCAAGCCTGGGTCTCTTTTTTTTTACATGCTTTGATAGAGACTGTCAGTTGAAACCTGTAAGTGCCAAGCACTTTTAGTATTAAAGGCTTTTAAGTGTGTTTGATATTGTGTGTGTGTCGATTTTTGGGGGTGTATGACTTATTGATCACAAAGCAAAGTACAAGCGATACTTCCCTCTCCTCTTCTTTGTAAGAGAGCATCTGAAGAGGAATACTTAATCTGCAGCCGTTTGTTCCCTCTGTATCAGTTTTGTCCGTATAATTCATGCATACGACGATGCACATGAACACATGCAAGTTTTACACTATTCCACTGATTGACAGCCGGCATGAGCAGCAATGCCCCAACACAAACAAACAAAAGAAGAGGACTCCAAACTGGAGAAAAAAATGTGGGATTTAAAATATTTAAAGAGATCAGCTTACAAGGATGCACACAAGACCTCAGGGATTCAAGATTTAGAGAGCATCACTGAAAGTAAACTTAAAGTTTGTCTGTTTGCAAGGAAAGTCCACAGGTTACCTCAGATTTACTTGGGTTTTTCGCATCTGGATCAGGTCTTACAGCAGAGTCATGATTTCTTTTGGCTTTAGCAGCAGTGGCTGTGTGGTGCAGGAGATACAATCACTGAAACGGTGGCTGGTTGTGAAACGCACCGGGTTGATACATCATCTATTTGAATGGCAACTCGGAATAAAAAACCTTTTGTCAGCAGAGCAAATGAGTCATGGCCAAATAAATGAACCTCCTGTGTTGAATTGGGGCGAGCAAATACACACACACACACACACACAAACACTAAAACACACATCTCCCAGTGTTTATCTAGCTTACTTCACTCAGTCGAGGTCAGTGGATTACAATCTATCTTGTAGGACCGGATATGAAAGCTTTTTTATAAGTCTCTATACACTGTAGGAGCCGTACAGCAGAATACTCCAAGTACAAGCACTTCACTTCACTTCAGCAGAAGAAATGGAGAGGTTGAAGTTGTCGGGGGATAATATGGTTGCTCTATTTGCTCTGTCCGAGTAAAAGGCGCAGTTATCATACACACTTACATTAAAAGAGCTACAGCAAAGTGGTAAAAAATAAGAAGACCTATTTCCAACTTCAGTGAAAAGATCTCACTTCTTGGTAATTTACACTGTACCGTACATGAGGAGTGTTACTACAGAGTACTTCATGCCACAGACGAAATTATATGTCTCTCTCATGTTTGCTGCCATCAAAAGAAGCCCATTGATCCTGATGAGGGAGATAGTGTCAGATAATGACAGATCTGAGCCAAGCCACTTCAAATTACACTTAAATGTATTCATACGAAGTGCTTTAAAACAAACAGGTATTCGCAAAGTGCATAAGTGCATGAGTCATCAGCGGAGGGACGAGACTTTAAATGGGTTGAGGGTAGTTATCTGCCAGGAGTGTAAATTAAAAATCTGAGCTCAATCTGCACATCATTAACCCTTTGGAGCCACACTGACCTTAGATGTTTATTTGATCTGATCCTGTTGTATCGAGTGGAAGCAGAGAGGGGTGATGGTGCGGGTGCCGGTTCGCCCCTTTGATGTTGTAATGCTGAAATTTTCTTTTATCTCTCCTGGAGCGTTTGAGACCGCGCCGGCTGTCCAAAAACTCTATTAGGGCTACTCTGAATGTGAGCCGACAGCATAAGAGGAGGCGTGAGGTGTGAACAGCACATGGGGGGGAAATAAAAACAACCATTAGGACAAACGGGACCTCAAGCTGAGCAACACGAACAAAAAGTAGATTTTATATGGTCAGATCTGCTCCCTTTAACTACAGGGGACGAATCACGAAAAGGAATAATCAACAGCAATTGCACCGGCTCCACGCCTGGTACCAAGATGACCGAAGAACGACCAAATTCCTGTTTATGAGCCGCTCTGACTGTGTAATATCGAGCTGGTGTACAAATAAGCTTTTCATTGAAGTTAATGTTAATAGTAAGCATTGTGTTTAGTGGATAATTGAAGGCAGCTTGCTTGACAAATGATGTGTATCCTTGCTGCACAGAGCGAAAAAAAAAATTCCTCAGTCCATTTAGCCAGACGTCATCCAGGGCTTCATCACTACAAACACCACAAAGTAGCATAAAAGAATTTCAGAATCCCAAAAGCTCAAAAGCTATTCGCATGTTCATTCAGCCAAAACATGTGTGGGTTGTTTTCTGCACCCCTGAAGTATATTTTACCTCAGAGACGAGGTGGAAAGAAAAGCAAGGCAAGAGGAAAGGAGGAGGTTGGAAGGGGCGGCAGGAAGAGGAAGTTGGATGCAATACGTGTCTGCATGTCTCTGCACATTTGCATCTGAGTGTTGTGTACATGCATATGGCTGACAGAACCCCCACCCCCCTCCCTGCACCCTCACTGCTAAAATGACAGTGAAAAGATGCACTGCAGCTTAGATGAGGACGGAGGAGAGAGGAGAGGAGGGGAGGTGAGGAGGGAAAAGAAGCATTGGCACGGCTTTTTACATTAGGCCTTTCATCTCTCTCCTGCCATCGGTCATCAGAAATGGGAGAACGCCGACCCCCAAACGCTTCGTTCCATTTCCATTAAGCCCAGGACTGACTGGGACACGAAAGAATGAGAAAATAAAGACGGCTTTATTACAATGTCCAGAAAGGAGCAAGAGAATTATTCATGCACAAAGGAATTTAACTGCACTGTCCCAGCGCCAGTACCAACAAAAGAATATTCTTAGTTTTCAAATAAAGATGGTCTTCCATCAGAAGAAAGCTATTTCTAATCTTCATCTTGCAAGACCCTTAATAGTCATGAAACACTTCCTGTGGATCCTTAAGTCCAAGAACAGAAGCACAGAATCTATGCGAAAGGTCGAGGTAAACAGCATCAGCAGAACAAACATCTCGTCCCCTTAGTTTCTTAAACGATTGCATGATAAATGATAAATGATATCTCACACAAACAAACATTAAGCTGAAGATAAAGTCTTTTCTCACACATCAGTGAGACTCACTGGGTCATTTTTAATATGTTGTGGCCATGATAAGACATGCATGATGCTGAGAAGTGTTTGTGTTTTCAAGAAATGGCTTCAGAGGGAATCACACGCTCACCAGTGTTGTGAAAACTTGCCTCTGAAAATCATGGGAACACCATCTTTGGGGCCATTTGTTTGCCTTTTCGCAAGTTATTTTTCCGGTTTGACCTTTTGTCGCTGCACAAACAGTAAGTCATAAACAGTGAGAGGCAGAACCAGGCTCTTCATTGAGGGACCACATTGAAAAATGACCAATAATGGAAAACAGAGCTGAGCTGCATCTGTGCAGCGCTTTTGAAGAGGAAGTACAATATTTCAGCTTCTGATTGTGCAGAAAGTAAACCAAAATATACAAAAATACAAGAAAAAACAATGAAACATTTCTTCTAGTAAAGAAACTAAAATAGTGCAGCATGTTATGTCAACACCCCACCCTAACACAGGACTTTATGCTAACTTGCACACGTAATAAAACAGTGAGCGGATATTTCTCACTTTTCCCTGAAAAGGCTGCGGTGAACCACAGTTATGACAGCTGAAGGGTTATTACCAATTAGGTCAGCCGTGTCTCTACGCCGGTGTGACTGAGGGAAAACAGCTACGAGAGGAGAAAAAGGTTTAAAAGCTGAGTCTCGCAGCTGGTGAAGAATAAAACCAGGACATAAGTTTGTTGAATTTCAGGCTACCTGCTGACTTTTGTTAAATGAAGTATTTGGCGTCTCTGTTTCAAAATGCATGTGGCCGTAACATAAGCAACATTGACTTTAAAGACGCGCTCGATGGACTTCACAAATGAGCCTCAAAACATCAGCAGTGAGGTGGAAGGAAACTTAAGTCACTTGAGGATATCTTTTGGTGCTTAAACTAAATAACAAAGTATCTTTCAGACCATGATTTATTTCATTTTGCAGCCGTTTCATGTCCAGGGGGGATGCCAGCCACCTTATCTGTGAGACGCACTTTATTATCCAGTGACGAGATAATGAGGCTGAGGTACATGCTAATGCATCCACAAGAACTACATTCTGATTTCAACTGGGCATTAATGAGAGACTTTGGAACCGCAATCAAGACTAATTAAAACATTCAGCATCGTTAAAGAGAGACGCTTTCACTTAAGTTCTCGGAGGTGCATCTTTTTTATTTGTGTTATAGTGTTTCTAAGGTCCAAGCCCAGCAAGATGAGTCACATCAGTGCTGACACAACGGCTCATGTTTAAAATGTGTTCATTTGTACTCATTTAAAACTGGATATGATAGAGGAATATTTGAAGGCAAAATGTAAAAAAACAAAACAAAAAAACAACAAAAAGTTAATGATTTTTAGGCAACTGTCTACCTAATTTTTGATTTGAACCAAAAAAATTTATTTTAAAAAGTTGTGAATGTGATTAAGATAATTCATTCAAATCAAAAGTAAATATTATATTTAATATTTTAAATGCAAATATTTACTTTTTGACTTTGCACCTCATTGATGTATCAGGTTTGAAGACCCCTGTGAATATTTTTTGATAAATTGTAAAAAAGAAGTTTACTTTAACACAAAGATTTTGAGATTATTATTTTTTTTACAAGACAGGTTGAAAGGTATGAAAGTTTTTTTGTAATTATGAATTGTATTTCTTGTAGTGAAGGTGTTATGAGAACTATTTTAATGCAGCTAACCTGTAAAACTTCAGAAGTATCTTGCTGGGTTCAAGTAACCCTGGCTGGGACTGTTATGTTTTATATTATATAGTCTGTTTACTGTCTAAGAGAGTTACTATTATTATTACTATTATTAATATTATTGTTGTTAAAAAAGTGGTACTCCATTTAAAAGAAAAAAAATAATCAGCATATACAGCTATGCTCTCGAACACACTTTAAAACAGAGAATAATCTGCTCAAAGCGTGAAAATACCTGCAGAACAGATGAACAGGAGGTCGGGGAATAATGAGACACATTAAAATAATAAAAATGCGAAACACAATCAAAACAAAATGCACCAGAGAACGCAGCGTAACAGCCTTATTAGAAAACACCCATCCTGTCAACACAGAAACGGATCAACAGTCTGCCTTTTGGAGTAAAACAAAATTAGAGAGGCTCACTCCTGCACTCCTTTGTTCCTTCTCTGCTCTGCTGGATCAAGAGTTAATTCTGCTCAGAGTGACTGTGGGCTGTAAGTGACAGCAGTGAATTAATGATTCATTATGCCCAATGTAAGCAAATAGTGAGCCGGTGATGGAAGAAAATGGATTTGCGTACGTGCAATGCCAACCATGACATCTTTTCTGCGTTTACAGAAGTATTCAGATACCCACGTCGAAGACTTTGAGAGCAGCACTGGTTTTTAAAACCACAGGATGAAAAAAAAAAAGAAAACACGCCACATGTGCTGCTCTGATCCACACACACATTCATGAAAACTGCTTTTTAAGAAATCTAAAACCCCAAAACATCGACTTTCATAATCATCCATTATAAATGTGATATATTGCTTGCTCAGCAAAAGGCTTTTTTCCAAATGAACTTTTTGTTTTCTTTTTACTTAAACCAGTCACTTGAGTCCTTTACTGCTTCTTAGCCTCACCATATGTTCAGAGGTATAAGATGAACTGTAAAAACAGTCAGGACTCTGCAGTGTTTTTGAAGTTCTTTGAGTCTGCAGGGTGCTTGATGCTGTGGAGGACATCATAAAAGTTTGATATTCATGTCAAAAATATTTCTCCAGTTTGGGGTTATTAATGCAGAGAAAACTGCACAATTGCAGAAAGTGTAGTACATGCATATTCCATCAGGAGACACATCGCTGGTGCTTTGGAACAGTTTGAGTCCAACACTTCAGACTACTCTTTTTAGGGTTGCTCATGCAAGTCTGCAAACCCCCTGTGTCCACAGACCACCTCAAACCTGTAAATTCAGTCAAACATCACAGGAAAGAGCCTTCTTTCTCCAGTTTTTATTCTAAGGGGAGTTTTGTTCAAGTTCACAAATGTTATATCATCTCTCCCGCCTACCTTTTCCCGTTCCGCCTTTCTTCTCTATCTTTGTCACGACCCAAAGGAATAGCATGTGTGAATTATTAAACCAAGAAATTTACGTCTAAGTAGAGCAAATATAAGACGCTGGGAGCTTGTAAATCTCCAGCGCAGCACACAACCAACACTTTTTTTCGCCCTCTGAGCTTGTGTTAGTGCGCTTAAAAAGCTTAACATCAGTGGTCACAGCTGGAAGATGAAATAATACATCAACAGATGCTACCTTTCAAACTCCAGAGAGAGGAAGTTTGAAATAAATGGTCTAATTCATTCATTCAGGACTTATGAGCAGGTTAAATACGGAGCCACTGATGTGTCGAGTTCTCGTGGATCTGCAGTGAAACCATCTGCATGTGTCACCCTGATGAATGATGCAGGGGCAGAGATCGAATGGCCTCGCTGTTTAGACAAGCCGTGTGTTAGGTTCGGGCCCCCTGTCCTGTCACTGCCACTGACTGATGGTTGCACCGAACAAGATCACGCCCCTACAATCACAATGACAAGCCTCCAATAATGGCAGTGAGGGAATTTGTCCAGAAGGAGGGGTAAAAGCTAATCAATGTGAAGTGTGTGAGCGTTTTTGTTGTATATCAAAGAGAAAGTAAGTGTACAATTAGAGGCAGGAGAGCATATGTTGTACAAGACTGAATTTAAAAACTGGAAAAACAATGTCCCAGCAGCAATCAGCAGCCAGTAAACAAATTCAGTGCATATTAAAAGATGAGGCTTTTCTCATTTCTTTTCCCCTGCAGTCTTCAGAACTATGTTACTATGAAGGAATTGATTTTCTTTCAGACATCCAGACCTCCAAAGGCTGCGGAGGCTACACAAGACAGAAATCAAATAAAGGGATGAGGGATTTATTAAAAACAGCCCTAAAATAATCTACTAATAGGGACCCACTCTCAAAGCTGACTCAATAACACTACATGATTAAAACTTCTTTTATACTTGCTGATAATTAACGATGTACTGTTAATGCTAACAATGAAAACTTGATCAGCATCCTTAGAGTATTTTTCTTAAACATATTTTTAACTGATGCATTTCAAATATTGAAGATATAATTAAAAATCTGAAGTAGAGCTGAACTAAACTGCAAATGTTAATACTTTAGCAACAGTGATGTTTTCAGGTTTCTTGTTCTGTGAAACAAGAAAGTAAAAAACCTTGAACTCTAATAGAAAATCTCTTCCTCAGATGCAGCCAACTGCAACATGCATTTTCATTTCAATTGTTCACGGCTTGAACAATTTCACAAAAAATTAAATCTCATTCAAGCGTCCTTTACACAGCCTGGCAAAATGGGATTCAGTGAAAATGTTTGTTTAAGGCATCTTCGGAGGAAAGTACCTGTATCTGTGCAGGAAATACATGCAGGTGAACCATTTTGCACTACTTTTTGTACCTGTAAGCAGAACAGGAGTCAGATCCAGTTCTGCAGGAATGTTAAGATGAAGGTTAGACATGCTGCGAACTTTAACAGATAAGCTGCAGAGCCGGTTTGACAGGTTTCTATGAGACATATTAAAGAAAAAGACTGGCAAAAACGTCATATTCTGTCAAAGCTGCAGATTTGAAACTCATACTGAACTCAAACTATATATATATATATATATATATATATATACACATATACATCTATATATATATATGCGATATGTCTCCTGCGTGGTGAGATCTGGCCCAAAACAAAGTTGTTGATATCTTAGAGTTTTTCATTAATTGAAATATAGGATGTTGAGATTCATCCTGCACTCAGCTGCGTTCACTAAACACGAGTCTCATCAGTGGCTCTCTTGAGTTTTTCAGGGTGGATCATCAGGAATTTAAAGTAAATTAAGCAAAAAAAATTGCATCCCAACAGCATCGTCAAGATTTTAAAAGGAAAGGAGGAAACTCTTTAAACTTAGTAAAGTATCTTAAAGTTTCAAGGTGAGTGAGTTTTGATGCATGTTGCAGTTACGTTTACAATACACATTAAATATCAACCTGCTGCCATCATTTTTGTGTGAGACAGCAGGCATTCCTGTTGAGCAAACTATGACACTTAAGACAGCCAACAGAATGAATCCACCATCCTGTCTGCTAGCTGCATCATGAAAACTTTAAAGAAATATCCAGTAAAAAGCTGCACCTAAAACTTTCTGCAGCCACTTTGTTTGGATTGAAAAACCTGAGGAGAACACAAGCATGCTGGGAGTGATTTTGACAGATTTGTAATTTCATCCTTCAGAAGCTCTTACACATATTCAGCAGAGAGACAAATAAATTTTGTTTGAGACACCTGGCGCTGCAAAGACAAAAAAAAAATAAGATAAAGGATATGAGTCGAGGGATTTTCAACTGTCTGAAGTCTCCAGCTCTCATCAGCGTTCTTGCTTTGTTAATCTTACTGTCCACTGAAGAAGCATTTTACACCTGAGCTGAGCGGTCTCAATCACAAATCCACTGAGCCACGAGAAATTAAAACACAAAGATTCGGCTGTTATATGATTAATTTTCCTCACATTAGCAAAAGCCAGTGCTTGAGAACTAAACATGGAATTAAGAGGAAAGCCAGTCACTGGATTATGAACAATACAAATAACCTTTGTCACATCCTGATTATGATGAATGAACATCGAGGTGCTGTTCTCGAACTCGCTGCCAAAGTTAGGGTTACAACAAAAAGTGGCCGTCAACAGACCAGGGATATGACTCACTCTGCTTTACTTGCTTTCCAAAGAACCTTTGATCATTGTTTGCTTATTATATTACCTCAAATCCTGATATGAAACATATAATATACAGAGAGGCAGCAAAGAGGTCACAGGGTTATCCGGCTCCCTTGGTGGTTCTCAGCAGTAAAGGATTAAGCAGGATATGATTGATGTAAAGTTGGGAGCTTAAGGAAAATGAGGCAGATGACTACAAACTGTAACTGCCCCTCCACATCTCTGCTGAAATAGATTTAATGAGATTAATTTAAAGAGCTTTAGTGAGACTAATCTGGATAAAAATAAAAAAAAGAGTGGTTAAATAAACATGAACAGCAAAGAGGAAGGAACACAGAGGTTGCACAGCCTGAAACAAAACTTTGGAAGCTTATTCAGGGTCGTCAACAACTTGTTCCCTATTTTAAAGAAATATCATTGTAAAGCTGAACTGAGAAGAGCTGCAGCAATTTCTTCCGCCAGCTTAGAGTGTCCCATAATCACACCTCCAGTATTTAAGGTATTTATTGCGTTAATAGTTTGCAGTGCCGTGTCTTGTGAAAGTTTTAACTATTTAAAGCCACTATGAGCAGAATTATTATGTAATTATAGCTCCTGTGAAATTGTTCAGATGGCTTATGTATTAATTTAATACTTTTGGTAAAAAAAATTCTTGTTTTTCCTTTAATCTGTTCATCTCAGAAGCCAGAGACCAGATAAGTTTTTCCTCCAGAAATGCACATGGCGTTCTGCAATTTTATCTTTCTCTGAACTTCACATCTTCCCACTTAAGCTTGATTAGATATTCATGTTCGGGAGAGAATGAAGCCTACTGGTTCTGATGATCCTTTGACTTTTCCTCAAGCAACACAATGAGGTTTTGTGGAAGAAACAATTTATTATTATTATTATTATTATTATTATTATTATTATTATTATTATATTAATATAAGCATTTACTGTGCAAATGGCTACAGGTTGAGACGGAAATTTACATAATAACTGGAAACCCATTCAAATAGTACAATGCCATTCACCCAGTGTCCACTCAGATCAGTTTTGCCCCCCCCATGACCCTGCAAAGGATTATTAAGGATAAACACATAAATGATGAATGGAAAGAGACAGGACAAAAAAAGGGGCATCTTTTGGGTTAGAGGTTTGGGATTGCTGCCACACACCTCTTGATGGATTTAATAAACTAACTTGGACAGGCTACAAGCAAAGCTGATGTGCATACATTTTGTAATTAC
>JAPZDV010000003.1:17067267-17134485 GCA_029814665.1 Acanthurus lineatus
ACATATACTGTGATTGTGTTATGAGGCACATTTTCGGTGGCAATGGTAATTTTTGCATTTCATTTTATGATAACAATGATTTGCTGAATAATGCAGCTACCCCGATATTGCAATTGGACATAATGCAATTTCAGTAATGTTTAAATTAACTGTTCAGCTCAATTTTACATAGTATGGCAAGCATACAAATATACTGCATGTTTGCAATTCCAAGCACTTGTAGCTTGCATCGTCTTAGCTTCACCAGAGAAAGATTCTAGCTCTAATTTTATTTAAATAAATGTTTTGGGTAAAATCCCTCACAAACATAAGAGAGAGGACCAACCTAAAAAGTTAATGCAAATCTGCATAACAGAGGTTTATTTTTCTCCTTTTCTACCCCCAGTTTTTACCTCACAGCCCCTCCGATTTATTTCATGGTCTGCTTTTTTCACTTCAGTAACGCTGTGATGATAATTGCTCTGTACAGTTTGTAAATGACTAGGCCTGCAAATGTAAATGTTAAGGCTGAAAGGCAAAGTTTTCGATCTTGTTGATGGTCTAAGGGGGTTTCACTTTCTCTACCTTGTAATCAGGCTGTTGTGTGCTTGTTACTCTTATGCACCACTTTGAATCCCCACAGGAACGTTGCACATTTGCTCCCCTCCCGTCTAATTCTGGCTCTGCTCTCTCCGTCTGTCCAATAGAAGCACCCAAAAACAAAGTATTGAACCAAACACTCCTTCAGACACACATTGACAAGATAGCAAATTGGAGTCAAATTATTTTCATACCCCTTTTGTTGCTTTAGACTCATGTAAATGTCAGCCAAGGATTTGATTCGCTGGCCTGGGGGCTGCGGGTCTTGCTGGCTTGGATTAATTTTCCTCTACAGAGTTTAGCCAGAGGGCTCGCTCTACATCTTGTCCTACACTGGTAAAAGTTTTACAACTCTTTATCTCTGCAATGTCAATCAAACTGAGGGAGGAGGATGACTGAAAAACAGGTGCTGGTTTGAACTCTCCAAAAGAACGGGGCAAAATTGTCACACTCGCAGCTGCTTCAGGGCAAAAACAAGAAAATTGAAATTTCAGGTACAATGGTCTTTTGACTTTTCTTTGAATATGCCTTTCTAACTTTTTTCAGAAAAAAAACAGATGACTGAAGAGTGAAACTGCAAAAGAAACAACCTTCAAGCATCATTTAAAGAGCTGGTAGGACAATTAATCAGGAGAATTTGCGTAATAAAACTGGCGGCAGAAATAATAAACCAGTTTCATGAGGGAAACATTTTTCCAAACAACTTAACAAGCAGTACTAATATGTTTAAATGTGCTTTAAGAGAAATGTTAAATGAGCCTTTCAGCTCATGACTTATGCAACTTATGACATGAACTGGCAGAGCATCAAAAACAGGTTTTTCACAGAAAACGTGTTGAATTTAACAAGCTAGAAGACTCTTTGAAACAGACAGAATCCAAAAAATCACAGCAACAACTAAAAAAATGAATTAATGTGCTACATCTGCATGAACAAAGCCAAGACTTAGTAGCAGAAAAAAAGCAGAACATATTAAACAACAACACGCAGTATAGTTTACTTACAGAAACGCTGCTGTCTTGCACAGCGGATCTTCCCGTATCTTATCTTCATCAAAGATGGCAAAAACTCATCAGTAAACATGGATATTTGCTCCAACAGGTTGGCACAGAAGCCAATCAGCCACACCAACTTCCCTTGGAAAATGCACTCGTGTACCTGTGTACCATAAGCTCTGCGACAGCCCTTTATCTACATCCAGAGCTGTAATTCTCTCCGGGGACAAAACGACCAACCCTGTCTGTCTCTCTCGTGCTGTTTGCTGCTTTACAAGTAGCTTTTGAATGGTAATAAGTGTACGATAAAAGAGTGGCATGGAAAGGCCCACACTTCACTCGACATTACAGAGGCCCATTAACAGAGACGACGTCAAAACAACAACAAGGCAGTGCTGTTCAGCTGGCTCACTGAACCCAGAGGAAACTGAGCGATGAGGCAGGATGAGCAGGAGGCTGAAGCAAGTTCATTTCTTAAAATGCAAACTGTCCACATGTCTGTCACCTGTCCAAACCCAAAGATAACACACTTTGGGTTAATCTGGTCACCTTAGACTCACAGCATGCTCCTCTACTTTCATGAGAGGGAAAACAACAAACATAAATTGTGTGAAATGAAGAAGGCAGAGAGGATGAAAAACAAATCATTTATGTTGGAAAGTTCTTCAATCCGGTCCAGCCTCTGACATGATTTGGAGGTGGAACATTACAAAGCCATAAAATGTTATTTATTAAGGATGCGTGTCAGAGCCGAGTGCTTGACACACACTTTTGACTCACTTAATCTGATCTCTTGATGAGCTGGATTAGAAAAGCAAAAGTGAGTCAGGCAGAAACAAACAACTGAAGAAAACAGATGAAAAACTCTCTTTTTTTTTTACTCTACTGTGCCAAACATTTCACAGTGTAATCCCTACAACAACATGGAGATAAATTCTGCAGATATATTCTGATAAATTCATTCTGACAGGAACCTAATCACACAGCAGCATCGAGTCCAGCTTTAATTTGGCTTTAAATTAGGAGGTGCTTGTTGTGACATTACTAAAACATGATTCAACAGCCATTGGCTCACACAGACAATGAAAAGGTTACATAAAATCAGAGTGTATTCTGAGTGGAATGAGTATTTGTAAGTTAAAAAGTGTTAAACGAATAACAGATGTTGTCTGTCTACACATCTGTCACAAGAAATCCTCATCATGAACTATTATTTTGAATACATTAATGTTGATTTTACTGTCTGGCATGTGTGACAGTGATCCACCTACCTGTCTCCATGTATAATAGCATCTGTTTTAACCTCACAATGCCATTAATCATGCATACAACATATCACAGTGTGAGCTATTCTTTAGATTCCTCCGGTTTGAAAAAAATCAGGCAAATATCCTGCTGATATACATCATCATTCATGTGCAATCATACCCATAACTGCAGGTTTCACAGCCCATACTTTTGCCTTAATGTGGGGAAACAGCTTAGTTAAGTGTGTCAGACAATGGGTTTGATGAGTGAATGCTTTTCATTTCACTGCGAGCATTTATCTCATTGAACACAAATGTTTCCACTCTAGACAACATATTTTTTTTGCAAAGATATAAAAAAAGACAATAAATGCTGTATTGTTAGGATAATAAAGAGAGCAGACCTGCTCCGTTAGCAATGAAGAAAACGAGATTCAGCGGAAGAAAATGGAGAAGATGCATTGTGGTTGGGTGTCAATCCATCTGCAATGGTTTTTTTTTAAAACTATATAACTGAATATTTGTTTTGTTCAGTTTTTTTCAATTAGCTTAAAGAATTTGCATTTGTTTCTTCTCTTTCTTACGTCCTACTTTCAGATTTTCTACATCTACAGAGGCAGTTCATTCATATTCACAGGCGATAAGCCACTGCTCTCTTAACATGACCTTGTACCAGCTACTTTCACCATTATTAGCTGCTGATATCAAGCTACTGAAGCTAATACAAATGTGTCAACAGAGGGTAATTGCTATCTAATTAACACTTCAAACCTGGGGTTAAGGTCAGAGGTTATTAGCACTTTAAACTTGTTACGACGAGACACTGTGATAAAGTGAAGTAGTTTATTTAGAGGACATTCAGCTCACATTTCCTCAAAATGTCAATGAAGAGCACATTTCTTCTTGAAACATATTAATTTTACATAAACTGCAACAATATCATGGTTCGGAGTGCTACTGTGCTACTTTACTGTGAGAAAATGAACAAGCTGTACATTGGAGTTTAATTTACAAAGCAATCTTTAATGTGATCAATACTTTGTGAAACTGCATTAACTCAGAATACTAAACAAGCCATCAATGACGGCAACATTAATCAGGACAAACCAATAAATGGCTGAATACTGAGAGTTTGAGGCCGGTCCAGGCTAAGCCGAAACATCCATCATCATCATCATCATTTCTCCATTTCTGAGTGCAACACAAAATGCTCTGTACGTCTCGAGCAGGAGATTGAGCAGATACAGTACACTCTGTTAGTCATTTTATGTACAGTGCACTTATTCCAGCAGAGCTCCATCATCAGTAACGCTCCCATTTTTTACTTTATTTCCATCCATCTGACCTCGAAGTGGAGCAAATTGTTATTGATTAAATGGACAGAGAGCAGACATAATGTTGAACATGAAGCAGAATTTCCTAAAGTGAGGTTTCCTTCTTCAGGAGATGAGTAAAGAGAGAAAGATCGATGTCTTCAGAAATAAAGAAAAGGTTTTAAGTCAAAATTTTCTTTGATGCTGTTTATTTTGTCACTCAATTGACAAATGAATTACATTTAAAATAGTGAAAGTGTAGGGAAGTCGATAACTGTAGCTGCACAAAATTGTTCGAAAGGAACGACAATAAAATCTTTCTGTTTTATGGTGAGTTAAGGTGCATTACCGCCACCTACTGTTACAAAGAGAAAACAGAGAGAATCTATTTAAGAGGCGCTGTATTATTAACACCATATTGCAATGTTGATTATCAACAAAATATTAATATTTCATTTATAAATAACACTTTTACCAGCGATGCCTCTATTTTGAAAAGATAAAAGAAGAAGGTCAAAGAACGTTTATAGAAAGTTTCAAGAGCAATGAGGTAACAAGGGTTGGCTAGACTTTTCCAAACAGTATGGAAATAGTGGTATAGACAACGACACTGTGGGCTGTTTTATAGTACAACAGTTACAGTCACAGCTGACTGATTAAAAAGTGCACCGACCAGACAGTTTATATACCTAAAACACATACATGAACACGTGTACACAACATTACTGACCTCAATTCTGCCTTTATATATCAGCCTTCTGTTCATGCCCAATACCTGACCTCTGCACCATAACTCACTTACATTATCTTGATATGTGTGCGTGCATGTGTGGATTGCCTTGTGCTGAACATACACAATATCCTAAGGTAAACATGGAGCAGTTTGGTTAACAGCCTTGAAGTGAGCACCTTATTGCCACCAATAAGGACTGGTGACAATAAGGTGCTCCAGCTGAGCTCATGACAACTGGTAAAGGTCAATGTCTGATGTGTCAGTTTAACAACATTATGTGAGATATGAAAGCCTCAACTGCATCTGCAGGGCAACAATATTCTAAGTAATATAACTGGGATACAACAAAAACACTGTCAGGTCATTGAGGGCAGCATGAGGCAACAGTTTATTCTAATTAAACACCTTTGTATGAACAGAATCTAAATAACTTCCATGTGAATTATCAAGAGCTGTAACGACTGAAATTATTTTGAGGCTTTGGATCGTAGCCATGAATGTCTTTCATCATATTTTACGACATCATAAACCAACGCCTTGTGTTACAAACAAGAGTTTGGCCCTTGAATCGTTGACATTTGAAGTGGAGATAAACCCAATTTTTAATCCCAAATGTTTGAAAAATAAACACTAAACTTTCCACCAGCCAGTAATTAGATAACTATCAGGGCAAAATTTGGTGTCGCTCCAGATGTTTTTCACTTCATAAGCTCCAGACTGTCCTTGAATCTTTCATAGGTGCAATCATCATAAGTAGCTGTCTGCAGATGTCTGTCCCTCCTCCTCATCCAACCCACACAATACTGAAAACCCTGCAAAATGCATGACAACATTTGCAATAAAATTTTGATTTAGATTTCAAATGTCAATGTTATGAACAGTGCAGCCCTAAAATATATCTCAAACGTCCAAAACTTTAAGCGGCTTATTAGGTCTCTGAAGTTTGTCAGTGTTTCCCCAGAACTGTGTCTCTGAAGCTAAGCAGGTGCTTCGCTGGGAGATGAGACAACAACAGTAGCTGTCTAGAGAGTTGAGACAAAGACAAAGAGGCCAAGCACTCACCCCAAAAGGCTTTACTGTAATCGCACCCTCAGGCAGGAAGTCTACTTACTGGAGAACAAGGGAGGATGGGATGGAGAAGGAGTGCAGGGCTGCAGAAACACAGCTGTTTACGGACAAGTTAAATTAGCAGAGACTGACTGACAGCTTTCTATCTGATGCTAAAATCACCTTTACCATCAGCCCAGGAGATTACAAACACACAAATACTGGACAGAAAACACTTCAGCTGAGACGTTCAAAGACAAAATACAGAGAATTTGTGTTATTGTTTCGAATAAAGCTGAGATGGAATAGTTTCTGCTCATGCACCGTCTAAAGATAGACACTCGTCTTTGCTCTGTTGTGGACTGTGTGGTTGTGAAAGTGGATTAAATAGGCTTTAACATCAAGACGAGCTCTAATGAATGCAATGGGGGAGTTAGGCCGTCTGTTTGGCCAGCTGACTCCTGTAAAATAGCCATCACTGTCTCCTGCAACCTGCACTAAAAGTAGCCTGGTGGTGCCAGTCAGTGTGTGCTATGGCCTAAGGGATAAACTGTTGGATGCACTTGTCTGGATCATACAACAGCTGAAGCTCTCTATTTCACCTAATCATGCACTTCTTATTCCATATTATTGTGGTTTAAGAAGCATTTAGTTTGTGGAACTTGCCTTTAATAAATTATAAAACATGAGTATCTGCGTCTGTTTTTCTTGCCTGACACATTTTTTAAACTTCTGTAGAGATTATTAGGTGAGGAGAGGCTGATATGTACCAAATTCATGTCAGCGTTTAAAAGTTACAGTTTGAGAAATACTTTTATTTGCTTTTTTAGCTGAGAGTTAGGTAATAGCAGGTCTGTTCTGTAAATTTGAACTGCTGCAGCCAATTAGTCTAGCTTAGCTTAACATAAAGACTTAAAGACTGGAATTGTGAAACAGCTGGCCAAACTTTGTCTGAATACACAAAAAAATTCTGCCTCAAAATCATTAATTTGTATGCTATTTGATTTTTTATTGCAGTAACTGAAGTATATGAGGGTTAGCTTTACAGGGGAGGGAACAGGGAGTCTTGTCATCTTTGTGAGCTTTATATTTTCAAACCTACATTTTTTTATGAACAATTTGAACAAACATGTCACAACGTTTATGGGTCCTGGTGTATAGATTTCTTTTCACCCTTTAGAAAGAGCCAGGATAGCTTTTTCCCTGCATTTCCATTCTCGTTGCTAAGCTAATAAGCTCATGAGCTGCTGTGAAGTGTGTCACTTAAGAAAGGGGGAGGTGTTGTTAAAAGTTTTTCCTTCTTCCTGCTCCTTTTTCAGTCATGTAATGTGTGTAAGTAGTTTCGTTTACAGTGTATCATTTGTTTTGTTTGTTTGGTTTAAGGAAGAATGAAATAAATTAAATGTGAATAAATGAATTAATATTAGGGCTCCTGTACAGATATGAGAGTGATATTGATCTTTTTATTCAACAACCCACAAAAAAGCTATCAGCATATTTCCCAAAATGTCAAACTATTCCCTTATAAATGGACTGAGCTGTGGGGAAAAAATCTTTAGGCTCCAGTAGATGAGAACAGAATAGAAAATACCCAACATATCAATCCTCAGCTGTGGAATACAGTACAAATGGTTAATGTTGCACTTCTCAACAGGGTGTGTTATTTTCTCGTATGCACCAGCTTGGGACTGAACTGGGACCAGCACCAGAATCTGAGCTCATGCCAGCGCCCACGCAGAACCACAGGTACAGCACAAGGTAAAAGCAAAGACATTTTCATCTTACTTGGCACCATCTACACCTCAGTCACAAGGGCCAGCGCTATCAATGTACAATCCTCCACCCACAGTCCATTTGGGAAAGTCACAGCCTAACGATGATCAATACGGCAGTAACACTGTGCACAACAAAGCCATCTATCAGGAGAAGAAAGCCTAAAAAAAAATATTACCAAACCAATATTGACTGGGACTCAAACAATACATCAAACAGTGAAAGCTTTATTGCTGTTCACCTTTGTCCCCTCATCTCCCCCATTTGTGTGTCTCTTTTTTTCTCAATGTCTTCCACAGCGTCTCTCTCTTCAGCAGGCAATGGAAAGTCATAATCATCTAAACACATTCCTGCTCCACCTTCAGCAGACTTGTAACAGACCATGCATTCACCATGACACAGAACTTGACTGGGCTGTTCACACACGCTTTGTTGATATATTGGTATGAAAAACACACCAGTTGTGTTGATATATATGCAGCATATTAAAATGTTAGAGTATCCTGGTCTGCAGTCTTCAGCGGTGGAAGAGTTTGTGTTTCATATGTGGCTGCTGTATTGTCTAACTCTGACTCTGGCCTCTGTGATGAATAACTGCAGCCGTGGACTAAAAGGAAAATATTTGCACCATGGCACAGATGCCATTCCCTCTGCTCTTACTCATTATCCAGCACAATGTCAAAGTACCCCCAGGTCACCGAGAGGGAACATTCCTTCACATTGCCATCTATGGGCATCATAAATAAACAGTCACCCCAATTCATGAAAGCTTTCCACTTGCCATGTAAGGAAACATTTAATTTCCTCCTCTGTCCACAGCAATGCAGTAACAAATAGGTTGTATCAGATCACCAAAATAACAATGAATGTGCCACAAGAGGGAGAATACGCACTGAACAGAGCCCCTTATGGGGGGCAACGCTTCTGTTTTTTTAGGAATAACTTTCACTTTGGGCAATTCAGGATATTAAAACAAATATTTCTCCTGGTTTTTATTCAACTTTACCGGAGTGTATTCGCTCGTGGAGCCCCGTAGGGCTCTGGAGGAGAAGCATCAGAGGCATCAGAGGGATGGGCAGGGATGCTGCTGAGCCGGGCAGCGGCTGAACAGCAGCAGCAGCAGCAGCAGCCGCACTTGTTTGCCAAAACTTGCATTTAAACAAAAGAACATTTAGTACCAGCTCGCTATAATATCATGAATTGGCTATAACCGATCTGAGGAGGAGCACAAGTAATCAGTAATATTATTTTGGCTTTGTCTGCAACTTCTAAGCGCAGCGTTGTGCGGCAAAAAGCGCGACAAAACGACAGCAGCTGGGAATCGCTTCTGGGAGTAGCAGACCGAATAGTTAAAATATTTGCAAAACTTCACGGTTTTCTGTCTTATTTCCACTTACCTCATAACATCTGATAGTGTCAAAAGCAGCTTAAGTAGATGTGGAAATGGAAATCCAGTCAAACTTGTCACGGGTCCATATTTGGCACGGCAGCAGCACGGCAGTCCAATCTAATCAGACGTGAAGTGCTAACGGTACACAGCCACCGAGGCTCGCCACCTTCCGCCGTTACCGAGCCGAAGATTGAACGGCGATGAGTGAAGAGCACCGCGGGATCTCCAGGGGCGCACGAAGGATCGGCGCGTCAGGATTGGTCAGGGCAGCCGTGACGCACCGGCAGGTGGCACACCCGGCGAATAAAGTCCAGATTCATTCATTGATAATAGCTCTGAGAAACTATAGGAGCTAAACACACACGCACACACTCACACACACTGGCAGATAAAACCGAAAAACAAACTCTATGGGAGTCCGAGAAGATCAAAACCGTCAGGCGCCCTTCATATTTGTCCCTCTACAAGCTGTGTCTGAGCTATTTTTCCGTTTTTAATAATGGGACAGTGACACCAACCAAAGCTTCAAGCTGTTTAATTTGGAACAAAATGCCGAGCTACATTTGGCACAAGCAATGTCCTGTTTTTCTTTTTTTTATCTGCTGCAGTCTGTTTCCAGATTTGCCTCTGCTGAAATTCTACAGACACAAAAGAGCGCTTTCTGCAGGAAAATTATCTATATTCACGCACAATAGAGCAGCCAAAGTTGATCCAAATGGTTTATTTTTTTGGATTATTTTTTAAAAATTCTTACTTGCCTTTTGGGCTAAGAAGCTCTTAAAAAAAATAAAGAAGTAATAAAAATAACAACAAAAAGTGCAAGAAAAAGAAATGAGTACAAACAAAACTTATAAAGCTGTTAAATCAGAGCAGAACAAATCATGTCACTTGTTTATTTCACCCAATGTTGGGGGGTAAAAAAAACAAGGTGAATGGAAACTGGGTGTGTTTTCACACTTGTCTGTATGTAATTCAGGGAGCCAAAGCTAATGTTTTAATAATTTTTTCATAAACACAAATAAGGAATGAGTGGTAATCCATGGAGGAATGTGTAAGCCAATTACCGCTGGCTGCAGGGACTTGTGGAATGGGGCCTCGGAGCTTCCTGCTCAGACTCACTGCAGACCCTCGGACAACATTTCCTGTTCCCGCTGCAATATTTCTATGAAAATACACCAGGGTTAGGGACACGGATAGGATACTGTGCCGACTTCCTCCAGCATTTGCACTACTCTCATCATCCTAATGCCTTATAGGCCATTCACCGCTGTGTCTGTGTGTACTTTCCCAACAGCGACTTGTTTGCATCCTGTGAGTCTGGAACCAGTTCTTTCCATTTGGATGCTGGTGTGTAGGCTTACATAAGCGTGGGTCTGCTGTAAGTAGATGAGAAGGATGAAGTAGACACTTGCTGATCTGGTTAGTTAATGTTCTGACGTTGGTGTTGGGTGTGCTGTGTACTCTCCTACAGCCTTATGTTATTTGCTAATATGAGGGTATTAAAAGAATCTTTGCAGATATGGAACGCAGTGAAGCAAAGACAAATAAAACAAAGATGAATAAAGGGCAAATATTGACATTAAGGTCAGTTTATTTTATTCCAGTGTTGACAACACCCAGATTAATAAAGCAAACATTGCAAATTGATGGCTGCAAAAGACATCTGGGTCACATACACACAATGGCTGAAGTGTAAATAGCATGCAAATAGAAAAATACGCAATGAAATAAAGTGTCAGACATCTCAGGATTTATTTCTTCAAATCATAAATAATAAAATGGTATAGAGAAACCAGGCAGTGGTTCTTGTCCAGCAAACCTGCTATGTGGGCTTCGACAAACACACACCCTAAGCTGAGCCTCAACATTCACCTTCCCGCAATTTCACACTGTCTGATTCCTGAAGAACTGCATGAACACGCCGATAACCGAGTCACTGTAGCCAACCGGCCCACAGAGACAGTTTTCACTTCATAATGGCCTCTTCTATCCATCCCTTCCACTCAAAAACCCCAAACACAAAGAAATAATCTGGAGACATGAAAATTATTTTTTACCTCCAAAAACATGGTCACATCTTTGCTTTGTGTTGAAAAAAATACAAGGTTTTAAAAGCAACCAGAGTCAGACTGTCACAACAAAAACATGTTTTTCTTTTTTTGACTTTATTTACAGGAAATGTAGAAAAAAAAAACTGCTTCAGCAACAGGTGTTAGAAACTTTCAGATTAAATTGTATTCAGAAAACACAAATTCTCAGTGTTTGACAGGCTGATCACACACTCTACCTTTAAAATATTTGATCTACAATCTGACAGACAGACTTGTGGTTTTATTTTGTTCTTAATAAAAAGCATTTTTGAAAGGAACTGCAGTTATTAGTCATAACTGATTAACTAAACGAAAGTAAAACAACTTTGACCACAAAATTATTTTTATGCAAAAATAGCAAACACTGAATGGTCCCGGTTCATGAGGCTTTGATGCTCTCTGTTGACTTTTGTAATAGGAAACTGAATATCTTTGTATTTTGGGCTTTATGTCTGAAATCTGAAGGCATCGCTGTATGTGGTAAATCATTTCAGATATTTATCACTATCCTGACATTTTGACATTTGACATTTCTGACAAAGCGCATGTTAATAACTCGATGAATGTCATGCATACATATTCAAAAATTACAAAAAGTGAAGAGGCAAAATATTATAAATCAAGTATTTAAGCTAAGACAGTGCCTCAACAAAGCTGTCTTGAAACAGAAAACATTTCTCCAGGGTTGAGCGGTACATTATTACAAGTGCATTGAAAATCAATTTAATCATGACAGAGAAGTCCCAGCAATGTAATTTTTCCTCTGAACTTCTTATTTCTGCACAGGAAACAGCATGTGATGGGGAAGCTGCCTGCAGAAAAAGTCATTCAGACAAAAACACAGAGCACTAAAATGCACTGGATAGGCTCTATTTCATTTGAAAAAAAAAATTATCTTAGATTTTGTAATTACAAAAAAAAAAAGAAAAGTCACAGCATGAAATCATGAAGCATCGCTGCTTCAAACCATGAAATGTTTTAGAGGAACCACAGTCGGGGTCGTTCAGGGTTACACTCAGAGAAAAATAACATCCTTCCTTGACATGTGTGATGAGATATCAGCATCTGAATACCAATGAAGTGCTGAATGATCAAGAATTCCCAGCTTTACACTACTTTGTCCTCTTCCCTCCAACATCCACTTTGATTCAAACTTCTTTTTTTTTTACCTCAAGCATACACATTCAGTTCAGCATATTCCCTTTTATAGGCATCTCTTCACCCTTCTCTTCACATGTATAAAAAACCTAATCCTCTCACTATGTCCAAAGAATTCTGCATTTTTGTGGGCATTGTGGCACTGACCTTGATCA
The DNA here is from genome assembly GCA_029814665.1 of Acanthurus lineatus. Classification (NCBI taxonomy): domain Eukaryota; kingdom Metazoa; phylum Chordata; class Actinopteri; order Acanthuriformes; family Acanthuridae; genus Acanthurus; species Acanthurus lineatus. The sequence goes on from JAPZDV010000003.1 coordinate 17,079,748, forward strand.
CAGCCTGACTTGTCATCTCCACTCTCATCCCTGTCATTTAGCAAGTTGTTAGTAGAATATACAAGTAGGCCCAGTCTCTCACTGTCTCCCCGCAGAAGCTATTTGCCATCCGGCCTGTCAACAGGATCCTCAGTCCTTCACTATGAAAGCTCTTCAAAGTGAAAGCTGCTACACAAAATATCCAGCAGCACATTTCTCAGTGTTGCCCTGTGCATGCTTTATAAAAACTCCTCATCCAAACTTTATATAGGCTGAAATCACTGGAAACACAGTTGGACCCAGCGACTGCAGTGGGTCAGCATGGTCTGGATTAAGTTTGGGTCTGTTTTTTCATTTATGTGGACGCCATGTGGAGGACAATCAGTCTGTAATCACTCAAAGGTCAACAGCCTGTGGTGAGAGCCTGTGCCATGTTGTGACAAAGAGTAATCACAATCAAATGGAGTTAAGTATAAATAAAGTGCTCCTGCCACACTGGAGAAGTGACAATCGGTGACTAATGGCAGGAGTCATCGACTTTCCACTCAGCTCTGATTCCAGTTAGTTTGAGTCCTAATTGAAACTCAAGACAAAATACATTTGGACTTAGACATCAGTGGGTAATGTTAACAGAAATTGTGGTAATGACAATTAAAAAATGACACAAACTTGGACAGCAACTCTTATATATATAGTAATATTAGCAATGGGAATAATTTACCATTTGAGATCAAGCACAAGTTCTAAAACAATGGATATCACACAAAAGCTTTAAGCTCTTAGAAAATGTAATATGCAGAAAGCAAAACCAGTGCAATATTCTCTCTATGTTTTAGCTAAATCATTGAAAGATTTGCTATTTCATATGACGGTGACTATTTACTATGACTATTTTGAGGTATTATTTTTAGGACACTTAAGTGATTTCAAGACATTATTTATTATTTTAAGGCTTTATGGAATGCTGCTGAACTAAGTTTCATTGTATTGTTTTATCAAAAGGATGACAAAGAGGTATATATTCTATTCTATTCTATTCTATTCTATTCAAAAATAGCTTCTTACTTGTTGCAGTAGCTATTTACAGGCTAAAATATCAACAATCCCTGGCAGCAATTGTAAGCAAACATTAGCTGTACAAGTTTATTCCAAGCGCTGTCTTTCACTGATTTTTTCCAGGTGTCTCGTTATAAAAACAGGAATCCTATAAAAGAATACTTAAGTATGCAATTGATGGCTACATACATGATATCAAACCAAAAGACTGAGAAGAAGCTGCCTGTCAGGTAAGAAGTTTGCATCCTAATAAGGTGATAATCCATTCTAATCTATATGCATGAAAGTGCCAAGCTAGTTTGTTTGTTTGTATGTAGAAAAACATAAATAAAGTACATTTACATACATGATTAGTACATAAATAATAAAATTAATAAAAAAATGTATGTCAACATAACACGGTTTGTTGGTTTAACTAGAGTTTTTTGCATTTTCATAAGTTATTTGCAATAAACATCTCTTTTTGTTTGTAGGTTTATTCTGCCACACTACCTCACACACATACACACACACAGACTCTTCTCTAACATATACACCGACGTCTCCTTTCATTAAAGGTGCAGCACACCTCTAGTTTGTAACACAGGCCTGTAGCCGCAGGTCAAATCAAAATAACCCCGTTGGCATCCCATCACTTTAGAAAGCTTCCCCAGAGCCACAGGAGACACCACGTAATTGTTTTCACAGGCTGAACGGTATTTCTCGTGACAAGTAAACTGATGTTCATGTTTAAATTCGTGGGATTGCCCCTTTAAAATGCAAAGACACGCAATATCGCCCTGATCCACAAACATGAGTTGATATGAAGTCTCCTTAATAACCGCATGCTTTCACTGTCAGACTCAAGGTGAAAAAGCTGTCCCCTGCCGGTTCATTGTGATGCACGTTACACAGCGTCCTTCATAAAGTCTCACATATTCTCCTCTATGCAATCAGATAACATTCAAATGACTTAAAGTGAACAGAGGAGCATCCTGCTTCAAACAAAACACACAGAACACATCCAGCAGGTTGACAAACACAGTCAGTCACCCCAGAAATTTCTTGTTTTCGCTCTGTTTCTCCACATCCCATCTGTCACCAGTCAGTAAGAACAAAAGTCAGATTATTGAGACTTTTAATTACACAGCAAGCATAAGCTAATTAATTATCACTATCGGTGGTATGGAACATCCTTTAAGATAAAGAAAGCGAATCTAATTATCATTTGACCTCTCTCTCTCTCCCTCTGATCAGTAAGCTCCTCAGTAAGTGTGTGTACAGTCAACACACGACAGGCCTGAACGTGAAAGTCAAACATTAATATTCTGCAAAATTTCACTGCAGAATTCTGCGGTAAATCGTGTTCGCTGGCACTCATTGTCTCGCGAGCACACAGGGGATAGACTGAAGCTTTTCCATGCTTGAGATAACTTACCAGCACGGCTCAGAGCCTTGACATACCCAGTTGGACTAATTCCTCCTCGAGCCACAAAAACAGGGCTTTTCCCAACATCCAGCAACACAATGCCAGAGTGCATAAATCACTTATTTGTATGAGTAAGCCATGGACCGACCACTTGCTCACCATATGCTGCTTTGTCTCCCCTCCCTGAGTGCCAGCTCCACTCCTCTCCTAATGATGTACCGACCGCGCACCTGCTTAGTCAAATACTGATCTCCCAATATTCACAACAGAAGGACACCCAGCGGGGGTTTTTTACTGGGTACAGTTTAAAACGCCAGCACTCGTGAGGCATGTGTGCACGCCTTTGATAAGGGATGAGAATGTGACAGTGAGAAAACAAGCGATATGAAAACAAGAAGTGGAAGGATGGATAGTGCCGCGGTTTTAAACCCTTATATGTTCTGGATAATAGCTACACCTCAAAGGCCAAAATGAAGGTGTTCATCTTTTTTGTCTCCCGAGCAGATTCTTGGCTTGGTTACTTGTTCTTAACATCCAGATGTCCAGATGTTAAAAATCTCAAAGAGATCTAAGGGATGAGAGGAATCATCAAGATAAACAAAGGCAGGAGGAAGCAATGTAATAAAAACCCCTTTGGTGTGTGCATGTTTGCTGCCCGCCCACACATACAGCACGAGTCTGTCTGCATGACTACCTTTAAGCATCCAAATTAACTCTGTTTATCTCTTTGCACTTTTACAATCAAGTTAAGTGCTTATAAATATCCTCCTTTCCCTCGGCCCTCCGAAGAAAGACCACATCTGGCCGTGGTTGTTAGATTCATATTAGCTCTTCATGCAGGACTAATCAGAGCCATCCCAGGCAGGCTTACCAGATAATTCAGGATCATACTGTTTTGATGGATTGTGAGACAGAGCTCTGCTAACTGTTCATCTCATCTCATTGCCTCATGAGGAGTCATCCACGGACGAAGATGCCTGCACTCTGCAAAACCTGCAAGAGGTTAGATGTGACACTTGTGACACAACTGCACAAGTTTACATGACGTAAGTGCAGCAGATCGCAGCAAGAGACGGTTTATCATTACAGGAGCTAAATGGTAAAAAACTGGCCTTGACAGCTCACAGCAATGCTAGCAGCGAACTAAACAGTATGTTAAAATAGCCACAAGAACATTGCTAACTTGTTTATATTAAGACAAGAACTTATACGATGTTCAACATCTTAGTTGAGCATGTTAGCATGCTATCATTAACTGGCACTAACAAAAGTAAGACCGAGCTCAGTAAGAGTTGCATTTTGTGACTAAATATTTTCAAAATTTCAGTGGATAAATGTAAAGTTTCACAGGAAGATGTTGCTAGAGGTGAGGTTAAGAAAAAAATCGTAACTTGCAGATTTTACAAGGCATGGCTGCTAATCTCAAGACAATGATTGTGATTTCACTGGATGTGCTGCAGCGTGTTTCAGAATTGTCCTAAAAGCAGCTGTCCACTCTGCTTCATGACAAATACACAGTAAATCTATTTATAAGGAATGCTTTATGAAGGTTGACAGGGAGGGTGGAGCCAGGCAGAAAGTCGTGCACGAGGATCAGCAAAGAGAATTCTGTCAGTTTTAAAAGAAGTCAAAAGTTGTATAAATCAATCAGCTTACCTGAAGCAAGTAAACAGGCAAAACACTCTGCTTTTGAAAATCTCCCAGTGGGATATGAAACGCTGTAAGGGATGGGAAAAAAAAAAACCACATCAGGGATGCGATGTCACAGAGCCGAGCTCGGTGGAATCAGGTCTTTACAACTTATCCTGAAGGGGACAAGAATATGTTTGTCTACTGTTATGGCAACACATCCAATGGTGTGAGACATTTCACTCCAAACCACAATTGCAAACCTCAGGATTGAGCCAGAACAAAAGTCAGGGGATCTCCAAAGTCATTAAGATTCATCCTTTGGGCAACATGAATCACTGAACCAAATTCCATCACAATCCATTCAACTGTTTTGTTTTTTTTTCATTTTGGACCGATGTCTACATTTTACAGGGATAAAGTGCTGTATGTATTATAATTATTAATATTGAGCGAGATTCGAAATCCTTTGTTGTAGACCCAGCAACATCTAGCAGGGTCCCAGTTGACAGTGCATTGATAAATAATTCAATAACGCACACTCCTGTTTACAGAGAAAAAATGGAGTTTTCATGTATGTTCAGTATCATGGTTAAAGTGACAGAAACACGTCTCATAAGGGAGCCGAGGTGTCTTTTCCAGTTACCCATGAACATGGACATGATTTCAGGTTATCAGAACTGACAGACTATAATGTGCTTCTGGCGGATGAACAGATAGAGGATGGGTGGAAAATATATAGAAGAAGATGAGAAAAAAACGCAGAATGTAAATTATTCTGTACAATCAGCCTTTGTTTTTCCTTTTACAACAGATGTTATGTGAAGACACTTTTTTTAAATCCAGTGAAAATGACACTTTCACTTTAATTTCCACTAATGTGTACTTCAAATCATTACACGAACTAAGAAGCTTAACTACAGTGATTAAACATTTGACCACTGGAGAAAGTGGTGTCTCTTTTTTCAGTATGTCAAAACAAGTGTATAGTTACAAGTGATTATTTCTCAAATAATTAGCCCCGACAGCAGCCATCCTTTAGATACAGATTCAGAGATTTGATTAAAAAAAGATTAAAGAAGCTCCCACCTCAGTTAATTAGGAAACTAGATGAGATACACAATATCCTAAGAAAACATATCTGCAGCCAAATTGCTCCTGTGCCTCAGATATGCCCCTGACATACAAACAGATTTGCACTTTTTCTTTTAGCAAAATCAGGCTACTGTTAATATATCATTAGGAGAGATGGTAGTGATTGAATAGAAAGAAAATCTAGCAAACGACAAGAAGCAAGTGACATCTTTTGTTAGTAGGTTGTGAAAGAACCAATAGTACTTTACACCCAGGATATTAGAAGTAACCAAACTCATTTTAATATGGAGGTTGATCCATTAAAAAAGTCTTTATTTATTTTGTCATTTTCAACTTGGTCCTCATTCGCTTAGACATTAATGATGTGTTCAGACTTACACAGTCGGCACACAGTACAGCCCTAGTTAGCTTTGCAGCTGCACCTGCACCTTGCTGCAAAGTACAATTAATCTACTTATGGCATTATCATCCACTTTTGCAGACAGTCTGAGACATATCTAATAAAATATACAAAAATGTTTGAATAACCACAAAGATTTACATTAAAGCCCACCACGTATTGACAATAAGTCATATCTGCTGCTAAAATTGCATTTGATCTTAAATTGAACAATTTTAAACACAACAAACATTCTCAAAGTGAATTTCTCCTCTAATTCAACAAACATGATATGTGCACTAAAGAAAAAATGTCAATCAGCAGAGCAAACAAAAAGAACAAGGCGTACGTACTTGCTGGTAACACATGTTACAAATGCATTAATGAGTATCATGTAATTAGATTCTGTTGGCTCCAGGTCTATTTTAAGGCTCAGGCCTCTAAAGGAAGCAGAGCGCTGAACATTTTCACATCTCTCAGGTATCTCTATAACAAAGCTGCACTTTGGCTGCCCCTTCCATAGACACATTCTCCCGAAACGCAGTAAATGCTTCGTGTGTGTGCTTGCATGTTTGTTTTCATTACTTGGTGGGGTCTGTTGCATGTCAGCATAATCACTGCTCGGGGACCAAAACATTTGCAAAGGACCAACATCTCAGCCCCTTAAAATAAAACCCTAAAAACAGGGCAAAGACATGTTCTTTGCATTTATACATGTGCGTGTTCTTTAGGGCCAGTTTCTCAGTATGCCAGAGTCTCTATGTGTTAATGACTGCACATCTATAATAACGGCCCTTCAGGAGCAGGGTATGCACATGAAAAAGACAAAAGCTCTCTACATGTGCCGGACAAGAAAGCAAACTGAAGGCAAGAATCAGACAAAAGATCTGCATGCTTTACTCTACTAATAGCTCAAAGCAATTTTAAATAAGCCAATCTGGAGGCCTTCTCCATCAAGGACTGCCAAGAAACTGCCACCACTGGGAAGACAGACAAAAGCATGAAGCACAGGTGCAAATAACGTCTGAGGGGGGAGATGATAGAAAGGCAGAGACAAAGAGAGAGACAAAAGAAAAGACAGAAATAGACTCAGACTCCCACACACTCTAATACATGGTTGGACAGTCGTCTATTCTTCCTGATGAAAGTTAAAAGTCTACTTAAATTTTTTAGAATAATCATGTAGAAGGGAGTTTGATAGGACTAAATTGAATAAAATTGACCAATTCTGAATATTGAAAGTGCTGATATTCTGATGTTTTTGTGAACAATAACAGCAAAAATCCTCATTTTCTGCTCACAATTGCATCATATTTTTATATTTGATAATCAGTATTGTGCAACTCTCTGCTTGCTAGAAAAATTATGATAATTATTAAGTGTTCCAAATCACAATTACATGTTTTTATAAGGGACGGTAGAGATATCAGAAACTGTGTTGTGTTTCCATACTTTTAACTACATTTTGTAGCATTTTTTAGCCGATGGAGCTTCTCAGTTGTCATGAAAGTGATTGTTTGAGCCTCCTGAATCTGTAGGAATGACCAGCCGAGCCTGAAAGGCCTCAATCTTCAGCCTGACAGGCTGTTTCACCGCTGCTGCTCACCGGAGAGTTTTTAGATTGCTGCCACTGCACTTTAAAGCATCCCCCTCCCCTTTGCAAATACCCTACATTCATGTCCCTGACGCCCCCCTGGACGCAGTCAATTTTTTCTCAAGTCTGGACCTTTCAAACTTGTGGACAGGGGTTTCAGACAATGCTCCCAGCGGACCTTAACTGCATGTTTGGTTTCTTCTGGTCTGTCTGTCAGTTTTCACAACCAACTCGCCGCCATGTGTTAAGTTGTCAGCTTCACTCCTCTCTTCATCTGAGCTTTTGCTAAGGTACTCTTAAACAAGAACAACTTGCAAATAACCTGTAAACAGCATTTAACACAAAATCTACACAAAATCCTGTGTTTAGTTGTACAAATGCACATTTTCATCCTCCTGCATGATGCAAATGTTCTTATTTTAGTGTCCACATGGTTTAGTCTTGCATGTGCAACACTTATTGTGTAACTCACAGCTAAAAGCACTTTCGCTGCTTTTAATTTGAGAAAATCCAACTTGTTTTTAATGTTGAAAATTAAATTTAAACACTCCTCTCCCTCTTCTAAACAAACAACTCATGCATGAGAATGAAATATATTTCCCTCTAATGTAAACAACACTGAGCTGAGTTTCCAAACCGGCAAATTATGAAGCTCAACTCTTAAACTGTTCTGTGGGTATGAGTGTGTTTGTGTGTGTGTGTGTGTTCTTTAAATAAACAAAATGCCACAAACAGGCAGGGTGAGATGTTTGTGCTCCTTATTAGAAAGACGAAGGGTCGTGACGTGCTGACTGCTCACTCTAAATTAAGCTGGGTGAGGAACCAATTAGTGCTGCGAAGAACAGTTAAAATTCTCATCCCCTCCTGTGCCAATCATCATCGAGCAATTTCAGCTGACGAATTAAGTGCAATTTATGGAGACAATTAAAGTACCTAAAATCAGAAACCGGGTTTGGGCTCCTGTTTTTCCAGCCTCGGGGCTTCAGTGATAAGACGTGTTTATTTTTTTTTTGACTTTTTGAGGAGAAAAAAGTGAAAGAGCAAACTGAGCCACACACTGATATGAGTCGTTGCACAGACAAGGAAGGAGGCACAGAGGGGGAGACACAGCTGAAGGGATCACAATTGGATCCGCTGGAGATGAGCATCTATAGGTGAAGGTAACTGAACAATTCAACAAGCAGAGTAACTGTCTGTCTGCTGCTCTGGCGCTTATTTACTCCATACAAAGGATCGAGATACGAGACACGGTGAGGAGTGTGTGTGATAAAGGCAGTCCTATTAGGCTATGAAAAGGCAAGTGTTCAGGACTGATAATAAGAGCAATCAATAAAAGACTGGAAGCTGGTGTGGAATATCAGATCACAGGAGGTTAAAGTATCACTGTCTGAAAGGAAAAGAGAGCTAACTAGATCAAGCGACTATGACTCTTCAGTCTCTTCTTCAAGGTCCAAAAAAGCAACTTCCCTCTTTTTGGATACAAAGTCACATAGACTTATTCAAATGTGCAACGCTAGCAATGTGAAATTAAAAATGTAGCTCTTATTGTTTTGGCTCAGCATCAACAGGTTGGAGTAAAATTTCTCGGCATCTAGGTAACAGATTACTTTCAGCACTGCCTTATGTGTCTCTGGTGATCTCCTTACTTTTTCTCCAGTCATGTAGAGGCAGAAAATGGCCTTGAGTCACCTTATCTGAACTTGAGTCAGACACAACAGAGGTTTGCAATACAATTTCTGCAAGGTTTAGGATCTTTGCCAACTATATCTTACCTTTCTTATCTTCAGGTGTGCTTAAATTACAGGTCATATATCAGAATTATACATGAGAAGCAGGTAATAATTGATTATCAGTATTGATTGAGGGGAAGTTCTCATCTTATAGATACTACTATACTATTATCTTACAGAAGACTTTTGCTTCCTCACTTTTTCACTGCATCTCCCATGAACCCACATCTTCTATCTAAATTATCACTACTGTTCTGTGGCTTTGAAACTTTCTTTCTCTTTTGACAACTATTTCCTGTTTTTCTCATTCTGACACTGATGAATGAAAGTTACACCACACTGGATTTTTGTGAAGAAAACAAAATGAATACAACTCTGCCTGCTGCTGCTGCGGCTGCATTTCCTGATATCAAGCACAAATTCAGCACCAGGCTCTCCCTTTTTATAATGCAAACAAAGTCTCTTCATTGTCATGATTCCCCTTTGAAACCAAAAGGGGAAAATTTGCACATTTCTTAGTGGACTAAATATGTCCAAAAGCTGCTTCTTGCAGGAAAGACACAATCAGAATACAAATTTGGTTGCTGGCACTACATCATGTCCGTCCTAATCTGTAGAGCCAAAAGAATTACAGGGCAGCGGCGCCTCAGCATTTTAACCTGACATATTCTCTGACTGCTACACTCAGTCTATCTGTCCACAACACTCCCTCTCCCCTGTCTGACTGTAGGCAAGGCCTCGCTGCTCATTAGTCAGAGGGGGGGATGGATGGAGACAGACAGAGAGACGGACTGATGGGCTGACAGACTAAGCTAGCAGCTACAGTTGTGTGGGAACACCGAGTCCAATGATGACAACACATTCTTATCACAGCCACAGAACGTTCTGGGAGTCGTACATCACAAAACGTCCCTGAAAAAGGACCCACGGGTGAAAAATATTGAAACTTTTCCCTGCCTCTTTCCAAAAAAGTATTATCAATGTTGAGCTGCAAGGTCTTACCCTTCATAAGCATAAATCCCTGCAGAAGTACAAATATTGAGAGAGGAACAGCTTTGGGCAGTTGGGTAAAAAAAACTGAAATATCTGGCTGGTTGCTTGGTAGAAAATTAAAAATACAGCTGTTGTCACAGTGTCTAATGACAGTGGTTTTGCTCATTTTTGTTGCAGGTTGGTGCAAGCAGAAAAAAAATAATTTAGATCTCTGATTAACTGCAGATTTGAAGGGAGGGATTTCAGGTGCAAAACTTCAAGCATTATATTCCAAATCTCATTCCAGATCTTCAAGCCTAAAGACGTGTTGTTTTTCATTAAATAGGGAAGTTATTTGGAAGCGGTTTTTCTACCATTTGAGATGCAATTTGCATGCCATCAGTGAAGTGCACCAGGCCGTCTTATTTCATATGCATTTAATGGAGGATTGTGCATGAAAAAAAGGGAAGATGTAAGTGTGTCTGATAGCACATTCTGCTGGATTTTGTGGGGGTTCATGCAATTTGCAGAGGGCATATTTTTTATGGAAAATTACCTGCCTTGAAAGCAGGTGCTGATCGGCTTTAATGGAAGGTTATGATGAGAAAAAGAGAGAATTTAATTTTGCTTTTTTTCCAGGGAAATTTCAAAGTATTAAAACGGAGGCTGCATTGAATTAGTTCACAAACAAATAATAACATTTTTTTACACAGTATTCAAGCAAACCAGGAGACTCGTAAAAATGATTAGTACACCTTGTTGATTATACTCTTTTGATTAAGTATACAAGGTTGCTTATTCTTTGTTTTTTTTTTTGTTGTATAGTACCATTCAATCTCACTATATATTATTTCTCGGGATTTGTTTTGCTATTTCTGCTGCATTATTTAAGTTTTTTAGACTTTATATTTATTAACAATTTATTTATTTTACTGCATTTCTCAACTTATGCAATTTTTACAGACTTTTTTCTGTAGGTAGTTAAATTTTTTTTGCATACCTCACTAGTGCTCAAGTTATTTATGCAGCAGAGACTTCTGGGTTAGTTCCCTGTTACACCTTTGCAGTGCAGCTGAACGGCACTCCAGTCGATGAGCATCATATTTGATTTACCACGGATTGTGCAGACTTTAATCATCCCCTTACCATCTGCCTGACAGCGATCGTTTGTTCTTGACGTCAGCAGTGAGTTCACTTTCCCTCCAATGATTTTGTACTTTCTGAATTCTTCCTCTAACAGTTTTTATGAGCACTTGAGTGACTTAAATGTTAATGCTTCCTCCCATAGCCGTTGATGACTCTGACACACAGCATGCATGGGCACAAGGATAGAAATCTCCAATTGGCACATTCCTATTCATTAGGCATTAGCCAGTGCATTAGGGAGAGGCTAAGTTGAACTGAAAGGAACTAAATTAAAATACATTTGTGGACTAGTGCCACCTCATCACAGCACTTAATACAAAGCTGCTCATGCTAACTGATATCAATCAATTTGGCACAGTCAAAGAAGAAGGTAGCTTAACAGTCAGAGTATAATGACAAAGATAAGTGAGAGGGACAGACAGCAGCAGCCATTTATCCAAATCACAAGTCAAAACAATGAGCCCCTATTTAGATTCAGAAACCTCCGCAGGCACACACACTCACACACATTCAGAGCCTAATCAAAAGGCAGATTTTTGAGGGAGGGACATCTGCACAGATGTGTGCGGTTCAGATCGACCGTGACAATGACTTGTGTTCAGTGTGTTGAAGCAATGCGATGAGACTTTTGTTCTGTCGTCACACAAGTGGACACAAATGTTTGAAGTGACTGTTGAAGCATAAATCTCCTTTTTCCTTTGAGGTCAGGCTGATGGCTTCCAGTTAATCTGCAGTCACAGTCTGCACAAACTAGTTACACTGTGTAAATAAACAAATAAAAAATTAGTATAATTAGCCACCTAAAGCTCAACAAATTGATTGTCTGGATACAGCATGAACATAAGTGTATTGATTGTATAAGAGAAACCCAGAGAAAACAAGTAAAAGGCAATATAAATTGGACACTGGATTATAGGCTTTGAATGGCAACCAGTAATCAAACACACTTGAAAATCTCAAAGCAACCAGTCTAAACTCTGACCCCCGAGGAAATCGTTGGAGATTAGTGTCAGTCAGTAACTGAGTTGAGTCTGTGATAATTATCTCCCTGATAACCTCCAGCCAGGCGTTTCTATTGGCAGGGAAAAGGTCGCTGCGTGACCTTGAAAGAGGAGCAGATATATTTTACTCCTTCATTCCTCTCTGCGGCTGCATGCAAGAGCCTGCAAGATTGTTGCCTTTCTGATTTGCAACAATCAGCCGTGGCAGGTATTCAGAGCCAGCGGCTACACGATGAAAGAAACCCAAACTGAGAAACTATGCTGGCTTGTACAAGTCAATACCACTTGGTATTTTCATAAGTGAGTTTTAAGGATTTACCAGAAATCACGATAGGTTATGTGAAGTTTGTCACTGCCTTGAGCCATATTTAATGCATAAAGACTCTAAATAGCAATTTTGTTTTTATTAGACTGAATAAATGTTTCTAGTGGGCCATCTTTGCTTAATTGGTCCACATTTAGGAAAGAGCATAATGATTATGTGTGTAGTTCCTCGTAGCGCTAAGCTTAATTACAGTGTGTGCACAGGTGGGTTCTCCTTAGTGAAATCTGGGTCATTTTAGGAGACAAGAAACAAGCCCATTTGCCAGCAGTCAAGCCATTTAAACACCACCATTTGCCCTCATTCACTGTGTTTCCATTAGAGCCGGCCAAAGCCATCTGCCACGCTGCACCGTGCAGTGCCCAGGTAGTGCAGAATCGGCGCAGGCTTATCATTTATCCCCAGACAGTGACAGGGCTTTTTATTTTAAAATTTCCGTTTCTATGCATTGTGTCAATTCTGATATACAAGAGGTGAATGACAATTTATGGCTTAAGGAAGAAGGAGATGAGTTATACAGCTCTTGTTACAAGCTCAGAGTTTATGGTTAATAACTCTTGTCGTAGCCTATTTCTGTTTCAGGTAATTGAAAACTGCAATCAGCAGCGTCTGGGAAAATAAACAACGTCGGCCTTTGTGCACTCGGTCATGAGTGTTTAAGCAGATACAGTTTCTAACCAAGTGAAGGCTTGGTGACCACACGTTAGCAAAATGGAAGACACAAATTAAAATCAACCAAAAGAAAACTGAAGATGTAGTAACTGGTGAACAGGGGAGGGTGAGAAATAAATGTACTTACATCCACGATGTAAAACAATAAATGAAAGAAGAAACATTTACTGTAGACAATTCAGTTTTATAATTTTAGGCATTAAGGAGCCTCTTAAAACTAAAGACACTCCAAGGAGAAGGAGACGGGATAAATTTGGTTGCTTAATGGAAATCAACATGTCACAACCTGAAGGACAGTAAATGGCACTTTAAATAGCTGTTAATGCTTAAATTATCCTCACTTATTTTTTTATTTTTTTTACATGAAGTCAACTTTTTTGCATTTTTTATATTTTGTTTTTTATTTCTTTTATTTGTGTACACGTTTTTCCTACTGTTTTTCATCCTTTTTATATCATACTTACTTTAGCAATGTTATGTATGCTTCACATACTCATAAAGGCCCTTTGAACTGATAAAATATATATATTTATGATACCTTTTGCTTTCAATGACATTCAAAGAGAAAAAGCACCAGGTTTGGTGAAGGAGCACTGCAGGGCTGGTTGTTGATGAGAGCAGCGTTTGTCACATTTCTATGCCAAACTGAACCTCAGGACGTAATGAACAGGATTAGTCCTGCATTCATGTGATATTATCAGACAGGAGTCCATGTCTTGCATTTAAAACACCTCTAACACCACGTTAGCTTCAGACTGCAACAGTGCCACAGTCTAACTCCCCTTCTCCCTCCTCTTCTTCTCTTTTTCCACTTGGAAAAACACAAATGATGTCAAACCATTCGAGTTAAAAATCACGACCCGCAATTAAACCTGAGGGTAATGTACTAGAGAAGATGAAAAGCCAGATTTTTAAAGCAAATCATCAGCGGTAAAGATTATTGTCGGGTTGGGCTTTTGAGTTTATGTTTACTGTGGAGGTAAAGTGATGGAGTCAATAAATCAATTATTTAATGGATGGAAAATTCAGGTTACAGAAGCCAAAAACTCAGAATTGGAAGCTTCTAAAGCATCAGTTTTTGCTGTTAAAAGCTTTAATTTAAGTTCACTAAATATATTTGGGCTCTGGACTGTTGGCTCAAAAAACATCTACAAACTACTAACATGAGGAAAATGCTACAAGCCTTTTAAACTATTTTCTGTCATCTTGAAGACCAAGCAATCCATTTAATCATCAAGATGGATGATTAGACGGATTGCTAGATTTTCAGAAGCGAGTGCAGTTTCTGGCAGTGAAGTTTGCTGTTTATTAAAAACAATAAATGAATAGAAAACTATATATGGACAAAAAAAACCCATTTGAACCAAACTTTGCTTTGGTTCAAATGTGTTACGGTTACAAAGAAAAAAGCCAGCAGCAGACTATGAGATTAGCTTTGGAAGGATGTTAGGCCTGGATGAGTTTGTGCTCAAAAAATAAATTAAAGCCAGCAGAGAAGAACAAATGGACATATAGAAGAGAATGAACAATAGCTGAGTAAAGAAAAAAAAAAACTAAAGCACACACACACACACACACACACACACACACACACACACACACAAAGTGTGCATGCTGTGAAGCAAAATGTGAGAATCGAATCTCTCTTTTTTTGGCAGATAATATGAAAATCAATTAAGTTTTTCAGCTGCCTTTAATTGGACTTGTTAATGAGCAGCAGCATGCCAACTTAAAAAGTCACTGTAGCAAAAATTCAGGCCACTAACTGATCCGCAATGGTTAAAAGAAAATGCAGAAGTCAGAAATTTAGAACAGTTTTTTTTAAACCTGGTTAATGTGGAAAATACAGTCTCAAAATATGTTGCTATAAACTATTTTTTTTTTTGTCGATGAGCAATTGATTTGAATTATGTGCAATAACTGCATAAGACCTACATGATAAAATAACCTCAATTCAGGTAAAAGTTGTTTTTTTGAGAATTTAGACTGATAAAAAGTAATAATTACACATTGCTCTCTACTGGATATCTTCATCAAAACACACACACACACACTCATACGCATAAGCTAAGGATAACATCTGAGCAGGCAGATGTCCAGACAGCTGTGGATACAAAAACAGTTTTGACGACTCTTTCTTTTAAACCAAGCCAGGCTTGAGACTCCAGATTAAAGTCTTTAGAAAATGAATACAATGACTATTAAGAATAATATTGATATTCATCTCTCTTGGCTTCAGGTTAGTCTCCATAATTCTCTGCGACGCTAAAAACCAAATTGATGTGTAATTCCCAATAACTCCTGCCAATAAACAAGGGCTTTTCAAACTAGAATTTCTTGAAATGCACATAAATCCACTTGGCTAGAAAATGGGTCATTTCCTCAAACTGCTGAAGCTTACCTTTGAGTAGGCCAATTTGCCAGTTTCAATTATTAAAAGGCGGCACCTGTCTCCTTTCAAAATTTTAGTGGCTCAGATTGCTGTGCATACTGCCCTACAGAAGTGAAATCTACTGCGTCTGCAGATTTGAAAGCAACCGCTCACTAAGTACATGAAAAGGAGATATTGGAATGATACAGGATTCAAAGGGAGGTGATGCAAACACTCCTCATCTGCTGGGACATCCACTCACTCTCCAGCCTGCCTCCATTCCTTGCCCATACTGAACCCTCGCTGGGTAACTGGCTCTCTCTTGGCAAGGAGTTGTCCAATCTAAATGGTAATTTAGGGGGCCCTCCTCTCGTCACTGGTGGTAATGCTTGTTTACTGGAAGACAGTTACTCTATATGAAAATTAGAGTTGTAATGAGATGGCAGTGGTCTGTCTGTCTGTCATGAGATGATACATGTCAAAAACGGAGAGTCTGGACAGGAGTACCTCTTGTAATAAACTACATTTGGCCTGAAGTGCAGCACTCGTGACCCAAGAAAAAGAAAACAAAGCTTATTTTAATATTACCTATTTATATTTAGTTCATCAATAAAGCCCTTTCTGAGCACTATTCTTTCTTCTTGTTTACCTGAGTTTTCCCCCGGTGCTTTGGTTTCATCCCACATTCAAAACACATTCATGGAGGGTGTATTGGAGTCTCTGAAGCGCCTATAGGTGTACTTAAATTTCCATTCTGCCTATATTAACTCTGAATGGATGTGACTTGTACAAGGCGCTACCATCTACCAAATAGATACTGGGTGCAAAGCCAGCAGCCTTTAACTTAAAGAGAACTAATGAAGTGAAGAAATAAATGTGTTGAACAAACAAAGAGCAAGAGGATGTCTCTGCAGATCTCGTATTCTGCTGGGTGAATCACTGTTTCAGTGAAAATGCAGTACAAACACCTTTCTTCCTCGCTATGTCAGTTGTCCTCTGTTGGGAAAATAAATCGCTGCTCTAAATTTCATCTGTCATTCTGATAATAAAGTACTGAAGTCAAAGGCACAGGCATCTGGGAAAATGATCTTCTTTCATGTCCTCTGCCTCATTATACTTGTTTTTTGACCTTGCAAGGTCTGAGAATTTCACTTTTTTTTTTTAATCTTCACTTTTGGATGGCTTGACAGCATATCTGGGATGAAAACTTGAAAAAAAAAGTTGCTGCACTTAATCTGCCACAATCACAAGAGGATTTCATGGCACAGTCCTCGTAAAAAAGACAGCTTGTTGCTTTTATTTGTTTGTTTTTTACTTAGGGGAGTAATATTGTTGCCTTCTGCTACAATTCATGTGACAATTATGCAACTAATGCCAAAACTGTGAGAGAGGCAACTTTTTTTTCTGTTTTCAAGAGGCACACCATGGTTGAAATAGCTAGAAAAACCACTATAATAATCTATTTTTTTTTACTTTACTATACAGATAGTTAGATATATTAAAAAATATATGATGGTATGGCTAAACATTTAGAATAACAACCGAGTTTGATGTCACTTTTAATTAATTTTAATTAATTTTGCTTCGATTGGTGGTTGCCAGTCATTTAATCAGTGTAACCTTAGCGGATCAATCATGTCATGTTGCTGCATCTTAGTGCAGCATTTTTCAATTCAGAGGCTGATGTGCCTTCAAATGTCTGGAAGAATTAACTGAGGGAAAATATTTCTGAAAGTCTGCAGATATTGAAAATGATAAATACTATGAACAAATAACAAGGTCAGCACAGTCTGCGCACCAACATGAGGGAAAAAATGAAGAAAGAGGAAAACTTTATTTACCAAGCACATAATCTGCATACTGCATCTAAAGAATTGTGCCTGTGTACATAAAAGCATCAAAAGTAATTTTTCCTCCTTTATTTCCTGAGTTTCAAGTCCTCAAAGAACAACTTTCCGACTTTAAACTGAAAAACTTGTCTTTTTGTCGATGCAGGACCAAGACTCAACCTGTGTCTCTCCCTAAGAAGCCATCATATGCAGCAGCCGCTCGGCTTCAACTGGTCTCCTGACGGGTCATTGAAACTGAGAGCGAAAGAGACTAAAGACAAGACAAAGATTTTGGGAACAGTGTCTGGAGATGACAGCAGGGATGAAAAATAAACCATTTCTAGAGTTGCATCTCAAAAGAGCGACTGTACGAGCACACATGAAGTACTTAAAATGAAAAGGATGAAACCATCATTTGGCCTTATCACCTAAAACGTCCTTTAAAACTGGACACATAAGTAGCATGTTTGGCCCCAGTTCTCTAAATGAATTAGACAATTTTTATGTTTCCTAAAAAACAAGTAAGAAAGGACTGATCAGCAGTGCCAGGTATTAAATTACAATTACAGAGCTGTAACCCAAATCCTTCAATCCTTTGTGTGAAACTGTCACAGTGTGAAAAGCGCTCTAAAACCGAAACCAGAGCCAGTTACAAAAAGAAGTCATATTTTATTCAGGATACTTGGCCTTAGGTAAGAGTAAATTCAGTTGCACTCTTTCACATTTTTCCTCTTGTAATCTTTTATTGATTTACAGCTCAGATTACACTGCCATGCCATTTATTTCAGTGAGGAGGCCCAATCTCCAAAACAACTGCAAGTATGAGACAAAAGAAATATTCAGAACAATCTTCACACATGCCCTCTTCTCCATAATCCATAACTGCAACGCCTCTATGCACACCCGGCTGCTCTATGCCAACCTAAAGCCATCTGCCCATGCATAATTCCTACATTCCTTACGGTTGGCGAGCACATATTGTACATTACCAAAATGTCTTTAAATAATGCAAAAAGTAAAGGCTATGCATGATAGATCCATATCTTATTGATTTCCCATTGAAGACTATGAGAAATATGGCTGGGTTCATTAGTGGCTGCATACATTTTGCTTGTGTGTCACCAGGTCAGATTGATTCATTATATTTCTGTGACGGACAGGCCCACTGGCTTTATGTATTGGGTTGTAAGAGCTCTGCAGTAAAACATGCATGCGCTCTACTGTTGCAAAAGGACAAAAGACTGAAATCCATGTCTGTGCATGTTAAGCAGCTACAATAGAGGTTTACTATAAGTTAAGTTGTAGCAGTGACACTGGGATATAATATACCTACATGTGTTGTCAGACAACTTTCCGTGGAAATAATGTTGCTGATGTTCTGTTGTTATGGTAAAAAAACTTGTAGCTGATATACTACCTTTTACTACATGCTTAGTCTCTTTCCTACCACCCATCATTGTGGAGGGGAAATGACTTTCTCGTGTAAAATGAATCTTAGAGAGTATGTGTAAGTGTTTAATATCACCATGTCTGGCTGGGTGTTGGTGTCGGAAGGCTGCGACTGAGTGAAGCAGCAGTTAGTTTAATGAATAGCCGCAGTGATGAGGCGGCTGCACAGAAGAAGCCCCGATACTCGAAATACTTTTCATTCCTTTCTTACAAAGGAATGTAAGTTAATGGGCAACATTTTCTTCTGAGACACCATGTATGTGATCTGTCATGTAGTGCTACTGTCCTGTTCTACTACTGTTGATACTCAAAGCAGTGTAAAAATACCTAAACTACATCCAGACCTTCTGGTCTTGGCATCACTCCACCACAGGATGGAAAGACCATGAAAACTAGAGGAGGAAGCTTGGCAGCTATAAACGAACATCCATCTTTTCCACAATATCTTTTGATCAGGCGGATGTGGCAATTATCCACACAGTCAGTATATTTAATTTGTGTTGTTTCAGGGAAGTTAGGTGCACTGCTTCAGATACATGGTGTTCTAGTAAATTAACTGGTGGTAGGATACTTTTGCAATTGTACCCTGTGTCTCCTGTAGATCTGTGGTGTGAGAGAACTGCAAACAGGGGTCGGATGTCTGTGGGTTCATTGTTATGATCATGATTAATTTTTACACACACTAGAATTGGATAAAATTCCAAATTAAATGGGCTTTTGATGAGAGGTTTTTCCCATTCCCTCAACCTCTGGACTGAGACTGACATGGAAACTGATCAACTAGTTTTTAGCCTTTGGCGACTCTGGAGCTGGCAGCTATAATCCTTGACAAATCCTCAACAGCGACATGGTTTTTAAAGTCAATTTATTAAACCCTGATTCCAAAAAAGTTTGCAAGTCGCGTAAAACAAAACAAAATAGAATGCAATCTTTTTCAGACTGACAGTGTTTACTGACAATGTTTTATGAAATGTTCCAGCTCATGTATCACTATTCTTTAGACAATCATGTATTGCTGTGTCGAACTTTGCCCCATTCTTGCTTGTAAACAACTGAGCCTACTCATAATGCCTCTTGTGGAATGTTCCAAATACTTTTTATCACATGCTGTTTAATTGTATTTATGTTTTTGCTCAGTGTGCCACCTGTTTTTTGGCAGCGTTCTTGCAAGAAAAATGTTTTTTGCACTTTAAAACAAGTGTGCTCCTTACATTCCCGTATTTCTGATAATGATATCTTGCTTCCCTTTTATTTCAAAGGCACAATACTTAGACAAAGAAAATTTGACAATATTGTCAAAATAATATTAGGGTTTAGTTATATTTAAACCTCATATAGTTAACCTCATTCATTCAGTGCTGTATATAATGAATGGTTAGCTAACTTGGAAACCACAGGAAGATTAATCATAAACAGCAAAGATCAACCGTTTCTGTGACTGTAAGCCTCTTCTGCCCAACACACACGCATACACACAAACAAAAAACATATGTAATGTTTTTGTTGCTTATTAGGTACAAGAAATGATTGAATAGCTTGAATTTCATACACTGCATGTATCTGTGGAGTATTAAATGCTTCTGTTTGCACCTTTTAAGGATAAAATGTCTCAGAAAATGTGTCAAAATATGTGGAGCAAACGCTAACACAGTCCTGTCACACATTCAAATAAATGACAGAGCAAACAGCCCTCTAACTGTCAGAATTACTTTGAATAAATAATCACACACACAGCTGAGGTGGTACATAAAATGACAGGTCGGGCGGAGATGATTGTTCTTTACTGCTTCGGTTCAGTTTTACAGTTTTATTCACAGACTGATGAAATTTCTTTTCTAAATGAATTGTGCCATTATAAAATACCCCGCTTGTCATAACTAGAAGCTAAGAGAGAAAGTCTTTAAATCATCAGTGATGTCTGTCGCATATTGTAAATTAATGATATAATCAAAATATTGCTCAGTCAGTAATCATGATAATTTCAGGCATGAAAACAGGTCAGGGGTGAAAAGGGTGAAGAGGATACAACCTCTCTAGGGGGGTCCAGGTACATGCTCCCCCAGAAGAAAATTTTGAAAATTTCATATTTAAAAGCATCAATCTGATGCATTTTGAGATAAAAATCAAGCAGAATTACAAGATAGTATGAATGTATAATAAAGTATCTATCTATACATGGTCACTATCACACTGACCAAAGCAAGCTGATTGGTGCGCTGTGTAAAGTACCTTTCTGCTCTTCCCCTCAAAATTTACGGGGACTTCCAACATGCTCTGACCATCACAGAGTGAACATCTGCCTCAGCTCCCTTGTATAACTCAAAGTTGGACTTGCACAGAATCAGAGACAAAGAAAAATCAATCAGGTAGCAGTATTCCCCTACCTTCCCAGAGAAAAAACTGGTGATGCAAGGCCCTTCACGCTAATATTTCCATGCTCTCGTGCTTGTAGAGAGAGAATAGTTTTATCACGAGTACACGATTAACGTAGGTCACCTATTTTGGTTTCATAACAGCGAATTTTGCCGAAAGGTGAGTGATTTTCATGCTCGTAATTTATATCACCATAACTCTTTAAAGTGCAACAAAAAACCCTAGTTTATATTTATTCAGAAAGGATCATTTTTTTTTAAATATCTAGTCTAATTTTAAGTATTGCACTAGATAATTAGCAAAGTTTTTTTTGTGCAAAGCACATAACACTTCATCATTCCTCATCTTCTTACTGAAAACTTTTTTCCACCCTGGTCCTTAGATGAGTGATAGCTATAAAATTACAAGTTATATCTCAAAAGCAACATAACTGAGCATCAGCAGCAGCCCACTGTGTGACCTTTGCATAATGAGGACAATATCTGTAGGTGGCCCTCCCACGCCTGTCACCCTGCTGTTAAGCTCAGTGCACACATGTACACTCAGGGCAAGTTTGCAACACTTACAACAAATTTGCCTAGCTCCTTTAGCCATTGAGTCATAACCACAGATTCCCCAAAGACTTTCCTTGGCCATCGGCGACAGCAGTCAATCCCATCATTTTGCCCGGTGATCTGCTTCCATGGCAATATTTTGACCTGAACACCGAGACACCTGCTGGCATGCTTCACAGTGGCCGGTAATGAGAAAGGGAAAGATGAGGAGAGTGCAGAGAGAGAGAGAGAGAGAGCAGGAGGAAGGGAAGAGTAGAAGAAGCAAGGACAGGAGGAGGAGAAGGATCCTGGTGGGATGAGCACAACAGACGAGAGGAGCGAGCAGCAAGAAACAGAGAAGAGGAGGGTACAAAGAACAAATGCCAGAGGGGGAGTGTTTATCTGGATGTCACACCGGGGAGAGGGATGGAAGGCAGTGATTAGAAAGACAAATCACTTCATTCACTAAAAATGAGCTCTACAGAGACACACCCAGCCAGCAGAGGGCTGTGGAATACATTTGGACTGCCAGCTTTGACTGCTTGAGATAATGATGAATAAAACCGTAAACTTTTGTTGAGGACTCAAGACACCACAGAAATGAGTGACTTCCCGTCCTCAGGACACCCAAACATTAATTTGTTTCTGAAAATAAACAAGTGGTTTTTCATTTTTTAATCTCTTCTTCTAGCAAATAGTGCCATTCAGTTCAGTTTGTTACACGTTGCATTGGTTTGTCTGTTGTTTCCCAACTGATAAAAAAAAGCAAAGAAGGTGAGTTCTGTCTGCAGTGAGAACATAAAACAGATTTTGAGTCAAGGTATATTTTTTTAGTTACATCTGGCTTTAAAGAGTATAAATATAATTTACTATGCATTTAATATAAATATAAAGTGTGTATACTTTGAGGAAAAAAACCCACTCCAAGATCAATGTTGTGCACACAAAAATTCAAGGTGACTAAGTGAGTCCAAGGTATCAATCGTCTCTGTGTGATTGTTTTATCCAGAAAAAATTTACATATCAGATATTCTTTCATCCCAGTTGATCCTCATATTGCTTACGGAAACAGTCTCCCACAGGAAAGAATTCCCAGGAACGTTCCTGGTACATTTTCCACACATAGGATTCCTGACAGAGACAACAGAGTGGGAATAGATATTTATTAACTACATAAAACTTGAAATATTTGATCAGTAATTGACAATCTAAAAAGTGTCAACAGCGCACGCTGATAATGTTCTTCTCACACATGTGAGACAAGATGGAGAAACACTTTTCACATTTTTAACCCAGCAGCTCCTTCTTAGCCTTCATGTGAGAAAAAATACCTTACTGAAAATATATGTGCAGAAAATTTTGGGCTGAATCCCGGGACATAACTCAATTTGGAAACAGCACCCAATTTTCCAAAATAATTTAGGCAGGTAAACAATATTTTCCTCCCTTTTATAAATTCTGTGGCGTCACATTCAAAACACATTCTGTGCCACAAAGATAAATCCAATGCACTTTGCAGCATTAAGTATTAAAGTCGTCATCTGTAAGAAACAAGAAAGCCAGAGTGAGAAAGATGCAGCTTTTTGAGACCTGAGATAGTTTTTACGGATAGAAATCTCTCCTCTTTGGTTTCCTATACAGAAGATTTTTTTGAAAATGTCCTATTGAAAAGATGAGTACAATAAATGAATTAAAATATGTTCCTGCTTAATTTTTAACAACCTGCTAGCAAAAAAATTTGAGAAAAAAAAAAAGTTATCTTGGGGGAAGTCTGGCATGTAGATGATCTTAAAATGGCATGTTGGGGCTGATGGGGCTTTTAAGAGGCAGTTTGAATATAATTTCTGTCTTATATGAAAAGGTTACATTACAGTTTTGTCATTTTGGTGGCAAAATTTGGAATTAAAAGGTCACTGAAACATGAGGTACCCACCGTGGAGTGATATATTGAGAAATTTCACTGTAAAATTGTTAAAGTACTTTGAAAGTTCACACATTGTTCTCAATTTGAATTGGATCATGCAAGACAAGAGAAAACTGTTTTTTACCTGCCCCGTGTGTTCGGTTTCATCCTTGTTAATGAGGTACATCAGAAAAAATCTATGATGACACAGAAGAAGGATTCATGTCACAAAGCTCTCGTACATGATTTTATTTAACATGAAGAGACAAACACTTGAGTGGAAAGTTGTAGCATTAAATTATTATTGACAGGAAACATTAATGGTGATTAATCATGCAAAAAAAATATGAATTAAACGCTTTCAGTCTGTAGAATTTTTATACATGTAGGACCATAAATACACAGACATATACAGAGTCTATTTGTGAGAGGAGGACTGATCCATATTAATTTGACTCAATAAACTCTTGCCAATATTTTTGATGTTCTAACAGTCCACAATGCTTACACCTTACAAACGAACATTTTTTACCATTCACAACACCAGAAATAAAGATTTATTAGCTTTAGCATTGTTTTATTAGCATTTATTTGGTGATGTGAACTTCTTGTTGAGTTTGTGTTTGCTAATGTTTGCGAAACAATGAAAAATTGTGTCCCTGTTAATGTCTATATTTGTATGGTAGTTTTAAGCCTAAACATCTTCAAACCTGGTGCAGGATTTCTTGCTTCCTCTCAGTCTACAGAGTTTGATCTTACAACTGATGCGAGTTGTGTCACATTTCGTTTAATTTACATTACGGTCATCAAGATAATAGTACGTTACCTGATGCACATTATAGTGTAATATGTAATAAAAAAAAAGAATGGTCTGAAACTGAAGTGCTTATGTGTGAGTGCATGGAGAATATTTATGCTTCACTTTATCTGTGGTGGCAGCATAGAAATGCTTCCCTTTGAACTGGCAACATATCAAGTTGCGAGTTTTAGTGTTTGGTTGAGACTTTGACAACCAAAGGCATGAAGGTGATAAACATTAGTCAACTCACAGATAGTTGGCCAAGTTGTGCTCCTGTAGTGTGTGAGTCTCGAAGCCATGAGGGACTTTATCGAAGTATTCATTTCCTATTCCACATATAAAACATTTGGTCTACAGGAGGAGAGATGTAAGACAAGAAACGGGTCCTTAAACAGGCTTTGACATGCATAATGATCTCTAGAGAATGAGAAAAAAATAAGCCCAGGGACTTCTTGCTTTAGTGCTCTATGACTTACACTTGGTCCACTGGTACAAAATATGACACCCTTTAAGCTGTTTGTTTTTGCAAAGACCCTCAAAGGAGGCCTTCATACAGCAGAAGACTGTAAACAAGTAACTTAGTACTTTCAGGATTACTCTCTGCCAGGCTTTTTATAAGACACAGAGGGACATATATGCTGGGGCAACGAAATAGTCAAATAAACATATTCTTATTCACTACATAGGCGTAAAAAGGTTTCATGCTTGTAAAATGATCAGATGTGTGTTTTTGGGTTAAAGCAATTTTTTATTTTAGAGCATTTCTATAAAGGGCTTAAAATTATGGAGGAATGAAAGAAGTAGCTGAAACTGATTTATCACCGCTGACTGCAGCAAACCAAATTGTGTCTGAAATATAACTTTTTAGGGAAAAAAGAAGCTGTAAAACATATAACAGTTTATTCAGTTTGAGAGGCACAGTGAGGCAGAGACTACTGAAAAAGCACACATTAAATATAGCGTCATAAAAAATGGCATTACTACACTATATGCTAATAAACACTATAAAACTATCTGCTGTTGTTTTCTTTAGCCTTTGACTATCTGTAAAATATTGCACTTGACTTCTTCATGTGATATGGTTTTACTGTGTGAAGATACAGTTGCAGATGTGACTATTGTGTGTTTGCCGCTGAATCTAGAGCGACCATAACAACTAAGCCACATCACATGTGCACACTTTATATTTACAGGGTAGGTCATTACTGTTTGTCAGATCCTCTGTGCTGCCTTGTTGCCTCAGCGGTGCAGCCTTTCATTCCCTGCCTGCCTCCCCTGCACCTTTGAACTTGTTTGCCTGTTCTGATTACATTCTGTACCTGATGCTGATTGCCAGCCTGCCTGAGCACATGATAAAGTCTCTTTTAACCTTGTCCCTTCTGCAGAGCCTGCTTTGGCAGGGCTCTGTTCATACCTGTTGCAGAGGCACACAACTGAAGCATATATTCACAGCTGCCAACCTCTCATAGCAGCTAGTCAGCAGGCTCCAACAAAATAAGCATCACATGTAACTCTGATTCAGCAATTCTGAACAAAACAACTGGTGAAATCAATATTAAAAAGAAATGCATCATTAATCTCTTCTAATACATCTAGCCTCAATTTATCAAGCTCCAACTAACTTACACGGTCTAAAAGATACTAATTATGTCAGTATGTTTTTTGTGTATTAAAAATGTATGTTCCATGTGTGCTAGTTGCAGTTTTAATTTTGTTTTTCTCAGTTTGAACTTTCTGTAACTATTACCCACTGATTATTGAGGAGAAAGAGATAACGATATCCTCCCATTAAGGCCAATTGTATGATTGTTTCCGGTGATACCAGCTTCCACAACAACTAAATCTACTAGATCTTGTGTACACACAGTCATCTCTCCACACAAACTTAAATTACAACGGACTGAAGCATTTATCCTTCAGGAGTCTTTGTATCTTTATCTGACACAGCACTGCATACTAGGCTGCATACGACCTTGATACTACAAAATATGTACTCAAATTATTTGGAAGGTTATCAGAGTTAAAGTGAGAGAGAGATGGTGTAAAATCTTACCTCCATATCCTCCTTCACCTGCTCCTGCTGGTCACGCAGTTCCCCAAAAGCATCAATTATTAAGCCTGAAAAAAGATCATGGTTATGTATCTGTGTGTCGGTTGGGTATGAGGCATTGCTGTGCTGGTCTACAAATGACTTCTGTCAGGGAAACTTTAGGACTCCCTGGAATAAACGGATACAATACTCTTAACTTTTTCTGTTTCCACATGAAAAAATCATTCAATGTATTCCAGTCAAACAGGGGAATGAAATGTTAGTGTGTGTCCTGGTAAAAAGTTGTGGTAAACAAGTTCTTTAGACAAGTTGGAAAATAAATTCAGCCTGTGAGACTCACCCTGGATTATGGCCAAAAGGATGACAATAACAAAAAAGAAAAAGGTGATGTCAAAAACGATGCGTTCCACCTCAAACTCATCTCCGGCTGGGTCCTCAATCTCATCACCGATGCCTCCGCCTGCACGCACTCCCACATACATGTGAAACATGTAGCACTGAAGAAAAGACATTTTCTTTTGTTATAACGCACACATTCCACCTTAAAATAATGACAATGTCCCCCCCAAACTACTCAGGCATGCCACAGAGGCATGTTTTCCAGCAGTCTTTGACAAATGTATGAGGTTTGAAGGAAAATATAAGTATTTAAAAAGATCTACAGTGTTTTGTCTCCAAACACCAAGGATAACACCATATATTAGAAAATCAAACAGCAAAACAAAGCATGAGTTTATATATTGCATTTTCAAGCCTGTCTCCATGCTGGATGCTGTTGGAAGGACATTTAAAAGTTTCAAATGGGGAGAATGTTTAAACAATTTCACAGAATAGAGGAACGTTTTTTAATCAATAGTTTTCTCTTCAGACAGCATTTTCCCAAGAGGACTGTATGTGCAAGTATAAAGTAGCAAGAATTAACATTCATGGAGTCTGGCAAGGACTATACTGTCTTTTTAAATGAAAACCAGAATTTTGATCAAAAAACTTTAAGACACCATTAAATTTGTCTTCTAAGTTTCCAAGAAGTATTCACAATTTCATACTTTTCTGTATAAGTTTATGATGCTTCACAGTAAGGAGTGAGAAGTCTACTACTTGCCTTACCATTTTGCATTGTTCTTGTCTAAAAATATGTTTTTGTGGTGTTGCCATGATAGAAAAAGGATTGCAAATCACTGATGCTTAAGCATAAATAATAGCAGAGTGAGTGTGATTGAAGAGTTAATATATTATCATTTGTCTCCTATAATTGTAGGGATTTATTCAAATGTTATCGCTGCCCATCCGCCTGCTTGTGTGAGTGACAGTGGAGTCCACATTAGAATAAAGTAGGCTATGGGGTGTCAGTGTTGTGAATGGCCAAACAAAGAGCAAAACTGAGGCCTGAAGAGCTGTTTTGTATCCATGTGTCCATCATTTTATGAACAAGTAGTGGAGAGACAAAGATAAGAGGCTGTACTCCAACAATGAGGATCACTGTCAGAATCCCCCTCCACCCCTCTCAATCTGAGCAGGTAGCAAATGAGGGGTTTGGCTGAGTTTGTACTAAAAGATCAACATAGAGAGACAGAAATGATACACAGAGGAATGCATGTAAAGGGACATAATACTACATGTGTATGTATGTGAGTCAAAATGGAAATTTAACTCACAGTGAGCATGTCGTTGCACTTCATGTCTTGGGTGTCTTTATCGTCACTCTTGTTGTAAAACTTCCTGAAGAAGTTAAAGGCCACAACAGTGTAGAGATACACGACAACTGCCAACAGGCCTACCGTCAGGACCAACTAACAAACACACACATAATTACAAAAGAACAGGCAGAGGCAGATTAGTATGAATATGCTTCTTCATCTTAGAAAAATCCTAATGTAACCCTACAGCGTGACAGCAAACAACACATGCATGAAAACTGAAGCTATGAACACACATTTGCACAGATGGACAGAGAGGACTGACACACACACACACACACACCTGTTTTCCATTGTGTGTGACAGAGGAGAGGATGGTGCGAAGTGTCTTAAAGCCCATGGCGATGTCCAAAAGGTGTGCAGCAAAGAAGAAGTTGTTATAATGACCCAGAATCGACATGGCCATGTACCAAGCCAAGTACAAGAAGGACTGTGAGCACATACACAAAGATACACACACACGCATAAAAACTATGGCAATATAGATTACAGGGAGAGATAGAGGGGACAAATGTGTATTTTAGATAAGGCAGAATCACAGGATATTACTAGCGTCACCTCTGTAGAATGTACAATAGTATCAAACAAAATGGTCACACAAGACAGCAAGAGATTAAACATATTAAATGTAAGTCGTAAAATAACTGATGTGTTTGACACTCAGTTCTTGGTCATATAACACTATCTGTTAACATAAATTAAAGGAAGTGACACCTTTATCTTTACTGTTGTGGGAACAAGAGCGCACAAAACAAATCAAGCAAAAGCCATAAAGTATGAGACAAAACCAAACTTACATTATCAGTGAACACAACTCCTAATTTCCAGACCTGGTATTTTATGTCAATGGAGTGAAATCTGGAATAAAGAGAATAATCACGCAGATACATTATAATGAGAAAATAAGGTGAATTCAGACCCTTGTTGCTACAGTGTCGCTCTTCAAAGAGCGTGTCTGTTGTGAGGTTTCACCTCAGAATGTCCTGTTCTTTCTACAAGTACAACATGATGTTCTAGGACCTTCTTTATTTCTGGCAACTGCTTAAAAAAGCAACAGGGGTTACTTAACAGGGTTGGGCAGACAAGCGCACATCACAATATGAAAAGATTGTATTCAAAAAATGGCTATAGATAATGACAAAGGCTATTGATAATCAACCATTTGAAATGTTATTCCCAGATGTTACAACTGTAAGAAGTGCAGGGCATGATAGTAAGTGACAGTAAGCTCAAAGTGGGCTCATTCAGGATTGCACTCATCGATACAGTCAAATGCATGGAAGGAAATCAATACCAATTTCCTAATTTTAACATTTATTTATATTAAAACCAGATTGTATGCAGCAAACATACATGCAGCTTTCCCACAGAGAAAAATACCACATTTTGCTATTATCAGTGCAAACTGCTTTTTTTACATCTAGCCGCTCAACTGTAGATCTAAGCACCTGTCAAATACCAGAATTATTTATTATTCATAACACAAAGTTTAAGCAGTACTGACATAAAAAACGCTAATGGTGATAATTTGAAGATCTCCACCTTTGATGCCTTAGAGCATAACAAAGAGACAGAAAAAATTGAACTCCTATTTCATTTGATAGTCCCCTATATTTTGGTCCAAAACTGCATACGTGGCAGAATAAATGATAAATTAGATGGCTGCAGTTTTCCATGGAGCCCTTTAATGCTTGGACTCTTTTTTTCTACTCACAGAGCACTCCAGGCAGTGTCTCTTTTGAGACTCTTCCTCTCTTTTCTCTCAGAGCTGAAGTCCAAGGCAGCTTTGTCCAGACCCAGGAGTTCACTGATCTTCTCACAGCCATAAAAGTCTCCATACTTATCAATCACCTGACAGGGGAAGCAGACAGGTTTACATGCTGACTTAAACAATAGGCTTTCAGTGTCTTTTAAATGAAAAAGAAATGACAAGAGATAGCAAGAGGCAACTGGGTGAATTTCTCTGCACAGTCTGCACCATAATAAGATGACAGCTTAGCTCTGCTGACAAGATGGAGGTGCTGCTTATGATATCTACTGAACAAAAACAGAAGGTTTATGACACCTGTGCTGACAACTAGATATTTTTCAGCGGCACAGTGGTTTAAATCCTCATAGCGTCATGATGGCTGTGTAAATAAGTGATGGTAATGACACGTAAATCATTTGTATTGATCCAGATTTACATGTTTCCCTTTATCTTCCTACTAATCGGTGCAGGTCTATAAACCTTGGCTATTAAAAGCTTAATTTAATCATATGACAGATGCCAAGTTTCTTCTCCTTTTGTTGTCAAAGCTCTAAAGAAACTTATGTCACCTAATTTATTAACTAAAATTAGGAGACAATCAAAGTCTTCTTTAACTACAGAAACTCAAAAGTTGATTACTAGAAGCACCTGAAGGCATTACACATGTACCATCTGATTTACTGCTGGCCCCTAAACTGTTACAATACAGAGTATTTAATGAAATGTGGCAGTGCCAGACATTCTTTATATTGATCAAGTGTTCACCTCACTGGCAAAAAGCTCAGGCCTGATGCTGATGTATGGAGATCCATTCAAGTATCAATCAATTTCAAAGTGAGTACTCTTCTGTGATAGGACATTACAGGCCAAACTGCTACTTTCAATGCTCCGACATGGGTATTTGTGGCAGTTAAAAACTAACTTGCTTAAAGTACAATATTGATAACAATCAGCCATGGCAGTTCCACTTCTTTGCCCTACTTGAGCCTTACACAGGCCAACTGTCATTTGTTCAAATGTGCCATGTTCAGTAAAATGAGAGGACAGAAAAATCAATATGGCCAAGAATATGTGTTCGTTCCAGCCTTGTCCTTTGATGGGAGTAACACTGATGATGTGCTGCTCTGCTGCCTCCCATTTATGGGGTAGAGGAGGAATGTGCTACTTACAAAGACATTTGAAGACTCCGGGATAACTGGTCCCCCTGATCTAATGCATCTTTGGACTGGTAAAGCCATATAAAGCATGTGTATTTAATGGATTTATCTTTCTTTAATACAGGATATTATCAAACTAAAATGTTCTTAAAGATGAAAAAGGGGTTTCTAAAAACAAAGAATAGACTCATCTCTCTTCATATTATGAGAGGCAATTAGAATGAGGGAGCTACTTATTCTAAGGGAGCTGGAAACAATAAAATCCACTGTGATACCTGATAGGGGAATTATCATATCAGCCATTAAATGGCTCATTAAACTTCCGTTAGTTTTATAATGCAGTGTCACTTAGTGAAATATGTACACAACTGCATTTGTTGATAAGAACATTTTGAGTAAAAAATGCTGATCTTTTCATAGTGCAGAATCAGAGTTACAGTCCTCTGGAGCTCTTACCTTCCTCTTTACAAATTTATCCCAATAATTACTTGGAAAAGATCTGAAAAGACAAAAAAATAATGTAAAATATTTGTATTGGAAAAAGATACTAAAACTATTTTGACAGCTGAAACATCACTATGTTTTCTACACATTTCAGTACTTTCCAACTCTTAACATGTCCATAAACATAAAATGACCTCTTCAAACTCTACGTGTAAAACATGTTTTTTATTTGATGCAAATGCGACATCAGCTCAGTTGATTACATGACTGTGAACATACGGTGTGTTAATGACAAGTCGGTCCCATTGCCCTTTGATGTCCTCCTCGGGGGGCTGCTCTGTCACATACAGCCCGCCAAACTCCAGCCTCCGAGCCACTTCCTTCTCACGCTTGAAGATAACCAATGGTACCTGCCAATCAAACGTGCTACAGTGATCACTTGGCTGTGTGAAAAATGAGTCTGTTGTTAAACTGGCAAAAGTAATTACGCTCATCTTTGTTAGCAATGTGCTGGATTGTCAATTCATCTGTGGTTTTAATGAAGAGCTGAT
The DNA here is from genome assembly GCA_029814665.1 of Acanthurus lineatus. Lineage (NCBI taxonomy): Eukaryota > Metazoa > Chordata > Actinopteri > Acanthuriformes > Acanthuridae > Acanthurus > Acanthurus lineatus. The sequence goes on from JAPZDV010000003.1 coordinate 17,111,637, forward strand.
TTGAGCTCATTACAAAGCTGCAGAAGTACATGCTCAAGTTGGCGTACCTTGAGGCAGTAGTAACCAATAATACAACAGAAGGAGATGATTGTGTGCGCTACAGCCAGGAAATGGAGTGAGGGCTCCATGTATCCACTGCTCTCTTCCAGAACAAAATAAACTGTGCCCTTGTTGCTATCTTCAGCAGCAGAGGCCGGTTCCTCACTGTAAACAGATGTGATCACTCCCCCTTCCTCTTCTTGTGAAGCAGGCAATGATGCCACCTGAAAGACAGAAGGGAAGACAGAAGGGAAGGTGTAATTTTACCAAAGAGAAAGCATACTTGCTGGACAAAATATCATGAAAACACAATATAATGCAATACCACCAATACCACCATAATACAGCAACCAGAAAGAGAGAACAAGATAGGTGAACTTCTCTGGCTCTCAAATTAGTTAGACCATTACTTATATATACTTACAGTACAGCACTTGAGCAAATGTACTCAAATACTTTCCAAATGGACCACTGCAAATTTGATGTAATAAAGTATTTCTTCTCACAAGCAAACTCTTACCTTGTAGAATAGAAGGATAAAGTTGATCGCAAAGGCGACAAACAGAGCCAGCAAGCGCATATTATAAAAGTTCCTCGCAAAATAATTCTGAAAAAAAGGAAAATTGTTCAGGTGTTTTTTTGCCTGTATGCAAATTGAAGTGCAAATTGAGTGTGTATCTTTATCTGTGTTGGTATAGCTATCCATAAGTGCACAAGCATGTGTTGATGTATTTGTCTGTTACCAGCAGGCACTTGTTTTGAGTGCTTATCATATCCCAGATGGCTGACTGTTGGCTCTCTTGTTCCTCTGACTTATTAGAGCATCTTTTGGCTCTCTGCTCTGCCTCTGCTCTGTCCTTCACAGTTTTCTTCTCAGATTCTTTCCCTCTGAGAACAGTCCAAGCACAAACAAGGGCAGGGAAGAAAGCTTTATTTTAACAAGGGAATGTTTGAAATGATTAAATCAAACTTTAAATTGCTAAGAACTCCACAGTGCTTCATTTGACAATATATTTTTTATTGGTTTAAGGCCCACCATATACTACTACGATTACAAAATCTGCTAGTCTTCATTTTTTCTGCCTTGACTGACTCAGCATTGAATTTTAAGGTTATTTTAAGGAAGTTAATCCATCTTTGAGGATTAGATGATGAAGAAAGACACTCACTTTGCATCAGGCATTTTTTCATCTTCTGTGTTTTCCTCTATGGCAGCATAAGCCTTAAGTTTCTGTCAGTTTAATTCATGAAGAAATCAAAGTAATTTGAATCAGTAAAATATCAAAGGAGTAAAAAATTAAGAATCTGATACTAAATGAAACTTCTGAGAAATGCAACACACTGAGTGTCAGAGATTAAAAAAAAAAAGTGACAGACTACATGTCATAAAATAAATTCATACCGTGCCCTGGTGCTTTTCAGGAAAATCAGCAGCAGCAAATGTTGTGGAGGTTGTGTTGAACAGGTCAGTCAGACTGGCAGTGAGGTCTTGTGTTATAATTCTGTACTGATTCCCCTCCTTCTTCAATTTGAGGCCAAAAATGTCTGACAGTACATCCACCTCCCTGGGGGAGGTCACAGCTGCCACCTGCGCGATCTCCCGCAATTCCCTCTGGGAAGACAAACTGGCGGAGCACTTCCTCAACTGATCCACACCACTTGGCACCCCCATGACCTCATCAAGAGTTGGTTCCAAGATCCCATCCAGCAAGTCCGATATCCTCATCCTTTTGGCTCCCTCAATGAGCCCACCGCTCACAAAGGCTATGTACAGCATATAAATGATGCTGCGAATTACAAAAGAAATACACTGGACTTGAGACATAAAAATCAATCTGAGGAAGGAAATAGCTGACATGAGGATATCCCTCAGGGTCATCTTCATCAATGTCTTCAGATTTTTGACAGAAAGTACAGATATCAGCAATAACAACCAGCGATGAAGGAAAAACATCCCTTTGTTGTCCAGCTCTTCCTCTTCACTCTTACTCTTTTCCTCATCTTCCTTTTCATAATGCCTCTCTCCAGTGTCAGATCCAGATATCTGTGCTGCAAGCTGCATCTCAAAGATGGTGTCTTCACAGAAATTGACAAACATCTCCATTTTCTCCTTCTCTCCACCCTCGTTGACCACATCAAAAATGAACTGCCTTTTGGATTCTTTGACCTGAGGCTTCTCCCACTGTGTGCGGCTAGATTCACTTATCTCAAAGTAGACACGTTCAATGCGCTTTCCACTGCCAAGGATCTCAATGCGTCCTAGATAGGGCTGGAAGTAAGTCAAGACACAGTCTGCCAGCTCCAGGAATGTCTTAAGCCTTGAATCGTTGGGCATGTGTTCGGACAAATTGGTCAGGAGGACCGCAATGCTGAAGCCAATGTCTTTGGCTGGCTCATGAAAACGATCCACGAAGGCCTCATAATCCAAAATTTCACTTTCGTCACTTTCTGTGCAGGAGAGGAGATAATGAGTCTCAGCTTGGGAGAAGCACTTGCAACTCTCCATGGCTTTCTGGAAGTCCTTCCTGGAGATGCAACCCTTACGATCAGGGTCGAACTCCCTGAAGGCATCTGAGTTGGTGAGGTCTTTAAGTTTGAGGAACATGTCAAAAAACTTGAGAATCATCTCCACATTGCCTGATGATTCCACCAACATATCCACCATCTGCTTTCCAATAGTTCCATTGACAACATTACCTGTGGACAGGGACAGACAGACAAACACTCTCTTTTAATTAATAATAACTTGTAATCTATTTATAAATCATAAATTGTAAAAATCTGCAGGTTAAATGAAAAACTTGCCTTCTAACATGGAGAGCAAAAAAACAACCATGTCCTTATGTAAATCCATAAGCTCCTTCAAAAGCTCAATCTGCCTTGAATCCTGCAAATTAGAAAAGATTATTATGTACTATTTTATCAAAATGTACATTTTTTTAATATCTTTAAGTTCACATTCTTACAAGATTTACAATGAGTGCAACAAAAGCTTAACAACAATTCTTTTTTACTAGTAGTACCAAAAGACCAAAATGAAACCTTGGGCAGAACAGTATAAACTGAATTTTTTATTTAAAAATAGAGGGAAATAACCAAATTGAAAGTCAGTGGATAATGGTGCTATACCTGAGAGAGCTTCATCTGCATGTGGGCAAAGACATGGAGGAATCCCACCACAGCATCCCAGAGACGACTGTGAGCTAGACTCTGTTGGTTGCCAGCACACGGGCCCTGAGTGAACACAATGACAATGTGAGCTGCATCGTTTTAAGAAACATCTCAACTATGAGAGACACAAGTTAGTTTTGAGAAAAAATATACAGTAAAGCAAAGAGCAAAAGGGCTGTTTTCATAACAAATGAGAGCCAACAAGTCCATACATGAAATACACTATACCAGTCAATGAAAACTGACTGACCTGTATGTACTCAGTGAGCGTGTTGAAGACCTGTTTGGCCACTTTGATGGCCTTGGAAAAGTTGAGTTGGCCGTGTTCATCAATCATGTCCTTTCCTGAATAGTACCAGTAGAAGTCACTGATTGACTCCTGTAGTGAGCCAAAGAAAAATATTTGCGGGTCATGTGCTTGCATGAAACATTCCTTTCAAGACTAAATATAATGCTGTTATGGCATCATGATGACTTTAAAATTAGTGGATTTTCAACTTCATGAAATATGAAGATATATTCATTTAATATAGGCCATTCAAGTCTTGCTGGATAGTTATATATTTGGAAAATCTGTCACTGTGGACTTACCTGCACTCTGAGTAAATAGTCCACAGTGGATATTATGATGTTGACAGTGGTGTTGTTGCCTGTTTGTGTTCTCAAGTACTTCTGAAAATCTAGTACACAGAGACAGAATGTAAAAAGAGCAGTAAAATAAATTCCATCCTGTACAAACAATGTAATTAGACAATGGACCTCAACTAGGGCAAAGCCAACGTGTTTACACAAGTTATGAGTCTGTGCTGAGCTCTTATTAACATCATTTTAAAGTGACAGTAAGGTGGAAGAGCAACAAAACTACTTTTCTTTTTTTCTGTCATGCGAGTATGTGTCATAGTAAATGGTCCTTTACTTTTAAGTGACATTAATATAATCTATGTGAACTTTGTGTCAGTGTGTGAGGGGAAACAGTAAAAGGCAAATAACCAGAGTTGTGTCCTTCACAGAGCAGCTGTAGGAAACGGAACAGGTCACAAGTAATGTCTTTGTCAAGCATCACCTTCTCTCCTGAGAAAAAAAAGGGCAGCATAGGGCAAGAAATAAAAGGATGAAGGGTAGGAAAGGGAGCTTCAGTAGAAAGGTATGACAGAGTGATTGAGAAAATGTACAAAGCATTTTGAGAGGTAAGAAGCAGAAAAATCATATGGAGTAAAAGGGAGACAGCTGTTGGTTATATTCAAGCCTGAGAATGACAGCGAAAAAATGGGAATTTGGAATGTGAATTTAGAATATGTTATAGGCCATGGATCTCACAGCCCTCTGCATGCTATGACATGGAAAATGATTTTTCTTTTGCATTTCCATATGAATACATTACCTGAGCTCTCGTCCATGGCCATGCCTAATCCTTCTGCTTTGTTCTGCCTCTCAAATGCATTCAGATCCAGAACACTGGATAGCAGAGAAACACACACACACACACACACACACACACACACACCCAGACACACACAGAAGGATAAAAAAAAAGATTTTGCACTCTTTCCATATCAATGTGTACATGACACCTTTATGACATTTGACAGGTCTTGTCAGAGACTTTTCCTTTAGTCACTCACCTGCATGACAGCATGAGTCCAGCCATGCTCTGGAAGAAGCCAACATCCCGCTTTTCTCTCAGGTAATCCAGCATTTTCTATCAAACAGAAGCATCAGAGACAAGGTCTGAGAAATGGCGCAGGATCTCATCTCAGGCGGATATGATTAGCTTAAAATGATTTTGTTTATTACTGCAAGCCATGCTGCAGTCTCTGTGTCAAGACCCTGTGTTCATAAGAAGACATTGAATTTAATAATGAAAGTGATACATTGTTGAGGAAATTGCCCATAATTTAAACGAAAATAGTTCAGGTGTTCTATGTAATAAATGGACTGTGTAGTGAGTTACAACATAATGTGCCACCATCTCTATTCATTAAATATATTGATTGTTTTGCGGTAGCCCACGACAGTAGCCCGCATTTCCAGCAGTCTATAGCTGTTTACTGTAGACCATGTTCTTCTTGCTCTACTTTTCTAGTTTTAATATTTCTGCTGCATTTGACTTTTTTAATATACATAATTTTAAATGCAATTAATCAAGCAAGGCAGTCTAGCTACTACAATAGCATTATTTCAAAATATCCCCTAATGTAATTCCTTATTTATCTTATCTTTTGGTCTACGTGACTCCAGTTGACAACTTAAGAAAGAGACTTAATGGGAGAATGAGACTTTGTAATCACATCTTTCTCCATAATGACTCAAAATTAATTAGAATAATCTTTTAATCTTATGATCAATGGAAAAGGTTAAAAGTCAGAGGCTTGTGAATATACAAACCCATTTTGCAGGATCCCAAGAAAAACAAATTTTGTAATTTGAGGGGAAGACAACAATTTAATATTGTACCTGTTGAACAGTGGCATTCCCTCCACTGAGAATGGCGATACCCAGCTTCAATGTGGGGGCAATCATGGAGCCCATGGCCCCTAATAAAATGTAAAATTAATCACAATCAGAGGATGTTCAATGCTGACCCAGAAGTGTAATAATGCATGAAAGCTTAAAATCATGATATTTTACCTTTGCATAACCCAGTGAGTCCACGTCTCAGCTAAACATGACTAACTTTGTGTGAGTCATGTGGTTCAATACTTAAGCCTTTATACCTTTGCTGGCACTGATGATTTGGAGAACCATCTCTGCAGCTCCACGACAATGTAGTCTAGCCTGCTGGTACAACAACTTCTGTTTTTCCATCTCCTTCTCCTGAGCCACAGAACAAAGCACAATGTATTAATCTTTTCAAATGATGATAAATTAAAAATTGCTAAATTATATTTTTTTTACCATTGCAATAAAAAAATAAATAGAAATTCAGGGTTAATTTTGATTAAATAGTATTGCCAAGAAAAACAGAGAATTTGTTTTAAAAGAAAGAGTCCTCGTACTTACTTCAAAGCTTTGTCCCTCTTGCTCTTCATCATCATCATTCTCTCTGTGGCAGCTCTGGGAAAGAAAACATACAATGCAAAGTGGCGATAAGAGAGGTAGAAAATAAATTAGAGTAGAAAAGATGCAAAACATGCAAACTTGCTATTCCTCGCTTTTGTTATGCACTGCATTTAAAATCCACAGGATACTGTGTAAATACATAAAAGCTGAAAAATTAAGGCAGTAGAATGTCAAACACTTATTACTACACCTTTTTAATACTATGCTTTCAAGAAAACAAGCAGCAGTTTTAATTAGTTAATGAATTAGTATTATTTAAACACATCAACAGACATTTAGACATCACAAGTCAAAATCATCCTTTATTACCTTGGCCATAATAGCAGCATAGGACTGATAAAGACAGTCATTTCCAAGCTTACTGTAAACAAGGAGGACATGTAAGATAATATTAGTCCATGTCAAGGGATAAAGAGATGTGTTTTGGGTTCTGACAATGGCTGATCAATGACAAGGTGCAGCCCAGCACATGGTTGATCCTCACTGGATCCATCCACAATGATATAACATGATCCTTTTGTTTACATAATGGGCGTCACCACATTAAAACGTCCCTTAGCAGTGTGTGGATCTAGAGTCTGTTATCTGCCCTATAGAATTGAACATTTTTTCTAACCACATCAGTACATCTTATTTTTGCAATGAGTGTTCAATGAGAAGGTTCCTTCACCTTTGGTGTCTTTACAGTAATGCCAAGAGAAAAGGTTAATACATTGCTATGGTTTCAGAAGGCATGTGAGTCACTGCAGCAGTATCACGGGACTGTCACAGCGATACCTTAATGATATTGAAGGGCCAAGTCATGCATTAAATAAGAGAACATGGTAATGCTTTTTGCAAATTTGCGTAAAATAACAAAAAATTTGTACTGGAATATTGTAGTGTTACTAAAACAGCTGCTAAAAGAGTAACTAGTTGCTACAGATGTAAAAAGCAAAATTCTTGCTTCTGATTCAATATTGACTTTTCTGGTGATCAGATTTACCAGTAATAAAAGCTGACTGGAGTTTTTATTGTTTGTGATCTTTAATAATGAACACACACACGCACAAACACCTTGTTTCTGTCAGGGCGCTTCGACTGAAGAGTGTAATGAGTTGTAGAAGGGGATCGATTGGTTTGGCATCGTCTTCCACATCCTTTCCTTCCTCTCTGTCGCCTCCACACAGCTCAATCACTCCTCCTTTCTGCAGTCGAGAGAGAGAGTAAAGCCAATAATGTATGTCTGTAAATAATGTCACACACTGACCATCCACAGCCTCTTATGGCAGACTGACGTTCACACAGTGCAGATTCTTCCTTTTTTCTTTTCTTGAGGATAATTTCAAACATTTTAGTTAGTTTTTTTCACACTGGTTTAAGTCCAAGTCTTGATAGTTGATATAGTTCAAGTTTTAGTTAGTGTTTTGGTGGTTGGAAAACCAAATTCTGTCTTGAGAGAGCTAAAGTACCTTCTATCACCCCCTATGACTACATAATGGTACAGCATGTTACTATCATACTGAGTACAGTTATCTGTAGCAGTTGCCAAACAAAGCTGCAAGTATCTCAAAAGTTTAATTAAAAGCATTTTTTTCCTTGTGGGATTGATTCAAAATACAGTTGTTTTAAACAAATCTTAAACTGGCTTTTTTTTGCACTTACAGCTAAATCCTCCACAAGCTTCTCCTCAAAGCTATGGTCCTCAGCTGATATCCAGGATTTATTGTAGCCTTGGAGGAACAGGTTGACAGCCCTGTGTCTGAGGAGGAACAGGAAAGAATGAAGAGACAACAAGATATTTGCATGTGTTTCATTTGCAAAAGACAAATGCAAATTGAGAGACTGAAGAACAGGAGGCATAGGAGGAACTATCAAACTATAAAGGAGCTCTGATTAAATCAATTATAACTCATTAATTAAGGCCTCTTACACAATTCTAAGTTAATGATTGCTACATCAGAGAGCAATTAGCGTAGCACCACAGCCGCAAGACACCGAAATACCATTTCTATATCATTCAGCCACAGGCTTTTTGAATGTTAATGGAGTTGCCCCCTTTAGCCCTGACGAGGCTGAACGAAATTAAGTTTTACCTTACCTCTCCACTACATTGGTGTCTGCTGCAAAATATAGTTTTCACATATTGTTTCCCATAAGAAGGCTCAGTCAGTGGAATTTTCTTTAAGTAGCTTATGTGTATGATGTAGGGACAATATAGTTGGGATGTTGTCTTGAGTTCATGAGAGAAAACAGCTTAACATCGCCTTTAATAAGCAGCTCATCTAAACACTGACAGCACTTTGTAGGTAAAAAGCATCTACATGTACATCAGGTGTGTGTACCTGGGTAAGTTGTAGAGGGGAGCCATCCTTAGGCAGGCCACTACTGCTCGTTTCCTTTGTTTGGATAAGACCTTGTGCCACACAGGTTTTCTGCTTCTCTGTGGGTGTTCTACCTAAATCCAAAACCCAGGACAGATAAGGTAACAAGGAAGTGCACATGTACTTCCAGTGACCTGAGGGGTTTCAAGGCAACTGGTAACTGTTGTAGAGCTTCACTTTTATTCATTTGTCTTGCACTTATCACACAGTGGCAATGCAGGTATTACTTTTTTTGAAGTTATATACATAAGAAAAATAACTGTTGGTAATAACAACACACTGATTTTCATATCCTAGGCCTTGTTATATCAAACAGCTGAGAGGGAAAGAAAATCATAACTTCAGAGAATTCAGCCATTGTACAGTAACTACCAGACAAGTCTTTATTTTACTCAACAAACATTTCTCTATTCAGAGAATAACTGCAGCAGAGTCTCACACAATAACCAGAGGTCACTTTATTTTCAGAGGACAAGAACACTCTAAGAAGACTCTACTCAAACTCCTCACCAGGGATTGTAAAGAAAATGGAAATGAAAAAATGGAAAACAGTTAAGGTAAATAAGAAAAATGTATTGAATAACTTCCAAAAAAAACTTTACCAAAACTCTTCCTCTCTCATCACCATTTATAAACATTAGAGTAGGCACCAATGGCATAAAGCTCATACTCTGCATAAAAATATGAGACGGGTCAGACAACATTTTCTTTGCTTGCCACAGAAGAGAATTCCCATATTGACTTGAGAGACTGGTATTTGTTCTTTGCTAAATTATGCACATATGCTTATAGAGCCTTACCTGTTCCAGGTAAAAGAGGACTCGAGCTATTTCTACAGTCCTGTCTACAGTTGTTTGGGTGTCAGGGATTGAACCTGGCTGACTCGGGTATTCTGCAGGAAATCCTTCCTGCTTTAAACAGTTTGATGCCTGCAGAGAGAAAAACATTTTTTCTTGTATTCCAGCCTTTCAATTAAAGATATATTCAAAAAGGCTGCTGGAGAGGTCCCATGTTCAGGAAAATAAAGTTGATGCCAGTAAGAAAAGAGAATTATCAGTAAAGAGAAAACACATTTCACAAGTTAAAACACATAGATGAATGAAGCTCGGTTTGAAATGGGTTGGCAAAAAAACATCATTAAGGAGTCAGATTTTGACCGCAAGACTCACTGTTGACTATTTTCCTGCAAAAGACACATGTTCATAGGACCTAGTGTAGTCACATTTCTTTTAAAACGTTTCTTTATGCTAATGACAAAGTCATCCTTTTCATCACTGACTTATGAATAACCATATTTATCACTCAAGAAAAAACAAACAAATATTGTACGCATACTGTCATGTGTCTCCATGAAATAATGAGTTACGGACCAAGATTATTACAAAAACAGCTTCAGATTTTATGGTCTACAAGAGCTTCTTTAGTTTAATTTGCAACACACTTCTTTGGCATATTAACAAATATGCAGAATGTTTGCAGAACATACACAAGAAATGAGCTTTTGTTATACTTGAAATAGATTTCAAATACATGACCAACGTTTACATGCTTTTCTTGTCATATGCACTTACAATCTGCTCCACTTAAGGATAGACTTCAAATATAATATATTTAATATGTGAGTCATCGTTATCTGTCTTCTTTACATTTTTTACTGTAAGAATTTTATCTAGGATGTTAAGGGCTGGAGCTAAGGATATAACCTCCCCACACCAAATTTGTTGCAATACAGCTTAAAAAATAAAAAATACAACAAAAAAAGTTATTTAAGGCCTTTACCTGGCTCTGAAGCTGTTTAAGGGAGTTGAAGACTTGCTCTTGAATCTAATCTTCAGTGTTTTTCTGTAGAAAGCAAGCAATACACAACATTACATAAATATCACAGACTGACCTTCACTATGATCACACCATACTGCAGAAATATGCTCATTACACTGATAAACACACTTTCTCCTTACACTAAATAAGACAGAGTGTGCAATCTTTTGACTGCTACTGTGCATCATGATAACTACAATGTAATATAGCTTGTGTTATCAGCATTTCCGACCAACCTGAGAGAAGCCGTTCTTAGCCAACATGATAAGGCTCTGGTCGTTTGGAAAACAAACCCTGAGTCCCACAGGGAGCATTCTCTTCACAGAGGCCACAATGAGAGAGGTCTGTGTGGAATAACGATCCCCCTTTCTCTTCACCCTCCTTTTCTCATGGTCAAACTGTGTATTCAAAAGTCATGAATAAAATTTAACTTTTTTTTTAAGATTTAACTGACAATTGTCAACATTTATGTGGTAACTATAGAACTACGAGTCGCGTGTAAGATTTAAACAGAAGCAGTTCTTGTACATGAGTGCATTCATAATGTCGGTGAGGTTGATTAGAAATATGACTGACCTTTGACATCTTGTCTTTGTTGACCAGGAAAGCCAAGTTATTGATTTCATTTTGGACAACATAGTTCTGTTCCTCCCATTTGAAATTCTGTGGTAGTAAACATAGACGAAGAATTACATGCTTAGAGGGGTACAGTTTCAATTGGACAGTGTTGACATGAGAAAAAAAACACAAACGAAAACAAAACTTATGTGTCATCCTCACATGAGATTTGGCCCAGAATACAAAGACTTCAGCCACCATGCTGAACAGCTGCTCGGCATCAGGGTTCGAGTCTTTCAGCCAGCTGGCTCTGAGACAAGACAGACCAAAACGCATCACATTATTACTGCCAAAACTAAACTGATGCCTGAAAAATTAAAGCACCATACTATGTAATTACGAAAAATAACACTCAGCAATGTTCATCTAACATTTCTTACATCATACAAAAAGTGTGTTTTTCTCTGTATTTTTACAATACCTAATTACTAGTTTACTATTTACCAAAAGTTATTTCATTATTTTTTTAATGTTTTACCATTTAAGCAAACAATAATGGAAATTTAAAAGGCTTGATAATTAGAAGCTGGTTGGAAAATACTGAGATACAACAAAAAGCAATTTTTTCTATCATTAAACATTTGTACTAACTAAAACCTTGTATGACGTTACGTTATGTGGAAGTGCTTAAAGTTACACAAGTTGCTTGCCGTTTACAGGTATTTGGTGCTGAAAGATGTGTTGAGTTGCAAACACGTGTACAAGACACTGCAGGAAAGTAGCAGGGTCTCATTTCTAATAAATAAATTATGTGGTATCGATTAGTCGATAGATACATGTGCTCACTGATACATGATCCAGGTTTTAGGCAGTATTAGAGGCATTTCCAATACTGATACAGATATCAGAACAACCTTGCCCTTCATCTCAGCTCCACAGGGGCATTCCTTACCGATTAGAATCCACAAATGGAATGAGGATTGGATAGAAGGCATAGAGGTCTCGCACCAGCACAGTGAACTTCTCTTGTATCTGCAACTCTGCTTCGGAGGTATCAGACCCTTCTGCTTTCATCTGCTCCTCTTCTAGCAGCACACACTCTGCCCTCTTTTTCAACTTCTCCATCAGTGGCAGAAAATGGCTCTTTAACAGCCCAGAGTGGGCTTTGCATATGATTGGCTGGGAAGAAACTAAAAAACATGACAACTGTTACAAGTGAGAAAAAAAGGAGAATAAAGGCACTACTGATGTGAGAGAAAGAAATCCCCACCAGTACGGGCCATAACCACAGTACCTGCCAACTGTTTCATCCAGTCACCCTGGCTAGCACCCACATGGTTGTGGATGATGCGGATGATGTAGCCAAGTAGGTCACTCGCATGTTGAGGAATGACGGAAGAGCAGATCGGGTTGTCTGGCTGAACCTCAGGGCCCCAGCGCCACCACAGGGATATGTAGCTGCACAGCATGGGCAAGGTGACCTCTGTGACATGGATGTAGAGGGCCTGGCGAGCTCCAGCACCAGCGCCTGCCAACTCCTCTACTTCCCCCAGAGCCTGTGCCAGAGAAGGCAGGAGGGGACACATGTCCTCCACCTGAATGGGCAGCCCCAGGTCTAAAAGTAACAGATATTACAAATTGAGGGTTTGGGCAGCAGTGGGATGTGAGGGGCTATTCCAAGAAATCCAAGATCAAACAGAAAAAAGTGATAAATATCACTGTGTATTCTGTGTGATTGCTTATTACCCTCTCTCTCAGTCGAAGTCATAGTGTTGTAGATAGAATAAGGGTTGTTTTGATTTAGAGCTGGCTCCAGGAAGCATACAGGAAAAGTTCCAGTAAGGGCCGCCAGACAAACACCTGCTGCAAGTCTGTGCCTGTGTGGAAATGCTGTGTTAGGACACAGACTCAGGACTGACTAATGTCAAGATCTCATGTCACTGTTTTGTGCAGGATTCATCTAATACAAGCTGCTTGTTTTCTTACTCTGGTTGAAAAAATTCTTTAATTTAACCTTGGCCCTCATGCTAACGTTGTTAATACATACTTGTAAGCCTCCTTTTCTATTTCAGAGACATGTACTGATCATTCAAAAGGGTATATACAATGAGTCAAAAAGGTAAGAGAGTATGTTTTTCACCTTAAAGTTTAGATAAAAAAATAAAAATAGAGAAATATGAAGGAGAAAAAGATTTTCTTCGGAAGACTCAGTACTAGCACACACTCTGAAATCATATAGCAATATTGGCAGTACCCCTCCATGTAGACACTGCTACTGGTGCCAAGAGAGTAGAGACTGTTGAGGATCCTGTAACAGGACACCTGGATACTCCCCACTGAAAAGACAAGATGATGCTTTAACATAAAATTCCTGTAAGGTTCTTTCTGAAGCAGCCAAGTACACTAAGTAGGAGAGCTGAGAGCATACAGTCATTGAGAGGTGGCTTAGCTGGATGGCTGCTGATTCAGGTAATGAATAAATCCTGGAAGGTCAGGATATTAGAGAGGGGGACAATATGCTCCTGCTGCTCTGTGGCCATGACTGAGACACTTAATGAGAGCTGGTTTCAAAGATGTGGAAGATGAGGTGGAGGGGAGGGTGTCCCCGAGTGATTTCAGGGGAGTGGAAACCAGCTGTTCATCCAGCTCCATTGCATACAGAGGGAAATGACTGAGACTATTGAAAACGTGCGGCAGTGGTTTTAATTTTACTATAATTAGATGATGTGTTGACAGGCTGCATTTTTTACTGTTTATTGTAGGGCACAGATCAAGGAAGCCCTTACCCAGCAGGTCCACTCCAGAGTTTTGGATGCCAAGATGCTGGAAGAAGGCAGTAAGAGTGGGGAGAAGAATGGAGGTTGTGTGGCTCAGAACTTTAGACACTCCTCTAGCCTGCTGACTCCTACTCTGAGTCAAACAGACCATGGTCACAGAAAGATTTTCCACAGTCATCTCGAGATCAGCTGCAGCTGCTTCAAAGAATAAGTGCAGAGAAACTTGGATAGACTCTGAGGATGACTTCATCAAGGTCCTACAGCCAAGGGGGGAGAAAAGGTTTGTTGCGATTATCAAACACTTCTGGATATACTGTTTGAGTAAATAGAAAAAAATAAATGATATTTTCTCTACAAAAAAATAGATCATGTAAAAGGGATAACATATGAGAAGTGTAAAAGATGAAAAATGTTGGTGTCATGCTGTGCTCTTTTGGAAAGCTATAATGAGGGCAGTTAAGTGTACTAAATCAGTTGCTAATCTATCCACCAGACAAAATCCAAATGACATCGATCTCTGCAGAGCCAAGATTCTACTTCTAGCATCATGCATCAGAGACAGTGTCCTCGGGGAGTTAAAGTGATATCAACCAAAATTAGATTGCATCAGTGCATCAGTGGCTCAATTATACCAGTCATCTTATCCTGAGACATGATGCTGTGACACTGATGTTACACAGGCAGAGCAAGAAGATCAATTTAAGGAAAATAAGACAGTAGTGCCATCTAGCTACCTGGCATCCAGAGCCTGAGCCAAAACACGGAGGCAGCTTGCAACTGAGGATGCTTCATTTCCTGGGGAAACACAAACACACACTTCAAATCAAAAAACGTAAGCACACATGCGCTGACAAAAAGATGCAAAACAACAAAACATGCCAAACAAAGGTATTCATAGATCTCAAACAATAACATGTTTGGGAATGTAGTGACAAAAATGTACATTTAACACTGCACAAATACAATCGAGGTGAACCAAAGAGCACACAGAGGATGCAACACACAGGAGAGAAAGAGGAGCAAATTAATGTCTGAATAAGATTCACTCCACACCATTCTTACCAAAAAGTGAGATTCTGTGTCTTACTAGAGCTGCAAGCTTACAAAAGAGGCTAGATGTAAGGAGAAAAGACAAGTGAAATGATGAGGAAAGGGGAGTAGAAAAAAAAATGGGACACAAAATCAGAAAAATGGCAGCACATAAGAATGGGGTTTCTTTGTAAAAAAAATCACACACACACACCTGTTTTTATGTTTCTATAAAAGAATATGTTTTATGCAAAATAGGTCTGAGGAATGGTCCCATATTTAAAGGGCACTAAAACACTTTCAAATACTTCTCTTGTAATCAACATTCTGGGTTTTTTCTTTAGGGCGGCTCATACCTTGCAATCATCTCCTTTTCTTTCTTTGAGGAATAGCTTCTATTACCACTTAAGCAGAGAGAAGTGGAGAGAAAATACAGATGGTGGCTCTTCACATATTGTTCCAAAAGAGGAAGGATGACCTGTCAAATGGAGTAATAACCAGTGTTCACTTACAGTTACTACCTTAAGAATAAACATGAATTACCTTAACTCCCTTTAAAATGTCTTATGACAAGCTCATATACAATCCGTGCCTGTTAAGCCTCAGCTTCACCAAAGCTACATTGTGAAGCCACGGAGTGAAATATAATGACACACTAAATTTATGGCTGTGCCATTTCTGCAATATAGATAACTCTCAGTTTTGTTTATTACTTTTTTTCACATTTTTTTTTTCTAACTTAGTCAATTTAAATATCTTTTGTTAAAAACTAGAATTCTAAGAAGCTCTCTGGGTCCGAGCAGTGGGTGCCTGTTTAATGTGAGTTCATTATGATGGACCCAACAATGACCTGTGGGGAAGTAGGTCAAACATTTTGCACTCGATTAGCTCTTCTTATTAAGCACTGGCAATTCACAGACAGAGAGATGGACAGCCAGACAGTCACATGTGTGGCAGTGTGAGTGTGTGATGGAGTGGGAGGTGTGGGCTGTGGAGATCTGAGGCATGACTGTTCACGGTCTTGGTTGACCAGGTCTGACTCAGGGGTCCCATCAATGAAAAATAAACCCTTTTCATTTGCTGCCTCCTCAGAGGCAGAACTGTGTAGGAAGCTTTAATCAATCCTGATGGCAATCGACACACCCACATGGATTTCCGAAATGGTTAAATAAATTACACAGCCACAAAGGGTTCTACTTAGAGGTGTCGCCCATGGCAACCCTCTAACAAAACTAATTAGATGACGTAAATGAAATGAGAAAAAAAGGCCAAGCAGAGAAATGAAAATGGCAATGGAAAAATGAAATTGAAAGGGGGCTAAATCAATGCTAGAAATTCCATATCTGACAGTGGATTTAGGCTGTTTGATATTCATTGATCTGAGGCAAACCTTGGGAAAGAAATGTATTGGTTGCTTGTGTGGAGCTCTCTCTCCTTTGGACATCTGTCCTCTGGCTTGCATTACCTCTGGAAAGAAAAAGTGATGAAAAACCATGATACCAGAGAGAAACATAAAGAAGAAAATGTGTTTATATAATTTTTATTTCAGACAGACAGGTTCATATACCCCAGACTGTTCCGAGCTATTTTTGATGATTCAAATTAAAACTTACTTAAAGTAAACTAAAGGAAATCTTGTACATTATTTAAATAAATAAAGATTTCAGGATCATTTGATCTTTAAAAACTTTACCTTACTTTATGAATCTTGGGGATTTATGTCTAAGTCTGTTATGGGTTTTACTTCATATCCATTATTTATTTGGTCTTTCCACTCATAAACACTATGCTATTACCCAGCTCCAACATGTGCTCTTGGGCATCCTCAGTGTGAGACAGCAGCCGCTGCAGAAGAGTGTAACCAAAGCAGTTGGCTACGGCTGGAAAGTCCATCTCTGCTGTCTTCCGATCCCTAAGAGAAAGTAAAATCACGCTGAGTTCTAACACTACTATTTGAAAAGAAAGCGAGCTCTAAAATAGCGTAAATTCTGGACTATGTATTTTATAGTTTGCAAACTATTACTGTAAGAGAAAGTAGGAAGAAGGTACAAAAAGAGGCGATGAAATTATTGCATTCACTCTTTGTGGTGTATAGAGTTTGATTGCTGTGATGCCATTTGAAGACAGTCAAGAGAGCTGCAAGTGTGACATAAAAATGGAACAACTTATTTGCTACCCATGAGTATATTTTGTATCACGCTACCCTGTTTAATCATAAGCTCATTTTGTACTCACCTCCACACAGTGTAGCCATTGAGTTGAAGAAACTTGAGGACATCCTGGGCCCTTTCTCGGAATTTGGTCTTTTCCTTGGCAGTCAGTGTATCATAAGGTACAAGCACTGAATGGGAACTCCCTCCTGAGACCAGAAATGAGTAAAATACAATTTTTTAGCTGTTCGTTGACCCCTGAGACGAGAGGAAACGGTTTAAAAAAAACTATAATAAATAAGCTGTTAACACTATGGTATGGTACCTTTACTTTCCAGTTCTAGTTTCTTCCTCTTAGCCCAGGTATTGTGGTAGTTTTCAGCCAATTGCTCAGCCATGGCCTATATGAAAAGAAAAGAAAAGAAAAGAAAAGAAAAGAAAAAAAAAGAAAAAAATCTATTTTGCAACTGCTTGGCACTGTCTCTGTCTGGCAGACTTGTTTTTACTAAAAAGTTACCACAGGGATGCAGATACACAAAGAGTTTAAATAATGGCCAAATTACCTCTTTCCAACAAGGAAACTACTTTTAGTCAAGAAAATGCATCAAGGAAAATGAGTCCTGCACTTAAACTCTTGACCTATAGCAGATGATTTATCTTTCGAGATAACTTAACAAGAGCTGAAATTTGTGTTCCTGCTTTCTTTGCTTTTAAGCCACTTACATGCCTGAAGAATCTGACAACTCTCCAACAATAATCCTGTTAACATTCTAGAAAATTTTATTTCCAACTATTCAAATGTGCAACATGAAGAAAATACCACTCTGTCTTATACACAAAATACACATAACAGATCTGTGTGACCACCACGCAGATCATCAGAAAATAAGTAAAACCAAAGTTTTACCAACTTTAATGGTGCACAAAGCAGAAACACGATTAATTACTTACACACTGTTCCCATGATAAGGTGATGCTGCTCATATCCAAAGGTTTGGGACTGAACATTGATGCTCCTTCAAATGAAAGCTGGGAAAGACAAAAACTGCCTGATCACTCATTTAAATCCAGTAGTGGAAAAGTTAAGTTGTAAATTTGATTTTTTTTTTAATGGTATTTGTTATACACACACCTGTCCAGCCTGCGAGACTCGACGTGTACAGGTATGCGCACCAAATGGATCCCCTTCTTTGGTTCTCTCTATGGTCCATCCAAAGGCCAGCATAGTCTTTATTGTCTCTTTAATGGCCCAGCGGTATGCCTCCTTCTCCTGAAAAACTCAAATGAGAAGGTCATCAAACAGCAGAAGAGTAAGTGATAATTTAAAAAATTAAAAAGATGTGTTTTGTTGGCTCAATACACCACATTCTATGAACAGAGGATTTTTATATTTTATTTGATATGATACATATGCAAGTCAAGTGTCTCTGAGATTTGTCATTTCACTGTTTTCTTTGCTGAAGTGCAATCATGCAGACACTGCATAAAAACTGACTTCTGAGACTACCTTCTCAGCTAGAGCCCTGTATGGCTTGAGGAGAGGGTGAACTTTGGTGTTCTCACAGAACTGCTCCCCATGAACCCAGCCATTGGCAAACTATCAAAGAGAAAACATGGATTCAGTGAAAATTACATATGAAAAAAATATGCAGACTTCAATATATTTGCTGAACTACACTTCAGAGGGATGCTCAGACACTGACAAGCAGAAAATTATCTTGTCAGTGTAGTCCTGAGGGGTTCATTCTTGACTAGGATATCCTCGACTCTACTTTGTCAACTTATACAAGCCATTAAGATTTGAGAAATCATTACTGTCACATTACCTTGTCCAGTGACCACTTCTCATGAGTATGTTCTGCATACTTGTTCACTACAAACTCCAGTCTCTCTGGCACTGACAAGCTATACAGGGAAATAAATAAATACATAATTTAGTGCTGCACTACAGCACTTTAGGTTACAACTGCAAACTGTCAATGTAAAAATGGTTAAAGAGCATGAAAATAAATGTTCCTATCAGGACCTCTTTAAATATGAAAGTTTGCCCTGAAGTTAATCTGTCAACCAAATTACATATTGCACTTCTCAGGGAGTAAAACAGGTCATGTTTCAAGGAACAAAAATGCCAACATGCCATTTTATCCATAAAGAATATATGTTACTGGTGAGTGTCTTACTTGGAGGTGTCTACAGGATGGGGGTCAAAGTGTCCTTCTGTGTCCATAAAGGCTTTTTTCTCCATATGGGAGGAGCAGCTTGAGTCTATGTGGTCAGGGGGCACGGCCTTAGCCACTGCAGCCAGGCACTGGACACACAGCCTAAATAAGTGAGGCTCATAGGGCTGAAACATTTAAAAAGGACAGGAAGCATGAGAACAGTGTTGGAAACAGTGTTGGAAGAGAAGAAGAAAAAAGAAAAAGCACAGAATATGATAAGAGGGTGTCAGGAGAAGCTTAGCAATAAAATTGGACAAATGCAGTTTGCAATAAGGAAAAACAGCTTGTACTGTAATTACTGACTTCAAAGATCTGGTTTTGGGTGCTGTAGACAACAGCATCTGTCCTTTTTCTATTGTCTGCATGTTTCTGATGCACATACAGTAAAAATAGAACACTACTTAGATAAAGAAAAAAGCTTATTTCATTCAAATAGAATCACACATTCAATTTGGACACAAAGACATACTCATTGCAGAAATATTTCCCTTGACTGAAGTCTATCTAATTCACGCATGCAGCTGTGTAAAAACTCTGTTAAAACCTACTTAAGTGGTCAACAAATCTCATTTCTCCAGCTGTGACTCCCTTACTTCAGTAAAGGAGAAGTGCCTTGTTGACAAATTGTTTTGAAAAATCCATTTACTGTTGACAGCCACACAAACCTGCTTATTTACTGAAAATGGATGTACAAGAAATAGTGTATGATACAAACAATGGCACCCACATACATATATGCATATGCATAAACTACATATACAGTATCCAGCAATCTACAATAAACATAAAACTATAAATGAGGCAACTCAAAAACTGTGTTTTAAGTTACCGTACAGATCCAGTAAGTTCTATTTATAATATTTTCTCTGAAGAAGTTACACAATTTTGTTTGACACTGACTGTGGCACAGTTTTTGAGGCTTTTTGATGTGAACTACTTGTGAACTTACAACTTTGAAGTTTTCATGTTCTTTATCAGTCAAGTTAAGTGTCAAACAGATGCGGCTGCATGCCCAGGATGAACTGAGAAGACGTATAGCTACTGCTTATGTCCCCAGTTTTCAACAACTCTATTCAAGGACTGGAGAATAAACTAAAAATAATGTATGTAAACTAAAAAATAAAATCTAGTTCAAAGTGTGATGTATATAATTGCACTCCTGTTTTTCTAGAAGTTCTCCAAAGAAAAAAATGAAATTAGAAAATGAAAATGAAGAAACACTATTCTAATTTTAAATAAATTCAATGGGAACTTGAAATTGACACATGTTTGATTCACCTTTTTTGCCAAGGCATTAAATACCCCCCAGAACAACTTTCTGGAAAGGTGGAGCTCCTCTTCAGAAACCAAAATCTGGTCATCTTGCCCTCCGGTTAAAGAGTAGTACTTCCACCTCTGCTCATAGTGACTGGTCAAGAGCTAGTAGATAAAAATCATGATCACGGTGAATAAAATGAACTGACATGTTTTCACATGTATTATAATTTACTGCAATTTGTGTGTCAACCTTTAGTGGCATCTTGCTGTTGTCTGAGAGGTGGGGCACATCCAAGACAAGACGTCGGAGAAGAGGCTGCATCATAGGCGGCTGGAGTTTACTGAGGACACCAATGAGTGGAGAATTAGTCACATGAGCAGATACACACCACAACATACACAAACAATGAGTTTTGACTAATTATCATGTCACAGAAGAATGACACATGTAATTGAGAAGATGCCGTGGGCAAGATGCTAATTAATTTAACATTTTGATTAAATTTGGTAAATTATATCTGAATAGAGCAAAAACAGGCTTTATAGTGATTCATTAAATATAATGAGTGGGAATAAGATTGCGCTGATGTGCCTGCGTTAGTTAACAGTAATTTGTTGCCGTTTCTCATTTCTCTTGTCAACATATTATTGGGTCAGAAAGCAAAAAGATGGTGAGGTCAACAGATATAGGAAGCTAACAGTGCGATAATGTATAAATTAAAAATAGAGGACCAGAGACGAGGCAGCTTCCAAAAATAACATTTCTTTACAACATACACAATCTATTAGGAACTGCTGAGCAATCAATACAAACTGTCTGCAAACAACAACAGCAACAACTCTTTCTAATAATAACCAAGAGATGAAGGAGACAGAACCCTTACTCTGGATTTGCCTCATTATACTGCCTAAAAATCCTACCTGCACAAGGCCAACAAGCACTCTTCTATAGTGTCTCTCTGAGCCTTGGTCAGGCTAAGAGCCCTAGAGAGGCTGTAGACTGCCTGGATGAGAGAATCCACTAGCAAGGCATGATCCTCTAAGGCACAGAAGAGAGCTGAACATTTGGTAAGCAGGGGAAGCACAGTTGTACACAAGTATCTGTTGAGTGCTAGGGCCATATCAGTAGATCCTAATTCAGCCTGTAATGAAAAAGAGAGGATACACTTACACAGAGTTCAATTACTTACATGAAAGAGGATTCCCACAGACAAGCTGGAATAAGGGGTAGCAATTGATAAGAATGGAGGAAAAGAAGTGCATGTTTTTTATTAGTATGAGGTGCAATACAAAGTTACAGGTCACTACTTCAGTGTTACGCTGGGCCTCTCAAAAGCGGAACAAGAAGAGCTAAATTAATTTTTCTGTACTAACAGTGTCAAGAGCGACGGCTGCCTGAAGGTCGGGCATGAAGCCAACTTCTAGTAGGCGGAGAAGAAAACTTTGGTTCTCAATGCCATAAACCCGGTCCAGAAACAGAACCATAGCTGCTTTGTGGTCTGGGCAGAACACTGTGGATAGGTCCGGCTCAACCACCAAACCATCTGGACAAAGAAATGATAAGTGAAGATAAATAAGGATTAGATGTTACAACCTAAGGCCAGACTGAAATAATGTGCATTGTACGTTCATCAATGCTATTGTTGCCAATGCATTTCATCCAGAATCCATCGTTTTAACAATCATGCACACAAAGGTGACATGACAGGGGGGTAAAAGGTTCACTGCATCTAGAAAAATGTCAGATTTTAAAGAACAATTCCATAGGAAGCCAAAGTATTCAAACCTGGGCTCTTTGTAACGGCCTAATACAAGTGATGTAGTGATACTCTCATTTCACCTTTCGACACAGTGGGGATCTGAAAGGGGATGCTGATGACTCCCTCAAGATCCTGAATGGGGATGAGCGACCTCAGAATGGCTCTCATGCGAATAGCTTCTCCTTTGCCTCCTTGAATCAACTGGAAAACATTTCAGAAGAAAACACTGCTATTATCAGTCATTTACAAGCAGCATGGGCTTGCTAATGGGCATTACATGTAAAGATACAGTTACGAATGCATTTGGCAAAGATATACTGTAATATCCATGTAATGTATTACCTTGTATCACTGATTCTAAAAGACAGTAGGGACACCAGCCTAACATTGAACTGCAGTAGACTGTTGATTTATTTTCTGAAACATTGTTGTCTAGTAACTGTATTTCCCATAAGTGTTGCAGTTCTGTTCAATCGTCTTTTGAAAAACTCCTTTTTCTTTTGCTTTTTCATGACCTTTTATGACTTCTATAAAGCCTTTTATCTGCCTTGTGTTTGAAAGATGCAACACAAAAAAAATGGCTTGTCTTGTTTTGTTTCTACTTCAATGCCACAAGAGAAGCAAACCATTAAAGACATAAAAGAAGTC